>CM057845.1:217919480-217958029 GCA_030068395.1 Apalone spinifera
CACACACCACTCACTGCCCTGACCATCGGCTGACACTGGGGCTGCAGTATCTGGGATAGGGATGAAGGGTTTTGGGTACAGGCTCCCCTAGTAGAGAGAGCTCCTCCCAGTCCCCTCTCACTGCAGCAGCTCTGGGCAAGGTGAGAGGCGCCTCACTGCTGGGTGTGGTAGCTCCGGTGAGCCTGGGTTGAGGCACCACTCTCCTGGCTCTAGGTCCATGCTGCTGGGGACAGTGAGGGGAGAAATTGAGAAGCTCCCTCTCCCTGGGCCATGGGAGCTCCATACTCGGGCTGCAAGAACACTTCTCTTCCCCAGCCATGGCAGCAGATTCCTGCTGCCTCTGCTGTAGCCTGAGAAACATGTCTCATTTCTGGCCATGGCAGCTCTGGGCTGGGGCTGAGGGAGGGACACTTCTTCCGCAGCCATGGCAGCTCTCTGCTGGCCTTTCTTGCAGCTGGAGGAGCGTGCCTCTCCTCCAGCCCCAGCAGGGAGCTGTTGCAGCCTAGGGACAAGGGCTTTTTCCCTGGGTACGGCAGCTTTTGCATAACATCCCTGAGTCCCTGCATGGGGCTTGTTAGGCAGCACAGCTTAGAGGGGATCCTGCCCCCAACCAACCATCAGTCAGAGCTCCCTCTCATGGTCTATTGCTGTGACAATCTACAAAGCCCTCCAGCCTGTGCCTTCACCTGCATATATACAGGTAGGGGCATACTCAGCTGCAGTTATATGCAGGCTCTCTGTCCAGCCCCTACATGGGAAGGCTACTCCAAGTTCCAGAGGCATGCATTGGCCTTGGGATATAAACCTAAAATGATACTCTCCTGCACTGCACAGGCCACTGTACATTGTAAGCTCATAAAATTTGCCTCATCCCTCCATGTGAGGAATATGCAACAGCGTTTGACCCCTGAGTTATGATTCCCATATACTTCATTCCAACTCACCGGCTTAGATAAAGCAAAAATTAAGTTTATTTTAATTCTAAGGAAGATAGATTTGATGTGATAATAAGGGAGAGCAAGCAGATCAAAGCAAATTACCTAGCAAATAAACAAAAAACACAAACTAAACTTAATACACTACATAGATGGGGTTTTCACTCTAAGAAATGATACCCACAGACTGCAGATACTTAAGGGGCAAGCTGCTCTTGCTTTACAGTTGGGAATCACCAAGTGTTTCATTCATAGTCCAGAACTCCCTTTAGCCAGTCTTTTTTCTCAGGTGTTTCCAGGAGTCTTCTTAGGTGGGGGGTGAAGAACCTCAAATGATATCACTCCCTACCTTATATAGTTTTTGCATATATTGTGGGGAAACTTCATTTCAAAGTGTGGTTCCCAGACCAATCAGTGGAAAAATACTGACATCTCAAGATGGAACATAGAGAATGTGATCTCATCACATGTCCTTGTAGAATCATAATAGCTATTACTTGGAGGCTGTCTGTAGTGTTCTCAGGAAGGCTCCTCAGATGGGAGATAGGCTTTTTTTAAGGCCTATTGCTTTTTCCTAATGGCCCATTGCCCTGAACAGGCCCTTCCCCACGGACTATCTCGACTGAAACATAGATGCTAGTGGGTGTTACACGGGTGTAACTACATGTGAAATGCATATAGATTCTTAACTACAAAAATGATACATGCATCCAAATAAGATAATCATGCTCAGCAAATCATACCTTTTCCAAGACACTTCACATGATTTATTTTGTGTAAAATACAATATAGTTATGTCATAATCCTATCGTAATAATACCACTGTGGGGAATATGGGGTGCAGTGTCATACCAGGAACGTGCAGAGTCTTGCTTCCCCAAACTCATAAAGAATGAAATGGGATAGTGTCCTTGTTCACAACAGCAAAGCCACTATATTCTGCTGGCTGCCACCCCCCAAACAAACTCTTTCTAATTTTTTTCTCGGGGTTGAGTTGCCAGCTGCTGCTTCAGTGTGTCCCTTTATTTTTTCACCCATCAAGGCACATACGGTATACCTCTGGTCAAATTATATTTAATTTATCCCACTGTCCACATGGTACTAATTTCTGTGGGAGAGGAGGTCACACATATACCTTGGTTAGATGTGGGCTTGTGTTTAATTAATCTTAAACAAAAGGTGACAGTTAGATTTATAACAGTATCATTCATGGAAATGACCTTTACAGACCCAAATAAGAGCTGTTATTAAAAGTGTTAAGGTTGAAAGTGTGTTTCAGTAGAGTCCAGTTAACCAAGCCCCCGCCAAAATAAATGTTGCTTTAAAAATATTTTACATCTTAAAAGAGCCCCAAATCCTTCACCACTATCACCTCATCCAATTTATGATGTAACTTTGCTCACTCATGTGCCCCCCTGCCCTTCCTACCCCTCCGTAATGTAGAGATATGATTGGGTAACTACTGTTTTTATATATATTGCTTATTAAGCATGAAAACATTTAGAGGGAACATATTCCCAGGTCAAATTAAGACATGTCAGCGCTCTCTCTATTCCTGCAGATCAGTGTGTTGGTGGAGTAGAAGAATATTTTTATGAATAGACTTGGGATGATTCATCTGTTTGGTGTTATGGAATGTGCTGATTATATGGTGCTGTAACTTCACGTTAGCAAATGACCACCTTTCAAGCTTACATTTTTAAATGTATTGTGTAACAACTTACATCTATAGATGTGGCTTCTCCTCTTGCTTGTAGTGGTGTAAATCAGGAGTAATTTGAGTATGGGCCAGGTTTGGCACAAGCTTTACAGCTTGTCCTACCCTTCTGATGAAATGATATAAGGGGTTCTCTGTAGTTGGATCCAGGTAAAAAAAAAAAATTCCCACAGTATACTGGCCCACAGGTTCCCATTGGAAGATATGATCTACAATATGGTAAGAATCCAGGGAGACATAAAGTCTTATAATTTTATGTTTATAAATGATGTTTTTATCTTTGTACTTTACAAGAAAGCCTACCGCCTACTTTACAATCTTCTAAAAATCCCCAGATAATTCATCTAGTTTTTATCAGCATCAACCGGAACAATGTAGGTGGCATGTTCAGGAGGAAAACATGTTTTGAACTTAATCGGCTTGCTGAACAAATTAGTGATATTTAGATTCACACAATAATTGCCAGATGTATTTTTACATACACTATGTACCTCCTCTTTCCTCCCTCCCTCTTCTTTCTTTCTTTCTTTCTTTCTTTCTTTCTTTCTTTCTTTCTTTCTTTCTTTCTTTCACATTTTATAGCATATATCTTAACTTGAAGTACTTTAAGTGTTGGGAGATCGATTATTCTTGCAAGGCTATAATAGAATATATGTCACACGTCCTGTGAAATAAATGTATTTTGTATAGAGCTGAAATTCCTTTATTCTGCATCTGAATATTTCAAAACTTGGTGCTTAGTTGGATCATATATAATGTCAAATTCTGCAATTGTATTTTTTTCACTATAAGCAGCAAGTCCAAATATTGCACGAGATTTTGCCAATACTTTTGAAGTAACACTCCCTAATGAGATCACTAGGGATTCTTGGCTTAACTCTTGTGATGCATATAGCAGTTCTTAGGCCAGGCCTACACTATGTGTTAAAAGTCAGCCTAAGATACGCAACTCCAGCTATGAGAATAGTGTAGCTGGAGTCAACATATCTTAAGTCAAATTTCTGCGGTGTCCCCACTGTGGGAAGTCAACAGGAGAAACTCTCCCATTGACATCCTTTGCTCCTCGTGACCCCATAGAGTACCAGGGTCAACAGGGGTGTCATCAGCAATCAATTTAGCAGGTCCTTACTAGACTTGCTAAATCAAACCCTGAAAGATCGATCTTTGGAGCATCAGCCTCCAGGTAAGTGTATACTTGGCCTTACTCATCTTTACTGACTATGAATAAAGGTGACAGCTGGGGCCCAAAGTGAATTTGATATCAGCAGAAACTTTCTGTATAAAAACTACAATATAACAAAATGCAAATGCATAATATGTAGGATTTTTTTTATGATTGTTGGTGAAGATTTCTAACATATAAAGCTTCTACATTTCCAGCAAGATGAAAGTGAAAATGTCTTGCAATAAAGTCTTAAGACAAACAGCAACTCCAAAGTCAAAATAATCTGATAGTCTAGGCCACTTATCAATATTTCACTATGAGGAAGACATATACAAAACCATAGATTTTTAGACCTGCATCTTTTTACTGTTGCTAAAGTATTTTAGTGTAGAGCAGAATAAAAAGCCTGGAGTTAATAAAGAGTATGAAAAATCATTACTGAGCACTGTAGTGAAGCGGAGTGGCTGCCCACTGACCTGGAGGGGGGAAAGCCCCTCTGGGAGCCCTCTTGGGCAGAGCCTGGCCCCACCCATGCACTTGACCAGAAGTCAGGAGGCGTGGCTAGGACTATACAAACCCAGCCCAGGATCTCAGTGAGACCCCAGCCACCAGAGGAACCAGACGCTTGCCCTCTGCTCCTGAGCTGGGAAGCTGGGGACTGGCCTGGACCACCAGGACCCTTGATGGCCAGTGACTGGGAGGAAGGTCAACCCCTGCCAGAGGGGTCAAACCCCAATACCCCAGCAGACCTGCCAGAGGGTCAGGTATGCACAGAGAGGGAGAAAGGAACTAGCCCAGGGATAGCCAACTATAGCTTGGCTGAGCCAGAGCCACGGTCAGCATGTTGCAGTCCAGATCCCCGCTGACCCAGCAACAGACTGCTTTGCTGTTGTTAGAGCCCTGGGCTGGAATGCAGTGGAGTGGGTGTGCCTGCATCCCCCCGCCTCTCCTCCCCACGCGCTCCCGTCAGCCCATATCTGGATAGCAATCTTCCTCCTCTCCTTTTTCAGGGCAACCACCAGTGATTGCTGAATTTCCATCCTGAACAGGGAGACCCAGCTTTTTGTTTATTGTGAGCTACTAATTGTATAGACTAACTACTGCTTGTATTGCTGCCCCACTCTGCACCCCTGAGCCTCTGTGACTGATTGTATTAATGCCCCACCCTGCACTAGTGCCTGGGTTGCTAGCTGTGTACCCTGTGGCTGACTGTGTTTGCTGTCTCACCCTGAACCAGGGCCTGGGCCTCCTGAACTGTTTATATAGCTGCCCGGCCTGGAACGAGGGTCCAGGCTTTTAATTACATAAACTGGCTTATTGAGCACTGATCTGATCTGATCACAGGCCCGAGACCCTGGACCACAGAGATTCAGTGGACTGAAGTGGAGTGGCTTCCCACTGATCCAGAGGGGGAAGAGCCCCTCCATGAACCCTGACAGGTTACAGCACATAGAGAATCCAAATTAAAAATAACAATAAAACTCCTGTATTAAGTCCTATTGTTAGAGTATTGCTGGCAGCACTTCACTTATTTTTTGTCTAAGGACCAAATGTTGTTTCAATACACAGTAACCTCGAAACAGGTACATGTGCAGGTTTGCAAGCTTGCTTTAAGATGCTCCTATATTCTGGCCAGCAGCAGACCTTCCTGGTTTATCATGTAGAATGTATTCTTTCCAGAAGTCTAAATAGTCCGTGCAAAAATCTGTGCACAGGCCATTTCCAAAGGAAGAGCGGATACATAAAAACACGGCGATCAAGGCTTCTGAATCTTAAACTCTGCCTGGAAATTACATTCATGGCATCTGCTTTGTGCAGTGCTGGGGATTTCTAGGAAGGGGAACCCAACTTTCTGCCTATTCTGCCCCTGCTTGGCACAGGGTTTCTGCCAGAAATGTGGCTAAGAAGTTGGGCACATTTTGATTTGTCACTAGTCACCTGTGGCAGGGTAGCAGGGCACTACTTCATCCCCAGAACCTACGGGATCATTTTGTGATCGCCTTCCACAGGTGATGAGAAGGGGTACTAAAAAGAGCTGGTGAAAAGACAAAGAACAGGTTGTATATGGGAAGGCAGGGCTTCACAGACAGGCCCAAGGGCTGGATGAGCCACAGCCTGAGGAATCGTGTCCCATTTTACATATGGCAACTTGTTCTGCATATTGTGAGAGCAGTAATCAGCAGGAGGGAAAAATTTGTTTTTATTTGTTGAGTCATGCACACTTCACCACCACCCTGTCACACAGCTCTGGTTAAAGGCAATAATGTTGTAAACTGTTCTGATGAGTCTCCAGATGGCACTGTTATACAGAGTTTCACCCATCCTGTTTCTTAGCACAGGAGCACTGTCAGTCCTTGAAACCATGCTGAATGGTTAGTTTTCTGATATGCTTTCTTGTGGGAGGGAGCTGTTGCAAGCAGCAGGGGAGTTAGGTTTCTTGTACGGTGTCAGCTCTCAGAACAGAGTTGCTTCCTGGGAATTAGACATTTGGGCTACATCTAGACTAGCATTATTTTCCGCAAATGCTTTTAACGGAAAAGTTTTCCGTTAAAAGCATTTGCGGAAAAGAGCGTCTAGATTGGCACGGACTCTTTTCCGCAAAAGCACTTTTTGTGGAAAAGCGTCCGTGTCAATCCAGACGCGCTTTTGTGCAAAAAAAACCCCAATCACCATTTTCGCGATCGGGGCTTTTTTGCCCAAAACAAATCTGACCTGTCTATACTGGCCCTTTTGCGCAAAAGCTTTGCGCAAAAAGGACTTTTGCCCGAATGGGAGCAGCATAGTATTTCCGCAAGAACACTGACAATCTTACATGAGATCGTCAGTGTTCTTGCGGAAATTCAAGCGGCCAGTATAGACAGCTGGCAAGTTTTTCCGGAAAAGCGGCTGATTTTCCGGAAAACCTTGCCAGTCTAGACACAGCCTTGTGGTTTGGCTGAAATTGGGGATTCCCTGCATGCCGTTAGTGCCTAATTCTGTGCAAGGCCTGATGTGTTCAGTGAAAGCCTGTAATACCTTGGAATCTGCTGTTGCTTAGCAGAAGGTAACAGTATTAGATTCTAAGGGCATGTCTACATTAGGAACTAACTTTGAAATACTAACTCCCAAAATAACTATTTCAAAATAAGCTTTATTCCTCATAGAAAGCAGGAGTTACTATTTTGAAATAACCAGCCCCTTATTTTGAAATAACAGGCTTGGTCGTATGGATGCTTTGCTTGTTATTTTGAAATAAGGGGAGACATTTTGAAATAACTCCCTAGTGTAGATCAGGGCTAAGGGGGAAGAAATCATCTGAAGCCTAAGACATTACTATGGAGAGGGTGCAAGGAGAAGAAATCCATTTCCTCTTAAAAAAAAAGGAATAAGGGATCTTTCGGAAAAGGCTTTATTTTCTGCAAGATCTGCGTCTAGACTGGCGCTTTTTTCCGGCAAAGCTCCGAGTCGGAAAAAAGCGGCAGCCATGTTTATGCAAATGAAGCAGGGGGGATTTAAATCCCCACTTCATTTGCAATTGCGATGTGTCTTATTTGCATCCCTTTCACGGAAAAGGGATGCAGTCTAGACACAGCCAGTCTGTATATTATCCTATAGTTGCAATTGGGTGTGAATATTTTTCCTTGCTCTTCTTGAACTGTTGAAGAATGTTACTGTGCGCTGGTGACAGGCCACTCTTTCACCCCCAGAGGCAGCTGCATTTCAATGGTTGGATTTAAATTAGCATGGTGTAGAGCTCCCCTCTGCACCTATCTGGGATTTTGTTTCAGGTGAAGGCACTAAATAGCTTCCACACCAGCACAGTAGTAGCAGCTATGAAAGTGAGAGTAACCTGGCAACTGTGATCAGAGGCCTATTAGAGGAGTCAAGGGAAGGAAATGACCCTGCATGCAAATGACTATGCCTGAGTCCCAGAACATTCAACCACATGCCTTAGTCTGCCAAGATGTGCACAGCGCCTTGACAAGCAGTTTTCCAAGGAAAGAGACGGTCATCCCCAGCAGGAGCAGAGGCAGCTTCTGGGCAGCTTGCTACAGGTGGAAGAGCTAGAGAGAAGTCCAGCCCTTGTGTTAGGATCTAGATATTCAGGCCTGCCTCTTTTGGCCTGTAGTAGTTTAAGAATTTGGTTGTATTCTGACGGGTAGAAAAACAAAGAATCCAAATCACAGTATGTCTTGTATAACGATCTGAGGCCTTGTTCTTGAGCTCTGGTTAGTAGTTAAGCAGAAGCAGCCATAAGCTGGGAAATGTGCAGTCTCGTGTTGTCTTGGCACATTCAAAACCGGTCACATTTGAAATAAAGCAATTTGGGGTTCTTGGAAAGGTGATCCCATCTAACAGCTCCATATAACGAGAATAGCCTAGGAGAATCAAATGAAACTTAGGTTGACAGATTTGTCTGGCAAGGACCCACTCATCAATAGTTTGGGTTGTGAAATCCTCATTTGTTTGTTTTGTTATTATGCTCCCCATCTCTCTATTGTGTGATATGTTAGAATTGGTTAGTTACATTTCAGTAGAATGATTGGTTAAGGTATACCTAAATAATATATAGTTATCTAATTATATAGTTATACATCTATCTATAGATAGATATAGTGACAGGATGGGGGGTGGGGAAAAAACAAAGGAAAAAGAAAAGGAAACTGGATTTGTGCTTGCTGGAAGCTAACCCCAATAAACAGTGAATTGTTTGCATCTCCAGACTTTGGGTATTGCTGTTCACTATTCACGTGAGAAGGACCAGAGAAGAGGGAGGGCAAACAGACAAGCTCTCTAATGCTCCTGAAGTACCCAGCTTCACAGAGAAGTCTGTCCGGAGTTAGCTGTCCCCAGAACCATTCTGCTAATGGACCTCAGGAGAAAGCTACACCCCAAGAGTGGCATTGATGGAGGGAGGGTGAGTCAGATGACTTCACAGCCTCCTTCTCTGGAGTCATCCAACCACAAACAGGGGCCCCCAGAGAGAAGGGAGTTGGGGCAGTTCACTGGGGTTTAATGAAAAAGAGGACAGGAGCTGGAGAGTCCATGGCTCAAAGGGATGCCGCTATCTGAGGGAAATGGCCAACTGCCAGTCTTGCCATTGTTCCTCCCTTGCACAGGAAGCTGGCAAGAGGCCATAGTTCAAACCATGCAAGGACTTTCTTTATCCCGGTGGAAAAGATTATACCACAACTGTGGAGTACTGTTTGCACTAGGGAAGGTTTGGTACGAAGGAAAGCAGAAAGACAGATTACTTCAGACTTGTGGGAGCAAAAACTTTTGGTGGGTTTCCTAGCACTAATTGCACTAGCTTCAAAGCAGTTGACTACAGGGGGAGGACTAAGTGGGGCTTCCAGGAAGGGAGTCACAAGTCTTGTTGCCTCTACTCTTTCCATCCAGTTCTGTTGGGGCTGCTGTGACCTCTTTTACTTTCTTCTGCCCTCTGCCTCCCAGCCAAGGGAGGCCCAGCAGCTGTAGTTGGCTTGTAACCTCTGACAAGCCCTTCAGACAGGTGCTGTGTAAGAGGCAGCCCTAATTATCCCTACAAATCACACCTGAGGAGGTACAGCACAGCTTGTTCAGAAAAGCCATTGAATTAATGGGTGCTTAGATGGTTAAGCTTAGCGACCAGAAATATTTACAGTTTCATTCAGTCCAGTGGTGGAAGGGAAGGGAAGGGAAGGGGACGGGGAGGGAGGGCAAACTGCCTCTGATGGCAACTGTATCAGCAGGGACATCACACATCAGGCAGGAAGGCAACATGCCCACTGCCAGCCATCCGGGCATTTTGGTGGGAGGCTCAGCTGGAACCCTGCTGGGGAAGTTGCACAGGTGATAGATTGAATCAGCATGTCTTCTCTCTCCTGGGTGTTCTAATCACACCCTCCATATGCAGAGTTATGAGCATCCACCTGGCCCCATTGCAGAGCCAAAGTCCTAGTCAGCTTGCACTTCTGTAACCCCCCAGGTTCTGCTCATGGGACTAAGAATATACAAGGAATTCCGTGGATACCGGATATGGTAAGTAATGCCCCCTCGGCATTGAGATGAATGAGTGCTGTCTGCCAAACATGAGAAAAGAATTTGCAGGAGGGCACGCTGCCCTCAGTGCACAGCCATCCACAAGGCCCATTTGAACAACATGACTAAGATGGCTGTGATAAAGGCAGCATAATGTAGTTAACAGCTAAATTATAATGGCATCACCATGAGTTCCTGGAAACAACAAGCATGATTTCTACACTACAGTTTGGAACTCCTACTGAGAGGTAAGGTCAGAGAAGGTATTAAATTGTATGAGCACTTGCATTACACAGTCCTCTTTCATCTTGTCCTATGGAGACACTTGCTAAAAATTTAGGTGTACTGCACAGCTAATTTTTGCTGAAAAGAAGAGAGAATGTCTTACTTCTAGAGTTGAAGTTTAATAACTATATATTATGAGTTTTCCATTGGCTCTGTCAATTAAAGCATAGAGTTTATGTAGAAATATGAAATCTGTAAATATTTCTGGATTGGTATTTGGTATAACAAGAAGGTAGAGGGCCTGCTCTTGTATGAGTACAAGTAATCCTTTAAGTAATAGCACAGTTACATAACTGCAGAGAAATTTAAAGCTGATCTGTTTGCTCTGACAAATGTAATATTGGCACTCTGTCAGATATGACTCAAGTAACACATAACACTATAGCTATATTGAGTTGTGCGTCACCAGAAGTGTTGTCTCATGCTGTATTTCCTTACATGTTGAGGGAAGGAGAGAAACAAAATTGATGTTGTGAGCTGTGGGTTTCCATTCCCTTTGATTTGGATGTACTGTAATATTCTTATAAAAATACTGCACCTGAGTAACTGTGTTGTTCCTAGAAACGAACTGCAGCTTAAACAGTGCTCTTTACTGTAAACACAGGCAAAGTAATGAGGTCATAAAAATCAATAACGGTGTGGGAAGGGGGAGAGAAAGGGTTCTTGGTGGCTAGGTTTATTTAGGAAGACTTAGGTTTACATGCCCTTAGCACATAAATATCAGAGTCAAAACAATTACAACAGTTAGCTTGTTAAAAACATACACAAATACAGTTGTCAAATTTAAAACTTTTTTTTTATTCAAAAAAAAATTTTTTTTCTCTATTGACCAAAGTGAAAAAATTAAATTCCCTGCTCTGCCTAGCTGTTGGTTTTCCTGAAGAAGAGCCTTGCCACTGCAGACTCCCATTGTTCTAGTTCTTCACTGCTGCAAAGCCACTCTGGCTCTATACTCCTGCTGCCAAACCCTCAGCTTTATACCACTCCAGAATCTGATGACACTTTTGGGTTTCTTTAGTGGGTGCTTGAGTCAGCTGCTACTTGCGTTGGCATTTTATACTGGACTTTTTCTTGCCTTTCATTTTGAAAGAAAAATGCCTTCTTTCCTTACCCTCTATATTTTAAAGTGAATTTTCTTCTTTCACTCCCAGATAAAACTAAAATAAATATTATCCTCGGGTGCTATTAGCCAGAATGGATAGGAACGGTGTCCCTAGCCTCTGTTTGTCTGTAAATGGTGAGGGGAGGGATCACGTGAGGGTTACCTATTGTGTTCCCTCCCTCTGTGGCATCTGATACTGGGCACTGTCGGCAGAGAAGATACTGGGCTAGATGGACTGTTGGTCTCTGACCCAATATGGCCATTCTTATGTTCTTTTGTGCCTTATTCTAAGGCATGCAATTCAGCCTGCAGTCAGTTCTGCTGATCAAAAATGGTCCAGTAGGCATTCACATGTCTTCTTTCTTTGCCTGAACAGGATCTTTTTTGCCTTCACAATCCAGACACAGACTATGGATTGAACAAATTTAAAAAACAATGAATGGTCCTGTGACACCTTAGAAACTAACAAAAAATGTAGAAGGTATCATGAGCTTTTATGTGCACAACCCACCTCTTCTTGAAAGCTCATGTTGCCATCTACATTTTGTGTTAGTCTCTAAGGTGCTGCAGGACTATTTGTTGTTTTTTAAGTTTTTTCAGTTACAGACTAACACGGTTACCCCTCTAAGACTTTCATACTATGGATTGTTACATCATCTTCTACTTTATAACCAATCCAGAATCTAGTCACAATTTTGGTTTTCTTTACTGGGTGCTTGAGTCAGCTGCTACTTTAATTGGCTTTTTATACTGGACATTTTCTTATCTATAACTTTGAAGATAAGTATTTCTCACTTCTAAGTATTTATAAGACCCAGATTACTATAGGGCATGAGAATCTCGAAAGTTCTTGATCTTCAACACCAGCGTGAGATAGGAAAATACTACATCCCCATTTTACAGCTGAAGAGATTAGCTTCTCTGAGCCTGAGGGCATGTCTATGCTGTGTTTTAAAACGTGGCAGCTAGCCTCAGAGCTGAGGTCTATGGACTGGCCTTGGGCTTGCACTAAAAATAGCCAGTTAGATATTCAGACTCAGGTTCTGATGCTCACCCTGTTCCCCTGAGTTTCAGACATTGTTTTTCTTATTGCACATACACGCCAGTTTTTACCTGCTGCATTTGACAATTTTTTGTGGACAGCTAGTCTTGCTGTTCCCCTATGCAGTCACTTAGTTTCTCCTCCTATCTCAGACCATGTCCCCATTTGCCATGCTGGAGATTGATCTTCTGGCATTTGATTTAGAGCATCTAGGAAGGACCTGCTAAATCAAATGCTGATGGCACTCACAGTTGGCACCGGTATTCCTCAAATCTGAAGCAATAAAGGAAAACGACGAGAGTGTGAAGATGGCACCAACCTCAGTTTAAGGCATATCGGCTTCAGCTTCCATCACTGTAGTGGCACAGGTGCTATATTGTAGTGTTTCTAGTGTAGACCTCTAAAGGTATTTCTCTATTGCTCCGCAGTTCAGTCTAAGGGAGTATGAATAGCAGTGTGCACCAAAAGTGCTCTATGGTCGTTCCCTTTTAAGAATCCTGTGGACACAAACCTAAAGGTCCCATGTTAGCACTAATGCAGCTGGGACATTTAAGTTTTCACCGGCAGCATCCACACAAGGAAGGGGAGTTGCAGTGCAACACTTCAGTGCATCTTGCTAGCCCTATAGTCTCCCCTGTGGGGCAGTGTAGACATGCCTTGATGCTTCCTGTGGTAAATTTTGATCCCATTGAACTCAATGGCAAAATTACCATTGATTTTTTTTAGTTGGAATGAGACCAGAGTAGTCAATTTTATTTTGGCAAGGTCGAGATTTCTTGGTTAAGATATAGTCAGTGTTGACTCCAGAGAAAATAATAAAACAGACTTTGGGCTCCATTCAAAAATGTCTTGATTTGGTCTGTGGTCTGCTTATTGACAACTCTGAACAAAGATATGACTTTTTTTTATTCCCACTTACCGGTGCACGTTGTCCTGAGATTTAGTTCAGTACCTTTTTACTGCTATTAATCTTAAATTGCACTCATAAAATACGCACACGGTAAACAAGAGAAAACAAATACATTTGTAGGAAAAAATAACTGTGTGCCAATGTATACTCGTGAGTGGGAAAAACAGCTGGTTATGCAGGTACATATCTTACAGATCCAACTTAAAATTCACTGCTAACAATGCTTCCTACTACATTTTTCTGTTTTCAGCCCTGAAGAAACAACACAGATCTGACTGCATGAATTTGTTTGTTTGTCTGTTTGTTTTCTGGTTTGGAAATCAGCATTGTCATCAAGATCCGATTTATTTAATCTTTCCCCTGAGCTCCCAAGATAATCATTGTCACCGCACGCTGACCCTGTGGGCTGGGAAAGCAGGCTCCAAATGAGGCAGCTGTTATGAAAGCCTCAGTGACAGAACTGTCCATTTTCAGAACCGTGGGTGTGTCTACACTGCAGGGCTTAACTCAAAATAAGCTACGCAAATTGAGCGACGTCAATGGAATAGCTTATTTCGAAATAGGGAGCATCTACACAGCACTTATTTTAAAACAGAGCACTCTTCTTCCGACTTCCCTTACTCCTCATACAATGAGAGATACAGGAATCGGAGTAAGAAGTCCTCCAGCTTGACAGTATTTTGACACTATTTCAAAATAACTGCCTACTGTGTAGACGTGGACTACATTATTTTGGAATAGCGCTAGTTATTTAGAAATGGTGTTGCAGTGTAGACATACCCCATATGTAATGTCTATGGCCTGACATACACTACAGAGTTATGTGGATTCAGACAGCTTATAATGATCTCACTACCTAAGTATCCACCAGCTGTGGCCAACCCATGGCTTGCAAGCTGCATGTGGCTCTTGCCCTCCAAAAGTGCAGCTCACGAAGCCGCTTCTGTGCCCCTCCCCTCAAATGGCCCCTGCTGGCTCTCTCCTGCCCGGCCTCTGGCTTCCCTGTGCTTACTGGGTTGGAGCTGTGGGGTTTTAAAAATGGCACTCAAGATGGCAGCCGTCTTAAAGGGGCAACCGCCTTTTAAAAAAAAAATAATTTTGTTCTGTTCCGTGGGGCACACTTCTTTTTTTTTCCCAGAATTCTGGTGCGGCTCTTCGCATTTTTTCTGCCGCTGCTTTGGCTCTCTTTGTTAAATTGGTTGGCCACCCTGATCTACACTATAATTTTGCTCCAGCCTATTAACTGCTCCGCTTTACTGACTTAATAACTGCACCTCCGCAAGTCAAGGTTGATGTAGTTACATCTATACAGTGTCAGTTTAGACACTACACACAGGACCATTCTTAGGCATACGCAAAATACACAACTGCATGTGGCACCACTACCTTTAGTGATGTCCTATGCTGTGTGACTAGTGCTAGCCATGAGAAAGTGCCAGCTTGAGCTGGCCCAATCTCCTGCCGCCCAACCTCTGCTCTTCCTCCCAGTCCTGGCAGTCCAATTCCCAAGACTTCCAGCCCCAGCTCACCTAGCTCCAGCAGCGCCAATCCTCTGGCTCCCTGCCCCCTGCTTTACTTCCTGGCTCTGGTGGCCTCATTCCCCCAACACCCCAATTGTCCCAGCTATCTACCAGCACCTGCAGCCCCAATTCCCTGGCTCTGCTCTATCTCCCAGTCAGTAGCTCTGGTGCACTGAGCACTCTCCCTTCCTTCTGCTCCCCTGCTAGCCTCCCTGCCCTATTCCTGCTCCTCACAGAGCTGCTGCCACCTCTCTCAATCCTGGCAAGGAAAAAGAAGTGCAGGTGCTTGGGCTGCGTTATGTGTAAGACACCAGAACACATAAGGAAGGCCCTGACTGTGCTGCTTACACTGACTGTTACTGCCTTTCAGAAGCTGCCCCAGATTGGCAGCACAATTGGTACAAGCACCAATTGTGAGAACACTTTCCACTCCTGGTGAGAATACTTTCCACTGATGCAAAGAGCTGGTTTGGATGCGCAAAAGCAATGTAATTGATGTAGCGGCAATGTACCATATAACTTAGGTCAGCATGATTTATTAGTGTAGGCATGTCCTTAATTCTGCCCTCATTTACTCCTTGACAACATCACTGAAGACAACAGACTTGTGTGGGCATAAATGAGAGCAGAATCAGCACATAATTGGATTGCACAGGTGTGAACCAGGGTAGCATATGAGCTGTACATTCTTTTTTTAATGATTATTCACAGGCCGGAAAGAGTTCAGCTTGACTCTGTTTGCAGGACTGGCATTTAGAGGGAGAAATCAAAAGCTGAGCATATTTCATCTGGAATCCTGACACACAGTAAACCTAGATCCCCATTTTTACAGTGACTTTATAGAGTAAATGTTATCTGAGTAGCCTCTTCAAAATATATAGCTTCTCATCTCTCACTGGCACATATCGGAATTGTTTGTAATTTGTGACTGGGAAGGCTCTAAAACAGCCTGAGATTTAGCAAGACGACTTAATTGCTACGAATGAGAGTGCTGGTTTATTCCACTGAAGCACTGAGTGGAATAAAACAAGTGCCCTATGTGTTTTTAAGCGGACTTTCAATACAAGCTAATTCACACTGATTCCAAGTGGCCAGGCAAAAAGAAAACTTAAAGTTGAAAACACATATCACAGATTTGATTGTTAACATTTCAAAAACCACGCAGGAAAATCTAGGAAATTCTGAGGTGCCGTTAAACTTATACTCAGACAAAGCTCATGCTTCCCCCATCTGCCTGGTTTGCTTCATATTTTGCCATGACACTTTGTTAACTCTGCAAGGTAACAGTGTTGGGCCCTATCAGTTCATTCCACTCTGATAACTCCTTCCTTGGTTGCTTATTAATTCTCTGGTCATGCATCTACACATTGCCCACCTCATTCTCTACCACTAATTACCCACTTCAAAATTACCCACCCACTTATGCAGAGTACATGCAGAAGTCCCGAGTCTGAAGGTTGCCCCACTTCTGTTGTAGTTCCTTAACCCCCATGGGGCTTCCTCTTGTGAGCTAGGAATAGAAATCTTGTGGCCCTGTAGCAGGGGCACTCACTTCTTGAGCACTTTCTGCAGCTGCATGCAATACTGCAGGCCTTTTGCCACTCCTAGTGCCCCCAGCAGGTTGTCAAGATCACTTGATGGGCCTTCAGTGGCTCAGCTGGGTAACAGTCAAAAATGAACCCTTTTCAATGCAGTGAGACTCATCAAAACTCTGTTTGTCCTCACCAGGCTCTTCAGCACTTCACATGGACTTCCCAATGAGCCTTCTACCATTCTTAAGGTTTACACCACTTTGCTTGTGCCCAGTGTGGGAAGCTCAGGACCACCCACAACTCCAGGTTCCAGTCCAGGGACCCTATAAATAGCAGCCACATACTGCTCATTTCAGTTTGTTGCTACAACTTTGCTGGGCCTTCCCTCTATCCCCCAGTCCATTTATCTTCATCTCTTATTTCAGAGTTAAACTTCTCAGGTCTTCTCTCTCTTACTGTAAGCAAATATAGCCAGAACCAAATTCTAGCTATTTCTTGAGCTCCTTTGGCCCAGGTCTAAACCCAACCCTAGCTCAGCTCAGTCAGGAACTGAAAGGTTAAAATCCTACAGCTCCTTTTGTTAGCTTACAGGGGTCTGATCAGCTGCTACCAGGGCCGGATTAAGACCTTTAGAGGCCCTACGCACTGAAAAGATTATGGTGCCCCCCCATGTATTTTTTTTATAATGGAGATTGCCTGTCTCCTAGACCTGGAAGGGACCTTGAAAGGTCATCAAGTCCAGTCCCCTGCCTTCATAGCAGGACCAAATACCATCCCTTACAAATTTTTACCCCACATCCCTAAACAGCCTCCACAAGGATTGAACTCACAACTCTGGGTTTAGCGGGCCAATGCTCAAACCACTGAGCCATCCCTTCCCCCCAATTCAAAATAAAAACAATACTATACCGGAAAATCTCTTTTTAAAAAAAATTTTTTAGTGCCCCTGCTTTGCTGGTGCCCTAAGCACGTGCTTAGTCTGCTTATTGGGTAATCCAGCCCTGGCTGCTACCATGAGGCTCCCTCTGGGCATGCCAGGAGGGCCCACCTTCACTACTTCTTCTCTCCTCTGGCAGAGTATGGTAGGACTTACAAGATCCCCTGTAGGGAGCAGCAAAGGCCCAGCCTACCCTTTCAGAGATGCTAAAGAGCTATGCTGGGCTGCAGGAACAGTCAGGATTTAGAGTTGAAGAGATATGGGGACCCATACAGAAACTCCTTATTTAGCACACAGAACTTCTAATCCTCATATGTTCCTAGCCCCGCAGATCTCATCTTAAGGACCTCAGAAATTCTGCCGAATTTCAATGTTGAATTTCCATGCTCCTTGTGTTCCCTTGGGCCAGTGGCTCTGTACCCTAGAAAACTTATAAAGTCTATAATGTGGACTGGCAACAAACCAAGGGG
Source organism: Apalone spinifera (assembly GCA_030068395.1). Taxonomy (NCBI): domain Eukaryota; kingdom Metazoa; phylum Chordata; order Testudines; family Trionychidae; genus Apalone; species Apalone spinifera. The sequence goes on from CM057845.1 coordinate 217,937,096, forward strand.
TCATTCTGGAAGTTAGAATGATACTCTGGATTGGTTCTAAATTGTGAAGGAGCAGTGCAACAGTTGATGTATGAGACTTTTGTAGTGAAATCACATGGGGTACGTCTACACAGCGGGTCAGGGCAAAATTCAAATTAAGCTATGCAACTTGAGCTATGTCAATTGCCTAGCTGAAGTCAAAATAGCTTAATTTGTCTTTTGGTGCTGTCTACACAATTTTCCTTCGACTTCCCTTACTCCTTGTGAAATGAGGGTTATAGGAGTCAGAGTATGAAATCTTCCAGCTCAACATTATTTCAAAATAATGGCTTGCAGTGTAGATGCACTCTTTATTTTGGAATAATGTCAGTTATTCCATGCAAATATAGCCTTAGAGGTTTAGATTTTATGAGGAGATGGGCTGCATAGACTGAGGTGATCGTTCTACTGCCAAAGCATCCATGGAGGTTTGGGTCTTGAATGCTCCAGCTTGTTGATCTAAGTAGGGGTAGAGAAAAATTTCCCATTGAAACTTTTTTGACAGAAAATTGGAGGGGGGGGCAGGGGGCTGCAAAAAGTGCCTTCTTCCTTCAAATATTTTCACCTTTTCAATGAAAAACTGAAAAGTATTTGCTAAAAACAATGAAAAATTATGGGCTTTTTTTAAAAGAAAAGTTTAAATTTTCCACTGAACATTTTTTTTTACCAACTCTAGTGCTCATCTTACCCCTTGCTCTCCAAAACCCATTAGGGCCGTGTCTACATTAGGAAACTATTTTGAAATTACGAAATTAGACTTAAGAGATCCCGATTTAACAAATTCGAACTAGCTTGTCCTCACTATGGGGAAGCATCGAAATTAGTACGAGGCAGGCTCCATTAATATGGACATGATACCTTGGACTTAGAGCCACAGGAAGCACTGACGAATAATTATTTTGAATTTCTTGGTGGAGTAATTATTTTGAAATAATGCCACCAGAGCGTCCACGCTCCCATTATTTTGAAATAACTATTTTGGAATTAACATTATGACAAAAAGAAGAGGTGCGGATTTTTAATTCTGTAGCCCATTATTTTGAAATAATGGGCTAGGTAGTGTGGATGCTCCTCTTATAAATTAACTTTGGGGTGATTATTTCGAAATAAAGTCCTAATGTAGACCAGGGCAAAATGTCTGATAATATTTGATATCTTTCTTAAAGTCTGATCCTCTAGACATAGCTGATTGCATGAAAGCTGGTATTCTCATTTTTTTAGAAAATAAGTTGCTAGCCTTTGTTTGCAGAGGAAAGCTAGAAAATGTAATTCCCTAACAGCTTGAAAAGCAGAAGACAAATTAATAGGACATATTTATCATATTTTAAAATATCATGATATGTAAACCCAATTTTAGAATTTAGGAGCCTAATTCATGAGTTTTTGAATGCTCCTCAGGTTGGTGGTACAACCCCTAGATAAAGCTTTAGATAGTAGTGTGGATGTGGTTAGTCAGCCTTAGCAGTTGCAACTTATTCCTGGGGAAAAAGAGGCCTCACATGTCCACTTGCCAGGAGTGCTGAAGTGGGTCTTAGTAGCCTCTTCCCAATGAGCTTGAGACAAAAAGCCCTCCTAGGCACAAAAATGTGATGTACCCCTCACCCTGATTCTGAAAGAGTATCGTTCTTTCCCACACGCTGGAAATAACAATGAACTACCTAAAGCAGTAAGACTTTTTACCTGAAGCAATAAGGGAAGATACTTTTTTTTCCCCCAAGGGCCAAACTACAAAATGCCTTTAAACATCTCGGATTTAGTTCTATGATGTCTATATCTTTGTGCCTCTAGCATTCCACCCCAAAAGTAGGAAGAATGTCAAATTGTTATACGCATCTATATTTCATATCCTATATCCCAAAGAGTTTATTTGAATAACCCTTGCAAACAGAATTTTTTTTTCAAATGTCTACTAGCATATTTGCACCTGAAATGAATTTCATTTGAGAAACATAGTAAAGGGGCCTAAAATCAGAACTGAATGAGAAGACACAATCTTAACTATACACTGGCTGCTTCCTTCATAATTCATTTTGAAATAAACTCTAATTCATGCTGAGGTAGCTGAAAGATCACACTTCTGAATCATAAAATTGTCTGCACCACAGCCTTCTGAATAATCAGGTTTGCTTAGAATTAATTTATTGAATGACTGAAGCAAAGATGTGTCCGTCATAGTAAATGTTATGATATACTGCACATCTGTTGACAGAAGAGAGAACTCCCACTTAAAGATTTAAAATGCAAGCTTCTGTATGTTTCCAGGTATAATGCATATCTAGATTTGTGATTGCTTCAGTTCATAAATATGCTAATGAATCAGTTTAAGTGAGCATGAGCAACATTTAAAGTTGATTTATAGTATATAAAAATAGCTTTAAAAACCATCCTTCAAAGTAACAAGGTAGATTAAGCTCATCCATTTTCCTCAGAATGGCAGCTGCGTCACGCATGTACATGTACACTGGAGAAGGGGTAATTAGCCATTAGACTCGGGCTTGTTGTAATGGGTGTGGAGTCTAGTGCATGCTGTACCTCATACACAAACACTACCCTGGTCTATACTAGGGCTTTATTTAAAAATAACCCCCTCTAGGTTGAATTTATAAGCAGAACTTCCACACTACCAAGCTCCAGAGAGGTAGCCAACTTAGTCTGTATCTGGAAAAACTTAAAAAACAACAAATGGTCTAGCAGCACCTTAAAGACTAACAAAACATGTAGATGGTAACATGAGCTTTCATGGATGTAACCCACTTCTTCAGATGAATGGAGTATTAAAAATCCAGTTCCAAAAAAAAAAAAAAAAAAAAAATAGGGAATGGAGGGGGAAGAAAAAAGGGGGAGAAGCAAATTGGTGTGGATGTTATTTAGAAATAACTATCCTCAGAGTAATTCGAACAAATTGCTCCCCAGTGCTTTCTGAAGCTCTAAGTCGAGGTAGTGCATCCACATTAATGGAGCCTGCCTCGGACTAATTTTGAGGCTTCCCCGTAGTGTGGTTGCACTAGTTCAATTTTGTTAAATTGGGAGTTATCAAGTTGAATTCAGTAATTTCAAAATAATTTCCTGGTGTAGACATGGCCTAGGGGTCTTGTGTGGCAGGCAAATAAAACAACTTCCTCCTTTATCTCTCCCCTCCCCCTTTCTCCTGCATTTCCTCTTTTCCTCCTTTCTGCCTCCTTCCTCCTGGATTGTCACTGCACGGCCTCACTCCTCTCTGTCAGTGCACCACTTTCTGCCACCCTCAATGCAGGCGCCAGCAAACCCTAGGCTCAGAGCTAATTAGTCTGTTAGAGAAAGCTGAACCTTTGGCCCCCAACAAGCTATCTACAACAGAGGCTATAGGAAGGATGGTTAGAACCTGTCAGCTGAGGATTTCCCTGTCTGCAGGTAGCTGTAGCCACTAGGTTTTTGTACTCTTTTGTACTGCGAGAGCAATGCAAATCAGCTGTGTGGGGAGAATTTAGCCCAATGATGCTATTAAAAATTGTTAGATACTTAATTTAACTATCATAAGAGCATAAAAATAGCCGTACTGGATCAGACCAAAGGTCCATCTAGCCCAGTAGCCTGCCTGCCGACAGTGGCCAACGTCAAGTGCCCCGGAGTGGTGGAACTGAAGACAATGAACAAGCAATTTTTCTCGTGCCATCCATCTCCAGCCTCTGACAAACATGTTTACACTGAGGCCAAAATGTTACACTGAGTAACCCTAGGTTGTTGTTGTTTATATAATAATAATAAATTAATTAAGTAATTAATGCATAGGTTAGAATATTGCCGTTTTCTTAGCCAGTAAAAGTCATCCTCTGGTTGGCAGCATGATAAATTATGTCATAGCTTTGTGAAATGTGCAGAGAGCACTATCCAACTGATAAAAGTTTGGCACAAATCTTTCTAGACCAGCCAGCAGATTAGGTGTTTAGCTCACCTAGCAGAACTGCTGTCTTTGGACTCTTTGTACACGCTTCAGTAAGTGACCCATGGCACAGTGGGGGAAGGTCTGAGAGCCCAGGTTCTAGTCTGAACATCTACATTGTAATTTTTAGCCCTTCAGCCTTAGCCCCATGAGCCCCCTTCTGCCACACTCCCCAACTCGTCCCATCCCTGCTCTGCCACCACTTTGCCCCCACTCCCTCCCTTCGCCCAAGCCCAGCGCCTGCTCCACCCTCCCCCACTTCTTCCAGCCCCTCCTGCCCCCAATGACACAGCCTGGGAGATTTTACTGGGGAAGGAAGGGCCTGGGGCTGGCAACAGGAGTCTCCCAGCACACATACACACACTCACCGTGGTGGCAGTGGTGACCCAGCTCCAAGTGTGTTGCTCTGCTTACTACTGCTGTTGTGAGTGTGGAGGTGGTCTCTGCTTCCCCCAAACCTCTTTCTCTAAGCAACGTGGCCCGGGGGCTACCCAGGGGTCTTCGGCAGACTGCAGCGTGCCCCCCCCCACACACACTCACTGCAGTGGTGGGAAGCAAAGCAACCTGGCCACAGCCCATTCCACCCTCTGAGTGCAGCTCCCAGCCCTGTCACTTGGGAAAGCAGAGGTTGCTCTGCTTTCTGTGATGCTCGCCACTGCTGGTGAGTGCAGGGGTGAGCCTGAGCGCTGCTGCTGCTGCCAGTTCCAGGCCCTCCTCATAACCCTCCAGAGTGCAGGGTCTGGGGTGGCTGTCCCGAACTGTTCGGTGTATGGGACGGCTCTGCCGTGAGTGCAAGTCAATTGACCCAAAGTCCAAGACTTAGTGCTGTGGATAGCGGCACTGGAACAATTTATATGGGGAAAGGGGTGCTGAGAGGACTTGCAACAAAATGTAAATCCTGTCTATAACAGGAACCACTTCAAGCCAAGGAGGTGAGGTAGTAGCCCTGCACCTATAGTTCCAGCACCTATGGTTGCAGGTTTCTTATAATGGTGTAGATGCACTAATTTCACTCTTGCTGAAACAAAAGACAGGACTATGTAGCACTTTAAAGACTAACAAGATGGTTTAATAGGTGATGAGCTTTCGTGGGCCAGACCCACTTCCTCAGATCAAATTGTGGAAGAAAATTGGCATGACCATATATACCAAAGGGATACAATCAAAAAAAGTGAACACACATAAAATTGACAAATCAGATTTTTAGAACAGAGGGGAGGTGAGGGGGAGGGGGAAGTTTAGTGTCTATGAGATAATGATATTAGGGGTGATAATTGGGGAAGCTATCTTTGTAATGGGTAAGGTAGTTAGCATCTTTGTTAAGGCCCATTCATGAAGTGTCAAATTTAAGCATTTCACTTTTTGCCAAGATACCTGTACTCAGTGAGTTGCCACTACCTGAAGACTTACCAAGTCCAGACTGGTGTCTGGCCACTGGCAGATGAAAATTGCTCCCGAGTTAGAAAGTGATCATGGCATTCAAAGCCAACAGACACTCAATACATATTTTAATTCCCTAATATAAATTGTTGGTCATTTGCAGCCAATTATTTGCTAGGATTCAAAACTAAAAGCCTGCTTTAGCACTTTCACAGTTCTTATTTTTGTCTTTCCTAAAATTTGACATTATTCTGATTTTTGGCCTTGAACAGTTCACATCTAATTTTTTATTTGACATTTGGCAGAACAAATTGGCTGTGCTAATTCATATCTGACAATAAGAAAACCTTCTTTCATAAAGCAAATGTTTTATTTCTCACATATATGCTATAGTATTAGCAGACATCATGCCTGATTCTGCAAGGTGCTAAGCACCCTCCATCGGCTTCATCTGGAGCTGAGTGAATTCAGCATCCTGTGGATTGGGCCCATTGAGGTATGTCTACACTAGAAGGGTATTTCAAAATAAGGTATTTTGGAATACCAACTCCCGAAATAACTATTTCAAAATAGCACGTCCACACTACAGGGAAGCCTGGAAATTAATCTGAGGCAGGCTTTCCTATTATGGATGTGCTACCTTGATTTAGAACCCCAGGAAGCACTAGGGAGTAATTACTTTGAATGGCCCTGGGGAGGAGCTATTTTGAAATAGCAACAGTGGAGCATCCACACTACCGCTATTCCAAAATGGTAATTTCAAAATAAGCATCGTTCCTCATGAAATGAGGGTTTATTATTTCAAAATAAGAAGCCCATTATTTTGAAATAATGGACTTGCTGCGTGGACACTCGCCTTGTTATTTTGAAAGAAGGGGAGTTATTTCGAAATTAATGCTGTAGTATAGACATGCTTTTGCTGTGAATGATAAACCCTGTGGATTAGAAATTGCAGCACTTACTTGGAGTTTTGCTATGTTCAAACCTTTAGGAATTAGACTTATATTTACACTTCAGTATTTGTAAAATATGGACTGACCTCCTTTGTTTAGCACTGTTCTGGGTAGTTTAGTAGTATAATTTCATCACAATTATGGGAACACAGGTGTAAAACCAGTAAAAGTGAGAGTAGAATTTGGTTCATTTTCCATTTTAAGAAAAAAACTATAGAACCTGAAAACTGTACTCCAACAGTGTAGGTGATGTGTTTTCCCCCCGTGATTAAAATAATTCTTCAATTCTTGCACTTTATTAGCCACTTTCCTCTTTTTAAAATCTAAGTTATGACATGTTGACAGGGTTTCTGTGGGTTCAGTAACCGTATCAACTTTAAATTGTTCATGCTCTTGTTGGTATTCTCATGGCACTGTTGTTATTATGACCTTTTTTTAATTCCTTCCTGTTGATAATCTTGACACATGTGGGCAGCAGTGCCCAGAGACCCTCCACCCCCCAGGAGTCATAGCCTGAGGGAGGTGGCCCAGGTAAGTGTGGCACCCTCTGCTCTGCTGGCTAGGGATAGGCTAGGGCTAATTCTCCCCTTCCCCCCAGGAGCCTTTATTGCACAGGCACAAAGCAGGGCCAGGCCACCATGGGGAGAGCTGCTGTCTTCCAATATTTCCAGCATACGTGTTCCTTCATAGCTGGTTACGGCTACAGCGGGGATAGCATGCAGGGGATGCACAAACGCAACTTCCACAGGATTGGAGATAACTTGGGTCTGTAGTGGAGGTGGTTGGGGGGCAGCCCCTGGGGTCGGGGAAGGAGCTGTGGGCTTGGCTCACTCATTGAGGCATGTAGTTGATGCTTCCCTTTCTCCCCCCCTCCCATATCCCCTCCCTCTTTAGTGCTAGGACACACCACAGTTGAACCAAAACTAAAACACAAAATTTCCTCCCTGCACGGAAGTTTGCATTAATGCTGACAAGTTGAGTGGTTGGAATGTAAAGTACAGGCTTCTCTCAGGAGAGGACCGCCTCCCCTCCCCTCCCCATCCACCCCCCACCACACACACACACACTTAGAGCATTCCTTTCACATGCCCAACTGGCTAGCTCAGATCTTATCCCTCCAAGCTGGGTGTTAGCTGTATGAAGGGTCTCTGAAGAAGTAGGTTTAGATGTGATCCCTAGTGTTTGAGGCCAAGTGCTCTAATCAGTCTGACAAAAAATATTCTCCCCCTTCTCAGTTGCCCACTTTTCCTTCCCTTAGCCCTTTTGATGGCACCATGTCACTTGGTCACCATCCTAATCAGGATTTGATTGTCTAATGTAATAAGCCAGGAGAAAATCCCATTTAAAATGGAAAAGTGATCATTTATACATCTAAAAGCAGCAGCAAAAAGACACAAGCCCTGCTTGTTTTTCCCCCTTTCCAAGTCTCCTTTAAAAAGGACTTTCTAATTTCTTTATTGCTCACAATAGTGACATAAGTAAATGACATTTATTTTTACATAATTATAACATTTTAAAATTGTATATGCATTGGTATAAAATGATAGATCTTCACAGGGAAATAATGACAAGCTATAATAATAGCTTTAAAAACAACAGTACCAAACACAGCATTTGTGCATGTAATGATTTTAATCTAAACACTTCTGTTTTTCTGTGTATATCATTTCTCCTGGTAAGGATTTTTATTTTTTAAAGTCAAACCTTTCTTTCCTTATCCAAGCTTGCATTATATTGGCAACCAGAATAAAGGGCATAGCAGTGATGTATTGCTGTATGTTTAAGATCCATACTCATTGCTGCAAAACTTTTGGAAAAGTTAAATTAACTCAGGGAGCAAAGTAAGTAACTTACCCACAGATCCAGTCATAAATCTCTGAGGTCAAGTCAATATGCTCCTTGTACTAAGAATATTTTTATCTTGTCTATTACCTTTTATTACTTCTGAGAAAATGTTTCTTCTAATAAATTACAGCATCTTTGTTCAGCACACTAGTCGGTTTAATGTGACAAAGGTCTTTAAAATTAACATAAAAAGGCCAAAACGAGGAAAGAATTGGAAGACCAAGGGATAATTTGAGATGATTGAGGATATTTTCTTTAAAGTAATAAAGATTTATAATTATGTGAAGACATAGCATTTCTGACATTAGTCATTCATATTTGTGAAAGTTTGAAAACAGGTTGTGTGTGATAAACTTGGGCCAAAATTTTAAAAATCAGAGCTTTAAGGGAGGCTTCTAAATCCATATAGATACTTACATAAGTGATGGGAACCCAGTAGCTTCTATTAGCTTCAGAATTTTGGAAAACCAAGTCTTTTAAGTGCCTATAGCTCTGCAATTTCAATGAGATCTCTATGAATAAACCTCCTCACCCACACTGCAAATTCAGGAATTGGGATCCTAACTTTAGCAGGCCCATATGTGGCAGAGGTGTAGGTGTGAAGGGTGTGAACGCTGATTTCTGCCCCCAGGAACAAGGCCAGGGCAGGGCTGGGCCTCATTTCTGGGGGAGCAGCGTGAAATCAGCTCCAGCCTTCCCCCAGCTGGCCGTAGCATGGGGGAGGGAAGCTCATGCAGCGCACTGCTCCTCCTTCTACTGGTTCACCGGAGCACACTTGAGCTACGGCTACATTGTAGCCTTCTTCCGGAAAAGTTTATGCAAGTGAAGTGTGGCATGGAATATCACCACACTTCTTTTGCATAATTAATTAGCAGCTGCTTTTGCGCAAGAGGCTTTTGCCCTAAAAGGAGCTGTGTAGACCACTCCCGTTTGCACAAAAACCCCTCTTGTGCAAGAACTGTTCTTCCGGAAAAAATGAGGCACTTCATTTGCATAAGCTTTTCCAGAAGAAGGCTCCAGTGTAGCCATAGCCTTGGGGAACTATGAGGGGGTGGCAGTCACAACTTTGTGGTCCGTATTTACAAAAAAAAGCACCCCACCCCAGAAATTCCTGCCTATGGGTCTGCTGGTGTTCCTAGCTCTTGTTGTTTATGAGGATTCATTGAACCCAAACAGACTCATGGACAGATAGACAGATGCACAAACTTTCTAAAATGTAAATATAAATAGAGAGAAATAGCAGCCTGCAAGGAAAATACCCATTCACTTGACTATAGGGTATATTATCAGTGTTCCTAATATAAATTTTTCTAAAACTAGTAGCATCATGTCAAGCTTTTAAATCCATATTTATGCACCTGCATAAATGACCAGTTTTACAAAACTACAGAGCACCCAGCAGTTTCTATTGAGATCAAAGGGAGTTTCTGGGTGCTCAGTACATCTGAAAATTAGTCCATTTCCTTTGGTCCATAAATATGAATTTAGAAACTGAAAAATAAGTGCCGATTTCTGAAAACCTGATATATTTTTTCTTTCTATGGCTACTCCAGAGATAGGATAATGGTACTTACTGCTATAGCTAGCTGGTGGTGATATCCACTAATTCAAATGGTAAATGCCTGTGGTTTTTTTTGGAGCTCAAGGACCAATCTGTGTGATTTGCAGTAATTGTCTATAGTTTGCAGAACATGAATCTGTTTAGGCAGCTTAAAGACTACTTTGTGATACACAAATACATTTCAGTATAGCAATACACTTTGCATGCCAACACTGTGAAGCTTATTGCAGTTTTCAGAACGGATAAATCACTTACTTATATATTATAGGATTTTTGAGGACAGCATACCACAGTTTAGTACAAAGCAATCAAGCACTATCCACTGGGCATGTCAGATACTATGTAACTGATTCTGTTGTTTTAACTTGGGCAGTGAAAGAGTCTATAGGCATGGGACATGCTGTAATATAGTAAGCAATTAACTTTATATCAAATAATTCATTCTGTACTGTATGTGAAGAACAGATAGAATTCTGGCACACAGCACATAATGTTCTCGGGATATTGTAAAAATAGCAAAGTTTTGATGCCAGAAAGAGATTGATAAGTAAAAACAATTTTTCACAAAGACTACTTCCGATTTATGTCCAAAAGAGACTTTTCTGAAATTTGGCCCATCTACACAGGGCCAAATTTTGGGGGGAAAAAACCCCTCTTTTGGAACATCCCTTCTTCCTTGTAAAACGAAGTTTGTACAGAGATGCCGACAAAATGCATCCACTTTTCCAATATTTTTTCGGAAAAGCGAACACATTCATAGGACATAGCAGAGCTTTTCCAGGATACCTCCAGTATCCCGGAAAAGCTCTGCATTCTAGACATACCCAAAGGCTGCGTCTAGACTGGCATGATTTTGTGCAAATACTTTTAACGGAAAAGTTTTTCTGTTAAAAGTATTTGTGCAAGAGAACATCTATACTGACATGTGCCTTTGCGCAAAAGATTTGCTTTTGCGCAAAAGTATCCGTACCAGTGTAGACGCTCTCTTGCGCAAGAAAGCTCCGATGGCCATTTTAGCCATCGGGCTTTCTTGCACAAGAAATTAACCTGGCTGTCTACACTGCAAGAATACTTGCGCAAGAGGGCTTATCCCTGAACGGAGTATTTGCACAAGAACCACTGATTTTGTACATTACAAAGTCAGTGTTCTTGCGCAAATACTCACGGCCAGTGTAGACAAGGGGCAAGATTTTGCGCAAAAGCAGACACTTTTGCACAAAATCATGCCAGTCTAGACGCAGCCATTGTGTTTTAAAACAAGATTATGAAGTGCCAGGGTAACCACTTCATATTTAAGGTAGCGCTAACTGAAGTAGAAACTGACCTCTGCCATTTGACTGAAATATGCCTTTTATAACCCTCTCCCAGGTCCATTTATTAGATCCTAGGATGAGTCTTTTAGCTGTCCTGTGTGCCATGCCTTTATTAAAACTGCACCCGAGTTTCTATGATAAACCACATTTTGCCCTTTCTAAAATCAATCAAAAATAGTCTCTGCCTCCACATTGCTACAGTAGGTTTGTGGCATTTTTCCTACCAATTATTAAGTGAAATGGACAGATGATCCCTAAATTATGGATTCTATAAAAATAGAAATGTTCACCAGAATTCAAAGGGGCATTTGTATGCCTGTCTTTAGCAACGCAGGGAAGTGATAGGTTAGTTTACTAGACTAATGTAGCTAAGATCAAACACAATTTGAAGAGTAGTTGAAGTCACTTTAATTTTAAAAGCTATTAAGATTTTAAACAATAGCAAAATGGCTCATCAGTCCCAAAGAGATTAAAATAGGGTTTGAAACGACTTATTTGTTACCTGCCACAAGATTCCCAAAGATTGCAGTCAGGAAAGGTTTGTTTTCAATTATGTAAAAAGATTTTAATTTTCTTTGCCTATTTCTTCCTCCATGGCCTTCTGGACATATTTGCAACAGTAACGGCCTAACGCCTTTTGAGATTGTCCTGTTGGTTATCACATTTCTCAAGTGTGCACTTTCTAATTGACTACCTCATAGTTATGGGCAAACTAAGCATGGCCATTGAGAATGAGGTAACAGAGAGCACATCTACACAACAGGGCTAAAGCCAAAATAAGCTATGCAACTTGAGCTATGTCAATTGCATAGCTTAAGTCGCAATAGCTTAATTTGGCTTTTGGTGCTGTCTACACAGCAGGAAGTCGAAGGAAGAACACTCTTCCTTTGACTTCCCTTACTCCTCGTGAAATGAGGGTTACAGGAATCAGAGTGAGAAGTCCTCCAACTCGACATTATTTTGACATTATGTCAAAATAAGTGTTTGTACTGTAGAGGCGGACTATGTTATTTCGGAATAACATCAGTTATTCCGAAATAACTCTGCTATGTAGACATAGCCAGACAGATCATCTGCAAAAGACTGCAGAAATGACATCCCAGTCATGATGCCAGTTTTCATGAACAGTTTTCAGGGTGGGACTTCTTGGTACCAACTGGCAAAGGGCATAGGGATGCCTAAGAGTTACAGGCATCCCCTAGATCTGGCCTCTACTTAGTAGTTCACCAAAGCAAATCATGTAAAGTCTCTGCTGAAAGCCAGTGCCACCCTAGTCTTCATAATCTCTATGAAGTTTTTGTACAGATAATATGCAAGGAGTTGTGTATATACTGAAAATTATGTTCTTGAGAGCTGCGATTAGAGGTTGGTCACCAAAAGGTCAGAAACAGGTTTTTCAGGAGAGAGGTTTTTATTTGGCTACATTTAAAGCAAGTATTGTAAGGGTCACAATGTGATTGCAAAGTCTCTAGGCAAGATTCTAGACAGGAAAGCACAAGTGAGGGAATTATCCTGTTTCAAGTGATGATAAAGGATTTCTAGACTATAACTGGAGGGACAGACTCACTCTGCATGTTTCCACTGAGCAGGGAAGAGGTCGGATGATTTATCTCATGAATGAAAAGTCACAGACAAGCATGAGGGTGGCACTCAGGATTTTGGGTGAGCTTTGGCTCTGGGATATGACAGTCTTTTTAGTTAAGTTGAGGTTCTAGAAGCATGTCATTTAACATGGTATCATTTATTCCCGTTATTTCTAGTTGCTTCTCAAATTTCTTTGTTAAATGAACTTCTTGTTTTTTACTGTCCAGATATTTAAGTTCTATTTGTTGAGTGGACCCTGAGGTGTAACTGGTAAACTGTGTACTATTTCTTTGGCAGTAGTAGATCTGTGAATACTGCCAGTGTCCAGTAGACCAGGGGCTGGACACTCCAGGAGAATGCTCAGAGTGTTTGACATTTGGCATATGCATATTATTAAACTTTAATGGGACAGTGGTCCTGCAGGGGTCTTGGCTTGTATGGTCAGAGGCTGATCGTGTTAGAGGACTAACCCATATCATGCACACACAAGGCCTCCTCATGCTAAGGGCAGATTGGGGTAAGCTAAAGACTGGCTATGCGCTCTTGGAAGGATCCAGGCCTATGGTGGAAAGGATGGCTAGAGGCAGCCAGCCCTCTGCACTGCCGAGCCTGTGGTTCTCTGGGCAGCGATTTAAAGGGCTTGGGCTCCACCTACCACCTTTATCACAATAGTAGCAGCAGCAGCTGGGAGTCCTGGGCCCCTTTGAATCACCAGGCCCCTCTTTGTCCCCACCACACAGTTCTGCATATAAAGGCATATCATGCGTTGAATCTGCATGTGTAGTGCTACTATATAGCTACGATTGGTAGCAAAAGCACATCTATTTGAATAGTTTTATTGATTTTTCTGGTTACAAATTTAGAAGCACGGGACATCCTATGCTTTTTATAAACGTTACAGCTTATAAACTTGTTGGAAAGCTGGCTTAAAGCCACAGCTTCTATGTATTTTAGAAAAACTTTAGTAAAGTTTATGCTGTTTCTCTATATATCAGGGAGTAGGATTTCTGCCAAATGTCTCCACAAAACAATTAATTTATTTCACATTAACTTCAGTTGTTCTCTACATACATTTAGATATAGCCTTAAACTATGCAGTCAGCGTTGCCAGGGATATTTGGCAGCCTCTAGTTGATTTGTTTATTTATGGAATTCTCTACTTTCCTACAGATCTCTCTCTCTCTCTCTCTCTCTCTCTCTCTCTCTCTCCCCACCCACTCCTTTCCAATGTACTTAAAACAAACTATTTTGTCTGAAATGTACCAAAACCCTCTATCCCATTTCGATCATACAAATTATGGAGCTGACCTATACTGAAACCTGGTTTTTTTTTTCATTGACAAGTAGTTTTCAGTGGCTCTGACTGTTCAGTTTGAGACACCTGTAAAGGGTCTTGATTTTGACAAGATCCGTCTACATTTTCTGAAAATTAGTGCTCTGTAAGCTGTCTCAAGTCAAGCACCTGGAAAATGAAATGTTCAAAATCAATAATCACTTTTGAAAATGTAGATATCATTGTTCTAGTATTGTGGAGATCATCTTGCACAGTGTTTCCCACTATTAACATTCAAATAAGCTTTGATCTTTAAACTCGGTATCCCACTATACTACATAGTTTTAGAGCAAATGTTCTTGTAGTCTTCCCTATAATTATGATAGTGGAGTGCAGAAATGATAAATTGTGAAGTAGCTTGGTAATGCTGATAAAGAACTTTTTCACACTCTGGGTATGTCTACACAGCAAAGTTATTTCAAAATAACTTTACCAGCGTCTACACAGCCAGACTGCTATTTCGAAATTAATTCAAAATAGCGAAGTGTTTATTTCGAATTTGGTAAACCTCATTCCACGAGGAATAAAGCCAAATTCGAAATAGCTATTTTGAAATAAGTGCTGTGTAGACTCTTATATCGAAATAGGGGGCCTCCAGCCTTCACAGGGTGCCCTGGTGGCCACTCCAGCCTCAACCAAGAACACTCCTCTCCCTACCCCCTCCCCAGAGCCTTTAAAGGGGTTGACTCTGGCCAAAGTGCCTGTGCCAGCTCCAGGCCTGCCAGCCCACAGCCAGCAGTCACTGCCCTGACCCAGTGGCCCCAAAACATGAGCCAGCAAGCCACTGGCAGCCAGCCCTCCACCGCTCCCCAGGAGCAGTCTGCCAGCTCCCAGGAGCCTGCCAGGGCCTGGAGAAGGCAGGCACCCTCCTGGTCCAGGGTGGAGATCATGGACCTTATTCAGGTTTGGGTGGGATGCCCCCAAAATCCATGATCTCTGCATTAGATGGAGGAATGTGGCCGTCTATGGCAAGATAGCTGTCAGCCTGGCCACCAAAGGCCAAATGCTAACAAAGAAGCAGGTCTGCATGAAAATCAAGTTGGTCCAGTGAGACTCCCAACCCTGAACCCTGGGCTTTCCCTCCCCCTTCTTCCCCCTTCCAGCTCCCTCCTCCCAGGTTTCTCCCTCCCCTCTCCCACCCTCTCTCTTCGCCTCTTCTGCCTCCTTTCCCAGTCTCACCAGAGTTTCATCCCTCCCCCCCAGTTTTGTTAAATAAAGAGAGTTTGTGTTTATGAAAACACATGTATTTTATTTGACATCAGGAAGGGGGGTTAGGGAGGGATAAGTGGAAGGATGTGAGGGAGGAATGAGGCACAAGGCCCCAGGGCAGACCACAAAGGCTCTTAGTGCTCCTCAGGGTGGAAGCTCTCTTGCAGGGCATCCTGGATACTGACCGCCCCCGATGGACCTCCCAGATGGCAGCCTGCAAAAAGTGCAGCCAGGCTCGCAGCAATGCATCCAAGAGAAGCACCAGAGCGCCCAGGGACATGTTGCAGAGTGCTGTGGTGTTCCAAGTGAGGGCAACCAGAGCATGCCGAGACAAAAATGCTTTGCTGTCTCTCATCAAGGTAGACAAGCAAGCAGGGAAACCTGAGAACTGGCTGTCTGGACGGGGAGCCTTTAAGTACAGACCACACTTAGCATCAAGCAGCAGCCCCATACATAAGTCTGGTTTTGGTTCCGGCCAGCCTTAAATGCGATTCAGAGTCCACTCAGTGTGGACGCATTATTTCAAAATAGCAAAATGCTGTTTCGAAATGCATTTTGTGTGTAGACGCGTTTTTTTCAAAATAAGTTATTTCGAAATAATGCTATAGTGTAGACATACCCTCTGGCTCTGGACTTAGATTAAACTCAGAATTATAGGGATCAAAATTTGTTAGCATCTGCTGGGCACCTTTGTGAAATTAATTTGGCTGTCTGGATTTTATCTTGTAAACTCTCTGGGACGTGGACCCTCTCTTTGTTATATGCATATACATTGCCTAACTTTGGGGCCTCTGGATATTAATGCAATTATTATTATATCATGAATCATATAAAGTTATGTTAGTGCCACAGCACAGTGTGATCAGGGCTCCATTGTGCTAGATAGTGTACAAACTGAACAGTAAATACTGTAGTGTTTTCCAGTGGCAGGTATCCATCCATATTGCAGGGGGAGGGTGGATCTGATCCTGCAGCTATTTACTACTGGCCAAAGACAAGTGGGCTTCTGAAAGTAAAAGCATGGTTCTAGGAAGTGTTTTCGGGAACAGGCCCTGAATGGGCATGAAATCTGAAATTCTGTATTATGCTTTGCACTCCTATAGGAAGAGTTTGCTCCATTAAGTTGTTGAGGCGCATAGGCAGGGTAACCTGAGGAAGAGGGAGGCATGAACTACCATTGTCTATGCTGTACCTACTGTGTGGCTAAATAAAGGACTTACGTTTCCGGGCTGTGTCATCTCTACCTTATTCACCAACACTAAACCTACAATTAGTCCAATTATAAATCTTGACTTTTTTCCCCTTGAGTGGCTTTGATAGGTCCAAAAAGACACTCTCTCCAATTGGGGTATAGAGAAAGACGTAAAAAGTATCCCCACAGAACAGCTAGATTGTGAACAGTAATGACTGCACATGCCTGGTCACACAAAAACTACAATTATCCTCAGCCTGTAATAGAAGAATTACCAGGAAAATTAGAAACAAGTAATTTAGTGACATTGATTCTCCTCACAAAAGGATGTGAGTTGATAGCTTTTTTCTGTCAGCCAGAGAATCTTCTGCTTATGACTCCATCCCCAAAGGCTTTGGACAACATAATTTTAACTACATATTAATTAATACTGTTAATAAACTCATTAGTCTTTATTGTGGATTTATAGGACACCTGCAACATGACTGTTCATTCTGAGAAAGCTGACACAAGTAGATGAAATAATCTGTTTAAGTCCATAAGAGATGACGAAAGCAGAATGTAAGCAAATGACATTTAGCAAAGATTTGTACTGCTATATGATTAATATAGTAAATGAGTACATGTTTTGAATTACAATTATACGTGTTGTTTATGCTAGTGCTATAAATAAAGAAATTACAGATGGGTCACTCAAATCTTGGGTGGTGGACTTGTTTACTTGACATACTGATGTCATTACATGATTAGTTCAGATCACTGGGTAAATCATGTAGACTTTTTTACAAATAAGACTCATCTCTTTATTGAGTCAGTTACTAATTCAGTCTCTGAATTCATTTAGTTCCAGATCCTTTTTAAGCATAAGGCATTTAAAGGTCCACAAGTACATTTGAGATGCTTACTACTTTTTTGAGTGAAATAAAAGCATGAATACGTTTTCTTTTATCCCTCCAATTTTAGGGTCAGATCCAAAGCCCATTGAATTTGATGGAAGGACTCAAACTGACTACAGAGATCTTTGGATCAGGTCTTTAGGGCATTGTTTGCTACCTGTATGATATAAATGTCACATGAAATACATGTACTATAAGCAGTGATTTTTCACAGCTGCTTAGGGCATCCGAATACCCCATTCACATTACTTTTAATGGGACCTGAGTAATTTGGTTTGATCTCAAAAGTAAGTTAAATGTTGTTTTTGGTAAAATGGTAACATAAGTATCTCAAGAATAATGTCTATAAATAAAAGCTCCTTTTAAGATATTGCTCTGGGTCATCAATATTCACTGATGTTTGAAAAGATAAAATCAAGCCATTTCACAAAAATTAGGAATGAGCAATACTCAAATTTCTTTTTGGAGTGTTGCTGTGTCAATTCCAGGCAGTAAGGCCAACAGCTAGCTTCACAAAGAGGATGTTAGCACTCAGCTCTAGTGAGTGCCACTTGGCTGCAGAGTTATTTTCGCTTCCTCTCCATCCCAATGATTACTTAAATACTTCATGCAAAGTGGAGAAGATTGAACAGGAACAAATTCAAGAGACTCACCCCAGAATATCCTCTGATGGTCAGAGCATTCATCCAGAAGGCAGGAGACCTGTGTTCAAGTACTTGCCCTGGGCTATGGCCCCATCTGTGCTCTGCCCTGAGGCTGCATTCCCACTCTCTTCACTTGTGGACTGCTCACACTGCTCCTCTTTTGCCCCGTGCTCCACCTCTTCCCCCAACATCCCCACCACCTGCTGCTCATGCCTCTCTGCCTGCAGGAGCCTGGGGGGAAGGCCTTGGGAGAGGGGGTAAAGAGGCACAAGTGGCAGTAGGGATCTTGGGAGGAGGCTGGGGTAGAACTGAGGTGGGACCTTACAGGGAGGAGGCCAAGTGGGGGTGGACCTCAGGGCAGAGCAAGGGGCATGCACCCCTCCTCTTCTAGGAAGCTTCTGGTATTCATGCCCAGCCTTCCAGAATACTGGAGTCACACTCCATCCATGTACACCTACTAGATCAGGCCCTACAGGCAAGACAGGCAGCAGAATACCTAGTTCGATAATCCCAGTTGGGCATAGGTATAAGTTAGGTGTCATCAGAATTTAGGGAGTTGCAAATGGCACAAGTAGGCACCTAGTTTTTACCAAAGGAAACAACAAAAGAACAGCCATACTGGGTCAGACCAAAGGTCCATCTAGTATCCCATCTTCCAACAGTAGCCAATGCCCGATGCCCCAGAGGGAGTGAACAGAACAGGGAATCATCAAGTGACCTCTCTCTTGTCATCCATTTCCATCCCTTGACAAACAGAGGCTAGAAACACCATTCCTACCTATACTGGCTAATAAGTATTGATGGACCTAACCTCCATGAATTTAGCTAGTCCTTTTTTGAACCCTTTATAGTCCTGGTCTTCACAACATCCTCTGGCAAGGAGTTCCATAGATTGACCATGCATTGCATGAAGAAAAACATTCTTTTGTTTGTTTTAAACCTCTCACCTATTAAACATAGGCACCCAGTGAATTCAGGCACCTAGAGAGTTAGAAAACAGCTGAATGGTAGTCTTATAAATGCCAATGGTGCCTAAATGTTAGACTTAGTGGCAGTTAGGCACTTGGTTCCCTCATGTGACTCTATCCTCAAGTGCCCAGTGTTACATACTATGCACCAGAAACCTTGCATCTGGATTTCACCAGCACTAGAGTTGTTCCATATTTCAAATGTGCAGGTTTTAATATCTGTCATTCTGCTGTGAATCCTGGCTTATAATACAATTTTATACAAGCAAAAATATAGAAGATATCATGTATGTCCACATGCAGTCTGTTTGGCAGCTAGCCATTTCTCTCCCAGAAGATTAAAATATAGGGTTTTGGGATTGGGGTTTTTTTGTGTGTGATCTTGCACAATGTAAAATAAAAAAAATCTTTAAAACCCAATAAAAGAAGTAGAATTCTGAAAAGCAATCAGCATTCAGAGTCAACATCCCATACCTCCTTCTGTGCTCTGAACCCCCCACCATACCCCAAACCCCAGCCCTGAACCCCCACCCAGAGCCAGCTACCTCACCTGAACCCCAACTCCAAGCCCAGACCTTCCCAGAGCTAGCACTCCCTATAGTCACCCCAAAACTGCTCCTGAACCTCAAGCCCCTGCCCGGTGAAAGTGAATGAGGGGAGAATGAACAACAGAGAAAGGGGGAGTGAGTGGGGCAGGACCTCAGGAAAGGGGCTGGAGCAGAGTAGATCCTGGGTTGCCCTTAAATTCAAAAAGTGCTCTTGGGCCTAAAAGGGTTGACCACCATTGGACTACGCGCTATCTCTGAGAAGTCTGCACATGGTTGCACACAGTTCCTGGGTTATTCCTTGGGAGTGTGGATTCCTTTCACGGGGCATCGGTGCATCTGGCTCCTCCACTACTGCACCTGAAAATCTGGTTGTGGGTGCTCTCAGACTCATAATATATTTCAGTAACATACACACAGCAAAATTTCACAACGTCTTCACGTGCAATGAGAACACACACAATCCGGCAGGGTAGTAATGTTCAACAGATCAAGACTTTGAAAGTGGTTGGCTGTACAAAAAAAGTCATTATTATGTGTCAGTGGTTAATATGGGGTTTCTAGGGTGCTACTTTGAAGCCACATGCCTTCGTCTGATTGCTGATCCCCACGGCAAGATGCACTTTCTAGCAGTTGTTGATGCACCTAGACTTGCTCTCCAGTAAAGTTGCTCAGCCCACAGGGACTCTCTCTCTCTCTCTACATGGTGGAACTTCTGGAAGGTCTGCCAGATCTTTTGCAGTGTCCTTTTGCTGTTCAACCAGACTCTGTGTTTTCCCCTCCATTTACCTCTCCTGCAGGTTCTCTGTCCATATGGATAAAGGCAGGCTTCTGGACAAGACCCCGTTTGGTATGGGACAACTTCTCTGCTCCTGTCTCCTTTGTGCTCACATACACAGCCCAGAGACCTTCCTTTTGTAGATACCACCATGTAGTTCATTACAGCGCTTCACCTCATGACCTTTCACCTACTCATCCAGGCATGCTATTTAGAGAGTCATTCCATTTGGCTACCCCTTCTCCTGATGGGTCAGGGAGGAGTGAGCGGGGGTAGGTAGCATGGGCGGTCAGTGCAGCTGGGGCTTGGGAAGGCAGGCCCACAGTCCCACCCCATCTGCTGAGGCCCCGCCTCCCACAGGGAGAAGAGGAAGCAGGGCAGTGCACTGACTGTGCGTGCACATCCCACCTCCCATGGGAAGGGGAAGAGAAGAGATGGGGTGAAGGGGTGCACAAGCCCCAGCCTCCCCATCCCCGGAGCAGCAGGGAGGGAGAAGGCTGTGTGGCTCCAGACTCTTGGACCCCCGGAACACAGGGAGGGCGGGTGCTGGGGGCAGCAACACTCTGCCCCCAGAACACCTACAGCAGGTGTTCTGGGGGCAGAGCCATGCCTGATGGTTTGGGAAGGCAAAAACCTTCCCCCACGTATGCTACCAGACACTCATGGTAGATAGGTAGGTAATTAGGTAGGTTGGTTGGTTGGTAGGTGTTCCTGCACTACTTTCCCCTCCCCTTTCTTCCTCCTTGTGCTCTTGCCTTGTTAATAGGCTAATTAGCTGCCCAGCCTATTCTGATCT
>CM057845.1:217961144-217994110 GCA_030068395.1 Apalone spinifera
CGCCCAGAGGCAACAGCCAGCATTTCAGCGTTACAGAGTCACAGACATTGGGCTTCTATATGTATGATAACCCCCCCTTAGGTCGAATTTATAAGCAGAGTGTCCATACTACCAAGCTGGTTATTTCAAAATAACAGGCTGCTTATTTTGAAATCTGTATTCCAGCTTTCCTTGGGCAACAATGCTAATTTTGAAATTGTTATTTTGAAATAGCAATAGGGTGGACGCTCTGGTGCTGCTATTTCAAAATAATTTGCCTCCAAAAGCCTCTTGCAGCTTCAGCTCTGACCACTCTGGTCACCACTGGCTTGGCATGACCACTGCTCCTCTCCTCTGGTGGAGCTTAAAAGTCCTGGGAGCAAGATAAGGGCTTCTCACACATGGCCAGCTTTGCAAGCCCTGTGCGAGACACCACCGTGTCTGACCCCAATGTTATCTCAGACCCTCCCATGGCTGTTAGCACTCCTGCTGCTCCCAAGGCTGCCACTGCCCAGGGATGCAGGAGAGCTCCAGCCTGGACTAGTGCATTGAGGTCTGGGGGGAGGAGACCAACCTCCAGGATCTCTGCATCAAGAAAAGGAATGCTGACAGCCTGGCTGACAAATGCCACAACCAGACCCTAGACCTCTGTCGCATGAAGATTAAAGAGCTGAAGCAGGCCTATCACAAGGCCAGGGAGCAGAGAGGATGCTCTGGGGTGGCACCACACACCTGGGTACCTGCCGGTACTATGACCAGCTGGAGGCCATCCTGGGAGTGGTGATGGTCATATCCCCTGCCGTTGTCATCGAGCCTGGCCAGGACATGCCCAGCGTCAGCCTCAAGGAGGGTGGGGTGGCGGAGGAGGAGGAGGAGGAAAAAGAGGCGGCCAGCTAGGAGACCCTGCCCACCAGCCGGGAGCTGCTTCTCATTCTGGAGCTAGTCCCCCGCTCGTAGGATGTTTCCCAGGCTTCGGAGGAACCCAGGAAAGGCTCCTCTCCTAGCCTGCTCAGCCTGGGGGTCGCACAGCAGCTGTGCATATGGGTGCACATGGAGCACCAGTCTGGAGCACTCAGCTCAATGACGCTGTCACACAGGGACCCCACGGTCCTTCTCACAAGGTTCCTGGAGAGGCCGGCCTTACTCCAGCCTCTGTGGTGGGACACCTTCCCACGACAAGCCACCACTAAGGAGTCTGGGGTCTTGGACACAGACTGCAGTGCCGCAGATGGCACAGGGTCATGCCCGCACTCAGGCAGCATCCATGCGGCAATGCAGAGACTGATCTAGTTCATGGAAACCAGCCGGGGGGGGGGGAGGGCAGAGGAACCCAGTATCGCTCTCCAAGCAGTGTCTGTTGCTCACACCACCTCCCCCAGTATGCCCATACCGCTCCTCCAGTGGGCAGGGATAGAAGTTCTCTCTCTGTGGCCGCTACCAGTGCCAGACCCAGTGTGTGCGGGACACAATAGGAAGCTGAGCCGCCCTGTCCCCCCATTCCTGGCTGCAGGCTCCTGGCCTGGCCAGAACCTTCCCATGCCTGTTTGTCCCTGGTTCGTGGGTGTTGCAATGCTCCTGTGGGACATCTGTGCTCTGGCTGGAAAGTGCCCACTGTCTAGGCCAGTGTTTTTTGAAAGTGTACCGCAGAAACATTTTCAGAAACACTTTAACTGCCTGCCCCAGCTTGTTTATGTACCGGGCCCATGGCCATGGAGCCTCACGGCTCCCATTGGTTCCATTTTGTCCTTTGCAACCAAGGGGAGCTGCAGAAAGCAGCATTCCACGGTGTCCAGGGGATTGAGGGGCATGCCCAACAGTAGGATCTCCAGGACCTGGGTGAGCAGGGCCTGCAGTCCACCCTGGGATTCATCCTGCAGGTCCTCATCCGCATCCTGCTGGAGCAACATGCAGGCAATGTGGATGTACTGTACCATGAGGCACAGCACGAGGCCCATGAGCCTGGCACTGCTTTGCTGCAGCTCTGGCTCCATGGTGTGAGTGCTGTGGGCAACCAGAGCACAAGAAGGCACATGCCCACTGCGTCCCTTTTGTGTCCCCCAAAGGGGGAGGCTGTGGAGGAGTGACTTGTGAGATGCAGCTGTAGAGAGGAGCCCTTGAAAGCACAGCTTGCTTGACCAAGCAGCCACAGGAAGTCTTTACCCTCTGGTGCCCTCCCCAAAGTGCTTCTGGGGGCTCTAAGTCCAAGGCAGACTCCAGTCAATGTGGAAGTGCAGTGGGGACATACTATTTCAATTTTGTTAAATCGGGAGTTAAGTCGGGCTGATTTTAGTAATTTCAAAATAATTTCCTAATGTAGACAGGGCCTCACATACTTGTTTTCCTGCTTTGAGCAAGGGGTTGGAATAGAAGACCTCCAAAGGTCTCTTCCAGCCCCAATCTTCTGCAACTCCCATAAAGAGCATTATTTAAATGTGTGTAGAAAAGAAATCCTCTCTCTCATTACAGTTCAAGGAAAAACTAAGCATAACAAAAGAATGTACTTGGAATAGAGATCTATGAAAGTTAAAACCGCATTATCATTAAAGAATGCTTGACACAAAACAGTGGAGAGGACCAAATAACTAAGGAATTGTTTGTAGGATTCTTGTTTCTTTGTTGTAATTGCAGCCACAAACTGAATAGACTCTTTATGGATATTTCCGTAGAATGTATATGTAAATATTATGTAATTCATAAACATGCTGGATTATTTATTCAATCCCTCCTCTCTCAGACATCAGGAATGTTCATACTCCTAAGCTAAAATGAAGTCAGAAGGCAGAAAAATTGTGGTGCAATAAATAGGCAAAATACACTTATCTTAAATAGGAAAAATAATTTTAAAAAGAGAATGCAAGATAGGCTGCTGCAAATTCTACAGCGAGGCAAAGCATTCACAATTAAACCAGAAACCATGTGACAACTCACTTGTGTTTTTAAAAATGTGTTACAAATTGAGAAGTATTGCTAGGCTTTCTATGGTACACATCCCTGCAGCATTTGAGGGTATGTCTACACAGCAACGTTATTTCGGAATAACTGACATTATTTTGAAATAACATAGTGTGTGTCTACATTACAAGCCATTCTTTCGAAATCATGTCAAGCCTTTTTCTACACAGAGAGGCCTGTTTCCAAAATAAAATAGTAAAATGGCATTTGTTGTTCTGAAACCAATTTTCTTTAATAACATGGCAGACTATATACAAGAAGAGCTGAGAAAGGAAAGACAGGAGAAGGGAATACAACCATCAGCCAAATGTAGGGTAGGGTAGGTTTACACTTAAAATGGCACATATCATACCAACACTGTACACCCCCTGACATGGATATGAATAGTAGTATACACGAGGAGGTATGGCTTAGGGGAGTAAAGTGAAGTGAGTAAAGGGGATATACCCTACGTGGTTTTGTACAAACTCAAGCAGTGCCTCTCACAGCTATATAGCTATTTTGAGCAGTGCAGTGTCCTGCTGCCTCCCCACTCCCACCCTCACACAGGAAACTTTCCTTGCTGCTTTCCCTTTTCCCCTACCAGGCTCTTCCACTGCCATGTCTAGTTACACATTAGTGTGTATGCAGCCTGCTTTTCACTGGGGCACGTAGCTACATGTACCCTGGAATTAGTCAGCAGGTCCAACTCCTAGGCTTTGTACACTGCTCCCGCCCTGAGCAGCAGCTCTGCATTCCCATTGCCTGAGGGGGGGTGCAGTGCCTATGGGCAAGAGCAGCCCATGGTGCCTCCTCCACACCATCTAGGCATCAGACCTATTGGCTACTTCCAGGGTGCAGAGTGGTACCAGGACAGGCAGGTAGCTTACCTTAGCTTTGTTGAACTGCTGACCAACAGCCATGCCAGAGGTAAGCCAAAGTCCCACCCTCTTGCCCCAGCTCTGACCTCTCCAAACCCCAAGCCCCTTCTCACACCATGAACCCCTCATCGCGACGCCCCTCCCCCAGAGCTCACACCCCAGAGTATCGACACTGCACCATGGCCCTCCAGAGCCCACTCCTCTATTCCAGAGACCACCCCCTCCTGCACTCCAATCTCCTGCCACAACCCACAGCCTCCTCTTGCATTCCAAACCCCTTGGCTCCATTTCCCATCCTGGAGCTCCCTCCTGCATCACAATCCCCTCATCTCCAGCCCCACCCGAGAATCCAGAATCCTAGCCAGAGAGCTCACTCGCTCCCGCACTCCAACTCCCTCTCTCTGCCCCAGCTCTGGATCCTGCTCCTGCATCACAAACCCCTCATCCCCAGCCCCACCCCAGAGCCTGCACTCAAGTTAGAGCCCTCACTCTCTCCGGCACCCTAACCCCCTTCTCCTGTCCAGTGAAAATGAATGAGGGTAGTGCAGAGTGAGCCTCTGAGAGAAGGACAAATTAGCAAGTGGAACACAGGGTCCCTGGGAAGGGGCAGGCAGGGGTGGGGCCTCAGGGAAGGGGTGGATCTAGGGTGTTTGGATTTATGCAATTAGAAACCTATGTCAGCCTGATATGAGGGAAATAATGAGTTGGAGGGGTCATGTGCACCAAGAGTTATCCATACAACAGGCATTGACAGTAGCAGAGGTGACAGTTTTTAAAGCATTTGGATACTTACTCTTTTCTTCAATAGTTCCTTCTATCTGCTTTGAAATGAAATGTCAAACACTTTGCAAAGTGGTTTAATTTTACTATGACTTCTCTATATTTTCACATTCTTTTAATCACTTGCTGCCGCAATATTCTCCTAACACAACAGCATTTCAGCCGGAATATTTTCTTCTCTCCTGCATACAAGTTCAGAAAGTATGAGATTATTTTTCCTCTTGTCTTGAGAACCAGCAGACAGGACCAAAGAAATCCTCTCATGCCCCTCATTATGGTTTGCACACCATTTGAATGAGTTGGCATGGGATTTTGTGGGACTGCTAGAGAAGAGTCTGATAGGGAAATGATTCCTCATTGAACTTGTCAATTATGTGACTGACACACTACCTTGAGACCATCCCCTTACCCATGGCTAAGGCCCCTAACATTGCAACGGAGCTAGTGAAGATTTTTACTTGGGTTGGGATACCTTAGGTA
Organism: Apalone spinifera; assembly: GCA_030068395.1. Classification (NCBI taxonomy): domain Eukaryota; kingdom Metazoa; phylum Chordata; order Testudines; family Trionychidae; genus Apalone; species Apalone spinifera. The sequence continues at coordinate 217,966,196 of CM057845.1, forward strand.
ATTCCTAACCCATCAGGGCACCAATGTGGCCTCCAGATTGATACCTGGGTTGTGCTACCTCATGAACTTTTGAACCCTCAAGACTTCAGTGTACCACCCACAAACCTGTGGGTTAGTTGAATGTTTTAACAGAACGCTCAAGCCAATGCTATGCAAGCACATATGATCCACAGCACTGGGACTTGTTGCCCATTCTACTGTTCACTGTGAGGGAGGTCCCCCAGGCTTTGATTGGGTTCTCCTCCGTTGAGCTCCTCTATGGGGCTATGTCTACACTGTAGAGCTTTTGCACAAAAACGGACTTTTTGCGCAAAAACTTGTGGCGCGTCCACACTACAAGTGCGTTCTTGCACCAAAAAAAGTACAGGAGATTATAAGAACACACAGCTTTTTGCGCAAGAGTTATTCCTCTTTCTATGAGGAATGAGCCTTTTTGTGCAAGCGCTCTTGTGCAAAAAAACATGTGCAGATGGGCAACAGAGGTTTCTTGCGCAAGAAAGCGTCCACACTGCCATGGACGCTCTTGCACAAAAGCACATCCCTTGTGCTCTTGCACAAGAACTCTGCAGTGTAGATGTAGCCTAGGAGACATCCTTGGAGCATCCTTGACCTGAGAGAAGACTGGGAGGCACAAGAGACATAGGTCCTGACAACTACCTGCATGGGCAACCAGTGAATATGCCCTTGGGGGAAACTAGTCCCTTCCCCTTCCCCTGCCACTTCTGCTTCTCTTTCTCTGCTGGCCTAGTCTGGCCACTAGGCCACATTAGGCCTAACCCCAACAGGAATTGTAGAGACTTCAACCACTAGACTGTGCAGCCCTGTATTCAAAGGTCGTCATATTGACTATAGCCTCTGGGAGCCGTTCTGCTCTCAGTCAAAGGACAGTCCAATAGACTGTAATCATGTTGGTGCCACTACCCTGACCCATACCTAAGGATCAATGAAATGCTACTGTGCGTCACTTTAAATGCCTTAGTTTGTTTCCAGATCATACCTTTCTATCAGTCCTAATCTAACCTAGACTGGTTTAGTGCAGATACTGAAATTAACATTATGATACCAATGATAAGCAGCTCCAAAGAGAAAGTGCCACTCATGACAGAAAGGGATGGAGTCAGGCCAGATTAGATGAAAACCATCCACTTCTGTAGGGAGGATAATTGTTTTTCCTCATCTTGAGTAAAAATCTACCTCACTGTATGTGTGATCTTTTGAAAAAGACATATGCAGTTTGAAAGAGACCATTTTTCACCAAAAAATCACCATGCTGTTTCATAGTTCAAATAGTTATGTGCCTACTAATAATTCACGTGCCAATCTGATTTTATTTTTATTTTAAGATGAGAAATCAAATGAATGTTGGCAGACATTATGGAATCAGAAAAAGAATTTCATTTTCTATCTGATTTTTTTTTAAGATAAGAAAAAGCAACTTTTAAATTGAAATAAAATAATCTCTCGTGGGATAAAATATTTGCTTGAGTTATTTGACATTTATTTTCCTCTTGTTAATGAAGTAATGAAGTAAAGCTCAATGAGTGTATGTTGTTGGTCTTGAATCTCCCACCGTTTCTCTACTACAAAGGGCAGGGTTTAGTTTCGAATAATTAATAATAATAATTAGCCTGTTTTGAGTTCCAATCCGCTGTTATAATATTGATAATTGGTACCTTGGTCTGCTGTGCTTTTATACTAAAGAGGTATCTTTTGTGAATCCACTTCCATGTGAATCCACTTCCATAAAATTGGCAAACTTAGTTTCAAAAGGTATTTTAGATTCTTCAGGAAGGAAGCAAAATGAAAAGGTTAATTAACAGAATACTCAGCAATCAGTCATCTTCAACTACGATTTAGCTTTAGTCCATGTAGGCATGCATTCACATTATCTGTCTCAGTTTCTGCACTTTGGGGACAAGCTGCATGTATAATGCAATTTTGACCTACTTCTCTTTGTAATATTAATATTTATTCCTGAAAACTCTCCTGGTAGATAAGGTGTCATATTTTATTTTCAAACAAAAATTAAAGGTCCATCCTCAGGGCCAGATTAAGCTCTTTGTAGGCCCTAGGCACTCTCATAATTGTAGGCCCTTAGATTAGACTATGTAGAAATATATGAAGGGAAAAATGCCCTATCAAGTATACACCTAATATCTCCCACTTTAATTTTCATTCTTGTAAGTGGCGCACCATGTGAGAAATTTATATTATTTCATTCTAAAATAATTGCCATTTCACTGTATGCTACAATTAAATTTAGGATTCACCTGATATTTAATCAGCTGATAAGGAGAAAAGTAAGGTGATGTTACTGCCACTATGACTGTAAAATCTGCAGAGCGATGTATTGTGCCACAAAGCTGATATTTGGCAACATTGTGTCTCAGGATCATTCGATGTCATTTACAAGATAACAGTACATTGGCTGATGCTGGCCACACACTTCTGCCAGAAACAGTGTTTAGTAGTAGCCTACAGGTTTTTGAAACACAAATGTGAAATGCAGACACTGTAGTAATAAGCAGTGTTCCCTCTAACATCAACTGTGGTGATGATTCATAGACAGAAATTCAATCTTTAATATAGCCGGTGCTTGATCTATTTAAATGTGATAGCACAGTAGTCTTATACTGGCCTCTGACACTGACTAGGAACCAGAGGAGGCTTTGAGTACAGGCTTGATGTGCTCATGGTAGCCTAGAGATCCTGGAAGAGGCTTTCCAAATTGACTGGAAACACCCAAAGACACTTCTCTTACCAGTGATAGCTACTTTAATAACTAAAGTGCATTTCTGAGCCACCCGCCCCCCATTCTCGTCTGCTGTAAAGCTGTTCAAAATAATGTTTCAAGAAAGGCTTATACTAGGCAATATATTGTGTTCCTTCTCCTTATAGTAAAAAAAAATGAATCATTTTCACTTAACACTCCAAATATTTCATCTTCAAGAACACACCAAAGGGTTCATTCTCCACTGCCTTTACACCTCCGCAAAATGTGGGGAGAGAAGAAGGAAACTACTGTTCTGATATGTTAGCATTTTACTCCCACTTTGCAGTATAAATGACTCTACAGGATACAGGGCAGTCGACCACCTGTTCCAGAAGCCCAAAAAGGAAATGTTTCTGAATGCTATCAGCAAATGATGAGGGGATGAGAAAGGAAATTTACACAAATGTAGCTTGCAGCTGCTTCCACTATAATTCAGATTTTCCACTTTCTTGGGAAGAGACTTCTTAGATATCAAAGCATGGACCCATCTCTAATCCTTTTTATAAGTACAATTAGCAAACTAATTTAGACAAAATAAGTAATGTCCTGAGCTGTAGTCCAAGTCTCAAACTTTACCTGAATATCAGACCACTTTATAGACCATAGGCCAGGTCCTGGAATGTAACTGAACTGCACAAGAACAAGTCAGTGGGGCATTGAGCAGAGGTGACTTGGGCTCTTATCTAAAACCCACTGTAAGCAGTAGAAAGTTTCCCTCTAATTTCACTGTATTTTGGATCAGGCCATTGATGCTCATGTTTGTTTTCCTTTGTATCCTGCTGCTGTTCTTTGGTACCCGTCCCCTACAATGTGTAAGAGTGCTCTGGGGTTGAACTACTGCAAGTTTCAGGGCAGGAGTGAGATTGCTCTCATCAAAGGTGTTGCCATTCTGTACTAGCAGAGATCTAAGGTGTTTCTTACTTTGTTACTCTCTAGGAAAACCTGGTCAGTCACAGAGGCAACTCTGCTTGCCATCATTGCTTTTATGATGTTTCCTTATGTGGGCCAAAACCTTTGAATGATGGCCAGATAAAGATAAGGTACACGTCTGTGACTGGGCTGTTTGTTGTCTAACTTGCCTTTTTTGAAGTGTGCGAAATATTTTTATCAGTAGATTATTTAACTTTTGACAGTGAACTAAATTGCACGTAACTACACTGGATTCAATATATGGATTCGATTATTTATCTTAATACACTGTAATGGTTACTTATCACTCCTGTGTGTTATATATAATATTCCCCATCTAAAGGGTTGTTTTGAAAATCATACATTTTCATTTACTGGCAAGCACTTGATTGAAAAGAAATGTTGTATTGCATAGTGAAATGTAATGGAGAGTCATGACACACGGTTATAAATAAAAATTAAATAAACAATTTTGCTTAGCAGGTTAATGTTCTGTCTCATGCTCCACAACCATAGATTGATATTTTTTTAATGTTGTCTCAGCCATGAGCTGCCAGTTTTCCATTCCTGTCTGTTCTGTGTTTCTCGGCCACTCCAGACTATGTTTTTCTTTACATTCCCATCAACACTGATTATTGTACGGTAGAACTGTGGGAGACCTTTTTGCCCCAAATGCCAAACCTGGCCATGCTAATCAGGGTTATTTGTAAAACAAACTTGCTACAATTTTGATTCAGATTCACTAAGGGCTTTCAAAACATCTTAAGCCAATTTTGAGTCAGCAGGATAAACTGTTTTTTTGTTGTTGTTGTTTTGGTGGGGTTTGGGGGTTTTTTTGGAGGGGCAGGGGGAGTGAAAACCAGGCCGGAAGCAACATTTCTATTCAAAGCAAAACTCAGTGATTAGAATTCTACTAGTTCAAAGATCTTTACAGGAACCCTTATAAACTGAATTATACTGAGTTCTCTGATCTCTTCTGTATAGTCTCTCCTCTCCCAGAACAACTAGAACAATGCTTCACATTGTTTCTAGTGACTATGGCTATGTAATGGACTATGTGAGGGAAGCTTTGTTTTCCTCCTGTGTTGAACCAAAACAAGTGCTTGTTTGCCAAATAGGAGAATCAGTACACAGCTAATGTTATTCCAAAGTAAATTTCTGAGTGACACTTTGAATCATGTATTCATGCTAATGTGTCTAATTCTCTTCTGGTCTCTAATTGTGGGTCATTTTTGTGCATGTTAAGTAGTTTTTCATCCTGACTGGATTCTAATGTTATACAAACTTTTTCAAGTGTTTATGATAATTGCACTTGAATTTAAGAAATAAGAAATTTAAAATAAGAAATTATTTTACATTCATTTTGGAACTAGAACATGGCTTGAATAAAATACATTGGTTTTGTAAATGTGAATTATATATGTAACCCTTCTGCCGGGTAGGCCCAGCAGCAACCAGGGCCGGGTTCTATATCTAGGGGGCCATCTCACACAGAACCGGCTCGAGCTCCCACCCAGTAGCCTAGGAAATTCACACACCCATGGGCACCTCTGAGAGACAGTGCTTCCCCACTCGCAAGCACAGAGTCTGAGTGTAGGAAAGAAACATTTAATGAAACAGAGAGCGAAGTCACATGGCTTTAACTTGGGAAAATACCACAAACAGAGTTCATAGCCCAAACAATGAGCAAAGTCTAACACCCCGAGAGTCTCTGGAGTCCAGCAGCCCAAAATCTCCCAGAGTCCAACACCCCAAAAGTCTCTGTCCCTGGTCAGTGCCGCCCAGAGTTCAAAAGTTCACCTGCAGGGTTCTACCTCTCAACCTGGGTGGAAAGGGGAACACGGAGGTTGATAGGGGCACCTTACGTGGTCCAAGGCTGATGGTGCCACCTCTCCGTACAGTTCTGCTGCAGCCTTTACCACGAGCCACTCCACCACGCTCCAACTATTAGGAGCCTGTTACAATAATTTAGTTATGACAGTAATTAAAATATCTGTTGGTAAGTACATTGTCAAAATTTGAATTGATTGTAGCAGTACTGAGAACCAAATTATCTTTCTTGTGACTAAAACTAAGACTGGCCTCAGTAAAATGACAATGAGGAAAGACTGGCAAGTTAACTAATGACTGCAAATATGAATATTATAACATCTTCTGGGTGAATTATGGCAAGATGCTGCATGTCACCATTTCAAGAAGTTAGGCAGCTGTCATGGTCAGTTTTGTCACTGACAAAAGTTAACTTAGGACATGTCTACGCAGCAGGGCTAAAAACCGAAATAAGCTATGCAACTTGAGCTATGTCAATTGTGTAGCTTTAAGCTGAAATAGCTTATTTCAGCTTTTGATGCTGTCTGCACAGCAGGAAGTCTGAGAAAGAGCACTCTTTCTCCAACTTCCCTTACTCCTTGTAAAATGAGGGTGACGAAGTCCTCCAGCTCAACGTTATTTTGACATTTGTCAAAATAACTGCTTGTAATGTAGAGGCGGACTATGTTATTTTGGAATAATGTCAGTTATTCCAAAATAACACTGCTGTGCAGACGTACCCTAAGATACACCCATTCAAGCAGATGGAATGTGTTTATAGAAGATTCTAGGGCAAGGCGATGATGACAAATTAAATTACAGTGCAACAGAAGCTGAATAGTAGACTAAAATCTGAATTATTTTCAGTTATTAAATAATAATTAAAACCCACTATTAAAAAGCAATATCAATTTAAACTCATTTAGCCCATTTCCTTACATTGTACATTACAATGATGGGCAATTTGTGGTTATTTTAAAGATCTCTTTAGCCAGCTCCAGACAGTGTCAACTCCACATACCTGCTATTTGGCTACTCCTTTGGTGAAATCCTAGCCCTCTAAAGCCAAAACAAGTACCCTTGGTTTCAATGGCATGAATTGATTCCTTGTGCCTTAAACCAAAGAACAGGACTTTACAGATCACCAACCTAATTAAGCAAAAACTATGAAGAAGATCCAAGTGGTTTTATAAATTCAGGTTTTTTGCCCTTTGTATTTTACTTTGATATACCATTGCTGTTTGAATTACCAGAGGTTGGAATGACACTTAGAGTTCATTCCATACTGTTCCTAAAGTGAGATGGGGTGGGGATGGAAATGGGCGGATAACATAGCAGCATGAGCATTTTAGTACTAAGGGCTTGTCTACATTTGGAAATCTACCTAAATAGCTATTCCAGAATTAAGTATTCCAAAAATAGCTATGTTGAAAAATGTCCTCATGTAGACAAACCTTTAAAGAGGGATTGGTTCACCACTTTGTTATGTGTTGTACATTTAAAAGTAACAGATCTTACATGTAAGCATTTAATTGTGTTGCCCTTTTGCTGAGCAGTAGCAGAATGAGTAGCCTTGAAGGTTAGTTTCCTGTTTGGAGCAAAAATTGGTGACACAGAATAAAGGATTCTCTCAATATTATTTGTTTATTTATACATTGTACATGGGTCCTGTTTCCTTGAAGAGAAGTTATCAGACTGCACAAGGGCACTGTAACTCCTTTAAGCAGAGACATCAGGTCAGGCACCATTATCCTGTCCCAAAAGGTGGCTTGGACCGCTATATTACTAGCTCCTTAAACAAGTCCTTTTGCTTAACAACCTCTGCATGCTCCTTTTTGTCCCTCAGTTTCTGCTTTTTATGTCTGAGAAATCCCTAGTCTGAGGCTATGCCATGCATTCTGAGAAGGGTGAGCTGGGATGTCTACCTTCCTTGTGTACCGCTGTTCAATGGAATTTCAGGCCTGGTCTACATTTAAAACTTAGGTCAACATAGGTGTATGTCACTCGGGGATGTGAAAAATTCAGCATAACTATGCTGACCTAACCCCTGGTGTAGACATAGTTATATCAATGGAAGAATGCTTCAGTTGGCCTAGCTATTGTCACTGAGAGAGGTGCTATAGGCAGATCATGAAAGAGAGAAATTCTAGCCACTGCATTTTTTTATTTATTGTGCAGTTATGTTGTATTTTAAATGGACAAAAATTCTTCTGGAAACTCCTAAGTTCCTGTGTAGAGCAGGAAAACAGATTCACCTCCCCCCACCTCCCAAAAAACTTCATGAGTTAGCAAACATGTTATAATTAGAGGTAACATGGTTTCATTACACACTTTTAAACACCACTTAATACCTTGGGTAGACTGGCTTTAAGAGCTTTAAAAAGACATTAATTGGTCATGATTTACCTCCAAGAAATACTAACACAGTTTAAACGTTGTCTATATTTGGTGTAAATTGGTGTTTAAAAATGGTTTTTAAAAAATGCCTGTGCCTTTTCTACACAGAGTTTGAGAGGATCCAAGCCTGGTCTATAGTTTACAGAGAGAATCAAGTCTTGAAGATTAAAAAAGCACCTTTTCACTAACAAATTAGACCATGTTAGAATATGCCCTTGAGGAGGCACCTGGCACAACGTTAAGTATGGCAATCCTTGTGTACCTTAGTTACCACAAATCCAAAGTCATGTTCTACCACAATGTAATATGCTACAGAAATTGTCACTATGGTGATAAAAACATTTCTGCAGACCACCTACAAATGCTCTAAGGGCTACATTCTGAAGACTATTGAGATAAATCACAAGCATTTAACTCATTCTCTCCAACAGATGTTGCTACTTTCTGACAAGGCCCTGCTTAAAATGGAGACTTTCTTCTGCATTTTAACACTTTTTTTTTTTTTTTGCTTCTTTGAGATTTTAACCTTTCTGCATTTTAAACAGTTTCAGGGAAGAGAAAACCAAAACCAAAACCGTTAACATAACTTATTCTGTGAAGATTTCCCCTTCTAGGTATTGGGAAGTTAATGGGAATCATTTATTTTCTAAGGCAGCATCAAAGGGTTTGTGGCATGGTCTGGATCATTTCCTATAACAACTCAATCTGTTGGCTTGGATAGGACAATCAAAATCCTTTAACTCAACAACTTATGCATATTTGCTAAATGTTTCTGTTTTTCTCTTTTCTGGGCCATTCCAACATAATAGCTTTAATGAGTCTCATCCCAGCTGAGGCATACATGTCCCCATCAGTACTGTGAAAGGTTCAATTCTCAGTAAATTACAGAAAATTAAAGGACAGACAAAAATTGAAATTGCATAGTGGTTCCTACCAAGTTCCTGGTAATTTCATCAATTTAATCCAGAATGTATATATTATCCTTTATATGAAGCTGTTTTGCCTGAGTTGTCAATTTACTCCTAATTTCTGGATTGGAGAAATTGTCCTCCTTTATCCAGATTTGCATTTAGGGACTAATCATGCTCCCACTAAACTCTATGAAAACTTCCATTGACTTCAGCAGGTGGAGGATCACACTCTTAGGACCTGTGTACTTTCTGGAAATTTGCACTTGCTGTAACTGCATCAGTGTAATTTTACCTGTGCAAGCCCCTGCTGTAGAAGTGCTATGCTGGCAGAAAGTGGAATTTGCACTGGTATAGTTTAATCTGGTGCAGGACATCTCCATGGCCATGTGTTGCTCTATTTTACCTCAGGTTACGATGGTGTCCATTGGTCATAAGCTTCAGCTGTGCCCAAGTTCTGTGAAAACTCTGGGGACTAAATACTTTAGGGGACCAGGTTTGAAGCATTTAAAGTTTTGAATGATGGTAAGGATAAACAGTAGAATAAGTTTGTTGATTACAAAAGATAGATTTTAAGTGATCATAAGTAATAGGTAAAAAGTCATAATTACCAAAAGAAAATAAAAGATAAGCACTCAGTCTAAATTCTCAACTTTATTAGACTAGGCAATATCTATCTAGACTAAGCAGTCTTCTCACACACTAGATACTGCAGGTTGGTCCAGTCATTCATACAGAGGCTGTCCCGGTTAGCCTGGGGACCAGTCTCCTCAGCTTTGGCCTTCTTGTTGCCTTCAGAATAAGTAGGGTGGGGGAAACCTTTTTTGGGTTGGGAGCCACTAACTCACAGAAAAATCTGTCAGGACTGTAGAAAAGTAAGAAACAGAAAGAAAAAAAAAAACCCCAATCCCAAAACAAAACAAAAACCCTCACTGACCTGGCTCCCAAGTGTGGAGGAGAAAAGAACCCTTACTGATGTGGCCCCCAGTTGAGAGGCAGGAAAATACGCTCCCTTCTCTCACCTCAGACTCCAGCTCAGGAAAGGGGTGGGAGCACTGGGCTGGATTTACTCTTCTGGGGCCCAGGGCTAGTAGATTTGTGGGGCCTGTCTACGCTCTGGGATGGGGTCAAAAATGAGAGAGACAGGGTGTGGGCGGGGGCTGCCAGTGAGCAGGCTGGGAGTAGGAGTGTAGGGTCAGGACTGTGGGGAGGGTGCAGAAGTTGGGTAGGAGGGGGTTCAGGAGTGTAGTGGGGATGTGGGATCTGGGCAGAAGGGAAGGGGCAAGAGCAGGGTGGAAGTGTGGGGTCTGGGTGGGAGGGGGTAGGAGATTGAGGTGCCTACCTGGTACAGTTCCGGGGTGGGGGAGGCACAAGTGTTTTTGTGTGGCTCTGCATACTCCAGGTATTTCACTGTGGGAGGGAGGAGAGAGCTCTGATCCTCAAGGACTGGATCAAGGCAAACCATGAGCTGAATCAGGCCTGGAGACTGCAGGTTCCCCACCCTTGAAGTAGGGAAGTGACATGACAAACTATGTATTTTATATTTTATATCTATTTTATATCCTCATTCCATGTGCCACAAGTCCAGACATGTCTGGTGGACAATGAGTCATTCAATTGTAACTCCCTTGCTGGACAATGGCTGTTGATGGCTGGTCATTCCCTATCCAGGCATTGATTATCTCTCTGTTATTGTTTCTGGGAAGCTAATATCTGGGAGATTCCCTGAGTCAGTTTACATTTTAGTAACAATAATGCAGCATAACTTCATCTCTTTATAGACATTACTGTATTACTGATCATAATTTTCCCATGATACCTCAGATCATGCTTTATATGAAAAAAAATTACATATATATGATGAATATGGGGGTTAAAGGATGCTCCCCTGAGGTACAGAGTGTCACATCCCCTTCTACATATCAAGGTCTCCATCTGCATAACTGGCAATCCATCATTTAGCCAGTTTGGATTAGGAACAGGATCATAGAATCAATTCATCATAGAGTTGGAAGAGACCTCAGAAGGTCATGGAGTCCAATCTCCTGCCCAGATCAGGACCAATCCCAATTAAATCATCAAAGCCAGGGGTTTGTCAAACCGGGACTTAAAAACCTCTAGGGATGGAGATTCCATCACCTTCCTAGGTTACCCATTCCAGTGCTTCACCACCTGCCTAGGGAAATAGTTTTTTTTCTAATATCTAACCTAGATCTGCCCCACTGCAACTTGAGAGCATTGCTCGGGGTTCTGTCATCTGTCTCTACTGAGAACAGCCTCTCTCCATCCTCTTTGGAACCCCTCCTCACGTAGTTGAAGGCTGCTATCAAATCCCCCCTCCTGCTTCTCTTCTGTAGCCTAAGTAAGCCCAAATCCCTCAGCCTCTCCTCATAAGTCATAAGCTCCAGCCTCCTAACCATTTTTGTTGTCCTTGATTATCAGTCAATTTATTGAAAATGATATCTTCCTCTCTTTTTTAATGGCAAAATAAAGGTTTGAATTAGACTCTAATAAGAAGGAGTGGCAATACATCTAGCTTAAACATGTCCTCTGCCAGTTGTTTGGCCCAAGGCCAGCTCTTCCTGTAACTAGGGCTGGCCCAAGGCTTTTTGGCACCCTAGGTGAACTGACTTTGGCGCCCACTCCAGATTCAACATAGAGGGAAATGAGAAGTTACTGTGCATGAAATGACATCAGAGTAACATAAACGGAGTAAATTTTAATTTATTTTATCATTTCAACATTCACTTTAAAACTATTTTAAAAAATTAAACAGAAGGCCAGAATTTCTATTATTGTTGAACATTATTGCTATTAGAATGGAAAGGAACGTATATGTGAAGTGGTATTTGTTAATGTTAGCAGCTAGGTGTTCAAATATCAGGGCTGTACTATTACTTTAACAGAAATACTTCAATTAAATATACCATCTTAATCTTACAAGTACTTGTGATTTTCCTTTTGCAGTCTTGTCAAAACCTCTTACCAAATATTTCAAGTCCAACACAATACTAGTTCTTTGTGGGCACACTGTCTTTGGGACAATGGCTCATAACATGGCAGTACAGCTGCTGTGGGTCGCTGACCGGCCTTCACTAAGAGGCAAGCAACACTTGCTCAGCTTCACATAACTGATCGACAATGGGCTAGTGAGAATTACTGAACTGTCATCCTACCTACTGTTACTGAAGTCAACAGCAAAATCGCTATCGCGTTCAGTCCGTGCAGGATTAAACTCACAAACCCCAGTGCATCTTAAACTATTTGCATGCTGACTTGTCACTTAGTATTTACAAAATAGTCATATCCCCCAGCAGACACACAAAACATACACATAATCAGGAACTAAAAGCATGAAACTGAAAAGGAGTGCTGGGGGAAGAAGGATGTGAAGAAAATGTGTATGGGAGGCAGGTGAGGGGAAGATAACTGAACATTTATTTTTTATAAAATAATATGGGAGATGTGTCCATCCTGCTTATGTGACTAAATGTTTCTTATTTCAAGTAAAATTCCATTAATGAAAATGGATATTCATATTTGTTTTTCATATGTAAAGATAAAGGCTCTTAAAATGTATTTAAACAAGGATTATTTACAAAGACAGTCAGGTAGGTTTAGAAGTTATAGAAGTAATTAATCCAAATACAGTTTGCCTTAGCTCAGTTCAGTGTTATTTTCCAAGCCTCTCTCTTCACATGCAAGAGTCAGGCATTTAGAGCAGGCTGCCTGAGGTCATAGACAGGATTTAACGAGTGTAAGCCTGCTTAAGAAGGCCGATTTGAACTGAGTGGATACAGAGCCTTATTTATGACACAGACATAATCTGAGTGAAATTGGTTTATGTCTGGTTTATGTTTAAGAGCACTGTGCTACCCTTATGCAATGTTTGCACTGGAAAATAAGATGTTTACATGGGAGTGAATCACTAAAATCATTCACTGGGCATTGCTTGGTGTTACTGTGTATCTTTCAGAAAGGAATCAGAATGGGTACTACGCAGCCAATTTAAAAATACCATCTTGCGGCTGTGTGCACAGGTTTGCTGTCCTCTTGGCATCCTGCCATCATTTTTAATAACAACAGCTGTTAAAAAAACCCTAACATTTACATAACACATTTGTTCCAGAGAACTTCCTTTCAGTTTACATACGATGCTACATAAATGTAGCCACCAAACATGGGGAGACAAGACTTATGCAGAAGGAGAAATACATGGTTGGTGGAAGAAACTGGTGACAAGGAGGCTGGCCAAGAGCATGCAGGACCATTTTTTGGGGAATGGGAGTGGGATCCACAAAAGTACTTGGTACCCAAGTCTCTGTTTTAGGTGTTTACTTCACAGTTTTGGCTCCACTGTGATTCTGTAGGTGCCTAAACTCAATCATCAGTCACAATCCAAGTTTTTCAGGGTAAAAGTTCTATAGGCACCCATGTTTCATCTCTGAGCCCTGCTGGGCATCCAGATGCCTATCTTCTGCCTAAGCTCTAGAGCCTTGGTGTCCAACTCGCTAGCCACTAGCCACTTGGCCGGTTGAGTGTGGTTAGTTTGATCTATACTGGCTACTATAGTGATTACTACTTCAGAACTGGTTGGACACCATGGCTCTAGAGGGATTCACAAACCAAGGGAAGATAAGTGTTCATCTGCCTAAGTGGTGTGAGGTGCCTCATTCAATATGGGTGCTCAGAGAGGGCCTACGGGATCAAGTTTCTCTGTGGGAATCTCTGCCATTTTACCAGCAACAGAGTTCCTCTGTGCATTTTAAGGCTATTTCGAACTGTTTGTGCATCATAAAGCCACCTAAATACGCTGGGAAATCTGACTTCTTACTCCAACATGATCCTTTTGAAAGTCTCTGCCAAAGTGATTGCTGGATGAAGTATAAAAAGGTAATCCTACTACACTGTGAAATTATATTCAAATTGGTTGATCCATTCCACTGTAGTTTTGTAGTAGAAGGCTATAAATCACTTACATCTCAAATCTTTAAGAAGAAATTGAAACATTAAGGCTGTGTCTAGACTGGCAAGATTTTGCGCAAAAGCAACTGTTTTTGCACAAAAACTTGCCAGCTGTTTACACTGACCGCTTGAATTTCCACAAAAACACTGATGTTCTAATGTAAGAAATCAGTGCTTCTTGCGCAAATACTTTGACGCTCCCGTTCGGGCAAAAGTCCTTTTGCGCAAATGTATTTGTGCAAGAGGGCCAGTGTAGACAGCTAAAAAGTGTTTTGCGCAAAAAAGCCCGATGGGTAAAACGGTGATCAGGGCTTTCTTGCGCAAAACCGCGTCTAGATTGGCCCGGACACTTTTCCGCAAAAAGTGCTTTTGCGCAAAAGCGTCCGTGCCAATCTAGACGCTCTTTTGCGGAAATACTTTTAACGGAAAAACTTTTCCGTTAAAAGTATTTCCGCAAAATCATGCCAGTCTAGACACAGCCTACATGTTTTACATTTTTGTGCTTGCAACAAGATATCCTGTTAAAACAAGCTAAGAAAAACCCATTTAAACAGTGTTCTAGTTGTATTTTTATTAACATTGTGGCTACGTCTACATTGCACATTCTTGCGCAAGAAGATATGCAAATAAGGTGTGGCGATTTGCATACCTAATGAGCCGCCATTTTGCGCAAGGGGCTTTTGCGCAAGAAGAAGCAATCTATACTGCTCCTTCTTGCACAAAACCTCCCTCTTGCGCAAGAGCCGTTCTGCCTGAAAATAAGGTGTGATCCACCGCTTGCTCAGCGGGGAATCATGCTACAACACACTGAGTGCTCAGGGTTCAATTCCCCACCCTGAGCTACTTCCTACCAGATGTCCTCTCCGTACTCCCAATCAAGTCCTGCAGCTTCTCTTGTAGCACCTCTCGACCTGGCTGCTGCTGCTTGGTCCAGTTGCACTTCCTCACCTGGAGCTCCCTCAGCACCTCCCTCCCTTTCAGCAGTCAACCCAGACTGAATGGTTCCAGAGGCCTCTTTAGCCAGCCTCCAGTTGGAGCATGACCTGCAGGACTTGGGAGTAGGATCCTCTCAGCCAGCTGGGCCAAGGCAACCCTGTCAGATTCAGTGCGGGGTTGATACACGGCATCACACAGCCTCTCCCTTAAGTGGATGTCTGGCAACAGTTCTGGTGTGGCTTCTTCCCCATCCGCCCGGAAGAAAAAGTCCACATTAGCATATGACCTACGCCTGATGAGCCACGCTAAAATTGTAGGGCTGCAGCAATAAGTACCACCTCATGATCTTTGGGTTGGTCTCTTTTATTCTATGCAGCCATTTCAATGGGGCATGGTTGGTGACCGGTTAGTGCGGGCTGCCCAGCATGTAATACCAAAATGCATCAACTGCCCATTTTACTGGTAGGGCCTCCTTCTCAACTATGGAGTACTTCTGTTCTCATGGGAACAACTTTCTGCTCATATAAAAGGATGGGATTTTCTCCTTCTACCTTCTGGGAGAGCAGGGCCCCAGCTCCACCTCGGATGCATCTGTCTGTAAAATAAAAGGTCTCAAGAAATCTGGGTGAAACAACAGTGGAGCCTTAGTTAAACTAGACTTAGTTAAACTTAGTTAAACTGCTTGTAATAACTAGACAATTCCAACCTGTTCTTGAAAATCCAATGGAGATTCCACAACCTCGTTAGTCAATTTGTTCCAATGCTTAACCACCCTGACTGTAGTTTTTCCTAATGTCCAATCTAAACTTCACTTCTGCAATTTCCAGGGCCGGCCCACAACATTTTGGCACCTGAGGCGGGGAACTCAAATGACGCCCCCATGTCCCTTCGCTTGGGCCAAAACTTTGAAAGGTCTCAATTCTGCCTTCTTCCTGTTCTACTCCTCTCATGGTACTGCAGAGAGAATACATATGCACCAGCAGCAGACACAATTTTCTACACTCTGGGTCCTAGTGGTGCCTCCTAACAGTCTGGCACCTGAGGTGGCCACCTCAGTTCGCCTCATGGTAAGGCCAGCTCTGCCAATTTCTTAGGCTTAGGGTAATGGGTGGAATGTGGGTGGGGCGGGGCAGAGCAGAGCAGGGTGAGATGGGGACTTGCAGGAAGGCCTGGAGTGGGGTGGGTGTGAGACCTGGGTGATGTGGGGGTCAAGCACCGCCCCCCCCCCCCAGCTAGAGGAGAAGTCCGCACTTATGGAGCCCACTGCTTTTTGTTTTGTCCTCAGAGGCTAAGAAGAATAATTTTTCACTCTCCTGCTTGTAACAGACTTTTATGAGCTAGAAAAGTTATCATGCTCCCCCCGAGTCTTCTCTTCTTCAGAGTAAGCAAACCCAGTGTTTTCAATCTTTCTTCCTAGTCATGTTTTCTAGACTGTGACAAGTTTCCTTTGGGATATCACCTATAACTGGGGTACCACTCAGCCTCCTGACCCCCCAGCCAGGGCTCCCTCTTACACCTCATTGGTATGACAAATTGCAAAGCACTCCAGCTTGCACCTTCACCAGTATTCACACAGGTAGGGACACACCCTGCTGCAGATACATGCAGGTCCCTGCAATGAACCAACAATAGACTTTTTCAAATTTATCCACTTCTTTCTAGAAATGTGGAGCACAGAGCTGGATATAATACTCCAAAGGTAAAAAAGTGTAAAAATGAAATAATAAATAAATGTATAAATGAATAATGAATATATCTGAGGAAATCACAGACAGAAAGATAGACTAAATTTGTCAATAAACTATCCAATAGGAAATATTCACTCGTTTCTCATAAAACTGGGCAATGACCATGAGGCTGTCCCACCATAAAACAGTGATGGAGTAGCACTACATGCTCCTTCTGGGGCTCAGGAGCAGGGACTCTTCTAAAAGAGGAGCAGGAGCAGTGAGAACCCACCTATGACTTTGTGTACCCTGGAGATTTTTACAGTGATGTAGCTTCACCAGCACAAATCCCTAGTGTAGATGTTGCACTAGAATCAAAGGTGATGTGAACCAGTGAAGCCTACCCTAATTTCTATGTAGCTATAGGAGGTGTTTTCCTCTGCGGCTATTTAAAAATTAGGATAGATATCAATTTTCTATAATTAGTTAATTAACTCTCAAGGCAAATTTCATTCCAAATTTAAATAATGTAAAAGCAAGGTTTTCATTTTACAGAACCTGTGTGTGCTTTTGTAAGGAGTTGCATATCTCCTATGAAATACTGTATGTCTTCAATTCTCACTGAAACTCATCATAAAAATGGACTCTTTAAGACCAATAGAAACAAACAAAAGAACAAAAGGAAGTATTTCATCACACGACACACAGTCAACCTGTGGAACTCTTTCCACAAGATGTTGTGAAGGCCAAGACTATAACAGGATTCAAAAAAAAGAACTAGGGAAGTTCATGAGATGATAGGTCCTTCAATGACTATTAGCCAGGATGGGTAGGGATGGTGTTTGTGACCTCTGTTTGCCATAAACTGGGAATGGGATAGATCACATGATGATTACCTGTGCTGTTAATTCCCTGTAAAGCATCTGACTTTGGCCACAGTTGGAAGACAGCATAGATGAACCTTTGGTATGTATGGCCTTTCTCATGTTCTTAAATGTGTGGGGTTTTTAAGTAAATCAGAATTCAAATGGAAGCAGGGTTTTTGTGTGTGTTTATTTTAGTACATTCTTGTGAACATTATTACCACATTATACTAGAACATGGGAGCCAGAAAGTGGAATTGACTATTAACCACAATCAAAAATAAAACCGAATAATCTACTTTCATTTTTCAAGTTAAGAATGTAAAAATGAAACAGCCACTAGTAAGAGTAATAATTAAATCTGATATATAAAATTATTTCAGATTTAATAATTCAAGAAATTAGCAACATAGTTTATGCAAGGAAATTCAAGTTTTTAATGTGTGTGTGTGATTTTTAATCTGGCGGTATTCCTTTAAATATAATAAATTTGTGAAGGTGGCAAAGGTGCATATACAGACTGTCCCACAGTTCGGACTACCAGTTTGTGAATATCAGTGCAAACCAAACTGTTGCACCGGAACTCCCCCATGTGGATGATGCAAACTAGAAGGATCCTACTTGGCATTAATGTTCTCCTGTTTGGGGGAGATTACATTAATGTAAACTAGGAACCTTTTAGTTTGTACCCACAACATCCACACGAGGGAGTTACAGCATATCACTTGGTGTGCACTGCTATTTACATTCCCATAGTTGGAGCTGAGGAGCAGTGTAGACAAATCTGATTAATCTGCAAGAAAATCCAGAGCTTTTACCCACACCCATTTTATAAGCATTCAACTGACAATTTGATAGGCATCCACTGATTTTTAATTTCTCTAACCTTTCCACAATCAATCTATTGTGATTCTGTAATTTACCTCCTGATATTTAAAAAAACGAGTAGGAGGGGAAGTTGTACCTTACAGACTAACAAACATATATACATAGTATCATGAGCTTTTGTGGGCAAAACCCACTTCTTCAGATGAGCAGAGTGGCTGAGGAAGTGAGTTTTGCCCACGAAATTTCATGATACTATATACATTTGTTAGTCTCTGCGGATACGTATACAAAGCAGCATTATTTCAAAATAACTGACATTATTTCAAAATGACAAAGTGTGCATCTACACAGCAAGCCATTATTTTGAAATAATGTCGAGCTGGAAGACTTCTTACTCTGAACACTCATTTCACCAGGGGTAAAGGAAGTTGTAGGAAGAGTGCTCTTCCTTTAACTTCCTGCTGTGTAAACAGTGCCAAAAGCCGAATTAAGCTATTTCAACTACAGCTACACAATTGACGTAACTGAAGTTGCATATCTTAACTCGACTTTTGCCCTGTTGTGTAGATGTGCCCTAAAGTGCTACAGGACTACTCCTTGTTTCTTTAAAGTTACAGACTAACATGGCTGACCCTCTGAGACTCCTGATATTTAGTTATATGTTTATCATTTTTAGTTTTCTTATACAGGGCCTTCCCCCTATAAGTCACCCTGGAATACATCTGTTCCACACTAAAGTCATTGACGCTTGTAGGAACTGACGAGTTATAAGTCCTCCCAGTCCCTGCTCTTAAGCCACACACACAAAAAAAACCACCCCAATTTGCACAACTGGAAATCAGCCGTGGGAAAAAAATTCCCTGCTTTAAGTTGTTTTGCTGTAAGTCCAAGTTTTTTGGAACATATCTTGGACTTAGAGTGAGGGTGATCTGTACATTTCCAAATGAAGTAGAAAAGGTCACTTAGTCATAAGGAAGGATATCATCTCAGGAAATTGTTCTGGAGGAATGGAAGTGGTGGGCAGATACACCAGATGGAGAAAGCAAAATAAAGCCCAAACGACAGTTCAGTCTAAGGATCTTTCCTGAAGGCTGCCTTTATTATCACTAAGGGATTATTTTAAAAAGCAAAGAAACTCAAAACACTTGGTCCCCAAAATCACAGACCTTTTCATCTTTCTGCAAGGGAGAGGGAAGACACTCTTCTTTCTGGGTAGCCATTTCTGACTATCTCCTACAATGTAGACAGGTCCCCATAGAACCAAGGGTGGCCAACCCATGGCCCTTGAGCTGCATGCAGCAATTTGCTCAAAAAAATTCAACTCTTGCTAGTTTAGCTAGTTCGGAGCCATGTGCCTGGACTGCTCACAGCCGCTCTGCACATGCGTCCCAACACCTAGAAGGAGAAGCATGTGGCTGCGGCGGGGGTGGCGGCTCTGGTGAGACCCAGGCATTGGTTTAGAGCAGGAGGACTGGGGGGGGGTGTGGCTCTGGGGGAGGGCTGTAAGTTGCTCCAGTATACATCCGCACTAAAGTCATTGATGCTTGTAGGAACTGATGCATTATAAGTGCTCACATTCCCTGCTCTGAAGTTGTGCGCAAAAAAAAAAAAAAAAAAAGGATGCAAATGGAAATCAGCTGTGGGAAAAAAAATTCCCTGCTTTAAATTGTTTCACTGTAAGTCCAAGTTTTTTGGAATGTATCTTGGACTTATAGTGAGGGCGGTCTCTATCCTATTATTATTTAGGCATTTAAATTGCCACTTAATGCAATGCTTGGTATCATGAAGGAATAAAGCACTTGGAAATAATAGTTTTTCCTTCTACTGTCACCATAGTTCACTCTTTTGTGCCAGTTTTCATAATAGTTTTTGTCACTGAGAGGGCAAAATATAATGGGGGTTCTCAAACAGAGGGGTCAGGACTCCTCAGGGGTCATGAGCTGACAACTTCCACCACAAACCCCACCTTCCCTCCAGCATTTATAATAGTGTTTAATATGTAAAAAAGTGTTTTTTTAATGTATAGGGGGAATCACACTCAGAGGCTTGCTATGTGAAAGAGGTCACCAGTACAAAAGCTTGAGAACCATTGCTCTACAGTAAAATGATCTCTCCCATGGTTTCCCTGAACCACGGACTGGCCTTTAAAGCAAAAATGGATTTTTGTCTTCTCACAGAAGTAGTCTATATTGTGGGCAGGCTCAGCAAAATTCAATTTTTTTCTAATGTCAATTATTAATATTGATTTTGTCGTTGTTGTTGATTTTTATCGTAATTATTTTAAAAATTGTAATTGTGACCATTGCTGAAAATTCAGGAGGGTAGGGCTGGAGCTAAAGTTAGGGTTGCACTCACAGCAGTGCTCCAGGGGGCTCCCTACATTGACAAGGGGCTCTGGAAACTAGGGCACAAGTGTGCGGGAGGCTGTGGTCCTGGTTCTGCAAAGCAGAGACCCCAGGCCAAGACTGTAAGGAGAAGGAGAAACCCCTGGCCGCGGGGTGCTGCTGAACTGTTCCTGCCTGGAGATAGCTCCCCTTCCATGCTCCTGGCTGGTGAGTAAGGGAACCAGTCCTCCCTGCAGCACCACTGACACAAGAACGCAAATGGAGATTATGGGGAAGGCTGCAGTTCTGGTGGGGCACAGCAGAGGTCTCCAGCCAGGACTGCTTGGAGAAGGACAAGTCCTGGCTGTTGAAGAAGCCACCTCACTAATGAATGTTTCCTGCCTGGGGATGAAACCATTCTGCAGTGGGGTGGCCTCCTCCCCCTGCTCTTTGCTGTCCTGGCTGGGGGATCTTCAGTCCATCCTGCCAGCCCAGGGCCTTCCCCATATTTTCGCCTACAGGGATCAGGTGTCACCAGCCCTGTGGAAACAAAGCAAGTTCTATAAAGCCCCCACTATCATGGAAATGAGGGAACAGGCCTCAGAGGGCTCCCTGTGGTGTCACAGGGCCGGTGACACCTGATCAATTACTGATTGACTTTTTTTTTTTTGGTAATTGATTTCAGCACGTCATCTGGAATTGACATTTACTGGTAAATATTGATACAGATAGAATCCTGCCAATCTAATTATGGGACAATTGCTCTGCTTGGACCTGAGGTGTATGCTGCAATTATGTTTCAGGACATAATGTAATTCTTTGTCTTCCTCTGGATTGACATCATCCTTCAATGTCCTGAATAATATATTCAAAATAATTGTAGTAGAATTGGTTAACATTTTTCAAAACTTGAAATTTTGATGAAAATACTTTTTTAAAAGTATGAACATTTTGCAATTTCCCCTCCTATCCTTGATTTCCATCTTCCACTTCAGTTTTTGACCACCTCTTGTCTTAAATGTGTTCTAAATTAACCAATAAGTCAACCCTGTGAGTGAACTGCGACTCTATGAATGCTCATCATTATACTGGATGCTCTGTGACTAAATGAATTGCAGTGTCCTGCACTGTAGTTTGTAAAAAAAAATCAGTTAAAATAATAATGATATCTTCCAATATTGATTTGGCAACAAAAGTATAAGAAGATGGGCCATAGACTTTATTTGTCGCCATCACTAATGCTGAGTTCTCATCCTTTCCTCAAACAGCTGTCGACCAATAAAGCATTGTGGCTAGACCAAAGGGGAAGTGGAATACTGCTGCTTGAGAAACTATAGTTATATATAATGCAGATGCTGCAGTGGTAGTTTTACCATATAAGAACTGGACTTGTACTAAACACTGGAGAAGACTGGAAAGTTTGGCTCAGCAGGACATAGTGGTGGGTTACCCTGACAGCAGGTAAGCAGGCTCAGTGGTATTTCAGCACATCAAATGACAGTTTCAAGGGGCTCTCTGGGTCCAAACCCATCACAATCAGCTCTCATAAGCAGATGTATCCACCAAAAATATGTGATTTTCTTAATTCTGTAACTACAAGTGTCACTGAAATTAGGTGAGTTGTGCTGGTAAGAAAGTAGCTAGTAGTGCGCAAGCAGGAGATACGTTTTCAGAGTGTTATATAACCATGGAATGTATTCATCTTAAGTTTTTCCCAGAATATTTTTTTAAATTTTTCGCTAAGTTATATAACCAAGTGGAAATGTGAAGTGGCAGAAACATACCAAAAAGACAGGATAAAATAGATGATCTAGTTGATATTAGCAGATGCACATTCTGTATGACTAGTGTATATCTCTAAGCTTTGCTGACATCTATGTTATGTTCAAAGCAAGATAAGAGACTGATAAGAGCTCATAGTGCATGAAGTGTTCTATCAACAAGTTTGATGTTCAATACCATTTTAGCTCACATTTTGGGATAGACAAAGATTAAACACTGTATGACTGAGATTTGGATTCAAATTTTTGTTTATTTCAGATACATGTGAACCTGGGTCTCAAACATTCTGAATAAGTGTGTTAATCATTAGCCTGGAGAGTGTCAGAGGCATCTCATCCTTTGCATCTGATTTTTGCTATAGTCAGGCCATTTGTCCAGTGTTAAGCTGAACAATCCTGCTTTTCTAAGGCTTATTCCCTACCCAGTGCTGAGACAAAAGCAGATGTGGTATTGTAAGGGAACATCGTTTTGCAGAGTGTGCCACCTTGTCACAGTGTGCTCTTTAAAATAGTGTCTCAAGTGTGGAGTGTAAGGTAATGCTGGAGGGGTGGACCCACACGATTAGTCCAGAAGTCCTGCCCAGAGGTACTGAAATGCTCAATATTCTGGGGATGCACAAATGGACATCCTACTGTGTGGTGTCTGAGCTACTAAGCACATTCTATGGCAGCCTCTGAGCACTATTAGAATGCGCCCCATGAATGAGCTAGACAGATATGCTCTGAGCCACATGGTGCTCTGAGTCCCCTGATGACCCCTGGCTCCATGGCTTTGAAATGCACAAGAGCCCCCACTCGGGACTCTTGTACATTTCAAAGCAAGCACCTGCGTTCAGCCCGGAGTTAGCGGGACTTCCTGCTGGCCCCAGGCCAGTATGCGGAATTCCGCGTTTCTCTGAAACGTACAAGAGCCCCAATGTGGGCTCTTGTACATTTTAAAGGAGGAATGTGGAAATGCCTATCAACTAGTCAATTCCATCGACTGCTTGACCAGTCAGTTAAGCGCATTTTAACATCCCTATCATCCACATGGACGACATTAAAATGCATTCAAATTTAGATGTATATTCTGAATTGACTTAAGCTCAGTGCAAGCCTGTGCTGTGAGAGTAAGAGATTCAAGCTCACATAAAGCCTTTCTCACAGAGTTCAAATGCTGTGCAATTGGTTTAACGCCATCAATTTCAACTGACCATCTCGTTGTCAACACGCCATGAAGGGAAACAGGCAGACACTGCTTCAGAATTTCCCACTTTTGAGGACTGGTACTGAAGAGGTTATATAATTGCTGGATTGTTCCAAAGTACGTGACCACTTCCTTGCATGATTCAGTGCAATTGATGCTGACAAGATTTAGTGTGTGGTTGCCACAACTAGAGAAAATACAGTTTGAATTTTGCTCAAGAAGGACTGCTTGTACTCCGTTGTACTTCCCAGCCATATTGTATCCATTGTCATAGGCTTGGCCAATGCAGACTTGAAAATGTAATTTGAAGCCTTCCAGAATTTCTGATGCACAAGCAGCAATTTCTTTTCCATTTTTTTCCGCAAAATTATTGAATTGAGTCGTTCTTCAATTGAAATCTTTGAAATTCCTACAATTTTAACATATTGAACAACCAAGGTCATCTGTTCTTTATGAGAACAGTCTGGAATTGCATCAATAATAATTGAAAAGCACTTTGCATGTCGTATCTCTTCAAGAAATGTTGTTTGCGCAAATGTCCCACACAGCTCAATAAACTCGTTTTGTATTCTGGTAGACAGATAATGGCCTTGCATGCATTTTCCGCTCTCTGGTGTTTATGAACATGCTTAACATGGCCTGATAAAAGTGGGTCATACTTGCTAAGAAGCTCAAGTATGCCAAGAAAGTTTCCATTTGTAGGGTCACTGATATTTTATCTGGAAACAACCAAAATCAGTTCCCATTCAGAAAGAAAAAGAATGACATTCAATGTGCACTCAAAGAGTTTTTTCTAGTTATCAATTTCTGTGTTTATTTCACTTAGGAGTAAGTTTTCAATTGAACGATCAACTTGTGCTGCTCTACGAGCTGATTTCCATGGAGCATAGTTATCTTTACGTGATACTGAAGTTTCATGTGCAGGTATTCAGTCTTTCAACTTCCTCCAACCTCTACTGATGCTCCAGTCGGATGGATCAGACAGTACTGATGCATTTGAAGTATTACTGTTAAAAATGAAACAGGGTACACAGTTCAGGGTACAGGGTATACAGCGTGCTTTTCCATGCTCCAGAAGAGCCAGTTTCTTGTGCAGATATCTCCATTTGGAAGAGTTTTTGTCAGCAGACGATTGGGAAAAGCATGATTTTCAGCATCTTTTGGTATATTATTTGGAATCTGAAAACAACTAACTTTGAGAAACAACTGTATTTAAGCAACATTGTTCTTATCAAGAAGTCCAGTATCAGATTCTGAGGCCACTGTTGCTACACTGTGTTCTGTGCTAGTCATAAGTTCTTGGTCTTGCTGCTCAGCATCTCTGAGGTCCTCATATTCTGCCTGCACAGTCTCTAATTCCAGCAAAAATTCTGCATCTATCACTACTGTTGGCATTTCTGTGTCTTGATTAATGACCTCCTCATTCTGAGGTGGTGGCATTGACATGTCATTTTGGGTACAAAGTTTTCATCATCAGAACTGGAAGTGTCACTGTCAGTATGGACACCTCACTGTCTAATGACTGATGCATCTTTTCTATGACAAATGATGTTATTGGCTTTAAACTCTTAACTGATGCTTAACTCTGTTGGTTTCATTGTCTCTTACCACTTTCAAATCTTCACTTCATTTTTATAAGGGGGTCTTTTAACACACACTAACACACAGTAAGTTAATTTGCTAACGACTATTGCTTATACACAATTTTAATTGTATATACTTCGTAATGAATATCATATAATAACAGTTTGGGGGGGTGTTAGTTACTATGACCCTTATAGCCTTATTTCAAAGTCTTGAAATTTTGTCTGCTAACATGTTCCCGTTATTAAATTTCTCTAATAACTGGTGTGTTATTGTGAATACGAACATGGGGTGATTGCCAAATTAAATATTAAGTTTATTAAACAACTAGAACTAAAAGTTTATTATCACAAAAATCTAAAAGGTGAATCTAAAACTGGATGAAGAGGTAGCTGACAGCTGAGCCTGCTATGGTTATTGTATATGAAGACACATAAGAAAAAACAGGAATACGAAAATCTCATATGCAGAGATAAACATCTAATTTGAAGGTTAAATTCACATTCAGACCAAGCAAAGTCACTTTACAGTACCAGAATTAATTATGACTTTCAAAACTTGTAAACTATGCAAAGATTGTAAAGAGCATTTCATAATGTAGTATCACTAATCACAGAAGCGACTCTAGTCATGCAGATGAAAACTCGGATATGACCAAAAATTGGAGAAGGCCCAAGATCTCACAGTGATTTAAATCAATTTTTGCAGGTAGAGCTTCTTTTGTTGTCTCTGTTATAACTGCAAGATATATAATAAATGGAAATGACTTAGTAGAAAAATGTCAAAATTGGAGGCCCCTTTGTCTCCTGATGCCTGGGCCAAATGGTCCTGCTGTCCCTTCCTCCCCTCCCCCCCTCGATAGGGCCTACCCATAAGTATTTATTTATTTGTTGGCTGTCCTTTACTAGCTGTAGTATCAAGGCTTTGAGTTCTATTGTGCATTCCATATTCATGGAAAATTCTCATTGGTCAAATCTAGTATTCCTTGTATGCCCACAATTTCTAGTGAGATAAATGGATGTTATGGGTGTATAAAGAATATAGGGGCCATATCCTCTTTGCCTTATTCAAAGAAAAATTCTCCATGGAAATTAAGTGTAGACAAGATGAGCAAAGTTTGGCTCAGGATTGGGCCAACAGATTCCAATATTATATTATTTGTTATGTACTATTTAGGAACCCCAATCAGACATCAGGATCCCAACGTGCTAGACACTGTACTGACAAGTAACAAAGGGCCAGCCTGTGCTCCAATAATTTATATCTGCATGTTGAACAGGATACAAGAGGTTGACAAAGCTGACAAATGGGGTGGAGGCATGGTGGGAAGATGAGGTTACACAGTAAAACAATTAGGCTATGTCTACACTCGCGGCTTCTTGCACAAGTAATATGCAAATGAGGCTAAGCGTGGAATATCGCCGAGCCTCATTTGCATACTTAATGAGCCACCATTTTTTTCAGAAGAGGCTCTTGCGCAAGAAGGAGCGTCTACACTGCCCCTTCTTGCGCAAGAAAAACCCTCTTGCACAATGCCGTTCTTCCTCTCAAGTAATAGGTGTAACGGCATTGCGCAAGAAGGTTTTTCTTGCACAAGAAGGGACAATGTAGACACTCCTTCTTGCGCAAGAGCCTCTTCTGAAAAAAATGGTGGCTCATTAGGTATGCAAATGAGGCTCAGCGCTATTCCACGCTTAGCCTCATTTGCATATTACTTGCGCAAGAAGCCGCGAGTGTAGTCATAGCCTTAGTGTTTAGCAGAAAAGGCAGCATTGCAGCTCACCACTTGCTTAACAAATGCCAGAGACATCAATCTGTAGGCATCCTGGCAGTGTGAAGCTTTAGTAAGAAACTTAAAAAGAAGGTGGCCGCCTTATAAATTTTGCAAAGGAATTTTTTCCATGCATAAGGGACAGCATGAGAAATATTGCATAGAAATTGAGGGAAGAAATGGAATAACTTTTAAATGGGTTTTTGGAACAGGCTTTCTTGATTCAAATTTTAGATGGAACATTTCAAGTTTTAGATGCAGTTAAACAATTATTTAAATATTAAAACACTGCATTTATATTAAAACTGCTAAGATAAAAAATGTGTAAAACTTGCTATTGTAATGATGGAGGTTGGGTGAAACACTGAAGCTGATGGGCATGACAGTCACTTTTCATTCAGGACAAATGAAGCAGTTAAGCTCCCTTTGAACATAAGATAGCTAAAACAGTAAGAGCTACCACCCAATACACAGGCCATATGCAAGGCTGGTCAGAAGTGGGGCTATATAGAAGAGGGAGGGCATTGGGATCTGAATGTAAATGCAGAGTGCTGGGTATTGTGTGTGTGTCTGTGGGCAGCAACCAGAAAAGACAGCAAGAGGAGTACTGGCAGCTGTCACCAGGTGGCTGGACCCTTTAAGGGGAGAACGGCTCAGTTATAGCTGTATCATAATTAATAAGCTGCTTCCCAGCCTGAAGGGGTGCGGTTAAAGAATCAGATAATAGTTTAATGGACATCTGGGCATTTTTAAAAGGGCTGAGCGAGAACAGTTTGTTAGTGGTATCACAGGGAAGACTGTCAACAGGAGGCTGGGTACTCTAGGAGAACTTGTGTGTATGTGGAAGAGGAGTGGGGTCTCAGTGTGCTATACCAGAGCAAGAAAGGACACAAGGAAGAGTCAAGTAGGGACTGAGAATGGTACTCCAAGGTCATCAGATTAGGGGTCCATTCCTCTATAGTGGAGTCAGACAGACCCACACAGGAACCCCAGAAAGGATCTAGGAACAGGCCGAAGAACAGGCTGAAGAGAAGCTCCCAAAGAACAGAAGAGCTTTTTGTTTGTTGGGACTTTTTAGGTTTGTCTTTTTCTACCTTCGCAAGGATTAGGTTTCTTCATGACTTACCCAGGGGACTATGCCACACCTTCAGTACAGACCAGAGGCTATGTCTAGACTACACCTCTCTGTCGACAGAGAGATGTAGATTAGGCAT
>CM057845.1:218006012-218018222 GCA_030068395.1 Apalone spinifera
CCAGCAAAGGCGCTGTCCCGCGCCTGCGATCACTCCGCAGCCCCCCGGCCACTCGCGTTTCTACGTGGGCTTCACGGTAGACTGGCGTTGTAGGCAAGCTCCCGTGTGTATCTCCGCGGGGTGGGGGTCTGGGGAAAGGGGCAGGCGGGAGCTAACGTGCGTAGAAGGGAGGGCGTGGGCGGGAAAAGACACAGAGGGGGAGCCCGGGAGAGAAGAGGGTGGGACGCGCCAACAACCCAATAACAACCCGCCTGCCTTGGCCTGGCGCCCTCCCCTCATTCCCATTGGTGCGCGGCGCCATCCTTTCCCCGGCGCGGCACCCAATGCCGTAGGAAGCTGGCCGTGGATTGATGGCCTCGCCCCCCTTTGCTCCGGCCTCCCCCGCCCCTCCCTGGTCTCGGTGTGTGAGCGTCTCGGTAACTCAGCGGGTCACGTGTTGTTTTGCTCTTTAGTTCAGCCCTGGGTGCGCAATGTGTTACTTACTGCTCAACTGCTACCGAGACAGGCGGCAGCCACCAGCTCCGAGGATCCAGAGAGGAGCAGCAGCGCCCAGGATCTAGCAGGACCTCGGGAGACGGCGGCAGCGGCAGAAGCAGCAGCAAGCTCCTTACTGCACTGAAGGGCCAGGTCGTCAACGGCACCATCGCCACCGAGCTTTAGAGAGGAGCCCGGGTCACAGCAGCTCCGGGGAGCAGGGGAATAACTCCCCGCCCCCCATCCCAGGGCGCTAAGAGCTCAGCTCCCCCTCTGCCCCACGCTCTGGGCTGGGGATGGCGAGCCCCACTCTGCTGGGGCTGCTGCCCCCCCTGCATTCCCCTCCTGGTCCCAACCTGAACAACAACAACAACAACCAGAGCGTGAGGAAATGCGGCTACCTGCGCAAGCAGAAGCACGGGCACAAGCGCTTCTTCGTGCTAAGGGGACCGGGCGGCAGCGGGGAGGAGCAGCCGGGGGCGGGGGGAGCCCGGCTGGAGTACTACGAGAACGAGAAGAAATGGAAGAACAAGTCGGGGGCTCCCAAGCGGGTGATCGCGCTGGATTCCTGCCTCAACATCAACAAGCGGGCGGACGCCAAGCACAAATACCTGATCGCCCTCTACACCAAGGACGAGTACTTCGCCGTGGCTGCCGAGAACGAGCAGGAGCAGGAGGGCTGGTACCGGGCCCTCACCGACCTGCTCAACGAGAGCAAAGCCGCCTGCCAGGGCTCCCCGCTCCGCCACCTCTCCTCGCCCTTCTCCTCCTGCAGCGCCGCCGCCTCCTCTCTGGCCGGCGCCTGCGAGGACCTCAACTACGGGCTGCTAGCCCCGGCCAGCGCTGCTTACCGGGAGGTCTGGCAGGTGACGCTGAAGCCCAAGGGGTTGGGGCAGAGTAAGAACCTGACCGGGGTACACCGGCTCTGCCTCTCGGCTCGCACCATCGGCTTCGTGCGCCTCAATTGCGAGCTGCCCTCGGTCACGCTGCAGCTGATGAACATCCGGCGCTGCGGCCACTCCGACAGCTTCTTCTTCATGGAGGTGGGGCGGTCGGCGGCCACCGGGCCCGGCGAGCTGTGGATGCAGGCGGACGACTCGGTGGTGGCACAAAACATCCACGAGACCATCCTGGAGGCCATGAAGGCGCTGAAGGAGCTGTCCGAGTTCCGGCCCCGCAGCAAGAGCCAGTCCTCCTCGTCCTCTTCCTCCGGGGGCGCCGCTGGGCCCGGCGCCTCCTCCACCCACCCCATCACCGTGCCCGGCCGCCGGCACCACCACCTGGTCAACCTGCCGCCCAGCCAGACCGGCCTGCTGCGCCGCTCCCGTACTGACAGCCTAGCGGCCGGGGCCAGCGCCGCCGGCTCCAAGGGCGCCCCGGGTCGGGTGCGGACGGCCAGCGAAGGGGATGGGTGCAGAGCGGGCTCGGTCGCCGGCAGCCCCATGAGCCCGGGCCCGGTGCGGACTCCCTTGAGCCGCTCGCACACGCTCAGCAGCGGCGGCAGGTCGGGGGGGAAGCTGGGGCCGCTGCCCCCCGCGGGCGGCCTGCAGAACAGCCGCTCCATGTCCATGCCCGTGTCCCACTCGCCCCCCTCCGCCACCAGCCCCATCAGCCTCTCCTCCAGCAGCGGGCTGGGCTCCGAGCCCCCCCACCCACACCAGCCGCAGCGCCCCTCCAGCGGCAGCGCCTCCGTCTCGGGCTCTCCCAGCGACCCGGGCTTCATGTCCTTCGACGAATACGGCTCGAGCCCCGGCGGCGACCTGCGGCCCTTCTCCTCCACCACCAGCAACCGCAGCAACACCCCCGAGTCCATCGCCGAGACCCCGCCGGTGCGGGACCCCGGGGGCGGCGCGGACCTGTACGGCTACATGGCCATGGAGAGGCCCCAGAGCGGCCGGCTCTGCTACCGGCCCTGCCCGGACTCGGCGGGGGACAAGGGCCCCAGGAAGCGGACTTACTCGCTGACCACGCCGAGCCGCCAGCGGGCCGCCCCTCCGCAGCTCTCCTCCGCCTCCCTGGACGAGTACACCCTGATGCGGGCCACCTTCGCCGGCAGCTCTGGCCGCCTCTTCCCCGCCGCCTCCCCCAAAATGACCTACACACCCTACCCAGAGGACTACGGCGACATCGAGATCGGCTCCCACCGCAGCTGCGGCAGCAGCAGCACCAACCTGGGGCCGCCGGCAGGGGGCGGGGACGACGGCTACATGCCCATGACTCCCGGGGTGGCCGCGGCGATGGGCCGGGGCGGCCATGACTACATGCCCATGAGCCCCACCAGCGTGTCCGCCCCCAAGCAGATCCTGCAGCCCCGCACTGGGGCGGGCGGCGGCGGCGGCGGCAGCTCCTCCCCGGGGAACGGCAGCGGTTACAAGACCAGCTCCCCGGGGGAGAGCTCCCCGGACGACAGCGGCTACATGCGGATGTGGGGCGGCTCCCGGCTGTCGGTGGAAAGCTCGGACGGCAGGCTGAGCGCCGGGGACTACATCAACATGTCCCCCCGGGACCTCCCGCACGGGCCGCCCGCCGCCTCGCTCACCCCGCCTGACTTCTTCTTCGCCCCCGCTCCGGGCGCCGGCGACCCCCCGAGAGCCGCCTACGCCTGCAACTCCCTGCCCCGCTCCTGCCCCGGCCAGGAGCCGGCCAAGGACAGCGACCAGTACGTGTTCATGAGCTTCCCGGGCAGGCTGCTGCCGGAGGAGCCGCGCTCCGTCGCCCCCTCCAGCCACACGGTGCCTTCCCCGCTGCGGCCCAGCCGGACCGAGAGCTTCCTGAGCCAGCGGGGCCCGCGGGCGGTCCGGCCTAGCCGCCTCTCGCTGGACACCCTGCGGACGCTGCTGCCCAGCATGCACGAGCACCCCCTGCCGCCCGAGCCCCACAGCCCCGGCGAGTACATCAACATCGACTTCGGGGAGGCGGCAGCCGCCGACTCGCCGCCCTCCCTGCCGGCCGACAGCCCGGCCTCGTCGCTGGGCTCGGGCGCCGGGCGGAGGCGCTCCCCCCTCTCCGACTACATGAACATCGACTTCGGCCCGCGGGCGGGCCCGGCCTCGGTGGGCTCCCTGGAGACGCTCTCCCCGGAGTCCTCCTCCAGCAGCGGCCGGCCGGACGGGCGCTACCTGCAGGCGGTGGTGGGGGTGGCCTGCCTGTCCAGCCCGCCGGACGGGGGGGATTACACCGAGATGACCTTTGGCATGGCCACCACCCCGCCCCAGCCCATCGCCCAGAAGCCAGAAAGTGCCCGGGTCACCAGCCCCACAGCCGGGGTGAAGAGACTCACCCTGGCCGGGGTGGAGGCTTTCATCCTCTCCAGCCCGCCCCCGGATCCCAACCGTGGGGCTAAGGTCATCCGGGCGGATCCCCAGGGACGCCGGCGGCACAGCTCGGAGACGTTCTCCTCCACCACCACTGTGACCCCCGTGTCCCCTTCCTTTGCACATAACCCCAAACGGCACAACTCGGCCTCGGTGGAGAACGTGTCCCTCAGGAAAAGCGAAGGCCTGGAGGAGGAGCAGGGCAGCAGCCCCATGTGCCGGGAGACCTCTGCTGGCTTCCAGAACGGCCTCAACTACATCGCCATAGACGTGGTGGATGGGAGCCTGTCAAACTGTAACAGAGTCCGACCCAAAGGCAGACATGCCCTGAATGGGGACATCAATGGAGTGGAGACCAGCGCCTATGCCAGCATAGACTTCCTGTCCCACAACGTGAAAGAAGCAACTGCTGTGAAAGGTGAGTAGTAGGTCATTGTCCCAATGTGCTGCTGTTAGTATTTCTAGGGACTGTTACCCTGTAGGGCAGGGTTTTGCGCTCTCTCTCTCTCTCTTTCAGTTCTTGTAAGGTTTGCAAATAAAACATCCAGTAGTAAATCATGCTTGAGTGGCCTCAGAGTATCTACATACAAGGAAACGCTTCGATGTCCAACTGTTTCCTCTTCCCCAGAACCCTAACAAGTGAACACTCAGTTCTGTATCTTGGACATAGTTGCAGAATTGCAGTTGGAATTCTCAAAGTGTTCTCCTAAGAGTTTATAAAATTTGAGCTAAAAGGGAGGGAACACATCAGATGGTCAAGGATCTGCTGGTAATCTATCTGAAAGAGTCAAAAGAGAATAACCTGGGAGGGATTAATATATTACTTCTGAATTACTTTGACCTGCTAACGTTTTGCCATAAATCTGCAGTGAGCATGTGAAAACATCTTTCTTTTCAGGAGTCACCAGTGTGAGAGGGTTATATATTATTTTGCAAATTTTGTTTAAGAGCCTACCCAAGAGAGATGTGTAACTTCTGCAGCTGCCAATTGAATCAGTATCAATGCCAGTTGGTTGCTTTGTTTTTTTCAATGAATTGCAAATGCAGGGTGCTCAAAGACTAAAACAATCCTAAATAAGCTAAACCTTAATTTGAGAGAGAGTTTGTTTTAATCATGTAGCTGTTCCTTTTGAGAGGTGCTAGTTGTGCTCTAAAGAATTCTTCATAGCAGGAGGGAAAGTCTACAGTTGGTGAGCCAGGAAGAGACAATATGTCAAGGGTTAAAAGTTAATGATTGAGACACTGCAGGGATCCTCTTCCCTATTGCACCGGGGCATTTCTAACCTGTGTGTAAGACTGTGTACCTGTAACTGTTGTGTTTTATAGATTCAGGGAGCTGAACCTATAAAGGGTGACTTAACCCCATTAGGTTTTATTTCCATGTATTTATAATTTTGATACAGATAATCCGTTTTAAGTAAAAAAGTGGTGATTTCTGATAGCCAGAGGTTTTTGTTTCTTTTTTATTGGCTTCTTGATTTTTTTTTTGAAGAAGAAAATGTTCTTTTTTGATAGGAAGTGCTGGAAGATGGAAGAGATGAAAATAGACAAATTCACCATCTGTAGAGTTTTGAAGTTAATTGAGAGGGTTGGTGGACTGAAATGTCAGAATTTTTCAAGACAACACTGAATGGGAGAGTTAAGGACAGAGACAGACTTCTCAGTTGTCTGTCCTTTTGCTTAAACTGGCTTCAAGATTTACATGGTTTGGCAATAAATCTGTGTGAATACTACAATTGCCTTATATAAAAAATGTTTGGCTGTGCCCTCTGGATTGGTTTACCTTCCAGTAAAATCATGAGCTCTCTTATATATAGTTGTAAATTGAGGTTAACAAGATTGGAGTTTTGCTTGGCCCACCTACTGTCCCCCAGCATAACAAACCATATTGGGGAAGCACCACTTCCACAGTAACAGCCAAACTGCTGACCCTGAGAGAGAGAGTGGGAGCAAGGGAGCTCTGCCTTGGAGGAAAACCTGGCATGGATTAAAGTGCTCCTAGCATCCAGATTTGGATTAAACTGTGGGAATTGCATTCATTAAGCTAACAAGGGGAAACTGGCACTACATCTTTCTGATAAAGTTAACAAAAAGACAGTATAAATGTAGCAACATGAATTTAGACAGTAGTGTGAACAGTTTAATTATATCTGAATAAGATGGCATGTAAACATGCAGTGAAGATCAGAATTGGGTGTTGAGCTGAATGGAGGAGGCACAACCAATGACTATTTCTGCCATTCTGTTTCCCTGAAGAAGAAAACCTGTGTGTCCCTGTTGATATAATTACACTTACTCTTCAGGAGAATTGTAGCCAATTTCAGGACAAACTGGTAGGGAACACTTTACATAACTGTTGATTGGTGTTCCAGGTCATATTTTAAAGTGAAGGCTGTATAGTAAAGGTATTTGTAGTGAACTAATTTGAAACAGAACAGTTTGATTAGAAAAGTGCAAGTATATGACTTTAGTAAGGGAATGTATAAGTACAGTACTGGGCTACTGAGTGGAGCCATTAACATTTACAACTCCTGAGCTCTCTTTAGTTTTGTTTACATAACCACATTGAAGTTTGTTTACAGTACTACTACCATGTTACTATTGCTACTTCTTAAAGATTACCAGTACAGTTCACAGTGGCATTCAGGGTTCTAAACGAACTTTAATTTGTAAGGTAAACAGGATTTTCATATTTTATGATGAAATGCACATACATAATTACAGAAATGTATATATTAAACTGGGGGCAGGTATAACTCATTTCTTATTTTAAGACAGCAGTTCAGAATGATTTAGCTAGTGTTTATTGATGATTTTTACTATGTACAGTTTACCATGGAGGTAACCTATATCAAATGTGATTAGTATTGTTTACTTTGCTGTATTTTTTTTTAACTGAATCATTAAAGCCATTGAATTGAGTGAACCAGTGTTATCCTTTCAAAGTTAAGGAGAAGTTAACATTTTTGTTCAGAGCAATAAATTGAAATGTGTTCTTTAAAAAGAAGTAACACGAAGAGTTCTTTAACACATATATCGTTTTTAAAAAAAAGCCCAGTTCGCTCTGTTTGCTTTATCAGAAGACATTTAAATGTAAAATATGTAAAATCAAAGTTCAAATACTTCCCCACATTTGTAGATAAAGATATATTTTATGTAATTGTGTTTGAGGTTTTTATCCTTCTAATGAAGAAAATGATCAATGACTTTTAAAAATAAAGATGCATTGGTTTTCATCAGTCACTTACCTGTCTGTTTTAAAGAATAGTATGCTTTTGTAATTTCAATCCTGTTGAGAGCAAGCTAACAAAACCAAAATAGCTGAAAACAGAAAAATAAAACAACTATTCAGAATTTATCAGTTTAATTTAGTTCTGCTTCACTCTGAAAATGTGCAGGCCTCTGAAAGCTTAACAAGTACATTTACCTTCTGAAATATAAATTAAATTGTGCTTTTATTAGACATCTTGAAACTCTTGTTATAAGATGACTGTCAGTTACCATTCAGCTTTACAAGTGTGAAATAACCCCTTTGTAAAATAAATTTGTTATGAATTAGTGTACATGTTTCTTTTCTTATGGAAACATTTTTATCCAGTTCCTCCTTTGGTATACATTGTTCATTGCTTTGGAGCTGTGATGTCCAACAACTGAGGATCTGACTGTTGGGCGAAACCCTAGCTCCATTGAATTCACTAGTAATTTTGGCTTTAATAGGGTCAGGATTTCTATATATATTTTATCCTGAAATCCTTAAATCAGAATTCCCAATAAGTTAGTAGTAGTATGCATAAGTTTTTGACTTACTCGGAAGTTTCTTATTATAGAATCATAGGATTGGAAGGAACCTCCATAGACCATCTAGTCCATTCCCTCCCAACCTCCATAAGCATTTTTTTTATTGGTTAAGGATATTAGAATTGGGGGCATTATCTTTGGGGGGGGGGGGACAAGAGAGGAGGGGTGGTTTCCCAAAGCAACATTTTGTCTGAAACATGTTAAACAGCGCTAGTGGAAAAACATAGTTTTCCAAAGTGTGATAGCAAATACTGAGGTCTGTTAGCTATTTTCTCCTTCATTTTACTTCCTCTTTATTTAAAAAGGTCTTTTTATAATCTATAATGCATCAGTTTTGAATTATCCTAAAGTAAGGTCTCTGAAAATAGGTAAGAACCTGTCTGATGAGATCATTATTCATAAAATCCTTACAGGAATATACTTAAATAGTATGAAAATAATATCTAGAAAAAATTCTCAAATTGTCAAACCAGAAACTTTGATTTACTTTTTCCTTTGTGCTCAGTTTGAGCAATAAAACTAAAGAAGTCAGTTTCACTTTTTGGTTTTTAGGTACTGATTGCCACAATGTTTTGGTTTAGAAACTGCAGGGAATTGTTTAATTGCCTGTATTTTTAAAAAATCCTTTCTTCAAAATGCCCTTAATTTTCCTTAGAGTACATTAATACTAAATGT
Organism: Apalone spinifera; assembly: GCA_030068395.1. Taxonomy (NCBI): domain Eukaryota; kingdom Metazoa; phylum Chordata; order Testudines; family Trionychidae; genus Apalone; species Apalone spinifera. The sequence continues at coordinate 218,014,274 of CM057845.1, forward strand.
ATTTTTTCTTACTGAACTAGTGCCATGCAGTAGCTATATATCTTAGAACTTAGGGATTCAAGAATGGCTTGTCTCATGTCAGATATAGCTGTGATTATAAATCACTTCGCAGTTAACAAGAATTCCAATTTAATCTTAGATAATTGTTGGGAAATGTTCTTTTGCTTTTTCAGATTTCATTTTACCTCTAGTTGAATGCAATAATTGGGTATCAAATTTGGTAATAACATAACCTATAAAATATATACTGAAAACTGTACATTTTATAAAATGTTCAATTGTTTTAATTTATGGATGTCTGATTTTAAAAAACTGAGGTAAAACACCAAAACATATAAATATATTTGGATTTTATTGTGTTATTCAAATTAAATGTAGTTGCACTAAACATTTGAAGATTGTCATGGTTACTTTGACTCATTTAAGATAAAAAGATTCTAAGTAGATTCTAGACTAAGTAGAACAAATCCACCATTCAAAAGTGAACTAGTGTAGTGTAGTTGCTCAAGGCAGAGGAAATGCTTAGGTTGATTTTCTGATAATTTGATTTCTTTCAAGATAGCTGCAGAGACTAACATTTATTTGTGCTACAAGTAAAATACGTAAAGGAAGGTATGAACAAAAAGAACATTAGAACATACTTTGTATACAAGGAGGAAATAATGTTGACTTTTTTGTGCTGGTTTTACTATCTTAAAAAATATCCTTATATTGAAATACTGAAGTTGGTTAAAGGTTAAAACATGGCATGTGTACACCATAGTCAATTTAACTAATGGATCTCTTCCCCCATTAGGAAGTTAGTGTATTGTGTATATACAATACAGGAATTTTAGTTTCAGTTTAAGCCAGATCTTGTCAAAAGCACATAACAATATGTCTGTCTTGGATCTAGTAAACAAAAAAATGCTTAACGGGTTTAATTTTTTTTAAAGACTATCATGTGGTTCAGTATATGTTTGTGCATATGCACAGTTCTGGGCTGAATTTATGCCAATGAGTGCATCTATCTTGTGTTTTGAAATTTTGAAGACAGCCTTTTGCTAAGAGTTGGTTGTTTATTTTATTCACTTTGCTAATATGTTGAAAAAATCTAAAACAAATATTGAAATATATCAATCATATAGACTTTTATATGTATGCTCATTTAATATTTAGTTTTAATTATTTAATTCCTCATAGTATTTGCTTGAAAACAAACTGTTGAATTATGTGGGTCTGATTCTATGCTCATTTAAGTCCAGTAGCATTCACTGACTTCATTGGCTGCAGTATTAAGATCTAATTTCTCATTCTGGTACCCACAAGCCTGGTATTTGGCTGCTTATTTTTCTGAGTTTCATATTGCCTCTCTCTTAGCTTTTTTTAAAAAGCTATTTATTTTGCATAGCTGCTTCTCTGTATATGTTAGTAAGGAGGTCACCAGGGGCAGACTTGCACTACATATTACAAAGATTGGTCCTGACAATGCAGCCATCACTAAAACAAAATTCTTAATGAACGTAGTATTGTTTGTGTATGTCAACAAGATTTGCAGGCTTAGGTTCTAAGGACCTGATCTAAAGCTCATTGAAATTCTTCCTTTCCCTTCATTTCTTTATTGATTTGCATAAGGATAAAATAATTGATTGGTAAACTGATAAGAATGTACCACAACTAGGGATATAAGCGACTATTCGACTATACGATAAGCAAAAACTTATTGGGTAGTCGACTAGTCCCTTGACTAGTCACTTCCCCACCCCTGCTTCCGTCTCTCAGAGGCAGCAATGGGGGGAGCAGGAGCAGGAGCAGGAGCTGGTGCTGGGTGGAGCCAGTTTAAAAACCAGTTCCCCCCAGCACTGTCTCTATGGAGGGCAGGAGAGGCAGGGTGGTAACAGGGACTCAGCACGAGCCAGGAGTCAGCTGATTCCTGGCTCAAGCCTAGTCCCAGACGTGCCTCTACTTTTTAAATGTACCAAGAGCCTGCCAGCATACATTTAAAAGGGTAGAGCGTAGCAGGGGGGACCCAGCGTGAGCTGGGACAGCTGATTCCTGGGCTTGCGCAGGGTCTCCCCTTTCCTCCCTGCTGCACACAAGCCTTTTAAATATATTTAAAAGGCTGTTGCGCAGTGGGGAGACCTTGTGTGAGCTGGGAATCAGCTGTCCCAGCTAAGGCTGGGTATCCCCTCCTGCACTTTAGTCTTTTAAATTTATAAGCGCCAGTAAGCTCTTAATACATTTAAAAGGCAGAGCCGTAGCGGGGTTAGCTCCCAGGCCAGGAGCTAACCCTGCTGCGGCTCCCCACTTGTTGACTAGTTGACTAGTTTAATATCCCTAAAAACAACCTCTTTTTAGTTTTACTGACAGCAGGCCTGTATTGAGGAGTTTCTGTGGGAGAGGGTGCTTTTTTGTAAATGTGGACTGCGAGGGTGTGAATTCACCCCGTATGGTCCCCCAGGTAAATGGGGAAATCAGCATAGCCTTTCCCCCAACTGGCCGGAGAACAGGGGAGGGAGGTTCGGGCAGCACGCTTCTCCTGCCTTCCCCATGCTGGCCGGAGTATGTTTACTTGGAGGATGATGGGGAGGAGGGGTGCTTTTGCACCCTTCACACCCTTCCTGCATACAGGCCTGGAAAGGTAGAATTGCAGCTGGACCGCGTGTGAACAGCTAGACACTGGTGCTAAGCATTCTGGTGGATAGTGTCTAATCAATATGCATGATTATGTGGAGAGTAGTCTAAGTTACATATTTCTTCATGTACATGCAACTGTGTTTCTGTTGGTATTGTAGATGAAAACCTACTGCTAAAAGTAGCTGGATTGAGTTAAAAGTGGAGACGTTTACTTCACATTTCAATCTAACGGACAAAAATTTAAAAGAACACAATCAAGGATAAAAGGTCCAAAGCTTATGCAGTTTTTTCCCTTTGAATTAGATTGTAAGATCCATATAACACTTTTTCAAAACTAATGTTTAAACTTTTTTTTTTAGCAAAAAGGCAGCCATTCTGCTCAGTGTGGAAATGTACAAAACATGCCAATGTTTGAATGCAGTGTTGGGTAAATGTGTTCTTTTAAGGGTGGATAGCTTCCATTATTCTGTAGAGTATTGTTGCAACTGTGTTGGTCTTAGGATTTTACAGATACCAGGTGGGCAAGGTGAAATATTTTATTGGATAAAATTTTGTTTATGAGAGAGACAAACCTTTGAGAAGAGCTTGTCTTTGTCATCAGCAGAAATTGGTCTAATAAATAGCTGCCTCACCTACCTTGTATTTCTGTTAAGGAAGCAGTTTCAATTTCATTTTCAAACATCTGAATGGGAAAATACTTTCCAAATGAATATAAATACTTCCAATTTTTTTAAAAACTGACAAGATCCATAACTGAAAAAAAAGATAATTTGTCAGTAGTATGCTCTACTTGAAATTCAGAGGGAACTTTCACTGTCCTTTAAGATTTATTTTCTGTGTTCAGTTATTTATTATTTGTATTCCAGTCATGCCTAGAGACTCCAGCTGAGATCAGGTGCTGTACATATGTATCCAAACACTTTTTATCTCAATGTGCAGTCAAACCAGCTACAGGTAGAACCTCACTAGTCTGGCACCCTTGGGACCTGAGCTGTGCCAGATAAAGAATTTGCTGAACTACAGGAGGTCAATGTTATCTTCCCAAATCTTCACCGTCCTTTGTGGGTGATGAATCTGAGGAACTGTCCCGGATTGAAGTGCCATTAGAGGAGGTTTTGGAACAAATAGAAAAACTTAATGTTAACAAATCTCCGGGACCAGATGGCATTCATCCAGAGATTCTAAAAGAACTCAAATGGGAAATTGCTGAACTATTATCTGTGGTTTGTAACCTATCCTTTAAATCGGCTTCCGTACCTAATAATTGGAAGGTAGCCAGTGTGACACCAATATTTAAAAAGGGCTCTAGAGGCGATCCGGGCAATTACAGACC
>CM057845.1:218018322-218030462 GCA_030068395.1 Apalone spinifera
CTGGCCACTGTCAGCAGACAGGATACTGGGCTAGATGGACCTTTGGTTTGACCCCGTGCGGCCGTTCTTATGTTGCAGCATTACCAATATTTCTACTGCTTACTGGGCTTTTAGAAGACATTTAGGGTCAATGAGAGCTAAATAACAGCACCGAACACTGAGAGCCAGGACTGATTGCTATAAACAAACTTTATGGGACCGTGGGTAATTTGGTGACACCCACAATAAATGGACACCCGTCTAATAAAATCATGCAGTACCAGAGAGTGCCAGAATAGAGAGGTTCAACCCAGGGCTGGACTAAGGGGTGGGTGAGCCGGGCAGCTGCCCAGGGCGCCAACTGATGAGGGGCTTCTGATAACAGCTGTAAGGGGCACGATGGCGTCCCTTATAGCTTCCATCAGGTGCTGCGTGCCCGGCTCCACCAGCGCTGGCCCCCATCCCCGCGGCGCCAGCCAGAAGCACCCTTCCCCCCACCACTGTGCGTCAGCAGCGGTGGCCGGGCCAGGCTGGGCAGCGCTTGTGCCATGCAATCTGGGGGCGGGCCCGCGCATGCACTGTGCGACCCGGGGGTGGGCCCACGCGTGTGTCATGCATCTGGGGGCAGCGCCGCGTGCCCGGCCCGGGGCGCCAAAATGGCTCGGGCCGGCCTTGGTTCAACCTGTAGACTAGAGTGGCAACCTATGGCTCTTGGCCCCTTCAGGTAATCCACTGGCAGACCACGAAGCCCAGTGTCACTTATTGCAGCCTCACTGACTAGGAATGGCAAACTGTGGCCTTTGAGAGCGGGGGGGGAACTGCAAAATCTCTCATAGCCTGCAAGTGGTTTTCCCTGACAGTTGAGGATTGACAACAATTTGCCAACCCTTGAACTAGACAAAGAAATATGGGGGAAAGATTTTGGTGGATTATTAGTATTCTTCCCACATTAGTTATTAGCTAATTCCAATAACATTCCTAAGAAATAAACCATAAACTCATTAAATAGTTGATGCTTAGATTTGCCTGTGCATAGAAAATTAAATAGTTGTCATATGACACTATGCTATCTTTATGGGCGTTCATAATTTAACAAGCTCTACAGTTTTTTAAGAAGTTGCCTGTGCATGTGTGTTTATACAGTAAACACAGAATAGCTGTCCTATATAAGTAATCCCATAGTGTATCTTATTCTAATGAACACTATATAGAAATAATTAAACTGATGAAGAAAAACCCAGTTAGTAGCCACACTGCAAAATGCCTGGTAATGTAATAGCTTGATTCCACAGATTAGTAGTGAGTCAGTGTTTTGTTTACATTATTTGTCAATCTCTTCAGTATCCTAGAAAAGAATATTTCCTTCCTGGCAGATGGCAGCCTCAGGGCCATGCACCTGCCATTACAAGCAGTAAGCTGTAGTAACCTACCTCAGTTTCGCTGTTGACAATGGGTTGTCAGCCCATTGTTGGGCTCCAGCCTAAATAGAATAGGAAACACATTTGTCGTTCATCGAGGTACTGAAAGATCTTAGAAATGACAGTAGAGGCTGTACAGTAAACAATTGTATACAGTTTGAAATATTCTTTTAGAAGTGTGTAGTGAGCCACTTTAAGACAAATTATGATTGTGTCATCAGGGAGAAGATTTTCTGTTCTTTTATCCAACAGAGTGATAGCCCATGGATTTAATAGTTCTGTCTAGGCAGTAAGAACACTCATAACTTAACTAAATATGCTTTAGTAATGTATCTGTCAGTAACCTGTATTACCTCACCCACCTTGTCTCTAGTAACCTGTAGTGGAATTCTTTTCAAGTCGAGTGGGTTTTCCATGTGGAATTCTCTAACTGTGGCTGTGAGGAGGCTGAAATAGTTATGCACAGTCCACTCTGAGACTGTTACGCAGATCCACTAAAAAGGTCTATGAAAAAGTAAGAATGTCTATTTCATTACACATCAATGCTGCATTGTGGCTGTAGAATATAGCAGATCTTGGGGTCTTTTGAGTTGCAACAACATCTGTTCCAGCCAATGTCATTGGGGTCATCTTCTGTTAATTAGACCTTTATTGACTTCTTCTATGCATTAAAGTTTTATGTGTGTTCTGATTTTGAAGATGGAAGATATTTTTAATTTTTAGTGGAAGGCTTTGCAAAGGAGAGTGTGTCCTTTAAGTAAAGCAGAATCGTCTTGCTAAATTTAAAAACTATCCAAATATTACCCTGAATTTGGAGAGTATTAAGTGGGATTGTAAAAGTGTAACCATTTAAACGGTTAACAGATAAGCATAAATGGTTACACACCAGCTGTCGCGCCCCCCCCAGGGAGCAAGTTGGCATCCTGGCGCTGCGGTTTAAATGTTATACAGTAGAGTCCACAGCATGTGTAACTGCTAGGATTTTTAACAGTTGCACGGTTAAATTTTTACATGATTTTTTTTTTATATCCTAGTATTAAGCAGGATTACATGACACACAGATTGGACATTATTGAGCAGTTTATTTTTGTTTAAAGGCTCCATTTCTGACCCCTTCAGTGTAGTATCAAAGTAGCAAACTTGCTGATACCAGAAACAGCAGAAATTTCTTAGAAACAGTAGAACATAATGGGATGGTTTTCCATTTTGTGCAACTTCTTCAAATGGTGCTTTAACAATATTTATGTGATTAAATGATATGGTGATGAATATAGAATATGCAGTGTTCTGCTTTTACTTGGTACTCATTTCTAAATAGGTAAAGTTGGTCTGCAGTAATACTGTTGGGATGACTTAAGATGCAAACACATCAGTAAGTCTTTCCAATAACAGTTGTAAAATCATGTCAGTGAAAACTGTTAAATTGGATAGAATGAAATCTAATTAACCTTAGGTTTTCTTCTCTGATTCAGTTCTCCAGGGAGTGTATTATTTAAAAATAATAGCTAATGTAGTCATTCTGTGGAGTTTAACACCCCTTAAAATTGTTTCTTAAAGGATATTGTCAGACTATTTAAGGGGAGAATTTAGAGGCCTTTTTGACAAAGGGTTGTATGCAACTGGATAGGAATAGATTAAAAAAATCCAATGAAACACTTTCGGGAGGCTGTTAAATTTAATTGTCCAATGGAGAAGACACAAACTAGTTTTGTGCTATTTCATGAGCGCCAGAAAAAGTGACTTTCATAGGTCAAGACAAATGAAAAAGTGAAAAGTAAGCAAGCATAATAACTTACAACATGACACCTGAATGTTGTTTAAACAGCAAGAATAAAACCAAAATAGTCTGATTGAAGTATATGATACTTGATATGATTTGTGTGGTTAACAGGGTATTGTGTAATGCTTTCACAACAGTATTGGATTTATTCAAAGTTATTTTTTTTTCTACAGTACTTGAGTGATATATACAAGTGATTCTGGAGGAGGGGAACTAATGTTTTTTTTCCCCTCAATGCAATCTCTTTTTTTTTTTTCTCCAAGATTTGGAACTTTTACAAAAAGTCTGTGGAGAAAACTGTTTATTTTTCTTTGGGCTCATCTTGACTACGCTAGAGTGTCGAAAGAGGATATGGAAATTTCCACGGATATGCTTCCAATCTCACTTTTGAAAGCAGCGAAGAGCTTTCAAAAGTGAAAGTAGTTTAAATGTGGCTTTTTCAGCAACCCCTCCCCTTTGTTGAAAAGCCGCGTAAACCTCATTTTTTGAGGAAGAGCGGCTTTTCGACAAGGGGGGGGGGGCTTTGGTGAAAAAGCTGCATCTAAATTACTTTCACTTTCGAAAGCTCCGCTTTTGAAAGTGAGATCGGAAGAAGATCCTCCTTCAACACTCCTAGCGTAGTCTAGATGAGCCCTTTATGTAAGGTAATAGTACTAGTAAATATCCATGTAAACACTCCTTCCTGTAGATGCTTTGTTGACCCATATTTCAGGGTAGACTGTTTAAAATGACTAACACTTTGTATTTGAGTTGGTCCTAGGATATTAGACAAGGTGGGTGAGGAGATATCTTTTATTGGGCAAGCTTCTGTTGATGCAAGAGAAAAATTTTTGAGTTTTATATAGAGCTGGTCTTCAAATCTGGGAAAGGTACCTAAAAATGTCACAACTAAATAAAAAGTGAAACAGATTGCTTAGCATAATGAATTCTCACCTGTGGTGAGAGACTATTTAAGGTGAAGTGGACAGTTAACACCTCTGCAATCTCGGACAAAAATAGTGTTGGTGGGTTACCAGTTGTTGCGGTGTAAAGAGCATAACCATTTTTTGAGTCCTTGATTTTTAGTTTCTGAGGCCTGGTCTACACTAGGACTACGTGTAGACTGCATTCCTCTCACAAAAGAGGAATGCAAATGAAGGACATTGAAAATGCAAATGAAGTGCCGATTTACAAATCCTGAGCTTCATTTGCATAATCATGTCAGCACTTTTTGGGGAAAGGGTTTTTTGGAAAAAAAGGGGTCTAGATGGTGGTCTTTCGGCAAAAAAACCTTTTCGAAAGAACCCTTACTCCTGAAAAATGATGCTTAAAGATTCTTTCGAAAAAGGTTTTTTTTTTGAAAGAACTCCATCTAGACGGCATTTTTTATTTTTTTGAAAAAGCGCTCGGACGCGATTATACAAATGAATCACGAGATTTGTAAATCCGCGCTTCATTTGCATTTTCAATGTCCTTCATTTGCATTCCTCTTTGAGAGAGAAATGCAGTCTACATGTAGCCCATGACCTTAGTCTGAAATTAACCTCCCAAGGTCGGTTTTTTTTTCCTCCCCCTCCTCTAAGCATTGCATCCACACTACCAAACCTATTATTTTGGAATTCTGGAATAAAGAGCCGTGAAATTCAAACTCTGTAGTCCTGCTTTTCATGAGGAGTAATGATATTCCTGAACTTGTAAGTCCAAAATAACATTAGTATAGATGCACCGGTGCCTCTGAATCGAACTAATTGGCCTCTGGGAGGTCTCCTGCAGCTCCCCAGAGTGCTTCCTGGGGCTTTGAGTTGGAGGCAGGCTCCGTTAATGTGGATGCGCTATCTCGGACTGCATTTGATTCTTCCCCGTAGTGAGGACACAGAACTTTGAATTCTTAAAATTAGTAAATTTGAAATAATTGTCTAGTGTAGATGTGGCTTAAGGGATTTAAGATCCAGGTTCATCCTTTGAAGGCGTTTGGCAGGTTTCTTTTGAGGACTAGGACTAAGAGGTCAGATATGGAGTGATCATTTTTGTGAAGTATGTTTGCCTCAGTGTAGCAGGATATTTATCTTTTATTGTTTTTCTGAGTTCTTGTTTACACTTTAGGCTATATCCTCAAAACTCCTTACAGAAGCTGTTTTTTTCCACTTATGGTCAAAGAAGGTTTTCCTGCGTGAGAAGTATGATGGGATTTGAGCCACAGATCTGTAGTAATCCTTTTGAATGGCAGTTATTCAGTTGTAGTATAGCACCATTTTAATTCTTTTAACAACATAACAGATTTTGAAATGACAAAATTGCTTCATTGGGAACATTGACCTACACCATACATGCCAAGTTTTAGTCTTCTGACTAAATTTTTAATCTTCTAAAATGCAGAGTATATAATAGATATATTGATTAAATATTAATTCTAATGATTATGGCCTCTTGACAAATTCATTTTACAAAAAAGCCATAGTGCTCTGGTTGATTAAAATTAATTTGTGTATGAAATGAAATTGTTCATGGATTTTTTTTTAAGTAGTTAATATTTAACTCATAGTTTTGAAACATTTTAAGCCTATATTTGGGCTTACAGAATCAAAATTTGTAACATTTCACTGCTGAGTCAGACTTTTTCATGAACTGCCTGGATTTGTTAAATAAGCCATGATTTCTTTTTAATGAAAAAAACTTTTAGGTGTTGGGTACATTTTATTCCTCTTCCGCTCCCCTCCTCCCTTCTCCTTAAAAGTTTCTTCCTATTGAAATCAATGGGGAATTCCTCTTAAACTGAAAATTAAGTCTATTATAGTCTTAATATCAGTGCTATCCTATTCCATAGGAAAATGCAGGATAAAGTTTGTAAATGGACAGACATAAATATGCTGCAATGAAGCAAATGCTGTCTCTACAATTATCTTTGCGCAATCATTTATAAAAGTATAGTGTTACTATCATAGTAGCTGCACTCAAACAGCATTAAGAACTTTTTTCAAGCATGCAGAAATGAACTGTAGGATAGTATTTTGTTTCTTTATAAAAGGAAATTTGTAATTACAGTTTTGAATCATTAATATCAAATTAAATGCCTGCCAAAGTATTTTAACAGAGCCACTGTAATGCCTTCTAAATAAAAGACTTGATGAGAGAGGTGAAGTTGTGGGCTCCAATGAAAATTTTAAATTAAATAAAATTGCTAGTAATCAGTAGTTGAATGTTGTCCACTAGAATGTTTTCCAGTTGCATGCATCACTTACAATTTAATTCAAAACTGCAGGTCATTTAAGGAACAAATCCCATTTTAACCATTAGTGGTTGTACATTAGTATGAACATTGTAGTGACAATAAAATGAAAGATACTTAATATATGAAGTAGTACGTTATATGTCTCCTGTAAAAATATTGACCATACTCTTTATAAGAGAGTCAGAACTGGTTGAAATGAAGTCAATAGAAGTTGTGCCGTTGCCTTCACTATAACCAGAATGTGCTCCTAAATAAATTGACAAAATACAACATTTAAATAGTTTTATACCTGACTTGGTGTCTCAGGGAAAAATAATAATAAAATCGTGCAGCTCAGGAAGGAATGTTAAAGTGGCCTCAATGCAGCAAAACTGACATAGCTTTTGTATTTAGGGAGGGGCATGTTGTGGCAAGGCTACCTAAGGAGTTTCTGTACCCTGTGCTGTTCTATGGATGCCTAAACAACACTCATGGGGAGGAGGAGAATAAGCAAATGCTCAACAAGACAGCATCCAATGAATCTGCATAGATCCTAAGAGGAAGGGCTTGCACACTGCATTAAAAATGTTGTTGCAGCTTTTGGGCTGCATTAGAGGCTTCACCAGTGCTTGTCCCCAGGTTGAGAGAGTGGATTCTGTTTCTCTTCCCTCCTTCTCTCCCCCTTCATTACAGTTCCTATTCACAGTCTGCTCTGGCTAAGTACAGTGATGCAGTTTTGAACCATAGTGTTTCTGAAAATCTTGTGAATTATCTGCATTTGTCTTGTATTTTTCAAGACTTGAACTTGAATTCCACTTAGTGTCTTTCAGTAAAAGGATAAGTCTTCAGTATTACTTACTAAATTCATATAAATCTGTACTGTCTGTCTCCTTAATTAGACAGAATAAGTAGAAGCCTTAATCTCTTCCTTGCATCCTCTTTTTTCCAGAACATGAATAATTGCTTTTTCTTCAGTAAAAGAATAGCTGTATCTTACTTGGATATAATGTATTCTAATTCTTATTGTAAAATTAACTTTAAAAGACAGAGTACTTCTAAGAATCTTTGACAGTTATTGGTTGCTCATCACATAAATGATGGAGAAGAGGCTTGATGCCATCTTAAAAAAAGTGTGACAAGAACAAGGCCTAAATGAGAAAACAGCTGTTTTTACATTGTTAGCAATGTGAACAGTAGGGTTCTGTGAAAATGACAGTATTGGCAATCATGCCTTTAGGCACAACTAACAAGAGTTTTTAGATTTCTTTTGGCATGTAACAAACTTACATTAAAAAGGCTAAATAACTTAATGATTTGGAGAAGAGCTATTAGTAAAATAATTATTTTATTTGTTGATCTGTGTTAATAATACAAATCTAGAAACTGAAACAGTAATGTAACTGTTTAAATTGTTTTTGCCCTTTTATTATAAAAATATATTCCAGATGTGGCAGATTTGAAAAAGGGTTATTGTGATACTCAGAAAAATTATCATTCACATTCTATACAAACAAAAGCAAATTCTTATCCATGAACAAGAAATGAAATGTTGTCAGTACATAAAAAGCATTCCAATACTAAGAGAGATGAATACATGATGATCAGATGAATACAATGAATACAATGATCAGATGAAATTATATTAAGTAGTTGTCAGCTAACAGGAGATACTGGGCTATATTCTACCTTTATTACTCGATGGAAGTCAATGAAAATATGTGGTATGTAAATCAGTGTAGAATGTAGTATAATGAGAGGTAAGTATCAGGATTGACTACATACCAACATGTCTTCTAATTTTAAGCTGAGAGTTATGTTACCCACTTGGGTCAGATGCTGTGTAGATACCTGCCTCTAGAACTTTTCATCATGAATAAGTGAATTACTTGTGGATTGTGGGACCTCTCTTATACTCGAATTTAAATACTTTTGCACAGTATTCTTAATCCATCTAAAACAGGATTTTCTGTACTTTTTCATAGCATGGGCTGTTTGTTTGATAAAGAATACGGGCTTTTTTCCTTCCTATTTATGATTGATCAGGCAATTTTTCATACCATTTGTGGTCATATAACATCCTGGTGTAGCTATTGTAATGACTCACTTTGTCGACATTACTTTTCCATTTGCAGTGTTACTGTAGCCATGTTGGCCCTAGGATATGAGAGAGGCAACCTGGGTGAGGTATATCTTTTATTTGAACAACTTCTGTTGGAAAAAGAGACAGGCTTTCATGTTTGCACAGAGATCTTCTCCAGGCTTTAATCCCTGTGGAATTGAAAACTTGTCTCTTTCACCAGCAGAAATTGGTCCAACAGAAGATATATCATCCACCTTGTATGTCTGTCTGTCCCTATGTTTTAGTGATATTTAGCAACTAGAAATAGAACTATTCATAAATATTCATGTAGCCAGTCAGCTCTCATGGCATACTGAGAGCTGTAAGTCTAAAATGTGGAAAATTGTGAGCTATGGGAACTAATGTATGTGAAGCATATTCATACCTTATCATGTATGATTTTGAGAAATGTTTTTCTACTAGATCGCTTTCATCCAAGATTCCTATCAGTTGTATTTGCAAAAAGTTAGGAAAGCAGGAAGGTATTTCTGTGATCTGTTGCCAGAAACACAGATTGATTTCTTGGTGGTTTTGGATGACCTGCCAGTCGGAGGCATCCAGTAGCTGTGCTCAGGATTCCTATGTCCTCTGTATAAAGAGAATTGACCTGCCTCTCGATGCTCTAGTTTACTCCTGTGCTTTTGAACTGGAATCCTGAGATAGCTGCTGACACATTCTTATATGGGAGAAAGCCACAAAAGACAGGATGGATTTGTGTACATAAGATGGGACATTACAAGAGTAATAATTATTCACATTTTTCTTAACAGGTCTTCTTCTGGAAGACAAATCATATTTGGGATACCCGATGGCAGAAAATTCATGGGCCTGTATTTTGGGGCTCATGAACTTGAAACACAATTCATGGCTGGAAATTTCCTCCTCTGAGCCAACTTTCAGAATGACCAAGTGACCTTAAAATCCTTAGGGATCCTAATATTGGCTTTCTACATGTGCTTTCTTTCTGACTTTAATGCAGAATTAAATGGCTTCACTTAATTCCTTCCATTTTAGTTAAGTCTCAAATTGTGAATCCAGAGAGAAAAAGGTGTAATATTCATTAAATTGCTTTGCCCAATGTACTCCTACACCCCACCACCACACACCCCTGTTTTATTAGCCTGAACATTATTCTGAGGAATAGACTGCTATTGTGTCAGGAATGGATTTTGAGTAAATGTTCAATGGCCTTAATTTTGCTCACTCTCACCAGTGATAAGACAGGCCAGTTTAAATGAAAATGTCTCTCTTTGACTAACAGACTTCAATTTGGTATGATACATGTTGTATATTTGCATCAGCTGGAGATAGTTAAGTACAACTTCTTGACCTGGACTGTACTGTGTCTCGTATACATGCTGTACTGTATTTGTTTGGTAAATGTGAAATTAAAGGGGTTTTGTGTATTCTTTAGTGTTCCACTGCCTCTGCTGCCAAGTGTATTCTTTTTTATTTTGATTATATTTCCTGGTCAGTATAATACATATTTTGCTAGGATGTCCTGCTCTGAGACATTTGCTGTAAAGATCCTCTGACACCTGGAAGAATTCTGTATATTTTCGCTGGTTTATTCCTCTTTTTTGTATTTTCTTGTTTCTGCAAGCATTTATAAAACAGACTCCTTGCTTTTGTGGGACTTCATCTACTGTTTGTTTCCCCGCATGACATTATAGTCCCTTAATGTGACATCCCAATAACTTTCAGGGCAACCAAATGTGGTGCCTCAAACTGCTGTGACCGAGTAGGATGTCTGCATATGGATACATTCGTTCAAGAGCTTTGTAATGGGAACACCCGCTGAAATTCTGAGGAAAGTTCTGTGTGCTAAGTGGTTGTGGAATTGGATTTGAATTTTCTAGCTAGTTAAGATCCTATTTTTATTTGTTTTTATGGCTCTCATTCTGCCATTCAAATAAAAAGTTCAAAAGAACCCAGCTCCCCATGACCACCAGATTTACCATGACCATCAGATTCACCTGTCCCCTCCCATCCTCATGCTGCTGCCTCTTTGTGAAAGTGAAATTTGGATCATTGTTTCCCAGAGAGACAATTAGGTAAGAGGAGTCGAAATACATGCAGTACAACTAGGAGTAACCTTAATTCCTTCAATACTGCCTTTGTCCTTTTGCTTGATAGTGGACTGTAAATAAGTAATCTCTCTTAAGATTTTAAAGGTGGTATGGCATTTCTATTTATTTACCAAGATTTTGCCTCTGCTTTTAGAAGGTTTGTCTTCAAGTGTGACATGTCCTGGGATGTTCAGGGTGTTAATGACAACTTTTCAACCCTTAACATAATAGTTGTGGTGTACAATAGTACTGTATGTAAATTTCAGAGGAGATTCACATCTGTTGTGTATTTATCTTGGAGAATCCTGAATTTTATCAATAAGGAAATTACTGATGTTCCTTTAAGAAAATACTGCTTCAAATATAAGATTTAATTACTGGCTGTTACTCCCTCCCCTCCCCCCAGGATAGTTTATAGCATTATTTTTGAAACAATACAGTTGTATTGTAGTCAAGTTTGGGGTAGGGAATAATGGGATCTGTCTTGTAAACCAGAAAAATATTTTAATCAGATACACAGTTGATTTTATTATTAATCTTAAATGTTGATATTCTGCAATAGGTTTTATTTACCTACTCACAGAAAGAAACTGTGGGAGTTAGGTTGGAATGCAGGTGGGCAGATTGTTTTCCAATATTTTCATGGACACATAAAGCACTGCTGAAAAGTGGCCAGTAACTACTGAGCCAAAGTCTGCTTTCAGTTATTGGTGTGCAACCTTATTGAAGTAGAAATTATATTGCAAACCTATGCATGAGAATCCAGTTTGTCTGGTTTCTCTTCAGTCATTCGGTTCAGGAATGCTTTTTATAAATATAAACATAGAGGACTCCGTGAGTCCTGTGGTGCATCTGATGGCAGGAAAGAAACTTAATGGTGAATTCAAACTGAGAGCACAGTAGTGGTCAAGTAAGATGCCTCATATCTGAGGTTAAAATCTGGCTCAGATCCCCTTTTATGAAAACTTGTGCTTTAAAGTGTGACTAGTGTCTGTCCCCAGTGATTTAATAATAGTAGAACTAATTAAATTTTGATTTTTTTTTAAGTGATGGGGGCTAGATTAATCATTTGTAAGGTAAATTGGTTTGATTATCTAGGTTAACCCTCTAAGGTGTGGTCTACAGTAGGGATGTTAGTGTGTACTCATTCACACAATTAACCGATAAGCCTGGGCTCATCGGTTAATCCTAATGATTACACGTACCATCACTTCCTTGCTGCTTCTGTATCAGGCAGGAGCTAGTGCTCATGGGGAGCCAGCTTTTAACAGCTCCCGTAGAGCCACCTCCCCTCCCCTCCTGCGCTGTTGCCTCTGATAGAAAGGCAGCAGCACGGGGGTGGTGGAGCAGGTGGGAGCTGGTTCTTGCGGGAAGCTGGTTTTCAAGCCAGCCCCCTGTAATTGTCAGCACACAAGGAGCTGCCTCTCTTCCCCCTCCTCCAGTGCTGCTGCTTCTGTATCAGGCAGCTGTGGTTGGGGGCGGAGGAGGGTAGGCAGGCAGGAACCAATGCTTGTGGGGAGCTCTGAATTTGGAAAGTATAGAATCATAGAATACTAGGACTGGAAGGGACCTTGAGAGGTCATTGAGT
>CM057845.1:218037189-218053354 GCA_030068395.1 Apalone spinifera
GTTGTTTTAATTGTCATATTTGAATTCAGCACATCAAAATACATAATAAATAAATAATTTTTTTATCTCTGAAGCAGACGACTTCTAAAAAATTGTAGATCAGTGTAACAGCAATTCATTCTGTGAAAGAGAAAGGAGAGAATTTACCCCCCCTTTGGTTGAAGGGTTGGCTGTTATTACTTTCCAGCTACAGGGCTTTTAGATCTTCATCAGGCATAAGTAGATTTCTTAGAAACTGAAAGATGGCTATATCCATTATAACATACTCACTCATCTTTTGAGAAGATATGCCCTTTGTAAAAACAGTGTCAGAATAATCTTGTTTTTCAATGTCTGGAAGTAGACTCCACTAATTAGCTTCCAGTTAGGTAGAGAACTTTTGTTTCTATACATTTTATAGAACTTGCACCTTTTCTAGTAAAAACCAACCAGTGCTTTTCAGAAGGAGAGTGTGTGGGGTGGGGGGAACTGGGGAGGATTTGGTATTTCCTTTTCTAATTTCCTTCCAGAAAACATTTTTGATGGTTTGAACAGTTATCATTGGTAGTCATGAAAGCAAAATAGTGTTAGGTTTTAAAAATGCTCCGTCTCCCCCTCTGTATAATGCCATATGAGAGATGTAAGCATATTTTATAGGTAATTCTCATTTAGATAATATTTTGTTGTATTTAAAATGACAAAAAGGTAAAACAGATCTTTATGATTTTTAAATCAGCTGATTTGTTTAACAGTATTTATTGATTCTGTTTCATTTTGTTTTCTCCCTGCAGAGTGAAGGAGTTAGTTTTATCATCATGACCTCAAACAACAGAATACAATATTGAAAAAAGCTGCTTGGCTTATGGTTATTTTTTTTTTAATCTGAAGCTGCTTAAGATTTACTTTATTTTTGTTGGTGGTCTGAATGGCTACTTAATTTTGAAAACAGTTATGGACTATACTGGACAACAAATCGGCAAGGAAGGGCGAGCAACCTGCCTCACTCATTTCCTGTCCTTGACATCTACAGTATCATTGTGCTGCTGTTTTGATGGATTTTATTCAAGATATTCTTTAGAAATTTGGAACTTTTCAACCGGCCTCTTTAACTTATGGCCAATGCCTTCATTTTCTTTTCCTGCAAAGACGCACTGTATTTATTCTTCAGCATGTTAGGGGATTCTGTAAACACCTGCAAAAGCAGTAAAATCTGGTATTTACTGGCATAAATTCAAGCCTACCACAGTACTACCTCAGTTCAAAGTAAAGCCGGATTTGTATTGTTGGTGTGTAACAGGACCTCCTTTATCTCTATGCTGAGTATCTCTCAAGAACAGTCTTCGGCCTTACTTAACTTTTTGAAGTATACAGCTGCTGGTTGGTTCTAAATCACTAGCTGCAATGTTTACTTATCAGACAAAGCCCAATGTGGGCACTGAAAAGTCTAAAATGAAATGAAACTTTGTGGACCGGACTTAGACGAAAGATTCCGAATAGTTATAAAATGTATAACTGAAGCAACGTAAGTTAAAATAATCAAATTGCATTGGGGGTTTCCTCTTTTTACCTTTTGACATAATTGTTTAATCCTCTCCAAGTAGGTGTTTATGTAGGTACTTCAAATTGCAAAAGCCTTTTCTGCTATTTACAAGCTCATATTTGTCATTTAACCCTGATTTTTTTTAAGCTGCATTTCTCATAACTAAGAATCCACACAGGCATGCTAAGAATGCAAGGATGATGATAATAAGTATTGGGCAGATTGAAATGTTAATTCTAATATATTACTATGCCATCCAGAAAATCCTATATTTGCCTCTTACCAGAAGAGTAACATTGCAGCTAAAGGCATAATTAAAAGGAAAAATAAAAGTTGCAGTCATTTAGCCAGAGTTCTTTACAAGAATGCCCTTTTTAAAAACATTTTCAGTATTCTGAAAATAATAGTGATGTGTGGTGGCTATTATCTCAAATGTCACTTATAGCCGTTGCACCAGACTAGCAGAATGTTATGTCACCTTGTTTCTCCTTTGAGATATTTCATGAAGAGTTCATATAAAATTGTTTTTAAGGGTACCTCCCCAGTGCCTGCTCTGGTAGACCTGTAAGTATTACGCTAAGTCATTTGAGTTGTGTGCATTTTTTTTTAATTCTCTGTGATAAGTGGAGAACCTATACATCACTATAGACAGACTGCATTATTTTTTATGTTTTTATTTTTTTTGAGGAAGACAAGAGTCAATGTCTTACAAGTATAATGGCAATGCAAAGTCTTCCTGCTTACATGCTGAACTTTTAAACACAGGATTGTATTACAAGACAAAGATGAATGTAAACGAATCCCTTTTCCACCCCACAACACAATGTGTAATTTTTTTTCTGTGTAATTTTCTTGGGTCTCGCAACACAGCAATGCATAGGCTGTACAATGTTGGTCTTTAAAGATCAATTGAAATGTGCTTATCTGTTTTTTAAAGCCCATTAAATGTTTCTAAAATGTTCTAAGTTAGTACTTATTCAGTTCTGAAACTGAAACAAATACAATTGTTGACATATGCTATATGAAATCCCCACCTCCACCCCAACAGTAGCACTGAATGTGGTACCTGCTGAACGTGGTGTTTTAACTTCTACTTTTGAAAAACCCCTCTGCGCCAATTGTAAAATCATGCCACTATAACAAATGGTTAACATCAACTTAGAGAAAAAAAAACCTTGATGATGTGCTCAGTTCTCCTCTATCCTGTATATTTCACAAAAGGCATATGCAATATTTACATTCTTGATTTAGTTTACAGAATGGAACCAAAATTTATAAATGTTATGTTTGCTAAAACTTCACAATGTATATGGGGTCTTTGTACATTTTGCCTGACTTACCTTAAATTTAAAATATTTTTTGCTATATAACCTCTATAGTTATTAAGCAGTGTTTTCTTTTTGGGTACGTATTGTTTCTGGATATCAAGATGTTAAATATATTTCTTGCTATTGTGATATGACAAGAGACTTAACTTATCTTGCTGTGTCTTCCAATGTACACGCTGTATATAAGGATAAATGTGATGCTGCTGGAGACGAGAATAAATGGAACTAGAGTAGTGTATTGTATTTAGTCTGTATTGATCATGGATGCTCTCCTTAATAGCCATATGCAATAAAATACATTATTTATTAAAGGAACAAAGTCTTTGAGGGCCTGCTTTCTTTAAGGTTTTTGTTGGTTGTTGGGATGAGATCCCCATATTCTTATTCCTTTTATCAGGCTTTCTTTGAATCAATCTTACTGTTCTATAGATGCTCACCTGCCTTCATATTAACAGGACAAAATAACAATGATAACTAGCAAATTCCTTTTAGCAATTTTTTTTTAAGAATTATACATTTTGAAAAAAAAATCATTTATCTATTTAAAAAACAATTTTGCACTCAGCAAACATATGTTAGGGCCCTTAGTTTTTAATTCCTGTTAGAATCTGATTATATTTTGAAACATTTTCAAAGCAACTGAACACATACTAATTTTCAAGAATGGAATGTTTTAACTTTGCAGGTAACCCTTGAGCTTTCTACTAAAGAGCATGAGGCATACTGGGAGATGGTTCACTATATGGTAGTCCCTCAATATGTTTCTTCATAAAAGCAGATACATGCTGATTTCCCCCCCTGCTGTACTCCTCATGTAGTTGTCTACCCATGGGTATGGTGAATGTATAACATCACGCTTATCTGGAAACCACTAGAGAGCCCACTACAGATTCTTGAGCACTGGGGTCATGTCCTCCTGGCAAGAGATACTACTTATGTAATAGGCCATCACTGTCTCTGCCACCTTAACCAGGGGTGGGCAAAAGGGCCTCCGTGGGCCAGATCTGGCCCACCAAGTGGGTGGGTCCAGCCAGTGGACGCCCTGCTTAATTGGGCTGGGGCTGGG
The DNA here is from genome assembly GCA_030068395.1 of Apalone spinifera. Lineage (NCBI taxonomy): Eukaryota > Metazoa > Chordata > Testudines > Trionychidae > Apalone > Apalone spinifera. Next base: position 218,041,103 of record CM057845.1, read on the forward strand.
GGAGCACAGGAAACCTCTTCCTGCCCTGCCAGAAGCATGTGGGACTTTGAAGCACGGCGTGCTACTCGCAGGGTGGGGGGGAGAGCGGAGGAAGCTTCGTGTGTTCCCCCGCCCCCAGGCCAATCAGGGCCTGGGGGCGGGGGAGCTGCATGAAGCTTCCTTCATCCTACCCCGGCCCTGCGAGAAGCCCACAGCACTTCAAAAGTGCCACATGCTCCTTGCAGGGCAGGAGGAGGCTTCCCGTACTCCCCTGCCCCCAGGTCTTGATTGGTCTGGGGGTGGAGGAGTGTGCCAAGCCTCTTCCAGGGCAAGGGTGCCTAGTGGAGAGGGGGGACAAAGGGGCTCCCCCAACCCCAGATCAATCATGAGCTGGGTGTGGGCTAGCCCCACCGCTTCCCATTTAGGCCCAGCCCCTTCCAGGTTGTCCCAGGGCTACTTCAAAAATTTTTCAAGTGGCCCCCGGGCAAAAATTATTGCCCACCCCTCTCCCTAACTATTGAGCTGGCTGAAAGTGTAGCCTCTCCAATCCATTTTTGGGATGACTGAGGTAGGTGTTATTTCTTTTGCTTGCGGAGTTTACTATCAAGCAGTGAGAATCCAATACAACCCCCAACTGGCGAAAGTGGGCACGCTTCCCAAAAGACAGCCAGCTATAATTTCCAATCATGTCTTTTTATCTAGAAGATCATCTCAGTCTTGTGCGGATTGAGGGTGAGCCAGCTAGTGCTGATCCATGCTCCAGCTTCCTTCCCCCCTCCCCCCCCCAAATGATGGCCCAAGTATTCAGGGTCAGGTGGGAGACAAGAAAGCTAGATTGCATCAGAACAAACAGCACAGCCTATCCATTTCACCTTTTCCCATTGATACCATATGTATGGAACCAAAGGGAATCCAGACTGGAGCCTGTGAAACTTCCCCATGGCAGCATCCAGCCACATCCAGACACAGCTACTATTCCAGCCTTGGCGAATGCAAGAAAGAAGTAGAGTCATTGAAAACAAGCCCCTTCTGCTTCTATGGACTATAGGTGGGTCAACAATATCTCATGATAAATATTATTGGGAAAACAAGAGGGCTGTGTCTATACTGGCACGATCTCGCGCAAAAGCGGCCGCTCTTGCGCAAAAACTTGCTGCCTGTCTACACTGGCTTTGTGTTCTTGCGCAAGTAAACTGATATTCTAATGTATAAAATCAGGGCTTCTTGCACGAGAACTCTGACACTCAGGAAGAAGCCCTCTTGCGCAAGAGCTCTTCCAGAAGAAGCCAGTGTAAACAGGCAACATGAATTTCTTGCTCAAGAAAACCCTGTGGTTAAAATGGCCATTGGAGCTTTCTTGCGCAAGAGAGTGTCTACACTGGCATGGATGCTCTTGCACAAAAGCACATGCCAGTGTAGACACTCTCTTCTGGAAGAGCTTTTGCAGAAGAACTCTTCTGCAAAAGAGTTTTTGCGTGAGAATGCGCCAGCTTAGATGTAGCCAATCAGTGTGGGCCAGGTTTTCTGCTGTGCTTGGTTTCTGCTGAGTACAAATAGTGGGAATTTGTTAGTGAGCCCTTACAGCTCCCTGATTCTCTGATCCAGCCAGAGCTACCTAGGGATTTCTCTAGATTACGTTATATGAAAACAGTCCCTGAGGGACTGCTTGCCAGGTGGCTGTAATATGAGGATTGCATCGTGGCTGCGAATTTCTGCCTCTTTTCACCCTCAGCATTTAATCTGTGTCTGGCTTGTAGTTATGTCAGCTCTATACCTACTTTGGGCTGCCTTACATCAGAGATATCCCTACCTGGGGAGTTACAGCCAGTCTTTACTCCTTTTGAGCTATCTGAGTGGCATAAAGAGAGTGTAGTAGGCCTGAGAATCTGTCCATAGGATGGCTTGGGGAAAGCACTCCAGTTCCTCATGAGTTGGGGAGCCCCATGCTTGAGGTGAATGCAGAAACATGGAGCCAAGGTTGGCCCAGGGGATTAGCCAAGTGACCTGGGGATTAGCCTACCTCTGCACTCATCTGGTAGTGTTGGGAAGCAGAGTGCTCCACCCCACCAGCTCCCAGCATCGCTTAGGGGAAGGGGCTTGAAGGGAAGGGTGGGGTTGAGAGCAGAGCAGGGAGAGGAGTTATGCCAGGACCCTCACCCTCAAGGTACAGCCTGGATGGCAGGTCACCTAGAAATGCCTCCAGTGCAGTTTTCTTATTCCCAGGTGTGTCACAACTGTCATGGGGAGCTATTCGTTCCCAGAAAGGTTTTATGATTTTGCAAGAATTACTTTCAGACTTGTTATGGTCAGTAGAGGGATGTGGGTGGGCTGGAGGATAATCACAATGTATGCATATTTAGAGCCCAGGCCTAAATTTAAAAAAAATACTGATTTTTAGGGTGTCTTAATTTTGTGTGTGTGTGTCCAACTTGAGACATTGAACAGTGAATCTGATTTCTGAAAATCAGACCCCTTCAAAGATGTGTCAGGCCTGGGCATAGAAATGGAGCCAACCAAAATCACTAACCACTTTTGAAAATATGGGCCCTGGTCTATTTTTTTAATGATCTATTTATATATAGCGATTAAACATTTTTAAAATTGTTTAAAGAATACAGAGCAAGGAATAGACGTAATTATAAAAATGAAGTAAATATTAAACTGAGTTATGTCTAAAATATGTGGACTCCCAAGGGTCAGCCAAGGATGTTGTTTCTTACAAAGACAGGGAAAAAAGAGACTAAACATCAGGCTACATTTATATATTTCAAAAAAGAGAGAAAGAAATTGTAGCCACATACTCTAGAGATCCATAAATACAAATATCAGCGAGTCTAGATAATTTACTTTTTTTTTTTAGTAACATGATTTATGTGTCCAATAGAAGTAGAACCCATATGAGCTGCAGATGGTCTGGTGAAATTAAAACCACACCCCAGGATTCTACACAGAACTGTATCTTTTGCTTCTGCCCTTAGGTCTATGTTCACTTATGCCATCTCATATAAAAATAAAACCCCTTAATGTTATATAAACATCCTGCATCTAAAACGAGGCTTAACCTGTGAAAGCACTTGAGTTATTCCTTTCCTAAACATTTGTTAGTCTAGGTGTGCACAGTGCTGAAGTGAATGTCCAGTCTTATAGTTCTTACTTTGGCAAAGTTGTGGTTGGATGGATAAGAAGTGCAGGTTCAGACCTAATGACCTTATCTATATTTTAATAAAGCAAGTGTAATTACAATAAAATATAAAATTAAAAAATGCAATGAAATGGAATTTAATACACTCTAAAACCAAAATATTTTTATTAACAGTGTCTGGTATTGTATTAGTAGATTAGCTAAAACTTGTCCAATCCTTATTCTAATAAAATTTTAATAAAATTTATTTTAATATTAAAAATAATATTCCCTCCCAAAATGCTGTTCTAGCTTCTGGACAATGTTTTGAACTAAAAGACATTGGTAAAGTCTTCCCTAGACATTTTCTGGGATGCCTTAAAGACACGCATTAAAGGTATGGTAATAAAATACATTACAGGATCTTAAAAAATCCTTTTTAACAGAGCAGCTATTATTGGAAAAGAAATTAAAGTCTCTACAACATCAGTCTTTGACAACCTGACTTGGAAGCAGATATTTAAGAGACCTGAATTCATTTAGATTGCTTATTATCAACTAAAGTTCAGCCCCTATGTTCAACCATCCTTCTCTGAATTTGGTAATAGAGATAAGCGCCTGATAGCTAGATAAAGCTGACTGTTCCATACTCCTAGCTCAGCACCAACAATTATAACAACAAAGGGTAGGTGGGTATAGCAGTTTTCTCTCATATTTTTAAGAATGTTGTTCCTCAATTGGAAAATCCAATATAACTCAAATGCAGTGTTTTTGTTTCTTTTTTAAAAAAAGAAAACTAGGCATCCTACAAATTACAGAACAACATAAATTTCAGTTCAAAGATGAAATGTGAGTAAATAACATAAAAATTAATAGCAGGATTACCTACGTTGCACTGGTTGTAATGGTGAAATCTTATAAAACCTTCAGGGAGGTCCTTTCTTCAGGTGTTTCAGCATTTTCCAGAACAAGGCAAACTTCCAAATGCATGTCAAGAGGCACATTCTGAAAAAGGACAAGTAACAGAGGATAGTAAAGCAATTTTGCAAATTAACCTATACCACAATATACTTGTGAAGATTCTTGCCAAACACCATTGATTTTTGCCATCATTCATTCACATTCATCTTTGTATGTAAAAGATCAAGAAAGCACAAGTTAGGCAAACTCTAAATATTGTACACTGCTGCAAAAGAGTAAACTTTAAGGGCCGTATCCTCAGCTGGAGTAAATCAGTAAAAGGCCCCTGGAGTTCTGCTGGGGATGTTAGATACTGTATAATTGAATACTCGTGTAACTACATGAAATTGTAGCGTCTACACTTTATTTGATAGTCCCCCAGGGGCAGGGCTGGCAGCCAGTGTGCTCCCAGCTCCACTCCTGGGTAGTCCTCTGCCACCCTGCACTGCTGCCTCTGTAGGAGGGAGCTAACCTGGCAGGAGAGCCAGTTTAAAGCTGGCACTCCCCAGCACTGGCTTCTGCCTGACTCCCTTGCTGCCTCTGTAGGATGCAGCAAAGGTGGGGAGGTGGGTCCATGGAGCCGGCACACGTAGGGAGCCTGCTTGAAAGCCATCTCCCTGCACATATCATCTCCAGCCTACCCTCTCACCCTCTACACTGCTGCCTCTCTATCAGAGGCAGCAGCACATGGGAGAGGGGGCAAGCAGATCGGGAGCTTGTGGGGAGCTTGCTTAAAGCCATCTCCTCACTGGCACCAGCTCCCACTCTCTCCTCCTCCCCTCTCCCCCCCCTTACTGCATGATATAGATGAAGCAAGTGGGGAGGAATAAGTGTAGTTGACAAGATTAACCGATAAGCCTAAATTTATCAGTTAATCGTGTAGTCAACTACACATTGACTTCCCTAAGTTTTGCTGATTTACTCTAACTGAAGAGCTGACCTAGAAGAAGCATATATATATATTTTTATCCACAGATGAAGAAAAAGCTTTTTGGGGTGAGCTCCAGGATGACCTTTTTGCAATACATCGAAAAAATTAACTTCTTTTAATGATTTATTTTCTCTGTCAAACTATTTTATTGCACCTCAAAAGTATCCAAATATCCTTATTCTTAAATTGGATATACTCAGAATCTTTTACGTTAAAATGCAAAACCTGAAATGGGTGCCCATTGCCCCCAAAGCTGCACTGTTATGATATGATTCCCTGGTGTACCTGTGTGAAATTGGCAGTTCTGTTCAATATTTCAGTTCAGCAATCAAGGAATTGCTTATAAACTTGGCCAAATTTACAACAATGCCTTTAGCTAATGAATTGGTAAAGCAATCCAATATTAACTTCCATTGTAGGGGGTACCTAAAGATTTTAGATTAATGGGAGTTCAAATTTCACCTGATTTTTCTAAAGTGAGACTCTTGAAGGTAGTCTACTTTCCTTGGCCTGGTTTACACTACTAATTTAATCTGAACATAGTTGCATTAGGCTGATTTGCTAAACAATGAGTCCACACCTCCGAGTTCATTCTCCTGATTTTTTAAAGACTGTAAAAGTTGATTTTGCCACTCCTGCTTGTTGAGAGAAGTAACAGTAAATTTGACCTTTCATGGTCGACTTTAGGGTAGTGCAGACACAGCACTGGGAAAGCAGATGTTCTTGGATTCCAGAATGTGTCCCGCGGTGCCCCAATGTGACCTCTCTGGCTAGAAGCTTCAGGGGGTAGCCGAGTTAGTCTGCACAGGTAAACTGAAAAAACAACACATAGTCTGGTAGCACTTTATAGACTAACATCCACATGTTTTGTTAGTCTATAAAATGCTACCAGAGTATTTGGAAGAGGGAAGAGACAAAGGAGATAAGTGCACCATGGGAGGCTGATGACATGTACCCAGAACCACCCACTGCCCAGGCATTGGGAGCCTAACCCAGAATGCAAAGGGGTGGTAGGAACTGTGAAATCCCTACCTACAGTGCATTGCTGTCAGAATTGATGGTAGCCACCCTACTGAGGATGCACTATGTCAAACTCTTGGGCACAATGGAAACCTGCACCTTCGACTTTACAAAATCAAGAGCTAAAAAATTGACTTTAAATTTGATCTAATCTTGCAGTTTAGGCATGGCCTTTGAAGTTTAGGATTAACCCTTCAAAGGTGGCATAATCTCTTTTTATCTCTGATTGCATTAACTCCCTTCAGTGCTTGGAGCTCCCTGGGCCTTTTTGAATTTCCAGGCCCCAAGGCACTTGCCTTCTTTGTCTCTCCCCACTCCCCCATCATCGGGTCTAAATTTAGTGCATTATATTAGTCCATTGGAGACAGATTTAGTATATTGTACATGGGTGAGAATATTCCATAAGGTGTTTTTGAATTGCTATCTATAGCATTAATTCGCAAGGTAGTTCTATAATGTCAATAATTCGGGAAAAGAAAGTGTGTATGTGTGGTTTTTTAAAAATATCCCCTATTCTATTTACATTTTTCATAAATCTTTCCATGGAAAAAATAAAATAAAAATAAAATGTCCAGCTAAAGAACCCCCTTTAATCTTTACTTTGATCATACAGAAAGCTGAAGAGATAATGGCATGCATTATCTGTTTGTTTCACCTCAAGATGCTTGCTTTTAAACGAGCTGTATTAGTAGGGTTTGTCACAAAACATCAAATTCCACCTCTGCTGATTCTTTCTGCTATTGTGCTCTACCCATTGAAAAGACAAGAAAAGAATCTTTGAGGTATTTTAGCGCATTCCTCAAAGGAAAGTAAACCAGCCACTTACAGGTCTAGTCTAGCTGAGAGAAAAGACAAGGCTGCAAATATAGCCTCTCCTGCTGAGTGTAGCTGCAAGACAGGTCATTTGCTGCTAATGTGTGTCACACCGGAATCGTTTGATTGTATCTGCCTCATTTACAGCACTAAAGCTGCTTTATCAGTTGGTTTGCTGTGTTTTCTAGGATCCCTTGCTTAATTTCAATGCATCCCTCCTTAGCAAGAAACCAAGAGTTTGTTTACACCTTCAAAGAAAATATATTCATGTTTTTTTTCTTTTTTTAGTTTACTTCTGTGTCATGTATACTGTGTAAGCAATTTGGTTTACTACAGGTTGTACCTCCTTCAACTGGGACTCTGTGGTCTGGCAATATCCCTGGTCTGGCAGAACCAAGTGGGTTCCTGGACCTCAGGGACAAAGTTCAGGGAGGTTGGGCTGTGGGGCAGAAGCGCGGCCCGGGAAGGAGGGGGCTGGCAACTCAGCTGGGAGTCCCATGGAGGGGGGGATGCGGAAGGGCGCAGGCAGCACAGCGGAGAGTTCTGCCCCCTGCAGCTGGGAGGTAGCAGGTGTTGGTGGCAGTCACAGAGCTCGGGGTCTGGCAACAGCTGCAGAACTCCAGCTTCAGCCAGGAAGCTCCCTCCCCTGCCGCAGAGCTCGGGGTCCCGCAGCAGCTGCAGAGCTCCAGCCATGGCTGCAGTGGCAGAGCTCTGGCCCCCACTGCAGCTAGGGAGCTCTAGCCTGGGGAACAAAGGCCAGCAGTGGTGCCAAGCTGGAGCCCTAACAAAGGGCAGCAGTTCAGCATGGGACGTGTTGGGAGGGACCTCCTCTGGTCCGATAAATCCCCTTGTTTGGGACCGGTCAGGTCCTGAGGGTGCCGGATGAGGGAGGTCCAACCTGTAGTACATGGGCTGGGGGGAGGTGATGTATTGGTTTTATCACTATTGGAGACTTTTTTATTATTTTCAGAATAAATAATGTATTGATTGTATGCAGTATTGTGTTAGCTGTGTTCATCCCAGGATATTAGAGAGAGAGGGTGGGTGAGATTATATCTTTTACTCCACTAACTTTTGTTAGTGTGAGAGATTATCTCTGTGTAACTTGAAAGCTTTTCTTCAGGTCTGAGAAACTGGCTCAGATACCTTTCAAGGTAAAGTGGCCTGTTAACACCCTTGCAGACATATATCCTCTCCTGCAGTGATCAACACACCTTTCTACATCCTACACATGCCTATCACAACCTATGGTCACTAAATGCCCCAATAACAATTGTGTGGGTGAAACCAGACAATCACTGTGCATCTCAAATGAAGTCACATATGTTTTGGTCTTATTTTCCTGTCAGTTATGGGTGAACGTGGTTCAAAAAGTAATCACCCTGTATTTGACGTATCAGTCCACCCTGGTTTTATGGCTTATTACAGGGGTGGGTATTTAGCAGCCCACAGGCCAGAGGCAATTCATCAGGGTTAGCCCATGGCAGGCTTCTAGATGCTTTAATTACTTATGTTTCCACAGGAATGGCCATTTGCAGCTCCTGTTGGCTGAGGTTCACCATTCCTGGCCCATGGGAGCTGCAGGAAGTGTCATGGACTGGGATACCACTTCTTCTAAGTCTCATCAGGGAACAGTGATCTGCAGCCAACAGGCGCTGTGAGTGGCTGTACCTGCAGGCGTTCAGGCAAATAAAGTATCTGGCAGCCCACCAGGGTCTAACTTTGGTGAACCATGTCTGCTTATTTCCCCATTCCGGCTTATTACAACAAACTGTGATCCACTAACCCCACTTTTTGCTCTATGACTGCAGGGGAGTTAATGGCCACTTCACCTTGAATCGTCCCTAAAATACAAACTAACTACTTATATTAAACTATTTTTGTACAGGTACTCCTCAACTTTATGACATTTGACTTAAGACAAACCACACTTATGATGCTTCTCAACTGACACCCGGACTTGATTTATGACTGTATGTTTCAACTTTACAACACTCAGTTCCACAATGGAATGCACTGATGTTCCAAGTTACAACACCTACGATGCAGTTTTCAGGAACTAATTGTGTTGTAACTCCAAGTACTGCCTGCATTTAGCTTTGACACTCTCATTAGATTTCCCAGACTTGAAAAGAGTATTGTGTATTTCGAAAGCTTGTCTCTCTCTCACCAACAGAAGTTGATCCAATCAAAGATATTGCCTCATTCACCTTGGGTGTGTCTAGACTACAGGGTTTTGTCGACAAAAGTGGACTCTTGTCGACAAAACATACCTGTGTCTACACTACCGCCGAGTTCTGTCGTCAGTAAGTCGACAGAACGTGGCAGTTTTGTCGATGGCGGTAAACCTCATTCTACGAGGAATAATGCCTTTTTTCGACAGAGTTATGTTGAAAAAAGGTGCTATTGCATCCACACTGTGCTTTTTCAAAAGAGAGCGTCTGGACTATCTGTTGAGAAAGTGGCTTGCTTTGTCAACAGAACTGGCTGTAGTCTAGACGCTCTTTTTCGACAGAGGCTTTGTTGACAGTATCTTTCGACAAAGCCTCTGTCAACAAAAGCCTGTAGTCTAGACGTACCCTTTGTGTCTCTAACTTATTGCTTTTTCTCTGAGGCCAAGTCTATGCTATCCCTTCTGTTGGCAAACTAATGTCACTTGGGTGTGAAAAAAACAACCCCTGCCCTGAGAATGATGTAAGTTTAGCCGTCATAAGCATCTGTGTAGACAGCAGTATGTTGGAGGGAGAGCGGCTCCCACTGACATAGCTATCCCCACTCACTGTAGGTAGCTTAATTATGTCAACAGGAGAACTCTCCTTTGGCATAGAGCAGCTACACGAGAGATATTACAGTGAAATAGCTGCATCAGTACAGCTGTGCTACTATAAAGTCTAAAGTCTATAGCTGAAGGTTTTTTATTTTTAAAACACTGTGCCAAGTTTTGCTTACAGTTGTTGAAGTCAATGACATTACATGGTTGTGACCAGTAACAGAAGTAAACGCACTGTCATTGATTCTACCCTTCAGCTTTCTTTATAGCCACGTTTACTTTGGCAAAATTAAACTGTTATTTCAGTTACTGCCAGTCATGGTGATACTGCAATGGGACTAGCAGCAGTGTAAGCACTAATGTTGTAGACTGGGCCAAGGCATTTACATGGTAGGTCATTAAAACTTGATAACCTGGTCAGGTTTAGACCAACATAGTTGTAGAACACTAAGCCCTTGATTATACAGTGGAGTTGCTTTGGTGGAGAATTGCTGGTCTGATTTTTGCTGGTGTAGATAAGGCCTTAAAGCTAATCAAATACAGGAATAAGCTATTATCAGATTCCAATAGTTTGTAAAACCTTTACCTATACTATCATTTTCCCCAGAGGGCACAAAACAATTGTATGTTGATGATTTGGATATAAAAATAGTGGATCTCACTCTCTGTTTAGTGTTTTTTCTGGAAAAAAAAATTCTCCATGATTTTGTCTATAGAATTCCAGATGTGGTTTAAAATGCAAATATCAAAAGGACTGCATTTGCGCACCACCTTGGGATTATGGGTTTGTATTAAAATAAGGAGCAATGGCTTGTGCAATATGCAACATATTAAAAATCACCTGTGGCTCCCTGTGTCTGGTGAGTCAATCAGGTTGGAACAGATCTGTGAGGCCAGATGGTCAGCATATTGCAGAGATTTACAGTGGCTTTCATTTGATTGTTTAAAACAAATAGGTTCACATGCAGGAAGGGGTATAAGACATGTATTTCATTTCTAAATTTTAGTGCTCAATTAAGTTGTCTTACAAACTGCTGTCATCTTGGGAAGAAGTTGTTTTAATTATTTTCATACATTCAGATTTTGAGAGAGGGCTAATGAATAAAGTAAGACAGAATTATATTTAAAAGTGCAGCACAACTATCAATAAAAGGCTCTATGGGAGAGCTTCTTCTACTATACAGCCACAATACTCTGGCTTCTAATATTTATATAACAATGTCCCTTCACATGGGACAGAAGTATCTTAACTGAATGGCTCCCTTGACAAGAAGAAATGCTTGTCTAATTATCATGTCGGTTTGCTTTATTTTCAAGGTGGCAAACCATTATGTGGTGACACATTGTGGTCTTTCATAAATTAATTTGTCTAAAACAGATTTTATGAATAAAATATAAGAATGATAAAGATTTTGTATTTTGCAATTTGTTCCACATCCAAGACGATTATCATATTTATTTTCATTTAGCAAGACAATCTAGAACAGGGCTATTCAACACATGGCCCGTGGGACGCATGCGGTTCATTTGTTTGTGGCCTGCAGTATGGTTTGGGGTTTATGCTAGGCTCAACATACGGCCCATGGGTGGGATCCTTTGCAAATGGCTGCATTGGGAACACACTCCACAACAGCGAGGCTCTCCAAGGAGAGGTGAGCATTGAAAGACGCAAGTGGACGGGCTAGCTGGAACAGATGGGTACAGAGTGTTAGCGTTTCTAGCCCCCAGGGAGAAGGTGCTGGGACTGTCAGGGTACTGTGTAAAAGAAGCTATTTGTATATATTTGCATATATATGCAACCACACTTGAGTTGCGGCCCTCAGCACGTGTTGTGAGTATCATTGTGGCCCCCAGGGCTTCCAAAGTTGAGTAGCCCTGATCTAGACTATTTTGACAAATAAAATTTAAAAGTTACAAAAGTACATAAAATAGAGATGTCTACCTGGTCACCCGTGGTTAACTTTTTAAAAGCTGCCTCCTTAGGTAATTAGAAGTGTGAGTCCCTAACACTCAGAGACCTCTGAATATGGTCCATAGGCTATAGTGCTGTTTTGTATTGGTCCAATTTGTGAAGGCCTTCTGAGAAACAGAAGACAGGCTTCACCTGCACTTCCGTTTCTCCCATTATAACTAATTCAACAAGAAAAAAATTGTGTAAGATTATAGAATGCATTATGGAGAACCCAACGATAGCTCCATAGTTATAGATGGTATCCTTTCATCTATTTTTATTCTTAATCTTCATTTTAGTCTTTATTCTCCTTCACTTGTGTCATGTTTTTTATCCTTAATTATTGATGTGTGTTGTCATTTTTAACAGTATCTCAATGTAGTTTTTCTATGAACATTTAATCTCATATGAAAGCAGATTATTAATGGCATATATGACAAATGGGAGGGGTACTACCCTTTTCTGGACATCCCAGACATTCAGTTAACTAAATTGCCTGTAAGAGTTAAACCCAGAGAAAGTGGGTCCTTGAAACTCTTCAGGAAGTGTTGGGAGGGAGCCAGGAGAACTAATGAAAACAGAGGGGAAGTGTTTGAATTGAAGTAGGACCCTCTTTGGCTATGTCTATACTGCATTCTTCTTCCGCAAAAGCTTATGGAAATGAAGCGCAGATTAGCATATTGCCATGCTTCATTTGCATAATTAAT
>CM057845.1:218062834-218079362 GCA_030068395.1 Apalone spinifera
ACAGGTTCTGCGCTCCTTGGGCTGTGTGTGCCTGGCTCTGCTGCTGCAGGACTGCCCCTCAGCTCAGCTTGCACTCCTTGGGCTGTGTGTGTCTGACTCTGACACTGCAGGTCTGCTTCTTAGCACAGGGTCTGCGCTCTGTGGGCTGTATGGTCCTTTGGCTCTGTTACTGCAGGACTGCTTCTCAGTACAGCTTGCTCTTCTTAGCTCGCTCTCCTTTTCTCAGAGAGACCCAGAAAATCCCAGCTCACAGAGGACTGGACCTGGCCTCCTAATTTCCTCATTTGCCTGTCCAACCTGTCAATCAGTCTGAGCTGGAGTTTTGGTCTCTTTCCATTGTCCCTGGGGTCTGTCAGTCTCAGGGCCCTGATTTCTCATGGACCCTTCCCCTTTTGGTACTGGGAGCTGGCCAACCAATAACTCCCACTGAATTTTAGTAAGGGGCTAACAGTCCCCTTACATAAACATAAGCAGACTAAGCAGCTCATGAGGCCTCCTCTTTTAGCTTTTTCAGTATATGTTGTGTGTAGGGGGAGTCCAAGGGCACTGTTTTGGGAGAGCAGGTGGTGGTGGTGAGAAGGGCCAGTAGCAGCCATGCATACTGTGATGTGGCTTGCTTTTCTTCCCATTCCCCTGATAATAAGGGAGCAAAGGGAAAGAACTTGGACTCTGTGAATTACTCCTCTGCCTCCTCCTTTCACCAGCTAGGAGTGAGAGGCATGCCCAGAATCCAAACATTCTCCTTGCTCCCTTATTGTCAGGGGGACAGTAAGAAAAGCAAGCCACGTCCTGGTATGCACAACTGCTCCCCACCCTGCTCTCCTGAAATGTGTCCTTAGGACACACCCTGCTTAGGCCCCAGTGGACTAGCACTGAAAACTGTTCTTTAGCACTGGAGATTTAGAATACATGGAAGTAGATAACTGATGTGAACATGCACTGATTTAACTGGGAGAACCACCCAGGAAGGATTTTCAGGAGCAGGCCCAGGGCCATTTCAATTAACGTGTCACTGGTCACTGGGTTATTCTCTCAACTGATGCATAGAATGTATATTAACCTCTTCTTTCCATTGCTTATAGGCTCAGCCAAATCAAAGAAACAATTTGAATAAGTAGTTTCCATGCTGAAGAGGACTACATTTGCATACAGTCTGTCCCCTGTGCCAAGAAAAACTAGTTAAGCTTGCATATTTATTACTCTTGGTCCTAAACCTCTAGTATGGTGAGGCGGTTTTGTTCACTCTGGCAGCATGAAGCAGCCTGAAAGCTCGTTGATCTGGACAGAAAAGGACAGGGGAATCCTTAGGTTTTCTGGAGCTGCCATAGTTATTCTTATGCAACTTCCTTCCTGATGCCTAGTGTAGACTGAGTGAATGGGAGAAATGAAGATGTGATTAGGGAGTCCCCAGGCCCTGCTAAAATGTCCACAGGGCATAGGCACCAACTCCATGGGTGTTCCGGGCCTGGAGCACCCACAGGAAAAAAATTGTGTGTGCAGAGCACCCCCCCAGCACCAAGCTCCCTCTCTCTGTTCCTCTCCTCCTGCACCTCTTGACTGCCAGCAGCCCCACACTTACCAACTATTCCCCTTCTCAGCACTTCCTGAGCACCTCAAGCAGTTTATATGCAGCTTTCAAGCTCCAGAAGGGAGTGGAAGGGATGGGTGGGGGTGGAGGTGGGGGCACAGGCACTCAGGGGAGGAGACAGGGTGACAGTGGAACAGAGGTGGGAGGTTGAGGCGGGGGGTGGAGAAGGATGCAGGGCCTGGAACAGAAGATTGGGGGTGTTGAGCAACCCCTGGCAAGAAGAGAAGTTGGTGCCTATGCCTTAGGGGGCCTGTGAGATCCCTTATCTTGTGCAGGGAGTCAGCCTGGACTGAGGGCATAATACAAGTAAACTTACAGCCACTTTCTTGCCACCATCATGAACTGTACCATGTACTCCTCTGTCTCAGGTTGGACCGGGGTCTTTATTTTTTCCATGGGGAGAATGGAGTTAAATTCTGCTCAATTCTAGCCATGCACTAATTCTCTCCTTTGCATTACCTTTACTATAGGTGAGTTAGCACAGATGTGAGGGTAGATTTGTCCTTTGGATCCTGTTCATGATGCAATTCATATGCACCAAGCAAGAATTTCCCAGTTTCTCCTTAAAATCTGGAGCTTGCTTATTAGTGACATTCATCTTCCCTAGCTGGGTCAAGGCAGCTCTGATCAAAGCTAACTCTGAATTTTTTTTAAAGTCTTTTCTGAACTCTGGTATGGGTGACTGACCTTTAGAATAAACAGCGATACTGGTGCAATGCAGCTAGGAGTACCAAATGAGGGGACTGACAGATAAATGAAAGGTGATTGGCTTGGCTGAGGTATACCTGCCACATCAATGCTGCCCCGCTGCATGAAGTTCACATATTTTTCTGTAAATCTGTTATAAAAATTCCTGGGGAGATTTGCATCTACAGCTCTGTGTTTCATGGACTCTCCACCCCCATATTTAAGACATTTTGTTCCTTTCCTCCCCCTAACCCCGAATGTTGTCTCATGGGAGGGTTTATGTATTAAAAAGGTAAAATCAAACAGCAGTGGCTCATTCTTTAAAGTAAACAGAGCAAAGGCTATCTCTGTCAGCCACAGCAGAAAGTCATATACATGCTCACAAAGAGAAGATTATGAAAGTATATCGCCTGCATCAGGAAAGTGTATTTTTTAAAATAGGAAATGGTTTTTAAGGATGCAGGCTGATTCCCTCCACCTCCCTCTCCCTCCCCCCCACACACCATTTTTCCTTAAAATGTTAATGTGAAAAATGCAGCTTTCTTTTCAAAAACTCTTTTACTAAAATCAAGGTTATAGACAGGATTCAGAAAAAGGTGCTGAGCACTTACAGTTGTCATGAAATCAATAGCAGCTGTGGGTGCACAGCATCTTTTTGGATTCAGCCCAGTTTCAGGATGATGCAGCAACCAGAAAGAATCTCAAAGGGTAGCCATGTTAATCTGTAACTTTAAAACCAACGAATAGTCCTGTGGCACCTTAGAGACTAACCAAAATATATAGAATCATGAGCTTTAGTGTGTGTAAAACCCTCTTCTTCAGATGAGATGGAGTAGAAATAATAGAAACATATATATATATATATATAAAACAGCAGAAAAAGTACCTGCCAATTGTAGGAGCCATGTTAAGGTGGCTAATTAAGTGGGCCGCATGTGTCCCATACATAGCTTTTGATGTGGAAATGCAGATGTTAAAGGCAGGAGAAATTGGCTTTATAATGCACCAGCCAGTTACTGTCTTTATTCAGGCCCAGTGTACTGGTGTCAAATCTGTAGCTGAATTCCAGTTCTGCAGACTTGCTCTGTAATTAGTTAGTGAAATTCCTTTGTGGAAGAATGGCTACTTTTAAATCTATAATTGAGTGACTTAGCAGGTTAAAATGTTTCCCTACAGGTTTGTGTGTGTTACCGTTTCTGATATCTGATTTGTGTCTTTTTAGCCTTTGTCATAGAGTCTAATGCAGTGGAAATCCTCTCCGGGTGGTGAGTAAGCTAGCTCTGTGCCACCTGCCTGTCTTTATGCACAGGAAACATTGTTGGGTGAGTAGGGGATAGGAGGCGGTGAATGCAATGCAAGAGGACAGCTGGAGGGGGAAATGGTCTGAAAGGGACTGCTCTATCTAGTATAATTTAGAGCATCCTTCAGACTGCTTTAAATTATGCCAGGGGGTGGCTTGACTTGTTCATACCAAGGATCTAAAGAGCAGAAAGATGACTTACCACCTTTTATCTGTTTCCCTGTGGGTCCTGTGATGAGCACAGTCTATCTCTTGGTCCCTATTATCTACCAGATTGCAACAGGAACGCAAGTTTTTTACATCAACCACATCACACAGTGAGATGTTTGGTCAATTGGACTAGGGATGTTAAATTTAGATTAATTAACTAATTGAATAGACAATGGGATTTCCATCAACTATTCAATTAGTCTATGAGGGCACCTCCACCTTTGAACTGTAGCAAGAGCTCTACCAGGCTCTTGCTACAGTTCAAAAGTGGAAGCCCCGCAGGGAGTGCAGGGCCAGTGGGGGACTGGCCCCATACTCCCTGGGGCACCTCAGGCTCTTGTACATTAAAAAGCAGAATCGCAGCAGATGCGGCATGAATGGAGACTGCTTTAGTCTTTGCTCACACTGTTTCCCACTGTGCCTCTACCTCCCCTGCTCCCCATGGAGACCATACACAGCAATGGTATGGTCCCAGATTCGAAGTATTTGAACGTGTTTATCACACGATAACTTGTGCATTAGCTGCCTGTCTGTAAAAATGTAACAGAGACAGGGTACTGTAGTTTCACCATGAGGTAACTATGCAAGGTCTACGATAGGTTGTGGAGTGGGGATGGAACTCATCTGCTTAGTTTCTTTATGGCAAATAATACAAATGTCTTAGGATTTTACAGCTCAATAACTATTGTGTGTTAATTATCTCACTCTGTGTGTGGAGGCAGGGTGGGGTGGGCTGGGCTGGGGGTGGGACTATGTGCTTCTGAAAGCATAGCCTAAGGCTGATAGGATAAGATGTTAGGAAAGGAGGCGAAGTATTGGGGAGGGGTTGGAAATGATGTAAATTGCATTAGATTTGAACATCTTCTGTCCAGATTCTTCAAGGAAGGGGTTAACAGAAAATGACTGACAGAATTTCCATAAAAGCTTTAAAACATCCAAAGATTTCTAGAACAGACACATATTTTGTATGGAACTCTATAAGATTTTAGAGAAGCTATGGAAGCCTATTTTGGTTTTATCCCAATTTAAAAATCTATATGACCCTTCTATAAGAGGATGTAAAAATGGAGTCCTATGCACAATATTATTAATTTAAGTAAAAGAGCATAATGATTGCTCAGCTTGAAGAATATTTTTGCCCTTCTTCCTAGGCACCAAAGACTGTATTTAAACATGTTTCTATCTGTGACTAGGACTTTTTGTCCTTTTGCCCTTTCCCATAACTGAGCATTGACCCTGAATCAGGTTCCAAATCTAATCAGGGCTTCTTTATGGAATCAATAAAAACATTCTGTGGCTTGTTATTCCTTGCAGGATTGCTTTACTTCCTTGTTTATCACTGTGCTCATGTTCAGTGACTTATTTTTAAAGAATGCAAATAAGCCAGTCATGTGTCTGGTGCATTTTCCTTTTAGTCAAAGAGAAATTCAAACTGTGGGTTTGTTTGTTTTTTTAAATTGTAGTGGGACATGGGACATAAAGAGACACATTGCTCTGAGAGAGTACTTGGATGAATGAGACTAGATTAAGGGGCTTTCCTGCCTACAGTGGCATTCTTTTCCTTCTTTGGATTTTTTCCAAGCAATCCCCTACTTAGGGGTGACTGACTTTTACAGCTAGTTTATAAAAAGCCTGCTCTTACAAGGTACAAAGAATCCTGAATTCCCCTGGAAGGAATGATATATACCAAATACTTGATCTGAACTTCAGTCACTACGTCTGTGAGCATTGAGAGACCCATCACTCTGGGAGTTGGGGAGATGCAGTGGCGGCCCATCAATACAGGCAACCTAGGTGGTTGCCTAGGGCGCCAAGATAAACAGCCATTGAGGGCTTTGGAGGCAGGGGCGCCGATCGCGCACCGATCGTGCATTTCGCCTAGGGTGCCAGTTGCTGGCAGCTCATATAGGGCTGCTCCTGGGGAGATGGTAGTTAGCACCTTGCCCGACTGGCCCGGAAGATATTTCCAGCCCACAGGAGCAAGCCTTCCAGCCTGGGTCAGTTGTTTGGGGCGAGAGGTGCTTGTGCTAGCTCTCTAAAAATAGCTGCTTAGACAGTGTTTTGAAATTGTTGCTCAGGCTGGCGTTTGGACTCTGACACGTAGGAAGGGGGTAGGCTACAAAGCCCCAGGTCCAGGCTGAGCTGCAATGTCAACACACTGTCTACACAGCTATTTTTAGAAGGCTAGCATCAGGCTTCCAAGCCTAAACCTGGCAACATGGGCAGCGAGGTCTTACTCCTACAGGCTGTGTAGACAAACCCCCAAAAAGCAAAGGTTAAATCCTAGACCCTTTGAAGTCAATGGGAATTTTGCCACTGACTTATTTTGGAGCCAGGATTTCACTGCAATAATTTTGCTTTTGAGTGTACTGGGTTGCACCAGATGGCAGATATTTTCAGATATTTTCCTGGGGGTTAATGGCTCTAGATTCCTGACAAGAATGCTTTGCCCTCTTCCCTTTCAACCTGCACCCCCTATAAGCTCCTCATTTCAAAAACTGCTTATGCGTATTCTGTGAATACACCAATTAGACAAGCCCAAATTCCAAACTGGTAGTCAGTTTGTCTACTTGTTCTGGTGAGTTTTTATTTAAACTGATTAAATAAAATATCAAGCCTGACAGTGAGTCTACTTATCATTTTGGCCCCTAGAAAAATAAACTTGAATCTAATTTTATTATGACTTTGCATCAGAATAATTTCATTCAGATTCATGACCTGAACTCATGTATATATATTCAATATATTAATCTTCTTTTAAATGACAGATAAAAGTCTTCAGATCAGGTACATGGCATATTTCTATTTGTACAGGCAATCTCCAAACTGATTCTTGCTGGATAATTATCAGATTTCAATCCAGTGCCATAGATATAATAATGTGTTCCACAGTTCTGATGTATACTTGATTGACTCTAATATGTCGCAATAATAAGCTCAATAATTTAGACATTATAAAAGCTTAAACAGAAGTGTCAATTTGTTCAGTACAACATTGTAGCTTTGTGTTTTAGTGTGTCATGTTTCTAATGAAATTGAACTGGTGGTGTTGTAATATGGCTATCTGCCAAATATTCTTATGGATATTTACAATATACAATTCAGCTTGGCTCTCACATTTGATATTCCCTAATACACATGGCAGATTTGCATAGAGAGAATGATACATTTTTCATAGAAGGGGACAAGCTCATGCTTGTAATTCCATCTGAATTGGTGGAGGAGTAACATTAGACATGAATTCAGCTCAAGGAGCTTAATTAAGTCTGAATGTAGATAAAAGTATTTTTGCAGAGGAATTCTTTGCAGAGGTTCTGTTCATATTGCTGGAGTGTGGGAGCAGGCTCAGGGCTCAGACAAGGGATTGAGGTTCAGGAGGGGGTTCCAACCTGCGGCAGGAGGTAGGGGTGCAGGTCAGGGTGAGGGATCTCAGAGGGAATTAGGGTGTGGGAAAGGGTTCTGATCTTGGGCAGGGTTTCAGGATGGGGATGTAGATGCTTGGAGAGAATTGGAATGTGGGACGAGTTAAGGGGAGCAGGAGCTAGCCAGGCTTTTCTTTCCTCAAGCTGCTACATGACAGCAGCTCAGCAGGGCTAAGGCAGGATCACCATGCCACTCCTGGGAGCTACCACAGTGTCGCCAAGAGACTCTGTGTCATGCTGAATGAAATTAAGCAAGGGGCTAGATTCAGTCTGCAGACCACAGGTTTGCCACCCTTACCGTAGGGCCTACATAGACAACTCTATGGACCAAATGGTGAAAGGACAAAAGTTTCTATCTTTACAATTGTTCTATCTCCCCTTTTTAAAACTAAAAATAAAATGCTTATTACACTGGAAAAAGTGTCCACTTTATAGTGCTATAAACCCTACTAAAAATCACCCGTCTAGCTATCAACCTACCCACCATGTACAATGGCAGGAAGTTGAGCGATGAACTTTCTTCACTTTCAAGACTTGTAACCTAAACAACAGAGTTAAGTTCAGTAGTTATTTCCCAAATTCTTACTATTGATTGGTTGGAACAATCCCCTCTACTCAGGTATATTTTTGCATGGATGCTATAGTAAAATAAAGTGACTTCTTGATTTTTTAAAAAAAAAATCATCATAGCTTCCTTATAATTTAATTTTTCAATGGCTTTTAAACTTTAGAAATCCTTTCCTGTCATTTTTTCCAACCACTGCCAGTGCTCATTATGTTAGGGTTGAAACCATCAGCTTCCTTAGCAATGACAGGTAAGCTGCTCGGTGATTAGCAGCAGGTTATGCAATAATATAGAAGACATTGCACAGATGGGTTCTCCTTTTCTCACTAGAGTAGTAAAGTAACCAGTCCTGTCACCAAGGACAGCAACCCCTTACCAGTGCATTTAGAAAGTCACAAACACTTATAGCTCGGCAGCTTTGGAGACAATACTGTTGCCATAAATAACATTTGTTGTAGTAACTATAGGTAACTTTTATTTATTTGCAAACAACCACTGGGAGGAAAGGATTATTTCTTGCATTGGAAAATGTTCTTAATGAACCTTATCTTAATGTTCATTATTAATATGCTTCTAAGAAGAAAGAAAGAAGAAAACAAGCAGCTTCAATAGGGCAAAAGAGTTCTTAGGGGAAAAAGATTAAAGACTTGTTAAATGCATAACTTTAGTGAACTGAGTACTGAGATATTATAGCCATGGGTGCCAGAGCAATGCCAATGAATGACTACATAAATGCACACAACATGTGCTCATCTGGCAGACTTATTTCTTTATTGGGCATCAGTGTTCCCCGTACGCTGAGTGCTTGGGCAGCCATCTAGGAGAGATTCAAATGCCACAGATGATTAGCACAATGCCCACCGCTGCCTATATTTGGCAGTGTGAGTTTCTACTGGCAATGCACATCTGCATACATCTCATTGAACATAACATAACCTTGTTTTTAAGGATTCCATAACTTAGTTATACATATGTTCCCTGGGCTAGATCTTGACCAAAGTAAACCTCAACTTAGGAGCGGCATTTTTTTTTAAATAAAATGAATGTTTAAATGACTTCTTCTTAGCTTTTCCTCTTGCCTTCATACAGCACTTTGCTACCTTTTTTTTTTTTTTTAACTATGGCAAGTATTCTCAGACTCTCTTCATAAATGCAAGAGCCCTTCTCTCTCTGTATTCCATCCTACCCCACGTTTGTTTAGTTGGCATCAGGTGTGTTGTACTTTGTACTTGTCCTTTGATACCTTGGGGCCTGCTTCTATAAATCCTTTCTCATATGGGGAATCCCACCAAGGTCAGCGATGTCACTCCCATGAGTACATATGGATTGGCAGGATTATGCCTTTGATCTTTGCTCTTCTCTTGCAGCAGCATAACAATATAGGGATTGATTACACTTTTGATGGTTTTCCCTGTCAGTTTGCCTGTTCCTGATTTGTCATCTCTTGACTTTGTTGGTAGGCCTGTTTTCCCTTTTTCTTTTAAATAAAAATGAAAACCTGGCTATAATTAATTACAATGATGTATTCTTTTTGTGTTTAAATATTTAATGGTGATTTATTCTCTGAAGTGTTAATACATGTTTTTTTCCAAAAGCTTCCCAACCTGCAACTCCCATTGCTCCACCGAGAATTATAATTACCATTGTCGTGTTGCTTCTCTGTTTCTTTAAATCTTCCATATGCCATGGGCATCCCTTTTGCATCAGGTTGCATCATGTGATGTCAGAGCATGAAAGAAAACAAATCACATTCCCCAGTGCAAATGCAGAAGTAACCCCAAAGGACATGGTTCTGCACCAGCCAGTCAGTGGGAATTTGACTCCTGAGTTCAGTGACACTAGAACTAGACCTGGAAGAGTATGTCAGAATAAGTACTGGGAGGGGGATTGTTTAACATTTAATGTTTGAATTTTTTTTCTGACAAAATAAATAAATCCCTGACAGTAGAGTGTAGAATACCATAAATTACTCAAAGCTGTTAAACTACAAGGTCTTCTCTGTCATCTTATGGTGGGAGTGGGTAGGAAGAAGGGAACACTTGCAGCTGCTGAGAAAACTTCTCACTGTGGTGAGCCTGCGTGCCACAGGAGCATCCTGGAAGGTCACATCTGAGCAGTGACAATGTGGGGGAACAGGGGATTTGATATGTGAAGGGCAGGGGGGTGATCAATAAAAAAATAGAGGCACTTCCTCTGCATTTTGTCAATTAAGAGGCTCTGCCCTTGTCGTTGCTGAGACCTGAAAATACAGCCAGTTCTTGGGGAGATCCAAAGATGGCAGGGTCTTTGCTACCCTTTGTAGGAGCCATGTCTCCAGTAGGTTTTCCTACAGAGTTGTTTCAGAGGGCTTCTGAAGGGAGGTTCCACTGTGCAGGGCACGAGGCAGTGCTTGATAACACAATCTGTCCCGGGGAGAGTAAGAAGGTACAGCTCCCCCCCACTTCCCTGACCCCTGCTATGAACCCCTTTCAATGCCATGGGACAGGAAATCCAAAGAATTCTAGTGCAAAGGAAGGAAAGTATGTGGCCGAACTGCAGCTATGAGCCAGGGTTGCCAACCCTCCAGGATTGTCCTGGAGTCAACAAGAATAAAAGATTGATTTGTAATTAAAGACTAAAACTGGCAACCCTAGTAGGAACACAAAATTTAGGAATCTCAGCATTGGATGTTTTTTAGAAGATATGCTCTGGTCATTATTTGGGGGAAGTTTGTTGGCCCGTGCTAGGTAGAAAATCACACTCGAATACTACTATGGGCCCCTCTGGCCTTGGTATCTGTAACTTTCACTATCCACAGACCTTGCCATCAACCACAGACATATTTCTGCATATAACGTCTATCGTCATAAACAAACACCAGTCTCATCTGTAGAACAACCAGAAAATGGACCTTGCTGTGGTCCTGCCTAAACCCCACAAATTTCACATTCACCCTCAGCTCCACCCAATTTTCTCCCTGTATACTGCATTTGCTGCCTCCCTGGACCCCAGCCTTTGCTTTCTTTGTTGTCAGTGGCTCCCTTTTTGTCTTGCTTCTTGTACGTGGGGGCTAGATTAGCAGCTGGTAACCTGGAGAAAATTTAGTTGTCCTAGTAGCATGGATACTGAATGAGGAGGTCCCAAGAGCCAAGACAATTTGCTATAAGGGCATGCCTACAGTAGGACATTATTTTGAAATAGCTTATTTTGGAATAATAACTCCTGAAAAAACTATTTTGAAATAGTCTGTCCACACCACAAGGAACCTTGAAATTAGTCCAAGGCAGGCTCCCTTAATGTGGATGAGCTACCTCGACCTAGAGCCCCAGGAAGTGCTGGGGAGTAATTACTTTGAATGACTCTGGGAAGTAGTTATTTTGAAATAGCAGCAGCGGAGCGTCCATGTTACTGCTATTTTGAAATAATTATTTCGAAATTAGCATAATTCCTTGTGGAAAGCAGAAGTTGTTATTTCAAAATTGCCAGACCCTTATTTTGAAATAACAGGCTTGGTAGTGTGGATGCTCCGCTTGTTATTTCAAAATAAGGGGAGTTATTTCAAAATAGCTCCGTAGTGCAGACCAGGGCCCAGATTCAGAAAATCAGGGGATTTAGGCTACAGCCATTGTGAACCCCCTGCCCAACTCACAAATGCAGTTACCTAAATGCTTCAGTGATAGGCTTTAGTAATATGCTTCAGAGTGCATATTGCACTGTTATTATTTATTGTTTTCTAGACTATTGGCTCCAGAGCTATTATTTCTCTGTGTAGGAGCCAACAGAATTTGTAATCATTGGGAACTGGCTATTTCTAGGGTTACCCTTATTATATTCCCCACGGACAGGCTGACAGCAATTATAATGGTTGTGAACCAGCTATTTCTGTTCTCATGGTTATTAATAACTCTCCACAGAGGAGTCAAAGGAGTTTTAATGGTCATGAATCAGCTCGTTCTGGGTTCATGGCTATTACAAACTGCGAAGACATGCCAGTGAAGCTTATCATGTTCATGAACTTGCTATTTCTGTCTCATAGCATTTGTAAACTCCACCAAGAAACTGAAAAGAGTTTGCGATGGTCACAAGCTAGCTATTTCTAGGCTTCCAGCTAGAATAGGTAGGCCAAGGGAGTCCATATAGTTCACACACCGGTATTGCTATGGTTATGACAAATGCAGTATAAAAACCAATGGGGTTGCTAATGTGTCTCAGAAAACCATTCTCCAATTCACAATAACATACTTACTACATAAGAGTGGTGCCCAACCTCTGCTGTACTGAGAGCCACCATGGCAATTTGCCAGGAGCCTGAGGGCTGCAACTCATTTATATATGTATTTGCATAAATTTACATGTATTTTGTGTCAATCTGTATTCCCCCAGTGTCGCAATGAGAAATATACTGGTGTGAATAAGTAACATATATTTGACTAACCCTAAAGCGATCTCTTTTTTTTACTTTTGCCTTTCCTGACTGCCTTCCATTTAGCTTCCTCTGGCTACCTCCTTGGTTGAATTGAGCCCTTAGGCAGCTAATTTTCCTATCCCAATTTTGGCTAGGCACCAGGAAAGCAAAGACACCATCCTGTTTAAATCTGATAAAAAAGAACTTCAGAGCCATGTCTTCAGCATACTGCTGACACGGCACACTTTGCATTACCTCCAGGCCCGTGGTATCACATACATATTGAACAGGTTGGGTGATAGAACAAGCCCTTACAGATCTCCACAAGTGAAAGTCTCTGCAATATTCACAAGGCTTACCCCTTTTTTTAAAAAAAGCAAAGGTGGTAAATCTATTTGTATCTAAAACAACTCTTAAAATAGAGCAAGCCATTAAAAATATTTTAACTGACTAAATGCTTTCTGCAACAGAGTCACTGAATCTTCTTTGCTACCGGCTCTGTTCGGAGCTAATGGACTTTGATGATAGTTGGTGCCTTTGCTGTCTGTTAAAATGCACAACTCACATAATGTTTCATTGTTTCTCAATAGAGCTTTCAACAAAAGGCAGATAATTATCTGTATCAACCAGGGCCTTGTATCTTACATCCCGCTGTGCTCTTAAAGCCACTAGCAGTAAGACGGACTAGTTCTACTTGATGTTTGAAGACATGATGCTGTCATAAAGCTCTCCATTTACATCTGCTGTTGTTTTGCCCCAGTCAGATGTAAGGTAATCTGCATTTCCCACTAAAGGCTCAGCCAGGGTCTACACTTAAAATGTAGATTGGCATAGCTCCTTTGCTCAGGGATGTGAAAAATTTACAACCTGAGCACTTCAGTTAAGTCGACTTAACCCCCAGCATAGATGTAGCAAAGACTGTGGAATAATTCTTCCCTCAATCGAGCTACAATTGCTCAGGTAAGCGGATTATCCACATCAAGGGGAAAGGCTGATGCTGTGGGCACTATGGCTGCAGCGCTCCAGTCCTGCAGCTGTGCCACTGTTGCACAACTGGTGTAGACAGGCCCTCACTGGTGCTCAAATCAGCTACCACATACATATCAAAAGCTCTCAGTGGGTTTTTTTTTCTAACCTAGGGCCGGATCTACACTTTAAATCAGGAGTGAGGAACCTTTTTTGGTTCTGGGGCCTCTGACCCATAGAAAAATCAGTCGGGGCCCGCACACAAGTGACAAAAAAAACCCACACTGATGTGACCCCGAACTGAGGAGACGCTCCCCACATTCCCATCACACACCAGAGCTTAGGAGGGCCAGACTAGTAGATTTTGTGCACTCTAGCCCTGCACTGTTGCGTGGGAGCCCTGAGCCATTGGGTCTGGATCCTGGCAAGCTGGGGGCCGCATCTGGCCCCCAGGCCTTAGGTTCCTCACCCCTGCTTTAAATGCTACAAATGCACAGCTGTGGTGCTGCAACTACATGGCTTTAGCCCATTAGCATACACACTCACTATAGCAAGGGAAGGGGTTTCCTATCTCTAGGGAGTTTCCTATCTCTAGAGGCAATCCACCTGCCTGAGGGACAGTAGCTAGAGTGACAAAAATTCTGTCATAGTGCTGTCTACACGAGGGGGGAACACATTCAACAGAAGAAAAGGAGTAGCTCCCTCATAACTTTTAGCCTAATGGCTAGGGTAGACTCCTGAGGTGTGAGAGACCCATCCCAATTCCCTATCACAGAGGTGGAAGGGGTTTTGAACAGGGAGCTGTCACTTCTGATGTGGTGTGTCCTCAGCCTCTCCTGTTGAAGCCAGGTCTTAATTGTAGCAAGATCTTGGACTAAGCAAAAGGAACAGACAAGTAATAACTCCCCCAACCTATGTCAAAGTTATGAATCACTGACACACTCTCCATGCCAGTTCTCTAAAATTCATGTTTTGGTATGTTAAGCCAGCTAGAATATAAAAAATGTACCGACAGACATAAATATCATTAGTTTCATTGCACATTGTAATCATGTATAATTAATGAAGAAACCTGAATATGCATTGGCGCGCTGAGTTGGATGAGATAATTCAATAACTGTACTTAACCAGCACCTTTTGATCTCATGATCTCAAAGTGCTTTATGAACATTAATTGAGTCTCACAAAACTCCTGTGAGGTGGGTAAGTAATCTCCTGTTTGTAAAGAGGGAAAAAATGAAGCTCAGTGAGATTAAGCATAATAGGGAACATTCCTACATTGTCAAGGAGATGAGCCTAAGGCTGTAGAATCATGAAGAAGACAGTGTTATGTTCCACATGGGTGTCATGGCCTATGGAGGAGAAGGTTATGTGTCTTGGGCTCCGTCTACACGGCATCATTTTTGCGGCAGAGGAAATGCAAATGAAGTGCTCATTAGCATTTCTCGTGCTTCATTTGCATATTATCTTCTGATCCTTTTTGTGGAAGAGGTTTTTGCGGAAAAAAACACAGTGTCGATGCAGCCATTTTGCACAAAAAAACCCCCCTTTTGTGCAAGAACCCTTATATAAGGGTTTTTTTTTTTTGCGCAAAATACCCCGTCTACACTGCGGTTTTTTGCACAAAAAGGATCGGAAGAGAATATGCAAATGAAGCACAAGAAATGCTAATGAGAGCTTCATTTGCATTTCCTCTTCTGCAAAAATGATGCAGTATAGGTGGAACCTTGGTGTATGAGCCAAGCCATAGTGTAGCCTGTGGCTGCTGTAGGTCCCAGCTCGCCACAGGAGGATTGGAAAAGTGGAAAAGGGGTAGGCCCTTTATATGCTCCCTTCTGAAGTGGCCAGTCTGCAGAGACTGAGGGGCCCAAAAAGAAACAGAACTTCAGATGTAACATTATCTACAAGGTTGGCACAGTGGCAGTGCTCTTTTGCTCCCCACAGCTCCAGGAGACACGATGCCTGACTCAGGCACCCCGCTCTGCAATCTAGTGTACCTCAGAACTGCTTTCCAAGTGGAACTGGGTGCTAAGCAGTGTTCCCTGTAAGCTGGGTGCTTGTGCGGCCACTCAGGAGAGATTCAAATGCAGCCTAGATGATTAGAGGAGCGCCCACAGCTGGGTTTTGTTTCTACCGGTGGTGCACATGGAGGGAAAAGATTAGAGGGAACAGTGGTCATAAGGGCTTTGTCCTGCAAGATGCTGAGTGCCCTGTTATGGTGGGAGTAGGGGATGCTCAGTAATTTGCAAGGCTGTAAATGCATTACAGCTTGAGAAGGTGGCCAAACTCTGAGCTACATGCGGCTCTTTAAAAGGCAGTTGGCAGACCCCACCCTCCATGTCCCTCCAGTGTTCACCTACCAGATTTGGGGTGGCACTTGGTGCTTCTAACCTGCTGAGCCATGGTGGGGGTAGGGCTTCTGCTGCCAGCAGAATTGGTGCCTACTGAGGGGAAAGGTTCTGTCCACCCCTAATATAATGTCATATTCCCCTTACAGCTCTCCTTGTAGCTCCCAGTTTTAGCTTCATGTGGAGAGGCAGCAGCAAGCAGAAGGAAGCTGTAGGGAGGAGGCGTAGCTTTAGCTTCACAGAGAAAGGCAGCAGCTCTCCTTGCAATTCCCTGCTGCTTGCTGCTACCTGTCCCCGTGGCCACAGCTCCCAGCTTACTGGCTCTAGCCACTGCCATGCAAGAAGAGGTCCCAATGGCACCATGTGACCGAACAGAGCCAGCAAACCCTGGCAAAATGGTATGTAAACCTGGGAAGTATGTACACCTGCACCCCTGCCAGACCCTGGAATTTCAGCCCTATGGGGCTTCAGCTGGAGTAGGTCTAAAGCCCTAAGCTCTGGTTCTCAAATTTCTGAAAATTGTTGTACATGGCTCATAGGCTCAGTAAAGTTGGCTACCCTTGCCCTTTAGGATCCTTGCCTGATTTTCATTCTGTTCATGAACATTCTGGTTGTTTCTACACATTAATGAGACTTTCTTGAAACTTCTGATATGCACCCTGAAACCTGACAAAACCTCTGATCAGGAGGGAATACCTCTAAGCTCATATCTTCCACAGATTTCCTCTGCTGAGCCATGAGAGGCTGGAGTCCTACAAAGGGGTTACCAAGTGGTAGAGGAATGATGGGAAGATAATGGAGAGGAGTAAAACAGCAGTGCTTCATGGGGAGTGCAGGGCTGCTTGCTCCCGCATGGCAGCCCAGCTGAGTGGTGCAGAAGTCAGCCGAGCACCCCAGTGGGAGGCAACAGAGCCGCCCAGAGGGAACAGCCAGGAGGTGGGGCCTGGACGAGCGTGCATCTCTGATGTCAGGAAAGGGTGCTGAATTCAAAAGGAGAAAAGCAGAGAGGATGCGGAGGAGACAGAGAGGAGAACGGAGGAGGTGGAGAGGAGGCGGAG
>CM057845.1:218089881-218101500 GCA_030068395.1 Apalone spinifera
AGTTTGTGTTCATGAAAATACGTGTATTTTATTTGACATCAGGAATGGGGGTTATGGAGGGGTAAGTGCTCCTCAGGATGGAAGCCCTCCCACAGGGCCTCCTGGATACTGACACCCCCCTCCTCCCCCCGATGGACCTCCCGGATGGCAGCCTGCAGCAAGTGCATCCAGGCTCGCAGCAACATGTCCATGAGAAGCACCAGAGTGCCCGGGGGAGCTCCAGCTCCATGTTCAGAGTGCTGTGGTGTCCTGAGTGAGGTCAACCAGAGCACGCAGAGACAAAATGCTTTGCTGTCCCTCATCGAGGTAGACAAGCAAGCAGGGAAACCTGAGAACTGGCTGTCTGGGACGGGGGGTCCCTTTAAGCACAGACCTCAGATAGTCTCAGGCAGCAGCCCCACATGGTAAGTCCTGATCTGGTGCCCTGCTGGAACTGGTTCCAGCCAGCCTTAAGTGCAATTCAGAGTCCACTCAATGCTATTTTGAAATGCATTTTGTGTGTAGACACATTATTTCGAAATAAGATATTTTGAAATAACACTGTAGTGTAGACATACCCTGAGTGTTTGCTCCCGTCGACCTCCCACTCTGGGGACAGTGGAGAAACTCAAATTAAGATATGTCGACTCCAGCTACGTAATTAACATACATAACTATAGTTGTATATCTTAATTTGACCTTCCCCTGTAGTGTTTCCCCGGGGCGTATTTACCCATTCACTTAACACAAGAACTAGGGATCACCCAATGAAATTAATCAGTAGCAGGTTTAAAGCAAACATAAGGAAGTACTTCTTCACACCACGCACAGTCAATCTCTGGAACTCATTTCTTGGGCCAAAAGTACAATTGTATACCGAAAAGAATGAGCTAAATCTGTGGAGGACAGATCCATCAGTGGCTATTAGAGAAGATGGTCAGGGATGCAACTCCACGGTCTGGTGTCCATAAAACTCTTACTAGTTGAGACTGGGATAGGACACCGGAGAATGGCTCATTTGACAAATTGCCCTCTTCTGTTGATGCCTTCTGAAGCATACTGGTCGCTGTCAGAAGACTGGACACTGGGCTAAGTGGACTATTGGTCTGACCCAGTATGTCCATTCATATGTTCTTAAACTGCTTGCAGTCTGCCTCGCTGTCTTATGCCCTCTAACTGGCTGCTAGGACTGCTGTTGTCTCCCCTCGTCCTATCGTTGAGGGACGAAGGTTGCCAAGGTGATGGGAGAGGCTGTCAGAGCCCCCTATTCTTCCCTCCTTTGCCAGAGCAGTCAAAAGTGCAAGATTGTTGTGGCCCACTCCTCCCCAGAGGGCCAAAGGCATTCTTTTTCTCTTGGAGCTAAGAGAAGGTGGTCAGCTACAATTGTTCGTACATTTTGGTGGAACAGTTAATGTCAGCACACTGGAAAATAGTGTCTTGTAACAAAAGGGGCAGCTGGAATGTTTGGCTTTATGGGATTTTTAATTACTTTCTTTTATAACATCAGCAAATAATAAAAGCAGAAGCAGTTTTGCTCTCTGTAAGAAGACACATTTTTATTTTTGTCCGAGGAGGAAGACTGGTACAGCCAATTGAAAATGAGTATCTGGATGGCTAAGGTGCTGTAGTTCCGCATGTACACCTACATGTTGGTAAATACATTTTCTTGGACATTTTTTCCTTATTGTTTTACAATGAGACATAAAATCTCAGCATTGGGGCACTGCATAAAACATTTCCCTTGTTCTGTAATGTACTCTAGCTAGTTTGGATAGCCTTTGTACAAATATTGCAAATTAATGTGTACTGCAGCTGTGTTACCAGAAGGTCAACCTATTCTTTTGCAGAAACTTCTAATGCCTCCATTATCCTAGGATCTGAGCACCTCACAGTCTTGAATATATTTGTCCTGGCAACACCCCTGCAAAGTAGGTAAGTGCTATTGTCCCCATTTTATAGATGGGACTACTATGTCCATTTTAGTTAAGGACAGGCTATGGGTACAGGCAAAGCCTGTCACAGAGCAGGAAACTGACTTGGGTTCCCTGTGCCAGGCTGGTGTCCAACCACTTACTTATTCTTTATCTCTCTTCAGTTCTGGTATTTTTATTACACCTGTACCAAGGGTATCTGAGCATAAATGACCAAGGACAAGATTGACTACTGCAGCGTTCCCTCTAATTTTTCCTGCCCCTGAGTGGAATTAACTTTATTATGTTCACCAATATGGAGGCTGGGACACTACGGATGGATGGGGGCAGAGGCTGGCCACTCCACAGCAGGATTGGGGCTGGGCTGCCATGGCAAGAGCCAGGTTGGGGCTGGACTACTAGTGGTAGCATTCGCAGTAGCCCTGGCGAGTTGGAAGTTTGGCTCTGGCTGCTGCAGGTCTGTTTTTAATAGGGTCTGAAACACTTTAATATGGTCTGTTTTTTTTCCAGGGGCGAATGTCAAAAGAGTTAGTCAAGGGGTCTGCTTATTGATATGAGACACTGATCTGACAGTGATATTATACCTCTAAAATATGAAAGTATTAAGGTAAAGTTACCTAGGCAACAAAACTCTATTACTAAATAAGATACTGCAAGTGAATATAAATGACACTGCATTGCTGAGTTACTTAAAGCAAAGAGAGGAGGATGTTATAACATAAATGTATGACAAGTACATTTCATAGATGTTAATGCATATGATCCCACCCAAAAAAGATGTGAAGACAAACCTATCTAAAATAAATAAGAAAACACATAAACAAGAGAAGGTGGAGATATAATTTAGTAGGGGATTTCAGAACAAAGGAACTTCCTCAGGCCTTAGTAGAGTATCACATAGAAATTTAAGATCACTGGTGGCAATTTGCTGTAGGGGACTCAGAGTACATAGAAGCGATTAAGTGGAACCAAAGACATCAGCGGTAAAACAGAAACCTCTCATAAATAAGATCTAATAAAGCATTTCACTGCTATTGTGCTGATCAGGTTATGAAGTTCAGTATAATTCAGAAGGTTTGGCTCTCATAAGCTCCCTGTCCTTGGTCTGAAGGTTTGTTAAAGATGAATAGCAATCTTTTTTACAGCTAATCCATATAAATAAAGTCCAAGTTGCCATGGCTTATTTTTCTCAGTTGTTTTCTGGGGCTCTTCATGTCAGAGAATTGAGTTGAAGATGGAAACTATCAAACAATTTTTTGGTGAAGTTTTTATATAATGTTGATTAAAATAACATAAAGACTTTATTACTCCAGTTTCTAAGGGTATGTCTGTACCGCAATAAATACCCGTAGCTGGCCTGTGTCAGCTGATTGGGGTTTGTGCAGCTCAGATTGTGGGTCTATAAAATTACGGTATAGATGTTTGAGGTCCTGAGCCTCAGCACCTTCTCCCCTTCCCTGGGGCTGGAGCGCAAGGGAGACCCCGACGCTCCAAGTTGCATGAGTGAGGTAAGCATCACTCTCTCTTTTTTTTTCTCTGTTTCTTAGTTGGAGCCCAAGTCGGTAGAAGGTTTTTGTTGTGTTTTGATTTTTTGCCTCTCACTTGTGTGTGCCCACAACTGATTTTTCTGTGGTTCAGTGGCCCCCAACCCAAAAAAGGTTCCTCACTGTTCTACAGCCTTAGGCTGATTTCTCTGGTAATGCAGATTGTTTGCTCTTGTACTTAATCTCACTGTGCTTCAATTTATAAAGTATTCTCTTTACATACAGGAGAATACTTACCCATCTTACAGGAGTTTTGTGAGACTCGATTAATGGTTACTTGCAGTGAATCACTTCTCCCCCTCAATGCAGGCTCAGTGTGCTAGCTTAGAATATAGTCTATATCCATTCAAATTGCCTCCCAGTCTTGTCAGCATATGTCTGCAAATTTCTGGGGCAGCAGAAGCTCCCAGCTGGCTCATAAGGTTCAATAGCAGCTAAAATGTGCATGGTCCAATTTCACCAAACCTCTCCATTTAGCAATAAGAAGAGGGTTGACAAGAAGCACAAACATTTCTTGGGTATAGACCACAGGACTGGAAAACCACTTCCCTTTTGCAAGCTGGTACTTTCAAAACTGCCATTTTCTCCAGCTGATGACCAGCCAGGGAAGAAGAAATAGAAAATCCTTAATGTTGCCCCGAAGTAAATTCACCTCACTGCTTACCAGCCCAGTCACACACTTTACAATATTGACATTTTTAAAACCATTTGTTCATGCTACCTATCATTTTTGTTGCTCTTTTCTGGGTAGCCTCAAAAGTAATCTGAAGAAACAAAAATAATGAAACCACATTCCTGAAATGCCGAAAAGTAGCTATATTGTGCCCTTTCATAGTAGAATATGTGAGGGGATTTCCTACCTATTTCCTAAGGAAATAAAAAAAGGTAATTCTGCTTTGAACTGGTAGGATCTTTGGCAGAGTAGAGTGAACCAATTCCGCCTGAGGGTCAGGAGCAGCAGCGCAGGGAAGTAAGGGCAGATGTAGAAGGATACTAAAGGACCTCTTATTAGTGTCTTCAGGAAGAGACAAAAACAGCTTGACTTTGTGAGGGGATGGGAGGTGTGGGCTTTTGAGTGGGAGCAATGCGCTATGCTGTGGGAGGAATGCTTCTTCCAAAGGCAGGAGAAAGAAATAGTCTGGTCCCTAGAGCAGGACTCATGGGCAAAACTTATTCCAAAAGAGAGTGTCCACACAGCAAAAGCGCAATATAAAAGCGATGTGCTTTTTCGAAAGACATCATCTGCATTGATTGGACGCTCTCTTGCATTTAAGTTGTGATTAGTATGGATAGTGGGGCCACCAGGGCAACTGTGTTATTTCCTGGAGGCCTCTTCTTTCGAAAGAACTCCCTCTTCTGCGTCCACCCACACCTTTTTCTGAAAAAGCTTTTTCGGGAAAAGGCTTCTTCCTCGTAGAATGAGGTTTACCGCCGTCGGAAAAGCCCCTCCATTCTTTTGACTTGCTGTCGAAAGAACTCAATGGCAGTGCAGACGCAAGTATTATTTTTCTGGAAAAACGCTACAGTGTGGATGCATCCTCACATAACTTTCCAGGGCATAGAACTGCAAGGTTTTCTCTGTCCCTCCCAGAACCCTCTTCCCCAGCCTCTGCCCAGGAATATGTGGATATATGTAAGCCAGAGACGTGATGAAAGTGCAAGGTGCATGGATATAAAAGGTAATTTTATTACTGAGGGAGAGAGGAAGGAAAAAGTGGATAATCTTCCCTGTTGGTTTGAGAAAACAGAGAACAGGAAGAACAAAGTGGAGTTAATGTGCCATCACACACACAGAACAATGCTAAAATGGCTCCTTCTACACCTCTTTTCCTGCTCCAAAATCATGACCACTTGAATTATGGGGGCATTCCTGGTTAACAGCTGGTAAGTGCCTTTATCCCCACATTCAAGCACAGTCACCAGAAACCATTTGGAAAAGCCCCTCCCGCCCCCTTCATATATACCCTTCAAGCACGGTGTAAACATTAACACTGGACACAGACCCTCCCCAGAAAAATAACAAACCGGAAGGGAACAAAACTGTGCCTTGAAACACAAGTGAGTAGGAATCTTCCCACTTGTTTATTTACAGCAGCTGCTCAGAGTATGGTGCTTCATTTGGGATCAGACTGAAATCACCCCCTGCCTACCTCCAAGATACAGGCACCTAGGGCAGCCTAGGTTTCCCTGTGGCTCAGTGTAATCCAGCAACATTATGAATGTTCACTGGATCAGGCTGTCTGTAAAATCTTTGCAAGCCAGTCCTGTCTAGTGTCCTCTGTTCTTTTTCACCTGGGTTCTCACAAAAGCTATGCAGGGCACCACATGCCACAATAATTCAGCACTGGCAGCCAACCACGAGTGTTGGAATCAGGAAGCACACTCCACTATCATCCTGAAACTGAGTAGTTTGTAGTTGAACTCTCATTTTGCTAGGTTGCTGATATTGGGGTAGGATTCATTAGCCATGGTAGGAATGGGTATATGGGTTCCCCTGGAATAACTGTGGGATGGTGACATGGTGCAGTATCACATTGTTTCTGGGGAATAGAGTCCCTTCCTCCTACTACAAGCACAGTGCTAACCTCAGCAACCTGGCCTCATGAAACTGCCTGTATGGTCCATGAGACCGTGTAAAATGAGGGAGCAGTACTCTTTCTGCTGCTTTTGAGGAGGAAGGCATGGGGATGTGGGCACCATTGATGGCACTCATAGGTTCCATCTAGACTGTGGAGTTTTTTTCAGAAAAAGGTATGCAAACTGTGCTCTGCAATTTGCGTACCTTTTTTGATTGTTTTTTCGGAAGAGGCTTTTATTTGTGGCAACAACCCTGGATAGAAAAGAATGTGGATAGGTTAGCAAACCAACACCCTCAGAACCCCAACAGTGGACTTCTCTGCCCTAATACTGTTTGCAACTGATTAGTAGCTATCAAGCATTGTCAGCAGTAACCACCCACGGAGCATTTTTGCTGCTGGAGGACTGGGACCAGCTCCTCACAAAGCTTCAGGGGCATCTGCTTCCTCATCCTGAAGTTCACCTGACAGTGGTCATTAGTCCAGGTTTCCAAGATGATCTAATTCCACCAGACTGTGCTGTTTCTCTTGATCTAGAAGCAGCAATCCTCCCCTTGGACATACAGTCACAAAACCATCAGTCTCCTGTGACTTTGAACCATAAGGTGTCAGTGGATCGGTCACTGACCTGAGCCCCTGTCTTTGGCTTCTGAGTCAGGTTTGAGCCCATTCACCCAAGATTCTCATTGGTCATGTACTACAATGCAGACATATATGTCCCACAAGAAGGAGCAAGAGCAGAACTACATAATCAGATACTTGCTTGATGGCTTCCAAAAAGTTGGGCAGAAGAGAGCCATGAGTGGGAGCTGCCATCATCCAATGTGTGACGGGATCTGCAGTACGACCCACGCACAGCAAGGAGAATCCTAGAATGTCTCCTGTGACACACAGAATGCTAGTGCTAACCTTGTGTACCAAAAAGGGAAGTGTGGGTGTGGGTACTCTCAGGTCCAGAATGTGCACCCACATCCAGCACAGCATATCTGGGCACTTGGTATGGAGTACAGGAGTGAGCATACACAAGGCTCAGTAGGTGTCCAGATACCAGTGTAGACATAGCTATAGAGTTTAGTTGACCTCCTCAAGGTCATGCCTGAAGTTAGCAGGAGTTTTTTGACAAAGGATTTGGGGAATTTGTCTATATACAGCTTATGAATTTTGGCTGATCTTATGAACTTGCTGTGTCATTGAATATCTCAGCTGTCATGGCTGTGTCATGTCCCAGATCAGGATCATTGGAGGGTCATTAAACCTAGATGGCTCCCATTCGAGTGGGAGCACCATAGGACTATGGGTTGGCTTATCTCTAGGGAAACCAATTTTGTCTGCGGGACTCAGGTTTAGAACTGTGGAAAGCTCACATGTTAATGCTGCTTATTAAGGGCAACTAAGAAACTTTGGGGTAGCTCAAAGGGATTTATAGGAAGCTTGGGCAGGAGAGAGGAGCATGCTTTTGTAGCAGAGGGGTCTTGTTTATCTGTGGGTCCAGCTGAAGTAGGTAGAAACTGACTGCATGGGAGAGGGAAAGGCTCCATGAGCTGGAGGTGAAGCCATGTGCAGGAAGAGAATCCTAGATTCTTTAACAGAATCTGACCTAAGCCCACAGAACGCTCAAAAGTGGCGAAGAAATGGAGGCATGGAAATATGCACACTGTTATTTTTTTGTGCTAGCTAAAGTAAAAAGCACTTGTCTATTGGAACCTTTACAAAGCCTGGGTTCCTGTTTGCTTTCACTCTCTCATGTCCCTGAAAAAAAGTGATCTGTAAACCCAGAGTGCACACAATAGCGGAGCTCTAGGAAGAGATGTGCTTAAGGTTCAAGCACTGGTCCTGGGAGCCTAGGACAGCTGGTATGTGTGGACTAATTTCTGTGAAAGGGTAAGAGCCTATGTCTAGGAAGTATGCCAGAGAAGCCAAGAAAAGAAACCATGCTGCTACTTACTGAGACAAAGGGAAACTGAACAGCACATGGGGCTAGTCAGTGTGTCAGAACCCAAATGCAGCAGTCAGATAAGTGTTTGGCTGGGGGAGCTCTACAGGATTGTGTGTCAGAAACCAACTATCTTGACTCCTAGTCCTAGGCTTTAGTGACAAAGCTCTCATCTCCCTCTATGGACCCGATCGAAAACTTAGCAAACTCAGTATCTCCCCAAGAGCTCAGTCCTTCAGCCCTCACAGAGGGCAGGGTGATCATGGGATTTGTGTTGTTCTAGCTATTTCCTCAGCCACCATCTGACCAAACTGTCTGTGGCCAGACACCCAATCAACATAATGCATTACCCCCTAAAACTCCTGAGCCATCTGCCAACCATAGCCTCCCAAGTAGTTGGGATTGCAGGCATGTGCCACTACGCCTGGGTGAGTACAATATACATATATAGAGAGAGGCTGAACCTCTCTAATCCAGCACTCTCTGGTTCAGCAACATCCGTGGTCTGGCATGATTTTAGTTAGCCAGATGTCATGTGGCCAAGTTTCCCACAGTGCCATAAAGTTTGTTTACAGCCACCAGGCTTGTCTGTCAGTTTCTGTGCTGTTATTTAGCATTGATCAGGTTCCTAGGGTGCCGGACTAGAGAGAGACAACCTGTACTATCATTGAGTTCAGAGGGCTTTGGCTTAGCATTCACTATATATACGTGTGCAGTCCATATGTCTTTTTAATCTGTGGTTAAGGGATGACTGCATAAGGATGGAATTTGAATGAACTATGCTAGTCAATCCCTTAAAAAATGGCAATTCACTTTCCTCACAAGAGACCAAATTCTGGCTGGTAGGGCTCATATATGCACACTGTGAAGCCTGCAGCTAGATGTGGGAACTCAAGATAAGAATTTACCACACCAGATTCTGGCCATCTCTGCAGTGAAGAGATGTTTCTGTGAGTCCCAGTGCTAAAAGCTGTAGAAGAGAGGAGTGGAGCACAGTTAAGGGGGAAGGGAATATGTTCTGTTTGAGAATATATTTGCTTTTTCTGATCAAGCAAGCAAAGACCACTATGTACTTAATAGAAGATTATGCAAACAAGATGCACATGGAGTTGCTTTTGGACAGCATATTCACATGATCATTGTTTTTGCAGTGTACATGTATTCCATTTGGGATTGGTTATGCTACTCCTACAATCTTGCCAGGACTGAGCTCCTGGAATGTTTTCTTCATATGATATTACAAAATATTTTCAGTCTTATACTGTGTTTCCAAACAGGGTGCTGCAACAATTTCTTAAGCCCATTTCCATGAAATCTCCCATGTCTAACAAATTTAGCAGATTTCAACAGGCTCTTTTCTTTTTAACACTCAGGGATGATTTTTGCAAAGAGGATGATCCCAAAGTTTCTAGCAAATGCTGAGGGAAATATATTAGTTCATCTCACATTTTTAATACATACTTTGAAAAAATATTCTAATGTAACTGCATTTACTGATATTGTGTGGAACACATTTTATTATTCTGAAGATTTTAAAATAATATATAGCATCCTTTTTCTGTTTATTTGAATCAGAAATGAAGAGTTGAAGTAGTATGATAGATAATGTGAATGCAGCAAAAATATCAAACAAGAGGGCTTTTCTTTAAAAAATGTGATTTAAAATGCAAACATTTAAGATATTTGATAAAAAGAGAGAAATGTTTTCAGGGTAGGGATGGCATTATCATTTACTTACTGTTTCTTTTTGTTATGTTCGCATAAATGGGGGTTCTTGGTGGAGAATGTTAATAACATTTAATAAGATTTGATGTCTGTATTGGAAATATACATGTGTATTTGTAGGTTGAAGGAAAATATTTAGACCCTAGAAGGCACAAAGAATAGAAAAGTGAATATCAGAGCTGGATTTATCTTTCTGCAGGATTTTTCTGGACAATTTACCATTTGTATGTCCATGCTCCTGGAGCATTTGAAATTCTCAGTAATTCCTAGCTCTGTGTAAGCAATGTGAGATTATTAAAACATAAATTACTGTTGCCAGCTTTCACACTGTAAATAAGCACCCCAGCTTTCACAATAAACCAAAAAAACCCCAAGCCAATCTTCTTTCAAAACAAGCCAATCCCTAAAGAACCCCAAAAATCAATGTGACTAGATCCCTGGCATGCAGTCTGCACTGTTGATCCTAACTTTAGCCCTTATACCTCTTGCCCCCTCTAACCCAGTGTTCACTTTTCCCTGCCCCTTCAGCTTCCAGGACCCCTTTCCACCTGTCCCCTTTCTCCCTCCCACTCCTGCCCTTCCTCACCCCCCTCCCCCGCCAAACCATTCTGCAGCCTGCGGGCGGGCTGACACTGCGATGGGGGTCAGTCAGAAACCAGGAACTTTATCCAGCAGGAAATAGGAAGCAGGAACTTAAACTGTTTACCGGACTGTTCATGTTCACGCCACTCATGCCCCCCTTCCCACCAATCACACATAGGCAGGAATGCAGGGAGGCAGCAGTCATAACCAAATGCCAATCGCCAGTTGCACTTTCTGATTGGCAAGGTTTGGGGGTAGGCAGGGGCCAGGAGCCAATCAGGTTTAGGTACGGCTATAAGTCGCATAGTGCAGAATAAATACTGCCCTTACACTTCAAATTCATTAGGACACAGGAAGGTAATGGCAACACATTCTCTAGCTCTCTCACACATGCTCTCCCCACCCCAAAGTCCACTTGATCATTTAATACTGTAATTTAGTACCTGGCTAGAGATTTGTGGAATATGTAGGTAGTGTTCCTGAGCTCTCCAGAGGCTCAGACTTGGGTCACACTGGTGGAGCTGGGCTGTAAGCAGTCTGTAACTCTGGGCCAGTCTAACGGAGAACTATAGACAACAATAGACTGGTGCTCTTGTCCCTACCTTTGGGTATGGCAGTGCCCTGTGTAGTCCTCTAGCTCCTCAGTACAGCAATTAACAATCTGGGGCCCTACTCCTTGGGATGGGGCCCAGATGGTAGCAGGCTGTATCTAAGCCTCTGGGCCAAGGCAGCCAGCAAACACACCCAGTCAATAGCACTAGCCCTTTGAGTGGGGCACAGCAAGGAACAAGCTTTTAGCCTGAGCTTGAGGGCTATAGCAGTCAGAAAGCACAAAGTCTTAGATGTTCATACAGGAATGAGCACCCACAGAGTGTATGGGCTCTGAAAGAGATGAGCGTCTTACACAGTCTTGTCTCAGGAACGGTGTGCACCAGGAGATTTAGTGTTCTAGTTCAATGGATGGTAGGTCTATGAAAGCCTCCTGCCCTATGGTATGTGTGTGTTTGTGTGTGTGTGTGGGGTGAGGGGTGTCAGCCACCCAAGGTTGGAGTGAAAGGGGGTAGGGGTCATGGGCCCACCCAACTCCACTGTATCCCAGCCCAGAGCCCTAACAGTGGTGGAGTGGTCCGCCATTGGGTGAGTGGGCATCCTGCCATGACATGCCCACCTAGAGGAGGTCAGTCACAGAATGGGTATGTCTACACTACAGAGTTAATTCGAAATAACAGACGTTATTTCTAATTAACTGTAATAGCTGTCTACACATACAAACCGCTATTTTGAATTTATTTAAACCTCCTGCAAGGAGGTTTAACAGTAGTTCGAATTAGGAGCTTTAATTCGAACTA
>CM057845.1:218101600-218114474 GCA_030068395.1 Apalone spinifera
CCCCTTCTGACCACAGGCTCCCAGCCTGACCTGCATCTTCCCATGCCTGCTTATCCCCGGGATGTGGGGAAAGCGAGGGTCCCCCTGGGGATACCTGTGCCCCTGCAGGAAGGGGCCTGCTGTGTAGGCCAAAGATGGCTTTCCTCCAACCACATTGCCTTCTTGGGACCCAAGACATCTCAGAGATGAGGGCTAGGCTTCAGGCACAGTGTATCTTGGGATGACTGCCCTTCTCTTTGTTCTTCATAGCTGGAATAACTGCGAGTGAGGATCCCACAACACCAACACTGCCAGCCTCCCAACCCCATGGGAGCTGCCACCGCAGACGAGCTCATGAGGACCTTGAGCAGGAACACATGGCCTGCCTACGTGGCCTCCAGCACTCTCTGGACCAGCAGGACCAGTGGTGGGAAGCAGACCAGGAGCTGCACAACACCTGGCGGGAGCTGGCTCAAGAGGCCTGCAGCATGTGCACGGCATATACAGCTGCCATGAACTGCATGGTTGCTGCCACAGAGTGGTCCAACAGCTGTCCCTGCTCCCGCTCCTCCGGCATTTCCCCCTGCTCTTCCAGCTTTTCCCCTAGTTCCCCTTCCCATGCCCACTGAGGGTCCCACCCAAAAGGCGGTGGGGCCACCCGAGGCAGGTGCCAGTCCCAGCCCCATCCCTGAGCCTCTCCTCCCCCTCTTCCCCTTCCA
Organism: Apalone spinifera; assembly: GCA_030068395.1. Classification (NCBI taxonomy): domain Eukaryota; kingdom Metazoa; phylum Chordata; order Testudines; family Trionychidae; genus Apalone; species Apalone spinifera. The sequence goes on from CM057845.1 coordinate 218,102,299, forward strand.
CCTCCTTCTTCCCTCTCTCCCAGGTTCTTTCCCCGGTCCCTCCCCAGTTACATTTACCCAAATAAAAATATAGTTTATTCTTTGAAAACAAAAGATCTGGTTTGTTTTATCAGGGGAGGAGGGGGAAAGAAGGGGAGAAGGGAGGGCAGGGGACAGGAGGAGTGAAGGAGGAAAATCACGCTGGGGCACTGCAGATGCTCCTTGTGGGGAGGCCCAGGGGAGTCTCACAGGTGTCCTTGTGTGAAACTCTTCCTCAGGACCTCTAAGATGCGCACAGCTCCCTGATGCACCTGCCAGATGGCAGCCATGCGCGGCTGCTCAATGGCCCTGGTAAGCTGCACAGCCTCTGCCCCTCACCCTGGCAGGAATGTCTCCCCCTTATCCTCACATATATTGTGCAGGACACAGCACGTTGACACTACTTGGCAGAAGTTCTGCTTGCCAAGGTCCAACCGGGTGAGGAGGCAGCAGAATCTCTCTTTGAGATATCCGAAGGTTCTCTCCACCACCACGTGGGACCTACTGAGCCTGCCATTAAACCATTCCTTTGTGAGGTCCAGGTGCCCAGTTTAGGGCTTCATAAGCCAGGGGAGCAGAGGGTAGGCAGCATCCCCCACTATGCACATGGGCATGTCTACATCCCCAACCCTTATGGTGCGGTCAGGCAAAAAAGTGCTGCCATGCATCTTCTGGAGCAGGCTGGAGTTCCTAAAGATGCAGGCATTGTGTGCCTTCCCTGACCATCCAACATTAGTGTCTGTGAAGCAGCCCTGGTAGTCCATGATGGCCTACAGGACCATAGAAAAGTACCCCTTACGGTTAATATAGTTGGATGCCTGGTGGTTGGGGGCCTGGATGGGGATGTGGGTGCTGTCAATATTCCCCCCTCCCTTCGCCGGAGTTGGGGAAGCCCATGGCGGCAAAGCCAATAATGATGGAGTCCATGTCACCCAGGAGGATGAGCCTGCACAGCAGGATGGTGTTGATGGCCCTCACCACCTGTAGAAAGAGAGAAGCAGGGAATTACAGGGTTGCCAGAGCCTTCGGGAATTCCCTGAGCCCAGCTTCCCTCTCCCTTACACCAGGACCAACCATAAGCTGGCTCCATCCCCCGGCTGGGCTTTGTGAATGCAGGACTGAAAAACCTTCCAGGGAGGGAACTTCCACCACCACCAACTCCACCTACAGTGAACCCCATTCCAGCAGTTCACCTCCCTCCCAGTAACATAGTAGGAGCACTATACCTGAATGAGCACGGCCCCGATGGTCGATCTCCCCATGCCGAACTGGTTCCCTATGCAGTGGTAGCTGTTTGGCCTGGTGAGCTTCCACAGTGCAATGGCGACCCCTTCTCCAGGGGGATGGCAGGTCGCATGTGGGTGTCCTGTTGCCGCAGTGCAGGGGCGAGCCACTCACACAACTCCTTCCACATGTGGAAGTTCTGGAGCCACTGCAGGTCATCCCATTGCTCCATGATGATCTGGTCCCACGAGTCAGAACTGGTGTCCAGTCGACAGAAGCGGCAGCGCATGGTGCAAAGCGGAGGATGGGAGGAGCTGTGCAGCATGAGCAGCATGTGGAGAGAGGTGAGGATATGCCCTGCAGGGAGCTGTGGGTCCAGATTCTGCAGTGCCGTGAGAGCAGGCTTTCCAGTAGGTCTGGCTCCATGGCAGAAGTGCTGTGGTGTCTGCAAGGGCAACCAGAGCAGGCGGTGGAATCGGTTTGCTGTCCGTCAAAGAGGTAGGCAAATGAGAGGAGTCTGAGACATGGCTGTACAGGAGAGCCCCTTTAAGCACAAGCTTTAGATAGCCTCAGGCAGCAACTCCAGAAAGTGAGTGCTGTCCTGATGCCCTGCCTGAAGTGCTTCTGGTGAGCTTTAAATGCGATTCAGGCTTCAATGCATGTGAATGACTATTTTGAAATTACTCAGCACTATTTCAGCTGGCTTTTCCTGTGTAGATGCGCTATTTCGAAATAAGCTATTTTGGAGTTTTTCTTCTGAAATAGCTTATTCCAAAATAGGTGTGTAGTGTAGACGTACCCTTTTCTATCCTTTATCACTTCCCTATCTCTGTATGTCTCTCTTTATCCCTAGCCATTGTTTTTGGCAATTGCCTGCTTTGGTGGCCCCCAAAGGCATTTCAATAAGCACTTTCCATCTTCAGAGGTGGAGAGAGCACCTACATGAGTTCTGATTTGCAGAGACAGGAGAACAGAAATACCAGTATTATTCAGCATCTCTCAAACTACTCTCTAGCAACAAATCAGTTGTTCAGAGCAAAGATGACTTTGGTATCTCTACTCATCTGTTTTTCAGGGATGTCCACTTCACAGAACAACTCCTGATTGTCAGTTTGGCTGGTTAGAAATGGGTAAGAATTTGAGAATTCTTGGCTTGTGATTGGGATCCTAACTTTATGCGCCACAAGTCCATCTTTGCTACAATAAAATAACTGTTTTCTTTGTATGCATTTCATGCATGTAGCCAACATGATGGACTTCACGCAAAACAGCTTAACCAAACATCAAATCTTGCCTTGAGGGGGAGAATGTTTTCCAAAGCATATGTATTCATTCCTTATATTCAATTATGTACTAGTGGTTAAGAATTCATCTTTATATTCTTTATATTGTACTCAGAGAATAATAACAGAAGTCAGAATGCTGCCAATGAAGTTTATTATATACAATATTTATACACTTACAGAGATCTTCAAAAACAGGTACTTAGCCTGCACCAGTGAAATCCATGTATATGCATACAAGCAGGTAATTAAACATTCAGTACATTATATCTGTTAATTTTATTTATTCTTTCCAAGGAAGATATGACATCTCTTATATAATCACAGTTTAATAAAATAAACACAGAACAATGTAATAGCTCTACTGCACAGATAATAATCCATCTTACATCATCGTATGCATTCTTTTCCAAGCATTCAATTGATCAGTGAATACACCAGTTAGCATGGGTTAGATATTTGTACAATATTTATACCCTAAATATTCTACTGCACTCCTCAAGGGAATCTCTCCTGATGTTAATTGTCAGGTTGGGGGTGGATTAAAAAAGAAAGGCAGCAGCTCTTTCTTTGCTGTCTAGAATGGCCCACCAGGGACAGTTTAGTTCAGAGACAATTTATAACTCATGATGGTGGGGTGGAAGGGTACAATTTAGAAGTTGGGAGGGGGAATGTGTCCGCCCCATGCATCAATTCTGGCAGGGTCCTCCTTGCCAGTGTGCACAATACATAGCTGCAAAGGGCACCCAAAAACGTGGGTCATTACTGGGTCTTAATGTTCACCCATCCACCTCTTCCTATATCTGTTCTATGGCTCTGCTTCACTTGTAGAAGATTTAGTTAACTTAGAAATGAAAAAGCCTGCCAGACTTAGTAGTAGAACACTGGACCTGAGAAGAAGCCATTCAAATGGTAAGGAAGTCATTTGCTAGGCATTTGCCAACCCTAGGTATATACTATCAATATCTAAATTCACTGTTAGTCTATCAGACATTAGTTTAAAATTTGCTTTAAAAATATTTCATTAGTGCATTCCTGAAGATTATAAAATCACATCTCTACAATATTCCCCCCGTGGGCTGCCATCAGTCATAGGAGTACAGGTTTAACAGTACTGTGTAGGCCCCATAAATCCTAAGGATGGCCCTGGCCTCTGACCTCTTTCCCACTCCCCACCCCGGCATCTCTCACATCCACTCCAAGCTGGTACCACTTTGGCCCTATGATCCTCCCTGCTCCTTCCCCTCTTACGACTACCATTGCTTCCTGCCTGTGGATGCAGCACAGGCCAGAGCGGGCCTTGACACCTACTGCCAAGCAAGTAACTATGGCTGCAGGTGAGCAAGGAAAGGGAGGCAGAGAGATGCCCTGCCATCCCAGTCTTTCTCAGGTGCACCATTTCAGGTTTTCATAGGAGAGAGTGACTTTCACCATGATTCCAGGAGCTACTTACGCACCCAAAAGCTTTAGAGGTTGTTTTTTTTTTTTATAACTTAGGCCTAGTCTACACTATGAGGTAAGGTCAAAGCTAGTCACATTATCTCAATTTTGTAATGAAAGAGTCTACGGCACCAAGCCTCTTCTGCCAACCTTAAGGGCTTATAAAATTAACTTCAGTACTTTTCCTTGACAAGAGAAGTCGCTTTAAACTTGACCTTTTAGGGTCAAACTTGGTGTACTACAGACAGTGCTGCTCAATTTGATGTTCTTAGCCCCTGGGAGGTGTTCACAGTGCCCTACTGTGACTGCTCTGGCCTGCACTTTCAACTCTGCTGCATACCGAGGTACGCAGGAAAAGCCCTGGCAACTTCTGAATTTCATTTCCTGTTTGGCCAGTGTGGTGAGCCCAGCAGCAGAATGCGCAGGGTTACAAATGACCCTGAATGCCTATGGTCACAAATGATCTCCAGCATAGAGCATACAGGAGATTCTGCATCTGATTGCTGTGTGGGGAGAAGAGTCTGGCAGGCAGAACTCTGAAGCAGCAGAAGAAAGGCTGATATCTATGCCAAAATGACACAAGGCACAGTGGAAGGGTACAGCAGGGACCCTAGAAATGCTGTGTGAAAATAAAGGAGCTCAGGCAAGCATATCAGAAGACAAAGGAGGTCAGGCCAGGTTAGAGCCTTAGACATGCCACTTCTATGAGCAACTGCATAGGATTCTAGGGGGCACCCAACCACTGTCCTCAGTGACTTCTAGCTAAGTGATTCTTCAGGCATCCTCAGGTAATCACAAAGAGGACATTGTAGATGAGGAAGAGAGGGAAGAGGAGAATGCTCACCAGGAAAGAAGAGGATCTGATTTCACTGGCAGCCAGGACTTTTTTCTAACTTTCGAGCCAATCCCCTCCCAAGACCTGCTGATGGCAAGAAGGGCATGGAGAGTTCACATTGATAATCATATTACAGTAGTTAAATGTAGTTGGGATTAATCTTTGATTTGCCCTGAGCAAATAATCTGTAGGTGTATAGCACCTAGTCCTTAGGTAGTACTGTAGTGAATGTAATTATCAATCATAATCACTCTGGTCTGCTTGTGGTGAAAGATTTATCTTGCCCTATCCTTGAGGAGTAGGGTGCGAAAGTTGTGCTTTTACATGAAAAAATATAAAACCATTTAAGCAACAGCATAAAATAAATTAGTTTAGTGATTTCCACTATTCTCAAGTGGATAATGACAGCACAACCCCAGTTCAGATGACAGCAATGGGCAGAGAGGGTTCACATTGTTGAGAAAGGTGTTAGGACTGCATTGGTCCTGGAATTCACACACAGACTAACCTTTGCCCAAATAAATGGTCATTTATGTTGAGGAGTGGTACTGAGTCAATATTAATGTAATGAGGTTGACACAGTGTCCATGTGCACACATATTGCTTACATTGATTGTTGCTGTCTTCCAGGAGCAATCCCATACAATTTCTGGATGCACCTGGTGAGGAAACGTGTCACCCACACAAAGAGCAAAGTGTAGACATGCATACATGAAGCAATTATTTCAGTGGCTATGTGCCAACATACATTAGGTCACCTTAAATTTGTCATGGTAGAAATGCCCTTAAAGTCAGTTTTCAAATGTATGTAAGCCAATGAAATGAAGATGTGGGTAGGTATCTAGTGGGATTTTCAAAAGCCCCAAAGCAGGTGAGGTGCCTAGCTTGATTCCTTACTTTAAAAAATGCTACCACTTGACTCTGCATGTTCAGACAGCTAAATACCATTGAAAATCTGAGCATTAAAGGCCAATTCCCAAAAGAGTCACAACAGTGTAAAACTATTATAATGGATTGCAGAACCTGACTCTTTACTCTTTTTTTCTAATGAAAATTTAGCTTCTGGAGCACAAGTTGAGGAACTATTACTCAGTTCCATCACTGGTTGCAAGGGAGTGTTAAAACATTCTTACTAGGCTGGATAGTTTAATTATGGCACTGAACACTGAGACTGTCATGCTGTGTGATTGAAACATGGACCTTTTATAGACAATTGCAAGATCTTGTACAAAGTGTATCATAAAAGGTGCCAATGGAAAAAGTTATGATTGATTGGGTATGATTATCCTGTTTATATGCACATTTTATTTCTGTGTCTGAAGTTATAAATATTGACTATACTCTGGCACCTTACCTATGTGCTGTATTCCTGGGCAACATCCACAAGGTAGTTTACATCCAGTCTAGCCAGCCATTGTGAATGAACTATTCAAGCTTGATGGCCCATTAAAAGCAATTAACTCTCACAATGGGCCATAGAAGAAATTCATCCATCCCAGTGAGCCTTCAGCCAGAATATGGGGAATGGCTGCTCCCAGTGAGTCATCAAAGCATGTGGTAGCATATGATTTGCTCATATGACCCTACGCTCCATTTTTGTACCTGTAATTTTCTACAAACTGAGACAGAGAGCATTCCTTCACATGGGAGAAGGTATAAAAAAAGATCCTGGAAGCATCTTTATTTTGCTTCTTTTCTACTTTGATCTCTGGGCAATGTTCTGGAAGTTAGCAGTGACTCTGCAAGCCAGGAGTTTATTCTATCACAGCTACAAACCTGATACAAGAACTTTACACTGATTATGTGTATGTGATTTATTAGCCCTGTTTAATTCTTTTCTCTTCCACATAGTCCTTTAGATATTTGATATTAAAGGATTGCAACAATGTCATTATTGGGTAAACTCTGAGTTATACTCTGACTGGCTGATCTCTTGGGATTAGAGGACCCTATATGTGATGGAATTGGTTTTCAATAACCTCTCATCATACGGCCCATAGTCTGGGTTGTGAGACAAGGTCTGGAACACATAAGGAAACTGCATTTCTGACTTCTTGTTAGCCCAGAGGTGGGAAACCTCTTTTTTGGGGGAGCTGGAGGCTGCTGACCCACAGAAAAATCAGTCAGGGGCCACACACCAATGAGAAGCAAAAACCAAACCAAACCAAACCAAAAAAACCCCAAAGCCTCCCAAAAACAAAACTCTCACTCACGTGGCCCTCAACTGAGAAGGAGAAAGACACTCCCCATATTCCCATCCCATACCAGAGCCTCATTCCCAGGCTAGTAGGTTTTGTGTGCTCCTGCCCCATGGGGAGATGGTGAGGGGGACTAAAATGCTGATGCTGGGGGGGTAGCCCCGAGTCTTGGGGGCTGGATCCAGGGAAGCTGGGGACCGTATCTGGCTCCTGGGCCTTAGGTTCCCCACTCCTGTGTTAGACAAAAGTTAACTTGGTATATCTAATGGAAGACTAACTGCCAGTTTGGGGTGAGTCTGCCCTATACTCATCAAGTTGTCCTGAATCTGGTATTCTCAGCTGTGACCCATTGAGGCACAATGACAATTCTACCCTGCCTACTATACTAAGATAGCTTTGCCAATATATAGCTATATCAGCATTTTCTATTAGCAAAATGATTCTCATGTGATTGCAACTATACAGTTGCATGCACATTAGGGACTTCTGCTGGCTGTAGTCAGGGATCACACATCTTTACATCCCTGACCAACACAGCAGTGCTGGCAGAAGGCTATAGTGTAAATCTGGCCTTAGGGTTCATATTGTTTAGTGTTCTCCAAGAAAATCTCAGCAGTAGTATTATCTTCAAATCTCTAAATTTCTTTTAGTCCATTTTTGTGTGTGCTAATCTCCATAATAGCCTCAAGAAATAGCCTCTGACGCTCAAGAAATTCTGTACATGAAATCTGATAGCTGCAGTGACTCCACTTATTACTGACCATGCTTCCTGGAAGGACATCAAAACATCTTTGTAAAGACTGCTTGTGGAGATGAAAATTAGGTTGTTCTTCATTACAATATTAGTCGGAATCTGATATCTTAATCTTAGCAATTACCTTGAAAGTAAATATTCAGAACTAACTTCTATATAAAAACAGAACAGGGGAGGGGAACCTCTGGCTTCCATCTGGACCCCTCCTTAATTTATCTGGCCCGCAGAAAATCTTTGTGCTATATGCCAGAAGCCCTGGCATGTCCTTGCCGCCCCTAGGAGCAGGGGAGATCAGGGAAATTCAGCGTGCTGCCCTCACTCACCCCGGTGCTGGTGTCCCAGCGCCCTTTGGCCAGGAACAGTGTCAATTGGAGCTGTAGGCACAGGCAATGCACACCATGCAGATCTGCCTGGCCCCTCTGCCTATTGGCTGAACATGGTGGGTGCTTCCAGGGGAGAAGCATGGAGCCAGGGCAGGCAAAGAGACATACTTAGTGCTCCACTGCTTCACTGACTGAGAGTCACCTCAGGTAAGTACTGCCCTGCCGGAACCTGTCCCCTGAAATCTCTCACTCTAGTTGGAACCCCCTCCTGCACCCAAACTCCCTCCCAGACCCTGCACTACCAGCCCAAATCCCTGACTGAGCCCTGAGACCACTCCTGCATTCCAGCCTCCTTGGCCCTAGCTCACAGCCCCATACTGCACCCCAAACTCTTCTTCCTTAGCCTCCCCTCCAAGCCTGCACCCCCATCCAGAGTCCTCACCCTCATCCCCTCCCATACTTCAACCCCTTGCCCTATGCTGGAGTCCCCTCCTACACTCTGAACTCCTCATTTCTGGCCCCACATCAAACTGCCATACTCTCTTCCCCCACCTCCGCAGGGCTGTGTGTGGCCTGTGATTGATTTTTTTCTGTCAGTTAGTGGTCCCCCATAGAAAAAAGGTTCCTCACCCTTGTTGCAGAATGTGCTGACGACCCCCAGACAGTAATTGTAAGTAGTTAAAGGATATTTTCCATGTTGTATGAAGTCTAATAAGTGATTCTACCTAAAGCAAGTAACAGCCCAAGTAACACAGATTTCTTTTTATTAGCTGATCTTGTAAGCTAATAAATTCATCCTGTATTTTTCTGCTACTGCCAATTTGCAGCATACAGGAAACTAATCTTGTACAATAACTACCTTCCTGTACTCAGTTCCTAAATGGAGCCAAATGGATTTGGTGGCGGAAGAGCTCCCCAGCAGTTCCTGTAAAATAGTGCTGAACACTGCAAGAACTGGTAGAGGCTGTTTGCTGTTATTGACTTTGATGATGCAATTCTGTTCTCATTTGGCTGCCTAGCTGATAATAATAATAATAATAATAATAATAATAATAATAATCCCTTGTGCACTATGACAATTGCACCATCAGATTGTACATGAGATATGCATTTTAATATGCTAAACATATAGCTGAAGCTGTGATTTTTAAGAAGGCAAAACTTTAACAGCAGCAGTCATTTACTCCATAGAGGACTTAGATACGAGTCCAAAATTTCTTTCCAGACATAGTGGATTATGGCCAGTACTGAGTTAATAATGGAATTGTATTCTCATTAGAAAATCAGCTGTGGTTTTTAGAGTTAAAATACCATTTATATACTGCATGCAACAAATGAATCCTGATCTCTTTCTAGCAAGTTCAGAGAACCATACACTTTACATATGCTATTTTGCATGCACACCACAGGTCTTATCCTGAGCATAAGCTCTCATGGACCTCAGTGATGTAGGATCAAACTGTCTCATGATGTGCACTTTGCCAGATAGGCACCTGTCTAGCCAGGTATATATGCAAATTAGGTCTATACATGTCTGGTAGTATGCATGCAAAACTGTTATTCCTATTCTGCATTATGTGGGAAGATTGATCTTTCTTCTTTGATTCAGCCCAGGTAACTGTCAGGTTGATATTACAGAGACCAGGTGGGTGAGGTAATATATTTTATTGGACCAAATTCTGTTGGTGATAGACAAGCTTTTGGGTTACGCAGCAATCTTCAAGTCTGGGAAATGAAGTCAGAATGTCACAGCTAAATATAACGTTGATATTACAGTGAAAGTGAAACACAGCTTTATTTATTTATTTAGATATTTTGAGGAACTCTCATCAAACCTTTTTATAACAAGCTACAAAATCAGTAAAAATAGTTGAGTGACATTTTTGAAAAACATGTTTCCCCACTGGCTCTTGCTTATGTCTGACTCTTGCTTCATTTGCACTTATAGAAAAGGTTAAATGCTAAGTATGATTCATATATTGTTCCCCAGGAGTTAAAAAAAACCAGCAACATGATAGCTTCTGTGCTGTAGCTGTCCTTATTGTATACCATTTATGAGAAATCACACATGCTATTTCATTAAAACAGATTCACATATCTGCAGCAAGCTTTAGTGGGGCTGAATACCAGACCTACTTGTAAATATAGCTAGTTGGCTAAGACTGGACAAAAATAGTTTTCTAGAAGTGAACCTTTTCATTTATAATTTTAAAAGATATCTGTACAGTAAGCCCTACTGCAGAGCTCAGTGGTCAGCTAGAGTGCTGCTGGTAAGTGGTCCCATTCAAATCAAAACAAAATGTGGTGTTTTGTCCACTAGAATCAGCTTCTGGGTTTTTGAAATCTGTAATATGCAATGAATCCATTCAAGAGACAATCCTCCTTCAAATCCCTCTTTATTAACCACTGCAGGCACACCTATGAGATGTAAGACAATTCCCGGTGGCTAGGATGAACCGTGGATGGGAAGAATGTGTTCTTTATATATATTTAGACATACATGATACGTGTATATATAGATACATGAACTATCTACTACATACTTGAGAGAGTTTGTGTGTACATGTGCCTGTCTGTCTGTTTGCAACTCCTCCCCGCACTTCAGTTCATACGGGGCATTGCAGGGAGCGAGGGGAAAGTGCACAGTTTGCTGCGTTCCTCAAGGGAGTGCAAGGGGCAGATGAATCTTGATCTGCCCCAGCTGGGGACATGCACCCCTGCCCTGGCTGTGCCCACAGGAGCTGCAGTGACCATGGAGAGGTGCTTCCCACCTAGCCACAACCTGCTGAGGTGAAAGAGGGCTGGGATAGTCCTCTCTCCCCAGAGCAGCCTGCACACTGAACCCAATACCCCCAGAGCAGTGATTTAAATGAAGCATGTACATTTTCATTTTATTTTGCAATAAGCAAAAATTCATTGAGCAACACCAGGTAAATCTTCCATCTAGATATATTTGGTTGTATCCTTCCTCTTCACCCTTCATATGTCACTGGTTATAAGCGGTCAAGGTAAGGACTATCTCTTTATATATGGTCATACAGCACCTAGTGGAGCGGGGCCCTGATACTGATTGGGCCCCCTGGGCTTTATTGCAATGGAAATAATTGTTTAAAAAATCCAGAGAAATCTTCTCATAGTGGCCCTGAACTTTAACACTCTTTTAATGCATGTTTTTATATAGTTTCTTCACTCCTAGACACCAGCAGCAGAAGCACTGAGAGCAGAGGTGACAATCTCACTGCTTCAATTCCGATGCAGCTCCCAGAAACTGAAAGCTGCAACTGACCGGAAAAGCCTGCTCAGTCCTTGGATGCTCAGTAGCTATTTGGGAATGACACGTTCGCAGTTCAGTCAAAGGTCGGAGCTGTGAGGGTATAGAGCAGGTTCAGTGTGAATAGAATCTCAGAGAAGTGCCAAACTATAATGTTTTCACTCAGCATGAGTGAACTGAAATTTTTCAGTGGCTTATAGTATGGCCAAATTTGAGTGAATTTTCATAGGGATAGGCAAAATTTATGTCTGTGACACTGTAAGGAGCTCACAACTCGTGATCCCTTGCTCTGCCCCCGGCTGCCGCTGCCACCACTGCCCGCTCCTCCTCCTTCCAGCTGATGCCGCGACCCAGCTGAGCCGCAGCCGCCGAGCAAGCGGCGCAGGCTGGTGGCTTTGCCTCCGCTTCCCCATGCAAGATGTGGATCCGTGTGCGCTGAGTACGGGGCAAGCCTGAGTTGCCGCTGCAGAGCTCGGCCACCCCATCACAGACACCAATAAACTTTCTTCCCAAATTTCCAACCTTTATTCTAGAATATAGAGCACTGGACAAAAAAAGTGAGTGGGTCCAGCTTTCAGGTGGACAGGCAATGCTAGGTGGTGGGGAGAGGGATGGACACCCTGCAGGGGCAGGAAGGATCAGGTGTGCAGAAGGGATCCAATGCCATGGGGAGAGGGGCAGGAAGGGCAGGTGGTACAGAAGGGATCTGGGCCCTGGAAAGAGAAGACATGAAGAATGGAGGACCTGTCTCTCCCGCCCCCACCCCTACCAGTGTTCCCTCAAAACTGCAGGACAACACAGCTTCACAGGTGATTAATCAATCCTGCCCA
>CM057845.1:218131808-218167099 GCA_030068395.1 Apalone spinifera
GTGTATGGATGGAGGGGGGGGGGGTTTACATAGGTGCAATACAGAGGAAACTAACAAACCCAGATGACGTTTAACTAAACATTCCCTGTTCTACTTACATATCTGCTGCTCCAAGATTTAGTCCTTGCCTAGGCAATTCAAAAACTCACACTCTGTTTTCATTGACTTTCCTGGTTCTCTGCCAACACTTCCTGGAGACTCGCAAGGACTCACTGACTCTGGGTTTAACCTTTATGGCAATTTAGCTAACTGTCCAGAAAAGGGTAGTATCCCTCCCATTCATCACAAAGGGTAACCACAATAGAATGTAATCCAGAAAAAGGGGACGACTGTCCTCTCAAGTACTGCAGTAAAAATGAGCATTTTGCAAAGGTGTGTCACTCTCAGATGAACAGGAAATAACTTAATAAAAAGTTAATTTTATTAAAAAGCCCAAGGAGATTCAAGAAATCATTGTTAGAATATCACAGCAAGCAGATTCAAATGACCTTTGTTAAAATATCACAACACATCTCACTGTGCTTTTTTAGAATGATCAGGCCAGGGACTCATGGAATCATAGAATAGTAGAACTAGAAGGAACCTTGAGTACTGATCACATCCAGTCCCTTGTACTCACAGAAGGACCAAGCACCATCTAGAGCTAGATGTCCAACCTGCTTTTAAAAATCTCCAGTGATGGAGATTCAATAATATCCCTAGGCAATTTATTCCAGTACTTAACCACCCTGACAGGAAGTTTTTCCTGATGTCCAACTTAAACCTCCTTTGCTGCAATTTAAGCCCATTGATTCTTGTCCTATCATCAGAGGTTATGGAGAATAATTTTTCTCCCTCTTCCTTGTAACAACCTTTTATGTATTTGAAAGCTGGTATTATCCCTTCTCAGTCTTCTCTTTTACAGATTAAGCAATCCCAATTCTTTCAGTTTTCCCTTGTAGGTAATTTTTTTTAGACTTTATTTATTTTTGTTGCTCTTCTCTGGACTTTCTCCAATTTGTGCATCTCTTTCTTGAAATGTGGTGCCCAGAACTGGTTCTCCACTACTCTGGTACTCCACTACTCCACTACTCTGGCACAGTTAGTTCTCATGTCTTGCTTATAGCACTCCTGTTAAAACATCCTGGAATGATTTTTGCTTTGTTTTGCAAGTGTCACACTGTTGACTCTTATTTAGCTTATGGTCCACTATGACCCCTAGATCCCTTTCTGCAATCTGCAGTACTCCTTCTTAGACATTTTGTATGTTTGAAACTGATTGTTCTTTCCCAAGTGGAGTTCTTTCCTAAGGACTTCACATTTGTCCTTGTTGATTTTATCCTATTTACCTCAGGTCATTATGAAGTTTGTCCAGATCATTTTGAATTATAATTTTATCCCACAAAGTACTTGCAACTCATTTCAGTTTGGTATCATCTGCAAACTTTATAAATGTACTCTCTATATGCCATTATCTAAATCACTGATAAATATTTTGAACAGAAGCAATCTCTGCGAAACCCCACTCATTATGCCCTTCAGCATGACTGAGAACCATTGAAAACTACTCTCTAAGAATGGTTGGCCAACCAGTTATGCACCCATCTTACCTTGTACATTGAAATAGTACCTTCTACATTGAATTTCCCTCTTTTATTAATGAGAAGATCATGTGAGACTGTATCAAATGCTTTAATAAAGTCTTGCTATACCACATCTACTGCTTCCCCCTTATGTACAAGGTTTATTATCCTATCAAAGAAAGCTCCATTATGTTTCCTGGTAAAGAAATTAAATTCCTGTAATTGCTTGGGTTGTTCCTATTTCCCTTTTTATAGCTGGGCACTGTATTTGCCCTTTTCCAGTCTTCTGGAATCTCTCCCATGGGCTGAAGAACAATAATTGTAGGGCAAATATCTCAGGCCTGAGGAGCCAAAGGCAATTGTGAATTAGTTACAAAAGAACTTTATATTAGGAAAACAGAACAGAAGAGATAGTATGGCAGGAAAGAATGTAAGGTTTCAAACAGAGAATGGTTGGCAACTTGCTAACATAATGACTATTCCATGTGCACTAAAGATGCAAATCATAAGTGCCATAAGAATCACTTCTATTGGAGGAATAGAAGACAACTGTACAAAACCACAGAGGATGCTGGCTGGCTATTTTCTAAGGATATCAAACATGTCCACTCTGTCACTGACAATGAAAAGAATCAGGAGCAACAAATAGACTTCAGGTGGCAGATCTATATCAGTGGTGAAGTAGGTCACTGCAGAAGGAACTGTTCTGAGAATGAGAAATGGCTATGTGAATGGACCAAAAAGTCTTGGGTTATGTCTACACTGCCCCCTCTTGTGCAAAAAAAATGCGAATGAGGTGAAGCGTGGAATATCGCTGAAAGAGGCTTTTGCGCAAGAGCCATTCTTCCTGAAAAAAGAGGAAGAACGGCTCTTGCGCGTTGAGGGTTTTTTTGTGCAAAAAGGAGCCATGTAGGCAGCTCCTTTTTGTGCAAAAGCCTCTTGCACAAAAACAGAGCCTCATTAATTATGCAAATTAAGTGGGGCGATATTCCACGCTTCGCCTCATTTGCTTTATTTTTTGTGCAAGAGGGGGCAGTGTAGACATAGCCTTGGGGTTCAACGATGTAGTTACTGAGATGTCCAGCAAAAGACAGAATACTTCTCTCATCTTGTCAGGGGGTTCAGGCTGTCTGCCTTGGTCCTTTTGTGTTTTATTAATTGCCTCTGTTAGATGTTGATGATTGTTTTTTGGGTGTTACATTTTATTTGCATTTGAAGTTCTGAAAGAAGCAGCAAAAGAGGAGCTAGATTTAACAGGAGCTAGAAGGATCAGTAGATATTTACCACTACCATGATATAGAGGGACAATATTTTGCAACCCCATGTCATGTCAGTAGGGCCAGGAAATAGGAATCTGTTCTACTCATGTGTGTCACACCTTTATTACAATCAGCATGGCAAATCAATATAGATATATCAATCAAAACACATCATTATTGGGAAGTAGTAACCACACTGGAAGATATCAGACTCAATATCTAAATCAATAATATTAGACTGAGCTAACAACAAATTAAATCTGCAGAATCAATTCCGCTATTAGAAATGAAATCACTAATAACTAAATATAAAAAGCACCTAGCAGTCATCAGATATCTATAATTGCAGTTTCTGTTCACTTGACTCATGGAAAAAATGGTTATGATTTTAAGGGCAGTTACCCCTCCCTCTCTAGTTTACTGTATGTTATAGCCTTTCTTTATAATGGATTACACAGCTGTTGGGTGTATTTTACAGAGCTTTAGAAAGGCAATAGTATGCATCCAAAGCTGCTGGAGGCAGGGGAATGACGGGGAGGCACGCATACATAATTTCTGGGACTCATGCTGAAATGGTTATTTATCAGCTTTTAGGGGTGTCTTTTAATATTACTGCCAGGCCTGTCCTGTTCGGTTCCAAATCCTTTCATCCACACTCTCCTCTGATCTGCTCAGTGACAGACATGGGAAAGGCAGAACAGAGAGAGGACCGCGGATCAAAAGCAGAGCCATTGCGCCAGACAGGTGGCACTGCAGGAGGATCATTCCCCACTTTCTCAGTACCATATCTAGGACGCATGTAGTTTTTTCAAGCAGGTTTTCAGACACTTTTCCTGATGTTATCGGATAGTGTGGGGAAAGGGAAGAGACTGAAGGAACACAGGGGCTACGTCTAGACGGCATGCCTTTTTCGACAGAGGCTTTGTTGACAGATATTGTCGACAAAGCCTCTGTCGAAAAAGCATCTAGACTACGATCAGTATTGTCAAAAAAGCAAGCCGCTTTTTCGAAAGAGAGTCTAGCCACTCTCTTTCAAAAAAGCACAGTTTGCATGCAATAGCGCCTTTTTTCGACAGATCTCTGTCCACAAAGGCGTTCTTTCTCATAAAAGGAGGTTTACCGCCGTCGACAAAACTGCCGCTTTCTGTCGACTTACTGTCGACAGAACGCAGTGATAGTGTAGACACAGGTATAGTTGTGTCAACAAAAGGCCACTTTTGTCGACAAAACCCTGTAGTCTAGACACACCCAGGGCATATAGTAGCATTACAAGCCAGTAACATTTACATGCCTTTACTCAGGGGCTCTCGACTAGGATCTGTGGCCCCTTGCAGACCTCGACCCCTTTCAAGGGGACCGCAGACCTTCCGGCGAGAACCCAGATCCTGAGCTATGGCATCTCCCAACCCTAAAGCCAGGATCCAAAGCTGGGAACCCCAGTGCCCCTCACCCTGGGGCTGAAACCAAGAGCCAAAGCTGGGAGCCTATATACCCCCTACTCCAGGGTTGAAGCTTAGGGCTGCAGGGCTGAAGCCAGGAGCTTCAGGGCTTGCCCTCTTCCCCACATTACACCAGTGGAGCAGTCTCAAGGACAGCTCCATTCACTCCCACTTCCTCCTCTCCCCACCCTCAAAGCCCCACCTCTGGGCCAGGTAGCGGCGGGAAACTGGAGTCGGGCAGTGCAGGCAGCTGCTGATGGTGCTGGGATTGTGACGGCTCTTCAGCACACACAGCCTGTAAGAACCATCCAGGTAGAGGGCCTGGCTCTGTGGCCATCAGAGCCCTTGGGAAGCAGTGACAGGGGAGCCCTCCTGGTGCACAGCCCCCAGCTACAGCCTCCATGCCCCCTGAGCTACATACAGCCCAACCACCCCAGCCCTGATCCCTGAGCTACCCCTGCCTGAGCACAGCCCCTAGTCATCCCAGCCCTGTCCTCTGAGCTACCCCTGCCTGCACACAGCCCCTAGCTCTGCCCCTTGAGCTATTCCCTGCCAGAATAGAGCCCAATACCCCTCTCTCTACAGCCTGAACTAATCCTCTCCCTATATCCTGAGCTACTGTCACTTCCACATAGCCCCTAGCAACCTCCTCCCTGCACCCTGAGGTACCGCCCTGCTATCACACAACTCTAGCTAGTCTCTCCTGCATCTTGAGTGGTTTTCAGGTTTTTGAGCTGAACCCTCACTGCACACAATCCAGGCATGCTGGGTGGCCTGCTGAAGTGTCATGGATAGAGGTGACACTATATCATAGTGAGCTGGCTGACGTCTCACCAGCCACTGCCCCCCCAAATAGAAGTCAAACTATGCCTGTGTGCAAGAGCCGACCCCTGAGCTGGAGACCAGAGTACCCCCTCCTGTTAGGCCCTGGAGTTTTTGTAGAGAATGGTTGAGAAGAACCTCTATCTTTGTGCTGAATAGCACGTTGCTCTATGAAGCTTCCCCTCAAAGTCAATGACAGTTGGCAGAGGGGCTGACAGAATTGCTAGGCCCCTGGGCAAAGTGGGGAGGTGGCTTCATGCTCCCAGAAGGGGCGGGGCCTTGGGTGGAAAGGATGGCCAGCCCTCAGCACTGTCTGGATCTGCCATGCCCCACCCTCAGCCAGCCTTAGGGCTGCCCAGAGCACATCATGTAGGTCTCTAGAAATAATTTAAAGGGTTTGGGGCTCCAGTTGCCACTGCTGCTACTGCGACTGCTGGGAACCTTGGACCCTTTTGAATTGCCAGGTCCTAGGGCAAAACCCCATTTCTTCCCACCCAAGCCCATAAGCGGGCCTGGTAGTTGGCACTACTCATGGATCAAAGTCCTGCCTGTAATACAGTGAATGGAACAGGAAAAAGTTGGTCACATTTCTGGAGGGACCTTGTTTGGAGTGTTACTGATGAGCTCAGGAATGCCAGTTGAGTCTGCTTTCAAACCCCTACAGCTGTAATATGTAAGCTGCACACAGCCCCTAGCTATCCCATTCCCTCCCCCCTGATCTGGCCCCTTAGCAAACTTCATCAAGAGTTCTTTCTCTCACAGGCCTAACTGAGCTTCTCCTTTGGCTACTCACCAGGCTGGAACTATACACCGTGCTTTTAAGCTCCCCTTCGTCTGGGTAGGCTCCAGCAGTATCTTTTTCTTTGGCATCTTTGGCATCTTATGACATTTCCTGGGCATAAACTGTGTTGGTTATTCTTTCTCAGAGTGGAACCTTGTAGTCCAATTCTCCTAGTCCCCTGATGCAGAGCTGACCTCCCCCAGATTCCCCAGTAGCTAAAGGACATTGTTTTCGAGAACTCTGACCTAATGGACACTTGGGTTTACAGTTCCCCTGTCTAGGACCTTGTGATCGTTGGAGAGTATACAACCCAGAAGCTTTGCAAAAGGTTCCCTAACCAATTGTTCTTTACTTTAAAAAGCACAATACACAGATCTAGATAAAACAGTAACACACTTTATGCCTTCCCCTGTCTCAGTTTTGTCTCCTCTCTGGAGTCTTATTTGGGTTTAGGTCATAATCTTGTTAGGCAGTATTTCTCAACCTTTTTGATGCCAGGGACCAGCTTACTGCCTTCCTAAATTGTGCCAGGGAAATCTCACTGAGAAACACTTCTCTATGGTATCCAGGTTCTTCCCCCTTCTTCTTGGCATAGCCTTGCTTTCCATTCCTGGTCTTTTCTTCTCTCCAAAATGGCTGGTAAGAGTGTCCTTGTGTGTATGTGTGTGGAGGAGAGATGTACATATTTCTAGATGAAGCAATTTGGAAAGTAGCGGCTATAATTGAAATGTCATCCCAATTTCTGCCACTGTTTTAAAAAATACTGTGAAACTGTTAACAGTTGAACATGATATAGGACAGTAGCCTCCACAATGTTTAGTGGGGCATTTGATGCAGAGAAAGATTTACAAATCTGCATAGCAGTAAGTTAACTTTGTATTTTTTATATCTAATTGGTTTATATAGCACTTACATCTCTGTGATCTTTACATTTAACAGCTCTTCTGCATACATGCCCACACCTACAAATTGTAATGGTAAAAGAAAGATTAATTGTATTGCAAAACTCTGACAATTTACTGAACCTCTGTATCACTGACATAAATCTTTCCCCAAGTGCCTTGACTATCATTAACTTGAAAAATCAGCCAGGCAAACCCTTTTATGAAAGGGTTCATGGAAATGGAGGCACATATTTTGTAAGTACAGTCTGCATCAGACATCTGGCAGCAGGAGAAAACCTGCAGTATGATATTACACATTCTTCAATAATGTTTCATCCCTTTAAGACGGTGTTTATCAGAAGCCATGTACTATAGTTAGCATGGCTTGTTTTTCTGGGGAGTGACAGCCTAATGTGAGGAATCGTTTTCATTTGCAGGTGGCCTAGAATTATGCAGATGAACTAATTTCCTTCTGTGGCCTCAAGGAGAATTCCTTAGCTCTATCATTCTTTTTTTCTCCACAGGAATTCAGCATACAGCTTAGTGCATTCACTTAAATACACTTCCATTTCAACAGCAAACACTAATGGCATTTGTTTAGAGCCTTTTCCTCACTAAAGATCTTCTGCTATGGAAGAGATTGGGAATCTTTTGTAAGATAGCTAAAATATACATTCAAAAGGCTTGAGTAAGATTTTGTTTTATGAAAGTGTTACTGTCTTCACACCCAGCTTTCTCTGTAATCAGAGACCAGTTCTTCAATAAGTGGCATGTTATTTAAATCCTAACTTGTTTCATTTTTTTATCAAACATTATAAACATTTCTAGTACCAGATCCAAAGCCCATTGAAATGGAAAGGAAATCTTCCCTTTCAAATCAGGCCCTGAAATACTTACTAATCCAAATAAGATAAGTTAAATTAATAATTTGAGGGGGTGACCCTAAATGTAGTTGTGGCATCTGCATCATGAAGAAACTTGCATTTTTGTCTGTTCTTTACATTTTTATATATTTTTGATCATTGAAATGAGGACCTCCACACTCACATGATTTATGTAAATCCAGAATTGTAGAACCTATGCTTTTATAGCAAGAAACCCCCTTCAGAAAACAATGTATGCAAAAACATTAGGTGGTTTTTTGAAGTATGTCATTGATACAATGCTACAATTTGAAAAATTCAAGTTTCTCAACAAAAAACTAACTTTACTTGTTCTGAAATAAACTTTATCCCAAATTACTTGAGATGAAGGCCTCAAATTTATTAATGTGAATTTTACTACATTGCATTAAGGTCACTTTAATTCTGAATAAGCGTGTCTACACAGAGGTTTAATACGGTTTAACTAATCCACTTGAAAAGATAATTCAGATTAATTTCCCTGAGTATCCAAGTGGAAACAAGTACTTACGTTATTGAAAACAAAGGCAAAATGTTATGTACATGTGTAATTTTGTAATATTTAAAAATAGTTAGAAAAAATTACACCACTAATCAAGCAAGTACACCAGTTTCTCAACAGATACAGTCAAATATTGTAGAAATATTGGTCTAAGAAATGATTTGACATATCTGCCGTCAGTCAGCTAATAGCTTTTGACCAGCTATAGAACTGCTCAATTACCATAAACAATTATTTGTTGAACCAATTCCCCTATCAATTATAGCAATACTAACCAAATCATGTATTCAGTGTCCAGCCAGCTCTCTATCGGCGTAGGGCCCTGATTTTGCAATCAGATACACACAGATGGAGCCCTGTATTCATGTGGGACCCTCTGGGGATTTGCATACATGCAGAGGTTGCCTCTTTGGCTCTGGCTGCAGGATCTGGGCCTGTGATCTTGGCTATGTCAGCTGGTGCCTGTTGCCTCCAAGTTTACTGTGGGAGTTCTATCTGTAATGGAGATTGTGCTTCTCTAAACCCCTGGACTCCATTATTGGTTAGAGCATGCATAGATGAATGTGACATGCAGGCACAAGCACATAATAAAGTTATGAGATGGAACAGTGAGTACCAATGGAAAAACCCAGAGAACCAGGACTGCCATGAATTTCCAGGATTTCAGTCATACATCTAACTCATGCATCTTTATCTGTAAACTGGCTTTCATACTTGTTTATACATCATTGGTGGCAAATCATAGAACAATATTATAACTAATCCCAATGAAGATGTGCAGGGGAATAGTAAGGAGGAAAGATTCTTCTCTCCATCCTCACCTGTTCATCTGTATTAGGGCTACCTGGATTTTAGCTCTGGGTGCTGGAAAAAAGGCAAGATTATGTACCAGATAATCTCACATGGAAATTGTGGAGAGAAAAGGATCCCCTCCCAATGTGCTGACCTGCAAAGCTGGTTGTCTGTGCAGGAGGATAAGCTGCTATCTAAAAAAATCTGTAAAATTATTTCCCCAAGTGCAACCAGTATGCCTGGGATATTCTCCTCAGATGCACATGCGAACCTAGATCCAGCAAAATACTAAAGCACTTAGGCTTAAATTTAAGCATGGGAGTAGTCGTCTTGCAGCATTGCTACCCTGAACATCCAAAAATCAGCAATCAGTCCAGAAAAATAATGAGAACTTAAAAAAATGTATAATTTTTAAGCCAAATAAGCAATGTGTGGTTCTTTTGTTTGCTTTCTGGTTTGAGGGTCTTCAGGTTACACTCTGGTCATGTATTCAGGGTTTTTCTTTATAGTCGGAAAACTGGAAACTTACTTCTCATTTGAAATGAAAGGTGAGATTCTCAGGTAGTCACCTGGCTTCAGGAGCTTTAAGAAGAACCCCAAACATTGAAGAAATACAAAATCATAAGAGCCAGCAACACTGCATCACATTCAGTAGGACTGGTCATATTCTTTAAGTTAAGCATGTGCGTAAGTGCTTTGTTGTATGGGGCCAAGGTATATAATCTAACCCTATAGTGACATGAAATCATTATTTTAGAAAATGTACCGTAATAGCATACTTCTACCATCCATTAGCAGTGATGCAAATATTATCTGATGCAATATGATACTGTCATCCTAATGTTAAGGTCCTAGCCACATTAGATATTTATTTGGTGTTCAAATAGATAAACCAGAAGTATATCACCAGATAAAGTATTGGAAGAGTGTTATTTAAAATACCAGAATCTGTTACAGAAATTGCCACCGATTTGCTTATTAGCAAAATATAGGAGGTCAGTACATGACTTCGCCACTCTAATTCTTAGAGAGAGAGACATACTGCTGCGAATGCTCACATTCAATATAATCTAAGATGCCTGTCAGCATCTGTTCTTTTGTTTTTTAGAGGTCAAGGAACATGACCTAAAACATGCTGCAAGGTCTATTAAGCACTATTGATTTTTCAAGGCACCTGAATGACACCGAACAGATGGATCTGAAGCATCTTTGGGGTCAGGTAAGAAAGCTGAAAAGGAATTAGAAGATTTCTTAAGAAAATAGGTTAGGCATCTACACAAATTATCTTGCTAAAATACAGTAGTGTGAGTCAACGTATAATGATGAATATATTTTTCCTTAGGAAAATTTTTCAATCAATTTGTAGGGAGTCACCATAGTAATTTTTAGAACTCTTTTGTGTACAGTGTTTCAGAACTGTGTGACTGGAATGTGTTGGTGTTTGAAAGAGCGTTTAATATTGAAACGATATTCCATAGTGGAATCAGTGCAAACCTTACTAAAGCAAGACTCGGGAAACAAAAATCTGAATTCTTCTGACCTATGTTATCTTGTATAGACAGAGAAACTCCTGGTAACTAAGCAGTCAGGTGCTGTTAATGCATTTCATGTAGAACCTGAAAGTGTGCTTTTATCACAACAGAATATAAATAAATATACTTATTACATGTATGTGCATATATTTCAGTTAAAAACAGAAGAAATCAGAAGGATGCTGCATTTACAGCTCACGATCCATTTATCCACACTGTACAGATCACAAAGTAACTAGCTTGCAGTTACCATTACAACATGGAACAGGAAACATTTTAAAATGAAGATTGATCTCTCTCTTTAATGCCCCTCTGCGTGTACTGTCAGCTTGTGTGTGTATTTATCAGCTGGAAGTCATGTCTGATTCCAGCAAGCTTTGCTGTACTGTGGGCCAATTTAAACGTTGTAAGTTGTTTTTGAGACGTTCAAACACTTCAAAACACTTGCTACTGTATGACAGGTACAAAGGGCCTAATGTCCTTGGTAAATTATTAATCCTGAACTGTCATAAACAAAAACGTTCTGTATTTTTAGTAAACAGATTTGTAAAACAGAGAGGCAGCATGAGCTGGAGAACTTAGGAACTCACTTCTGACCCTGGGACTTTGGGCAAATTACTCTCTGTCTCTGCCTCAGTGTCCCCATCTATAAAACGGAGATGCTAATACCTTCTGCTGGTGCTGCTAACCATACATGGCTAACATTTGCCCTGCATTTTGAACATGCTAATCCTTGTATATATGGCATATAGTTAATGTTGATACAGTACAATGTAACAGCATTTAATATACAAGGGAACTTTCTCCACAGGGAGAATAGATGACAGCCTCCTGTACCAGACAGGTTCATTATTGTGATGAAGTCATAAACAATGAGAGAAAAACCTTGAATGCTTTAATTGCTCAGCTAAATGACAAGAGGGCTTTATAGACCCCATATTTAAAATTTGCCTTTCAAAATGTTTTGTACAGAAAATGGCTCTGAATTACTAATTCAGCTAAAGGAATCCCTTTCACTCCCAGCGTCTTTCCTTTCGCTCACAACCTGCTCATCTCATATTCATTTTGCTTCCTTCCCTTGCACACTGTGCCCCTCTCCTCTCCCACACATTTGCTCTTTGTCCTGTCTGACCCTTTCAGACAGAACACTGGGGTATTGGTGAATCTTCTTCAGATCACTGAGGGTACATATACACTACAGAGGAGATCAAAGCTGCCACTGTCAATCTTCCAGGGTTCGAATGAGTGGGTCTAGTTAAAACAGCTCCTTTGAACTGAGAGGGGCACTCTGGTTGATGCTGGCAGTCCTGCTTCTATGAGGAACAAGGGAAGTTGATGGGAGAGTGTTCTTCCTTCAACTTCCTGCCATGTGGACAGTACTAAAAGTCAAGTTAAGGTACTTTGACTTCAGCTACACAATTAATATAGCTGAAGTTGCGTATCTTAATTTGACCTTGTCCTATAGTGTACACATACATTAAATGTGGCAGTAATCACATCCATAGATATAATCATTTTCCTCTTTCATCTCTGACCATCAGGGCTGGCCCACAACATTTTGGCACCTGAGGTGGGGAGCTCAAATGACACCCCCATGTCCCTTTGCTTGGGCCAAAACTTTGAACGGTCTCAATTCTGCCTACTCCTCTCATGGCACTCCCCCATCTCTGCGCAGAGAGAATACATATGCACCCACAGCAGACACAATTTTCTACACTCTGGGTCCTAGTGGTGCCCTCCCCCCCCGACAGTCTGGCACCTGAGGCAGCCGCCTCAGTTCACCTCACGGTAAGGCCAGCCCCGCTGACCATTTTCTATTGCTGATATTTCATTTTGCAACAGAATGACCAAATCCCAGGGGAGAGTATACATCTATGTACACAGTTTCACTGTAACTTTCTATCTTATTCCTTATGTAGTCTAAGAGCTTGTTTGCCTTTCTGACCAACACATTGAGTAAAGGTTTTCATTGAGCTGTGCCCAGTGATGCCCAGCTGTTTCCCTGTCAAGGTTAAATTAGAGTTAGATGAACATTTCCTTAAAGATTAGGGATTTTCAAATTCAGAATTCCAAAGTGAGATAAGCTCTTGTCTAATTCACAGGTGGGTTCTAGACTGCAGTGAAATAGTTGCTTGTCCATGTGCTAAACAAAGCCAAAGAATAATTTAGTAGAGTAAGCTATTAATGAGATAAAAACCATGAAAAAACAGAAGAAAATTAGAGTCCATAGGTGCTATTATCTTTTCTGGAAATGGTATGAAATGCAGTGGAATTCAGGCTCCTGATTTTTCTTAATCGTTTTAGTTTTAGTAAATTGAACTAAGGGAAAACAGGACTGATAAAGCATAGGCCACAACAGTATAAGCCACATCTGGAGTATTGTACCTACATTTGGGGCCCCTGTTAACAAGGGCACATGACTTACAAGCAAAGGCAGAAGGAACTAGGCTTATTTAGTCTGCAGAAAAGAAGAGAGAGAGGAGATTTGATAGCAGCTTTCAACTACCTGAAGTTCCAAAGAGGATGGATCCAGGCTGTCCTCAGTGGTAGCAGATGACAGAACAAAAAGCAATGGTCTCATGTTGCAGTGGGGGAGGTCAATGAAGGATATTAGGAGTCTGGTGAAGCACTGGAATGGGTTACCTAGCAAAGTAGCAGTATCTCCATCTTTAGAGGTTTTAAAGTCTAGGCTTAACAAATCACTTGACAAAGCCCTGGCTGGGATGATCTAGTTCGAGTTGGTCCTGCTTGGAGCAGGAGGTTGGACTAACTGACCTCCTTAGTTTTCTTCTAAATCTAATCTTCTATGATTTTTTGGAGTTTCTTTTTCTATACTGCCCATGTTTCTCCAATACTGTGCATTAGTCCTGATTTGGGTTTACCATCTACTTTGATGAGACTTTTGATGACAATCTCTATGTCCAACCAATCCTTTGAATCCTTTGAACAGTTTACTGATTATTTCAATTAGTGTAAATTTTATTAGCGGTTTGTGTAATGAGGACATCTAGGATATGTCTAGATTGCATCCCTGCAAGAAGGTTTACAGGATCTGTCGAAAAAGGCTTTCTTTCTCAACAGATCCCCCTCTAAACTGCCGCTTTTTGCCGACAAACTGCTGAGTCGGCAAAATGTGGTGGCCATTTTGTATGCAAATTAGGCATGGGATATTTAAATTCCTGCCTCATTTGCAGTGTCGACCTGCCTAATCTGCATCCCTCTGCCGACAGAGGGATGCAGTCTAGACATAACCAAAGATATAAAAGAATATCTGTGTAGCGAAAGGTTTCAGTTTCATGATTAAGGCTACGTCTGGACTACAGGTTTCTTTTGGAAGAAACTTTTTTTGGAAGAGAAGAGATCTTCTGAAAGAACGTCTTCCAAAAGAGAGCATCCACACACAAAAGTGCATTGAAAAAGATTGAAAAAGTGCATTGATTGGACACTCTCTCATGGTGGGATGACCTGCAGTGGCTCCCAAACTTCCACATGTGGAAGGCCACCTTTTTGGAGTTACCTCGCTCGCCCCCACCCTCTGGAGATGAGACACCCACCTGCAGCCCGCCATCTCCCTGGATTGCTATAGCCCTCTGGAAGCTCTCCACCCCCGAGTGTGGCCTCCCGTAAGCCTGCAGCAGGATCCCACCCATGCTCAGGGGCTGCTTGCTGTGTCCACGTGCTGCACACAAGGTTGCACTTGTGCAGACTGCAGCACGATGTCCAGCCCGAGCAACACTCACACCCCGTGCCCTCTGCGCCAACCTCCCCTGCCCTGTGTTTGTGAGACAAAGTGAGAGCACTCACCTGAAGATCCCTCCCCAGCACCCGAGGAGACCTGGGAGAGGTCCTGGCTGACTAGCAATGGCTCCATGGACAGGGACGGTCTCCTCCTCCTCCTCCTTCTCCATCTGGCCCTGGTCCTCCTGCTCCTCCTCAGCTGCTGTGACTTCTGGCCCAGTGACCACGGGAGTCTTGAGGCCGGAGTCGATGACGATGGGTGGGGAAGATGTTCCCCCTCCCGGGATTTGGTGCAGCTCCTGGTAATAGGGATAGGTGTGGGGTCCTGCCTCTGAGCGTGAGCTGTGCTCTCTGGCCCGGACATATCCCTGATGAAGCTCTTTCACCTTACTCGGGACCAGTTCCAAGATCTGGGGTGGGTGTTCACACTCCACCAGGGACTTGGACATGCACTCAAATACATCTGCATTTTGGCGCTTGGAGCAGAGATCCTGCAAGGTGTTCTCCTTGCCCCACAGCACAAGGAGGGATAGGATCTCCAGTCCAGACCAGGAGGGTGTGCACCTCTTGTTCTCCCTGGGTGGGTCCTGGGACCCCAGGGCAGCTCCCGGCAAGGGCCAGCAGGGTCACAGGGGGCTGTGGCTCAGACATAGCTCTGAACAGCCTTGAAGGCTGTTTCAAGGCCGGCTACCTGCCACAAGGCTTGTCCAGGATGCCTGCAGCTTTAAGAGGGGCCAGGAGACAGGAACTATAGTGTTGTGATTACTGTGAAAGGGTACCTGTGTTATTTCCTGGAGGCCTCTTCTTCCGAAAGAAAACCCTCCTCCTCATCCACACATGCCTATTTCTGAAAGAGCTCTTTTGGAAAAAGTCTTCTTCCTCACAGAAAAAGCCCTCTGTTCTTTCGATTTACCTTCGGAAGAATGCGATTGCAGTGTGGACGTTCTGCAAGTTTTGTCAGAAAAACAGCCATTTTTCCAACAAAACTCTGTAGTGTAGACATACCCTAAGTGTGAAAGCTGAAAGGAGTCAATTGAAAGATGAATTGCTTTATGATTTGTGAAGAGAAGGTTGTAGAAGAAATTACTTATTCAACATCTATGCCAAGAGCATCTCTTTGAAGATAAGGTGTTTTCCACAAATGCCCTATATATATTCCTAAAAAAAAAAAAAAAATAACAGGTGTCTTTTTT
The DNA here is from genome assembly GCA_030068395.1 of Apalone spinifera. Classification (NCBI taxonomy): domain Eukaryota; kingdom Metazoa; phylum Chordata; order Testudines; family Trionychidae; genus Apalone; species Apalone spinifera. The sequence goes on from CM057845.1 coordinate 218,147,215, forward strand.
GAAGTTTTTTGCAAAATGGAAAAAAAAAGTCAATTAATCTTTGTGTACTGTTAATATAGTTTTTAACCTTTTCCTTACATGGGAATATGGTTTTTCTGCAATACAATTTGCCGGGCTCAGTGTTCAAGTAACAATAAATTGAAAGGAGTTCACCACTTTTCTATTGGATTAAATGTATAAAAACAACCTTGTATAGAGAAATTATAAGAACAAAATCATGTTTCCTACTCTAAGGGAGAGAATGAAAAATCATGCTGCAGAGAAAGATGTTGCCAGTTTTAATTAGAGGTGGGCCAGGATGGCCAAGTTCTGCTTTTGGCAAATCCTCAATTGTCTTTCCATTGTCAAAAAGTTATTTGCAGAAAGTAATCAGGGCTATTTTATATTCTCCAAGTTTCCCCTTGAAAGAATTCCAAGCTTTCCCCTTGCAATTAACCTGGCCCTGTTTTTAGGAACACAAAGTAAATAAACATGCTAAGCGTGTGGCTGTGGGACCTGTCTTGTTGACTTGTGCTTCCAAGCCCATTAGTTGAGCATTGACATTCCAATGGAAACTCAGGCCTCATAGTAGACCCGTGTAAAAACATCAGGTTCTTTAGGGAAGGGGAGGGGAGCACATGGGAGTGACTAGAAGGGTCTTTTAGATAAGCGGAGAAAAAGGAAAAAGTGCATGAGAGAAGGGGTTTCTTGGAGAGGAGAGAGGGTCAGTAGATGAGAGAGGCGAGGTCTATGCTAAAGGGGAAAGTCGACTTAAGATATGCAACTCCAGTCACGTTAGTGACATAGCTAGATTCAATGAATCGTAAATCATGGTTTAGCGCCATTCATGCAGTGAAAGGTTGACAGGAGCAAGCGCTCCCATCAGCTTCCCTTACTCCTCGTGAAGAGCAGGACTACCCGCACCAATGGGGGCACCCTCTCAGTTCAAATTAACGGGTCTTCACTAGACCCCCTAATTTGAACCCCGGAAGATCAACTGCGGCAGCGTCAATCTTCCACATAGTGTAGACATGGCCAGAATGTACGTTGGGAAGCAGGGAAGAGAAATAGGACTAAGCACATAGCACAGCTCATGAAGACTGGTAGGAGGCAGGGTGATGTAATTTGGTGTAGCTCAGTGATTAAGCTGGTCACTTTGAGAGACCCCTTGTGCTCTGGGTGGGGACCTGGATCTCCCTATATTGCTTCCCACCCACTCCTTTGTAGTGACAAGCTCTGGGTCAATTGGAACCTGAGGGAGTGATTTTGAAGTTGCAGCTGGGGCTCCCTTGGGGACAGCTCAGCCAGCAGAATCTGCAAGACTACAAACTGACCACTAGGATAACTGGTCACTAGATCTTCCCACTACAGTGTCCTTCTCCATGTTTCACACCTTGAAAATAGGGATAACTATGTCTACCTACCTCAGAGGAATGTTATGAGGATTAATTCATATTTGTACAAGGCTTTCAATATGCTAATTGGGGTTATTATATTTCTTTTTTGCAAGAAAACATTTCCTTACTATAATCAAACCCTTTCAAACACCACCCATCAACTAGAAGTGACTCACCGCCATCATGAGCCAAGGATATGATGTTTACTTCTGCAGGTTTGTTTGCGGAGAAAGAACAGCCTATAATTCTGAATGAGTCTGGCTCATTGCCCACTTCAGTACAGTCAGAGTGAAAATGGCAGAGTCCAGAGATACTAGAATACATTGCTAGAATACAGGTTTTATGGGGTCAGATTTTCGATCAATGTAGGTAGCAGAGCTGGTCAGGAAAGGGAACTAGGAGACTGAAGCAGGCAAATTCTTGCCACTACCAGGTTTCAGACTATAAGCAGAAATACCATTTCAACCCCACACTCATCAAACATTTTTGGGAACCAACAGTTAGAAATAATAATTATTTATATATCAAACACAAAACAATTATAGCAGATAAGCAAAGCAGTATGTAGACTAAAGTCTGTGTTTGGGGGAAGTCTTTCAGAAGAGCTTTGTGTGACTCAAAAGCTTGTCTCTCTCACCAACACAAGTTAGTCCAATACATGATATTACCTCACACACCTTGTCTCTCTAATAGCCTAGAACCAACAGGACAATAATAACATTGCATCAGCTTTACTGATATTTTTCCAGTTGTTGGATATTACAGTATTAATATCAGCCTATGATGGCTTCAAAGGACTTGAATAGCTATCATGCAAAATTTAAAATCCACAGTTTACAATTCACATCTATTAATTAATGAGCTGGCACATAAAATGTCTTTTTTAATAGAAACCATAAAATATACAGGATGTGACCACAGGGCTGCATTATTATTGCCAGCACATCAGAGCTACCATAGCTGTTGGAATTTCCTGACTTTGGAGTGATTGATCTTGCACCTTTACTCTTACATGAATGCTATTTATGTTTGTGTTTACAGAGAGAGAGGGAGAAAGAAAGAGAGAGAGTCTCTCATGGGGACCTATTATGACTTTATAAGTAACGTAAATCAAATCAGTGGAGTCACACCTGTGTAAAACTGGTTTAAGTGAGTTCAGAATCAACCCCTTATCATATAAACAACTAGAGCATTATAAATATTAATTTACTTTCAAATTAATCAAATGGATTGTGAACTATCGTTATTAAGGACCTGGATTCACAGAGTTTCCGAGCAAGCCAGGATACACTTATGCCTAACAGAAACAGCTAGCCTGAGGCACATTTTCAAATTTCAGTGAGCTAGGCAAAGAAATTATTTTCTTCATTTGGTTGTTCTTTTTTTGTCTTCCCTTCTGGGAATGAAAAACAAAACTGGAGAACAGTTACATGCTGGTTAATGGACTGTGCTGTGTCAACTAGATAAACATTCTGCATACTCTGGAAAGGAACGAGCTAGTGTACTGAAAATGGATTCTTTCTTACCCCTGTTATCTAAAAAGAGGGCAGTGGTTCCTAATTAAAGTTTGCACTACCAAATACACAAAATTGTAAATGAACAGTGAAAGGAAAGTAGAAAGGTTGCTCTGCATTGCAGCTTGAATTAAAAGCAAGGAAGAAGAAAGACACCCCATACAGCCTATGTAATGGAAATTGTAAAGTGGGAATGGCCAAAGGGGAAATAATAATGGTGTTCCCCTATCCTATGGAAATTCAGAAGACAACAAGAAAGGGCAGTGTGTGTGTGTGTGTGTGTGTATGTGTGTGTGTGTGTATAAATAATAATAGGATCTTTATTGTGCATAAGAAAAGAAGATTTTATGTAGGTTTCACAATATAAGAATCTTTGGTTGTGATTAGCTGCTTCTCACAATCAGCAGATGATTGAAGGTTTCATAAGGTAGCATAAACTGTTTTTCCAAATAGGCTGCTATGAGGAGAGGACCTTCAATTGAGATTCTCAAATGCCTTTTTCATTGGTTGGAGCTGCTATTCCTTTTTGGCTACATTTTGATAATTTTATCTCTTTCCACTATCATTGGTAAGAAATACATTGTGGGGTAAAAGTAATTTGCAAGAAGGGAATCATGTAATAGGGGAAGTAGAAAGAAACCCACTAGAAAAAACTTTAATAGCTATGTGAAGTTTAATTTAAGAACTGTCCTCTGACTTTTAAGTCCTCCCATCCCAGGCAAAGGATAAGCATCTTTGTTAGCTGAAATGGAGCTTTCCATTTCAAAATAACCCCACAATCATTCTATGGGCAGCCATCGTACATCAATAGAACCGTAACAATTCTGCTCTTCCAAAGAGTAGTTGTTACCGATTAAGAATATATCATCTAGCAGGTGGAATTGTTTTAGTGGGCCTGGACACAGCTGCTCTATGACAAGTGAGTGACATGTAGCACCTTTTTTAAAAAAAGCATGTTTATACAGTTGTCACTTGTGCTTAGATATACACTAATGTTTGTCAAGTCTCCCTTTCCCCCATTCACTGCCTCACTGAGATAATGGAAATAAAAATCATCTTTACACAAAACGAGTTAAATTATTTATTTGGAAGTATCATTCCAGCATAGGCACAAAAATATATTTTGTACAAGATACTATAGTGGATGCAAATCAACATGGCTATTTGAGATAGTTTCTGTATCACAAACATCACACAGAAAAAAGATCCAGGACCAAAGGGTACTTGTACATTCTCAGAAACAAATGAAATATTTGGAAAACAGGTGAGACTTAGTGTTGCTTCAAGGGAGACCTTATCAGTGCTCCGTAAATACATGGGGAGTGGGAGGGAGGCCTTGTGCAAACAATACAAGCAACCTTCCTTTGGAATTGTGTCAAACAAAATAGAAAGCAGGAAGAACAAAAATGGGCTTACATATTTAATGTTTATTGACTTTTTACTGGGTTTTAAGATGAATTGCTCAAGGATGAGACTACAGATTTGAAAGGATTACTCAAAAGGGAGCTGTTGAGCTCCCCCCCTTTTTATTTGTGTCATCTGCTTTTATCCCCTTAGCTTTACATCCCCCTAATTTTAAACAAACAAATGTCTGAGGATCAATTTCATCTGAAACAAAAAAAGCCATAGATACAGCTAATGTAGTTAGGAACAGATTTTTTTTTAATAAACAAACCTGTTTATCCACAAATCTCTGGAAGACATTTGAGGATATGAGTGAGTATAAAAACAAACAGCTAAACTGCTGCCTTCTGTGGGGGAGTCTGGGTTATTATTTTTCATAAAAAAATATAAGGAACTGCATCTTATTGACTTGAGATTGTAAATGCCTCCTTCAGTGCAAGATTTTGTACAGAATGTACTGTGTTTGTTAACTGGGAAATGATTGCAGGCTATGATTTAGTGAATGTAATCACTGTATGGTTCTTGGAAAAGCATACTTTTTCCATGTACATTTAACACCTTCTTACATAAGTGGGTTAGCTTTTGCCTGAACAGGAAGGCACTGATAGACACAGATTTTCAAATCTCACAGTGTCTTCTTATAATCTGAGCGGAGCATGTTGAGAATGGTTGGAGTCCAAGCCTGCCTCTCAATGCTCCAGAAAATCCCTAAGAACATAAGAACGGCCATACTGGGTCAGATCATAGGTCCATCTAGCCCAGTAACCTGTCTTCCGACAGTGGCCAATGCCAGGTGATCCAGAAGGAGTGAATAAACAGGTAATCATCACATGATCCCTCTCTTGTCATCCATTTCCAGCCTTTAACAGAATCTAGGGTCACCATTCCTACCCATCCTAATATTAATTAATAGCTAATAGCCAGAGCTCGACAAACGGCTGTTTCTACTCGCCCGTGGCGAGAAGATTTTAGCCGGTTGCTCCGTGCGCCCCATTCACTGGCGCTGCACGCATGCATGTTGCGGGGCTGGCGAGAAGCTCTCACCGCAGTTTGTTGAGCCCTGCTAATAGCTATTGATGGACCTATCCTCCATTAATGTATCTAGTTCTTTTTTGAATCTGGTTAAAGTCCTGGTCCTCACAACGTCCTCTGGTAAGAGTTCCACAGGTTGACTGAGACTCTGTGGTCCTTTCCATTTCAGACTTAATGCACTCTCTCTGGGCTAAAATGGCCCAAAATGCAACAGCCCATCTCTTGACTGGATCTGTACAAAAAGATGAAGTACTGGAAGGGGGATCCTAGGACTCTAATCAAGAAGATGAATAAACCAGGCAATGGGGCCAGGCTTGTTGTGCAAAGGATGTAGTTTCACTCAAGAATTCTGGCTATCGTTCAGACACCCAGACTGACTTTGAAATGTTTATCTAAATTGGACACACATGTCAAAAGAAGGGTTCGTGCTGGCTAAAGTGCTGGACAGTGCTTTAGCAGACTTGGGTTCGATTGCTGGCTCTCTACAACAGACTTTCTGTGCGATCTTGGCAAATTCCTTTCCCCTCTCTCTGCCTCAGTTCCCTTTTTGCAAAATGAGAACAACAAAACATCCCTTGTCTGTCCTTGTAGTATTTTAGATGATCAGCCCTTCCTGCCAGGTACTGTTTCTCAGTACTTTGCTTGTTGGAGTTCTCTATGTTACTGTAATATAAAAAAATACTCTTTTAAAGTTCATGCATCCCAACTTGGGAGCCCATGTCAAGATAAATCTATTTTTCTCCTACCAAAATTCCCATATCTTACTGGAAGCCCTTATACTTTATCCTAAGACAACTGCCACCTTCTTCCCCCTCATCTAGAGTGGATTTTATCTCCCTGTACTTCCCAATTGCTTAATCCTGTTTTCTAATCTCTTCAGTTTGGTGGTCTATTTCTGATTAGTGTGATTAGCCTGAAAATAGAATGAAGGTTGTAGATGGAAGGGAAAGCAATGAGACAAATTATAATAGAAAAAAACCTCTTTCGATGGGAAGAGCGGGTAGAGGAAGATCTGAGGTTAGTTCCTTGGAACTTTCTTGGGTGATCTGATTCAAATAGATTGATGTTGAGAGGTTGAGAGAGAGAGAGAGAGAGAGAGAGAGAGAGAGAGAGAGAGAGAGAGAGAGTGCTAGTGTCATGGGCAAACTTTCAGAGTTGAGATTAGGTCTGGATAAGTATTCAAAAGTCTAAATGCTTCTCTGAAGTTTATACAAACAATGTAAACTGGAGATGGAAATCTCTTAATAAAATGCTACTGTCTTGTAAATGTCTGTCTCTTCCATGTCCACTGCAGGACGAACTGCAGAATAATGAAAGAAACTCCCTCGCTTTCTCCCCAGCAATCAGTGATCTGACCAATTTAGTATAAAAGATGTGTTTTGAATCTAGGGCTAGAAATGGGGAAATGTTAGGGCTGAAGGGAATGTTTGTTATGGCACACAGGCTGTCCATTCATAGTAAAATTTGACTTAAATATTTGTTCCTTTTTTGGGGCCTAAAAACAATTCAAAGGTTCTGTTGTACTTTCAGATGTAGAGTCTGGATTTGAAGACAGTTTAGACCATTTCTCTCTACATTCAGGTCTTCATTTATTCATGTTTACATTTGCTTTTCACAGACATAAACATAAAAAGATAGCTTGACCCTTCGCCCACATATTTGTGCATGCATTTATTATATTCTTAAAAGACAATTAACAAGAATATCGCTGTATGTGCAAGTATCTGAAGTCTCTTGTTTTGTTGCACAAACAAGTCATTTAGGAGAACAAAGTCTGAAAATGAATCATAAACTTGTTTTTTTTAGCCCAGTAGAATTTTTTTAAAACTCTACCTCTGAAATGCCTCTGATTTCTAACGAGTGCTCCTATGCATTAGCCCTACACTGGTTATCTGTTTTCACATTCACTAGAGAATTTCTGTGGACAGGTTGACAAAAATTTCTGGTGACTCTCTGCCAAGGATAATAACCTTATTCCTTAAAATATAACAGCAGAAAAACATTAGACTCTATTTAAAGGAGCACAAGTAAACAGCTTTGTTTATCACCACATTAATAAATGCAGTATATGGGAAACATGTACTGAACATAAAAAGCCTTATGAAGTCTCAAATGAGCTGTCATTTGACTAAACAGGAATGAAAATATTACCCAGTTCTAAAAAGGGATCCTTTATTAAAAAGAGATTTGTAAAGGAGGTTGGGTTATTAGAGATTGGCACAAACCAAATGACCATAGCTAGGCACCTCCTAATCCCAAGGGAGTTTGGTTCTCAACCAACCTTAAACTGTGTCCTTATGTACAATAATTAGGTCCCTACCAAAAATCACAATACATTTTGGTCTATTTCATGGTCACTGGATTTTTTTTAAATGGTAAACTTCATTATTTCAGCTATTTAAATGTGAAATGTCATGCTGTTGTAATTGTAGGGATCCTGACCCAAAATGAAGTTGTGTATGTATGTGTGTGTGTGGGGGGGAGGGCACTAGGTTATTATATAAGGGTTGTGATATTGCTACCCTTCTGCGCAGCTACGGGCAGCAGCACTGCCTTCAGAGCTGGGCATCTGGAGAGCGATGGCTGCTGGCCAGGAATCCAGCTCTGAAGGCAGAGCTACCACCAGCAGCTGTGCAGAAGTAACAATGGTATGATATGGCCACCTTATTTCTGCGCTACTGCCTGCAGATCTGGGCCCTTAGTTAGCAGCCACCACGTTCTGGCCAACCAGCTCTAAAAAACAGTGGTGTAGAATTAAGGGTGAGATGTGTGTGGTATTACCACCCTTACTTATGCACTGCTATTGGTAGAGTGCTGCCAGTAAAGGTGGGCACATCAGGAGTAAAAGGAAAAGGGGACTAAAACAGTGGCTGCTGGGTCAGGACCTTTACTGTTTGAACACTGTGAAATTTTAGATTTAAATAGCTAAAATCATGCAATTTACAATTTTAAGAACATAAGAACGGCCATACTGGGTCAGACCAAAGGTCTGTCTAGCCCAGTATCCTGTCTGCCGACAGTGGCCAATACCAGATGCCCAGAGGAAGGGAACACAACAGGTAATCATCACGTGATCTCTCTCCCAGGAGGCTAGAGACCTCTGTTTGATCAAAATGGACTGAGAATTTGAAAGGGTCCTACTTATCAGTTTTTGATTTTGTTTGAACTGGTTTGCCTAACCCTCAATTTTTTCAACTCACCCATTGAAGGGAAGCTCTGTGTTTGCTATTCTGTGCCCTTTACTCCATTGTTGTTATTTTGTTTTCAAGTGTCCCAAACATGTTGTAGGCACCTACAGACCCCATCCCTGCCCAACCCAGTGCACAATCTAACTATAACATGACACAAGTAAGGGTCATAAATAGGGACAACCTGGGGAGAAAGCCCGACAATACTACGAATAACTTTTTATTAGCTCTTGTTAACTTTTTATTCAAATAACTTTTATTAGGGACATGTACAACTCTGCATTAATTTTATTTCCACCTCATCCATAGATATCATTCCTGGGTGAGACAGGAGAAGTGAAGAGTTTTGCAAAAATGTGAAAGAGGCAAGTAAAGTCACTTGTTGAACAGATCGGGAAGCATTCTCAGTGTACAGGGCAGTATGAAAGGAGGCACTGATATGCTTGTGAGAGGAACTAAAAGTGATATAGAGATGCAGCTTTGGAAGCATGGAAAAGGGGAATGGAAAGGAGATCAGGACAGAAATATAGGAAGCATCTGAATGAATCCAGGCCATGAAAGAAAGGCGTTTAAACTCAATGTGTGGTTCAATGGACAGTCAGTGAAATGGCTCTTCAGTTACTTCAGAGCTCCACATGGACAGTTGAGAGCTTTTTAAAAGTTGCCTTTCTGCTCTTCCAAATCAGGAGGCTGGCTTTGCATTTAAGTTCTATGTCTTTTTTTTTCTTCTAATTTCAACAAAACAACTGAGATTTTGTATATTGTGCTTCAGAAGTGAACAGACACCTGAATCTGGAGTTAACATTATAGCATGGCCAGGTTCGCAAGAACTATACAGAAGGGCAGGTGGAAATGTCTGTTGAAACTTTTGAATGGGTTTTCAATTACAGTCTTTTCATGAAAACTGCTGTTGGAAGTAAACGTTAGCTTTTGTTAAAAAAAAAAGAAAGAAAAGTTTTCATCTGCAAACTTTGTTTTCAGCAGAAAAAAATAAATTTGTTGATGAAAGTCAAAACTTTGTATGACAAATTTTGACAAAGGCACTTTTAAAAATGTGCGTTGAAACTTCCCAAGTAGAAAATAAAAGCCTGGCAAGGCCATGTGGTCTTTGTTTGCCTGTCAATTAGTACTATTTTCATAAGCAGTTATAAATCTAAATTTTCTTCTCAGTGAACTAATACCATATTAAATAAAACCAACATAAAGTACTAAAACAAAACACTACAGTGGATGCACCATGGTTTTGCTAGGTTGAGGATGAGAGAAAGAATAAATCACAGATGTTAGTTAGGTCATTTAAGGCACTGCTGGAAGGTGCTCAATCCTACAAATGAACAAGGTGGTATAGGAATAGAATATAATAAAAGACATGTAAGATGATACAGGCCTTGCTAATAAAGAACAAGAGTGTTTTTGTGACTGGAATACTAACATTTTAGTTGTATGTCCAGCCCAATCTATAAACTGCTATTTATTCCATATTCTGAAAGAACTACATCCTGTCAGCGTGACATATCTTTATTTTATTGGGATAAATTGCCTCAATTCAGAGGCAGCACTCATTCCAATTTCATTTACACCAGTTTTGCACTGGTGTAATTAAATGACTCCTGATTTGCACCAGGGTATGTCTAATCAGGACCAAGCTCAGTGCATTCAAATACAGGTAATGTCTGAGTTGCAAGCTCATATCTCTCTCAATAACAAGTTGATTCCTATCAGACAGTTTGGAACACCATCCACTTGTGGGACAGTCAGCTTTGGAGCTGGATTTCAAACCCTAGGTTAGTGAGAATTTGAATTCAGGGTTTGCATTATGTCCACAATAAGAGATCTGGGGCTTAGTCCTTGGGTAGACTTGGTGCAAGATACAAAGAGGAAAGATAGTAGCCCACAAAACAGCCTAATTTGGGGCAGGATCTGATCTCAGTTATGTCTGGGTAAATCTAGAATAATTGCATTTATTCCCCTACAGCCAGTGCAGATTTACATCAATGTGTATTTAAAATAAAAATCTGGCCTGTAACAATCATAACCTTTGCTGTGCGTGGCAAGTGGCTGGAGCTTGGAATCTCCTTCTTTTCCACCTCAATTCTATCTCTGGGCTTACTGGAGTGGGCCCTGAGCCTTACTCCCATTTCTCCATTTTCTAAAGCTCTTTTCTTAAATAGCCCCTTGAATCCCATTCACATGAAGTTGCTATGGACCCTCTAAACCAGGTAAATGTAAATTCGTACATAAAGCATAAACAGTTTCTTTTTTATTTTTTAGGGACTCTACTAGCTTTAACATGTAAAACACTGTACACATAACAGATTTGCAGTGTGTTAATATAAGAATGTATTTAGAAATCATAAATGAATCTGCTCTAGAAAAGAGCATGTTGATTCCAAATATAGAACCTTATCATGTTTAACAATTGTGTACACTTAAGTAATCAAATAAATTAATGAGCCAACACTGTTGATTTTAAACAAAAGTATTTGTATGCAAAGCTTTATGCCAGGAGCACATCCTATACAATTAAAAAACACTGTGTAAATGATGCAGTGTAATTATTAGTGACAAGAGATAACATTCAATATTACTGTTTTTTTGTGGTCAGATGAAAAATTAATGGGAATTCTTTGTTACCTGTGAGTCACGGCTTACTATTCAGAATTGCAGAAAGTCTAAGGATATAGGGCCAGAGTCTGATTTTAGTGTCAAAAGTACATCTGAAGTAATTCCACTTAAGTAAATGATGCTACTATAGTTTTATATCACTGTAACAGAGATCAGAATTCAACCTACAATCCATTGCTCACTAAAATGATTCCCAGTACAATTAGTTGCATTAGGACTGAAATTTGCCACCGAAACAGGAAGGAATGACTTACAAGCTTGTAACCCAGCAGACAAAGGAAAGGCGGAGGGAAGGAGCGGGGGATCAATAATAGCTTAAGTGGGCAGGATTTTGTTATAGAGAAGACTAGGAGGAGTAGTACAGATGGTGACATGGGGGATGGGCAAGGGGAAGGAGTGCATATATTATGGCTTATTTTTACTTCCTTTCCTAAGTACCAGTAAATCACTTTTGGGATTCCTGCATTTTGCTTTATACTTGCATACTTTAAAAGGACTCAATACTGCGGTCTCTACTTAGGTAAAACTCCTCTTGCTGTTTTCCCATAGTATTTGGAAAATATTTGAGTCTTGTGGCCCAGTTATAGGGCACACAGGGAACTGCTAAAGAAGTAGGATCAAATTTTAGGCAGCACATTCTGCCATGTGCAACACATATACAAAGTCTATGGAAAATATTTGAAAGGGAAAGGCATATAAATTAAATCATCTTTGGAGACATAATAACCTGTGCGAGAACAATTCCTGTGGGTTTTCTGAGGTATTGCTACTGCCACTCAGTTAATGTACACATTTAACATAAACCTAATGCCTCAGTGGCAATAAACCACATGACACGTGAGAGAGTCAGGTTAGAAAATAACTGTGTTTCAATATCCCTTGGCTGGCAGGGGCTGAAATTTTTACAGATGGGACGATTTGGTCTCCAGGGAGAGGTCATAGTCTTGTGCTGCTGTTAAGAATCTTTTAGAAACTATACATGCCATATGTGCTGCTCCCGAAGAAGCAGGGGAGCAGTAAAAATTTCACTGAAGGGGAGGGTGGAAGACAGGACCAGAATAAAGAGCAGAGGTAAAAATTCAGAAATCTTAATTCAGCCAGACTTCCCTCTCCTCTCTTCATATTTGTTAGGGGCATAGCCTTGCTAGTGTGGGTGGCAGGAAGACACGGTGGGTGCTCGTTTAAAATGAAAAATATTAAAATTCAGAAGCCTTATTTACTGCAACTCCGACCACACCTACTTGCCACCAAGGCAACCCATTCCATTCTGAATTAGAAACAAAGAGCCATACACCACAACAATCACTGACGCCAGATATGATGTGACCTTCAATATATGTGGCTGAGAATGATGATAACAATGCATCCCTGACAGGACTGTTGCAGGGCATCATCAGTTAATGTTGGCACTGTGCTTTGAGAGCCTCAGAGAAGCATGCTACATGCTGTTCAGTGCAAAACACTATCAATTTGGGAATTCAGAAGAAGGCGTATATATTATTTTAAATTAGAATCCCATGTAGCTATAAGCATTCACCATGTGATGGGCTTGAATATGCTTTTATTTATGGGGCTGTTCTTCAAGAATGATTCAGCTGAAGTCAGAGAAGTTAGAACGAGTTGGTGAGGTTGGAATTATGAGGCATACGTTTTTCATTAATTGGCTTAGTTATATTTTTGGAAGATATTAAAATATCCAGAATTAAGTCTGACGAGGAATAATTTGAAAAACAAATACAGACATAATGGGCCACAGCTTTCAATGAAACCATGCCAATTGATATGAGCTGAGGCTCTGGTCCTAAAGCAAAAGTAGATACAGAATATAATGAGGTATCCATTGTGATGGAGATATAGATTGTGATGAAATACCATGTAGCTGTTTCATTTGGTTGAGCAAGGAGAACTATGCAGCAATTTATCTTTCACAATAATTAAATTCAACTGGATCAGTGATTGATTGATTGATTGATTGATACATATCGGGAGGCAAATCTTTTCAAAGGAGGATTAAAACAGGTTAAGGTGAAGGAAGTATTTTATTCTGATTACTGATTTAATTGGCATTAGTAACTGAATATATTAGTTATAAAAGGAAACTCAAATACAAACCCTACCATTTTCTATTCCTTGCTTTCCTCACACTTCCCTATTTTGTTGACCTTCCACATCTGCTTGATTTACTCCCTTCCCCAATGGCCATTTCTTCTATATCCACTTTCTGCTTTTCTCATCCTGTGCTCTCTCTCCCCTGTGCAAGGTATGTTGTACCCTGCCCTTTACAATTCAGCCTTCAGATTGCAGTAGCCATCAGCCACACAGCAGTTCAAGGAGAACTCTTGCCAAGGGTCCTGAGACATGAAGCCTATGGGAGTTTTTCTATTGGCTTACATGGGAGAAAAGCAGGCCCTGGAAAGATAGACAATATCTCCATTTGTATGTTACTCAATTTATCTACCGTGGAAGAAAGGATTCAATGAACATTGGGGTCATACAAAGCTATTCAGCAAAAGACTTCTGGGAGACCAACCCAAGGACTAGACCCTTCAGCCATACTCTCTACTTTGTTTGCAAAGGCTGCTTATGAATGAAAGACCCTTTCCCATAGGTTTGCACCCAACAACTTGCTTCCAAAGTTGATCCCAAGATTTTATAAAATTCACTGTCACTGTGATAAGAAATAAGATTTTAACTATAAGGAATTTGTACAATTCTATGAGATTGATGTCAGTGTTCTGCCAGTAGAAATGATGAATGATTGCAAGGATACTTGGGGCTTGTTTACTCTTCGGTAAAGATACTGCCTATGTCGGGAGAGATTCTCTTGTAAACCTATGCACTCCACTTTTCCTAGAGGTGGTAGAATTTTCCCATTCATCAAGCACTGTCTATTGTAGAGCGGAGTTGGGTATGTCTAGACTACATTGTTTTTTCGAAAAAACTTCACCTGCAGCCACATAGCAATTGCGTTCTTTTGAAATTAAATCGAAAGAACGCAGAGGTTTTTTCAACATTGGTAAACCTCAAATTACAAGGAAGAATACCTTTCTTGAAAGAGCTCTTTTGAAGAAAGGCACATGTGGACGCAGAACAGGGAAATTTTTCGAAAGAAGAGGCAATCAAAAGAAGCACAGGTGCCCTAGTGGCCAGTCTGTGAACAGCAATCAGGGCTTTCTTTTGAGAGAATGTCCATGCAGTCTGGATGTTCTCTTTCAAAAAATCAGATCACTTTTTCAATCTGCTTTTGAGGTATGGATGCTCTCTTTCGAAATAAGCTTTTTCAAAAGAACTCTTTTGAAAAAGCTTCTTTTGAAAGAAGCTTGCAGTCTAGATATACGCTTGGTGTGTTCTAACTGTGTTGTTCAGGAGTGTACGTGAGGTAATTACACTAGGAAATTAGGTCAGTGTAGTCCAGACCTTAGAAATTGATGGAGTGTAGCAGAATCTGGAGGAAAATCAAGAAAACTAGTTATCAGGTCTGTGTCACGTTATGGGATTTTGAGGGGAGCAGCCAGATCACTGCTGCACCCATGGGGGGGTGTTGGCCCCAAAAATGGTATAAAAGGGGGCCATGTGAGGTGTTGAATAGAAGCTTACTGTCTGCTAATTCTGTGTACGCTATTCGTGTGATGGTATAATGCCTGTGTGTGAAATTATAAGCATGTACTTTGTATGGATACTGGATATTTCCCTGTATGTGGTTGAGCATTGGGCAGATCCCGGCCTATGGACATGCTAATTAGCAAGGCCCTGTGGGACAATAGCTCTCTATAGACCAAGGACACACCTCAAGAGTGATGACTTATACCAAGGGGCTACCAGCAAGGAACAGAGGGAAATAGGCCATGGGCCAGGTGACCTGCTGTAGCCAAGAAGAGACCAGGAAGGAGGTATAAATATGCCATGTGGTTGACTCCATCTTGGTTCTCAGCTCAGCCCTTCATCCCAGAGGTAGCAATGCAGGGATCGAAGAGCCAGGAAGAACTGTGGACCCATCCTGATCCTAGGATGTGCAACAAGGACTTTTAAGCCAGCAGCTGTAACATCTCTGCTAGAGCCTGCATCGAGAACTGGGAGATTCGATGCATGTAATGTACTATCCTTTAACAACCTTACTCTCATGCTTTTCTTTATTGTAATAATAAACCTTTAGATGTTAGATGCTAAAGGATTGGCTCGGCGTGATTTGTGGGTAAGATCCAGAGGGTAAATTGATCAGGGATCTGTGGCTGGTTTCTTGGAACCAGACAGAACTTGTTCGGGGTAGGTGGGGTTGGGTTCTAAGACCCCCCCCCCCACCGGTATATGAGGCCCGGGGCCATCTGGGGCATGGATATTGCTGGGGTGTCGGAGGGGTTTTGCTCGTGAGGCTTCAGGCAGGCTGCTGAAGTGCTCGGTGGGACAGGTTTGTGGCCTGTTTGGAGAGGTCATCAGTTGGGGGGCTGTAAGGAGCCCTGAATCTGAGCAATTCGCCCTGAGCGGACACCTTCAGCTGTGCCCAGACACGGCCCGGTCCGTCACAACGTGAGGTAGTTACACTAGGAAATTAGGTCAGTGTAGTCCAGACCTTAGAAATTGATGGAGTGTAGCAGAATCTGGAGGAAAATCAAGAAAACTAGTTAACAGATCCAAAAAATAAACACAGATTGTCAGAAAACATTGAAGAACGGTCTTAAATTCCAATTTTCTAAAAAATAAGAATGACTGTCAGTAACCCCTCTTTCTTCCTTCCCATCCCCTTCCCCCATCAGATAAAAAGCCAGTTTTATCAATCAGCTTCATTAAGACTGTGTTTCATACTAATCCACTTTTACCTCCATTGCATAATTGAAAAACAGCCTTGCCTAAACCACTTCTTGGTTCAAATGACGTTAAAAGTAAGTAACTGAATAATGCAGGTGTTTGGCTTATGCCTGAGTTTTCCCACAGAAGTGTTAGTATTCAGTGTAAAAAGCTTTCTCCAGGTAACAAAGGTCAAGTACATTTCATTTCATTTGTTTTCTGTTTCTTAGGTCTAAAACACGTGCCTTCTTTTTCAGCTTGATGCCTTAGTAACGGTTGAGAGGCAGTGCTTGCCTGAAGGACCTCATCAGCAGCCTTGGGAAATATGATTAGCTTCTTTGGTATTTAGTACTGGTCTTGTGTAGTCTTTGGTAAAATACCAAGGACAAATATTTAGTCTTTACTGGCAAAAGTCACCTAGAAAACAAAATTATGATTGGTATGTGTGAATTTTTCATAGAATAAATATGCATAAATTCTGGCTTTATATTCTCCTTCCTGAATTCTCTTTTGTTTTCCAGTGGAATTAACAAGATATAGTTTACATATTGCTCTAAATTTCTAATTATGTACATGTGTGTGTGATAACTAATTATCTCTGCTTAAATATCCCCTTCCCTCTGGGCTACTGTGATGATAATAATATCAATTTTGGGGTATTTTTCTCAAGCTTTGTTGTAACTTAAGAAGGTCCTTGGGCTGCATGAAGATTAGAGAATTACATTAATTTATTTCCATCAAATTAGATGTATTTTTAAATGAGAGACAAACCTGACACTAAAAATAGCCCATACTGTGTGTTTGAGTAAAAGAGGATTTACTATCATCTTACATTTTTCTTCCATGTGAAATAAACCAAAAAAGTTTGTTCGAGCCCCCAATGTTCTCCAAGACATTTCTATAAAAGCTGGTGATTTTTCATGGCTCTTTGATGACACTTCAGACAAGTGGATATAACCCTCTCTTCCAGAAGGCAGAGATAGGTGAGTGGTTGCATTTGTCTAAGGGAGGGAAGTTGCTGGCCCAATTGTTTCCTCTGGGGTGGCTGTTAGGGTTTTTTTTTGGTAAGCCTGCATCTTGAGAGCTGGGACCAAGGTTAATGAGTATTCCTGCAGATTGATTTGAATCTCTTCAATACTTTTCCTGAGTTCAGGGCAATGCCCTTTCATCAAGAAGATGGTCCAGCTGCTGGTCACCAGATCCTGTCAACTGGACAACTCCTTGCCCCTCACCTCCATCACCTGGGCAGTGTGACTTCTACTGGGAGAGTTAATGAATCGTCTTCCCTCTGACTTTGACTTGAGGCCAAGGAGGACACAAGCAGTTTCTTTGAAGCAGTGGCTACCATTGTTTCCTGCATGAGGTTCATTTAAACTGGTGCTATCATGTCTCTTCCTCCATATTTTCATTGGAACCCCCAGGTTTTGTTCCAAACATGGACAAGCAGGGGGAACCCCAATCCAGGAGCCGTCAGGACTCTGGAAGTTGGTTCCAGGACAGTATGAAGGGTCCTCTCATCCTGAGCACTCTGAAAAAGAGACAGTTTAATAAAGAGATTTGTATAAAGAGAGCCCCCAGTAGCTGTGACAACAAGGAGGGTGCAACAGAAAGCCCAGCTTTCAATGGCTATTAGCCAGGATGGACAGGGATGGTGTTCCCCATGTGACTCTTCCCCATGCCACATCTAGCCTGGAGGAAAGCCTTCCTTTTCCTGCCCTGCCCCCATTCTACCCCAAGCACTGCTTCTTTCCAGCCCTGTCCCACCCGCCCCATTCCTTCCACCCGCTCCATTCCTCAACCCCCATCCTCCCCAAATGCTGTGGCCCAGGTGAGTAATGGAGGGGCCAGGCACTGAAAGTGGAGTAATCTGGTCCCAACCCACTCTGCTCCACCAGCTTCCAGCCGTGTTGTTCCACTTCTCGCTGCCAGTGAGTGTGGGAGGTGATTTTACCCCTTTCCCCCAGATCCCTCCCCCTCGGTAACACAGCTGGGAGCTGGGAAAATAGAGCAGGCTGGAGTCACCTTCCTGCCACCACCAGTAGGTATGGGGGCTGATCCCAGCTCCTGGCTCTAGGCTCCCCACTAGTTTCCCAGCCCGCCCTGGGCCATGCAGGACCCTCCCCCCCAAAAGCATTGAACCCAGGTTGGTTGCCCATGAATGGGAAAGCTCTGCTAGCCCCTTACCCTGTGCTCCTACAGCATTGGTGGGGGTACTTGACCCTCTGCTTCCCCTGCATGTCTCCTCTGCCCTAGGTTCTGTTTGCCAGAAGCTTGGAATGGGTCACAGGGAATGGATCACGTGATGATTACCTGTTCTGTTCATTCCCTCTGGGGCACCGGGCATTGGCCACTGTCAGAAGACAGGATACTGGGCAAGATGGTCCTTTGGTTTCACCCAGTATGCCAGATCTTGTGTTCCTATGTTCCTCCAATGAGGAGAATTCCAAGGAGATCCTCTCTGAACTCCATCTTTTCCCTTCAGAGTTAAAACATTTGCTTAGGTCCCACCTGAATGTCGTCTACACCAAAGTCATCAGATCTCTGGTCAGAAGAAATAAGGAGGCCTCTTTCCCTCAACCAAGGGGAGAAAAAAAAAATCTAATGTGGAGCTGTGATCCTAGGGACTATACCATGGATTTCTTGCTAAAAAAATGTCTCATGGATTTCCTTTCTGAGAATGAGCAGATCCTTTCCGATGTGGATTCAGAGTTTAAGTAAGTCAAATTCCTTGGATAGATTTTATCCCCAAAATTTACTGGAGTGTTTTAAATTAAAAAAAAATGGCCAGGAAAAAAATTATTTTCTGGCCAGCTGTAAATGACTGTCCCATTGTTTCACTGGAGCACCAGTAAGTGACAGGCAGTTGGGCTCATCAAGAGAAGGCCTTTTGGCAATTTGGCCACCACCATAGAAGGTTGACGAGGATATTCAAAACACTGAACATGACCTATTGCTCCTCAGGGAGCCAGTGAAGACAGCAAAGTGTGGGGAAATGTGATCCCAGGAGCTGGCATTGCCAAGAAGTCAGATAGTCATGATTTGAAATATTTGCTGCCTTTTTAAGGTTGGTGGTTTCATACCTTAATGCAGAATTATAACAAACAAGCCTGCCTACCACAAACCTATAGCTTACCAACATAAAGAACAAATCCATCTGATGAGGGAGCTCTTCAGCCACAGATGGAAAAGAAAAAAAAAGGGGGGGGGGGAAGGGTTCCTCGTGGCAATAGTAATTTAATCCCAAAAAGTGCTGAGGAGTCCTGATGAACAGCAGAGTTGCAGATTTTGTGAAATAATTTATCACGTGTTGCCCAAGTTATGTTTGTCTGTAACTTCCTTTAATACTTGCTGTAATAAAAAACTGTTTCACATTCAGGAAAGCTAATGGCTATGGAAGCTAATGACAAAATTTCCACTGACTTCTGTGGAAGCCAGATCAATACCGGTATGTTGTTTCAAATCAGGTCTGCATGTTAAAACACATCTTACAATTATCTAATTACAGGGGCATTGCTTCCAACTACAAAATGGTATCATAATTGCAAAGCACGCTGTTACAATGCATTATTGGCCTCCATTTATTTTTGAATCTGTGACTTACAGAGCGAAAGTACAATTGTTGTGGTGCCCTGTGCCTCTATCACAAGAGAAATGGCTTTCTGCAGTTCTGTCAAAGTTGTCCATTATCAGCTTTGCTACAAACAGATTTTCAGACGAAATTATGGAATGGCAAAAGGAAGAAAAGCTCATAGGAACTTGTCTTCACTAAAACAAACTACACAAATTTTAGGTATCGCAGTTTAAGAAGACATTTAAATAGTAGACGTCTAATCAGAGCAGATGAAAACCATTAAAAAAAATAAACCAAATGCTCAATCACAAGAAGTAACCTATTTTTTATTCACAGATATAGGGTTAAAGGTCTGGCTACTCCCCAGACAAAAAAACAGAATGCCAGCTGAAA
>CM057845.1:218174108-218185514 GCA_030068395.1 Apalone spinifera
GGGCATCCCATTATATGAGGGCAAGGGTGAGCCAGGCACACAGCACCAAGAATGTCTCCTTCCTCATGTGGAAGTTGTGGAGCCACTGCTGGTCATCACCAGCCAGTCCCACCAGTCAGAAGTGGTGTCCAGCCTCCAGAAGAGTCACTCTACCATGAGGTGCGGTTGCAAGGGCATCGCTGCCACATGCTGGCAGAAGTTCTCAAAAATGAGCTCAGGGTTGAGCTCGAGCAAGGCCATGAAGGCAGCCTGCAGAAACTGCTTCAGAAACTGCAACATGGCAGTGTGGGGCCATTGCATGCCCAGAGGCAGCTCCGGCTCCATTTCAAGGAGTTCTGTGGTGCCCTGAAGCAGGGAAACCAGAGAATATAGTGGAAATGCTTTGCTGTCCCTCAAAGAGGTAGACAAGCACACAGAAGAAACTGAGAAATGGCTGTCTAGGAGGGTCCCTTTAAGCACGTGTCTCAGATAGTCTTAGGCAGCAGCACCCGGAAGCAACTTATGCCCTGCCTGAACTGGTTCTGGGTGGCCTTAAATGTGGGATAGAGTCCAATCAGTGTGGACGCTATCTTTTGAAATAGCACATCACTATTTCGTTGTGCTTTTTGTGTGTGGACACGCTATTTTGAAATAAGTTTTTCTGGAAGATCTCTACTGGAAAAGCTTATTCCGAAAGAAGTTTGCAGTGTAGACGTAACCTGAGGAAGTGAGTTGTAGTTCACAAAAGCTTATGCTCTAATACCCTAATACATTTGTTAGTGTTTAAAGTGCCACCAGACTCCTTGGGGTTTTTTTATGTTACAATATATTAGGATTAATTAGTTAAATTTCAGTAAAATGATTAGTTAAGGAATAGCTGAGAATATTACAATATACATTTTGGGCCAACAGGAATTAAGTGGGGAAAAAAGAAACTGGATTCATGCTTGCTAGAAGCTAATCCCAATAAATATAGAATCGTCTGCATCTCTGGACTTCAGATATTGCTGTTCTCTGTTCACCTGATTAGGACCAGGGAAGTGGAAGGGTGAGGGATAAGCACTCTAGCAGAAGACAATGCTATGTTGAGGGGAGAACTTTTCCTGCCAATTTAGCCACCCCCTCTTGGGGAAGTAGTTTAACTATAGGAGATAGTTGGTATAGGAGCAGCTTCACCTTCCACATTTCAGGTAAATAGGTGTTGTATTATAGCCTCTGTGAAAGAGTTTACAGTCACATATAGAGAAGACCCCAAGTAGTAAAAGTTTATTTTTCCTTAAACTTTGTTTTAAATATTCCATGGATGATATTTATGTAAGTAAGAGAGAAGATTCTCTCATATGGATTTTATAAATCCAATCAAGGCAGAATGTTCCATCTCTGATTGGATTATGTATTCATTGCAAACTGACTTGATCATGTAAGGGCACTGTGTTAAATGTACCCAACGTTCAGCAGCTTGGAGATTGATTCTTGTCATTCCTGTAAAACCTCCCATGTGACTGAAAACATACATATCCTGCTACAGGATAACAAACAGAGCAGTGAGTGAACTGTGTTTTTCCTGAATAGAATACCTACCACTTATACCTATGCAAATTCTCACACAGAGAATATTTATATTTTTTTTATTCAAAAACCTTACTCCTCCTACCAGGAACAGAACAATCAAATTAAATTTCTATGTGTAGCCCTAGGAACGAACAGGGCTGTCCCTTGAGCTGAGTTTATCTACATCAGAAAAGATAGTGGGAACCCCCTTTTTAACCAGGAACTAGTTGTATAAAAGCAAACAAGGTTGACTAGTTCCAAATTATTGGCTAAATTAATGGACACAGGATATGAAAAATATTTCCATATTGCGTCATGATAGTGACTCAAGCCAAGGTAGAAACAGAACTTTACTCTGTTTCTAACAGTGCATATCAACATAATGTTGATGCAGCAGGTCCTCCGCATCACTATTCCCTCTCATTTTTTCCAACCCTAAGCAGAATGAATTTTCTTTTGTGCACCAATGTAGAAGTGATAGGTGACACATCACCTTCATATTGTGGCACATAAAATTCATATGCTGGAGTGGGACCAAAAACTTGTGAGTGAGGGGCTCAGGGCTGGGACAGAGGGCTGAGGTGCAAGGGCTCAGTCTGGCTGGGGGTACTGGCTCTTGCGTTGGGGTTGAAGATGTGGAGTTTGTTGTGCAGGAGGGGCTACAGGCTCTGGGATGTGAGTTGCAGTTCAGGAGCTCAGGGGAAAGAGGCCCCTCCTCATCGTCCCCAGCCAGGAGCTGCCCAAATAAATCTGAGCCCCAGCGGTTTGACCCACCTTGAGCCCCTGTCTTTTCAGATCACCTTCCTGTCTCCAAAGCCCTCATCCCTGGCCTCACTGCAAAGCCTATACCCCTGCCAGATCCTGTCCCCGTCCTGCACTCCAACTCCCAGCCCAGAGCCTGTATCCTCTCCTGCACACCAAACTCCAGACCTACTCAGACAAACCACCAGGAGCAGACTTTATTCTGTAAAGAACACAGAACAGGATCACAGCTCAGCAGCCTCCTCTCTGCTTGCAGCCTATGTGCTCCAGACTGAATCAATGCTGAGATCCTGCTCGGGGGGCAGAGAGGGGAGGAGGAGGAAGAGGGCATTTCTTGGCAGGTACCAGGACATTCTCCCAACATGTCAAAGTTTGTAGTCCCCACTTGTAGCTCCACGGGCTGTCACTTAAATACACCGGCCCTTGGGCTACGTTTGCAATGATAGTAAGAATCAGAATTCAGAAAGAAGTGTGAAATTACAGTGGGTGAGATCCATAAAGGGATTTAAGCACCTAAGTACCTAGGTGGATCACACTCAGCATCTTTTACTCTACTATATATTTAAGAGAGTTTATCTGTCTGTCTGTTTGTTCAAGAACTTCTCCTAAATGGTAAGAACTAGGACCACCAAATGTGCTATACAGCTTCCTCTTATCATAACTTAAAACAAGATAAGGGTTTGGTTGTGCCAGGAAAATGGGATGTTCTTGGAATGGGATTGCTGCATATAAAGTCATGAAGAAAAGAGACCAAATCACCAGGCAGATGAAAGGGGCTGGCTACAGACTTGCCTCTCCTCCCATCTGGGACTGCCCCAGCACCAAGCTCCTCACCATTCATATAGGGGCATTGCTAGCAATTTCCCTTCATCAGGGAACAAGGGGAAAATGCACAGTTTGCTGCATTCCTCACTCTGGCTGGGGAGTGCAGGGGGCAAAGGAACCTGGACCTGCCCCAGTACAGGGACATGAACCTCTCCTCAAGCTATATCCACTGGAGCTACAGTGGCAGTGGAGAAGCACTTCTCACTTGACCCCAAGCTGTTGTGGTGAGAGAGGGCTGGAGTTGTCCTCTCCCCCTAGAGCAGCCTGCACACTGAAACCCTCATCCACAGCCCCTCCCCAGAGCAATGATTTAAATGACGCATGCCCATTTTCCTTTTATTAAAAAAATTAATTGAGTTAAGGACCCGAACAATGCCAGACAAATCTTCTAGTATGTATTATATGCACACAAGAGGAAAGGGTTAAACGTTCATGCAAAACTGTAACCTCTTCATTTCCTAATGTTTGACCACTGAACTATGAAACCTGAAAGATCCTTTAACACAGGTTTTGAAGGACTATCAAGCAGTTTGCTACACTCCTGTTGCATTCTTAGATCATCATAGAAAACCACATTAATGTACACATTAATTTAGCTTTAATTATTATTTTAAATTCTGTTTCTAGTCGCTTCTGGCTTTCATTTGTATTTCTTTACATATCAGTTACAGTAAAGTGGGGCTCTTTATCCTTCTAGCTGAGGATCACACAACAGTGTAAAATAAATATTGTGTTTGCCACTCCCAGAATTAACTAGAAATGGCTCTGAGTCACAGAGTTCTGACCTGAGTTGCAGACCAACTTCTGCAAAAGGGGGTGATAAACTATTGGTCTTTGTATAGCTTGTTATAAAGTTGTCAGAGAGCTGTGAAATTCAGATTGGAATGGCAACTTTACCAAGACTCGGGAGAACTGCGAACTAAGGAGCTGGTTTAGTATCCCTCCCCCTTCCCCTGTAGCATTAATGGACTGGCTCACAGCACCCTTTTTACAATTAAGTGTACAGTTGATTGCTCCATAGACTTATCTACCAGTGCACATGTAGAAAATGGAAGAGGCTGCTGTGGCAAATAGAAGAGGAAAAGACAGAAATTTGCAAGAGAAAATATAGGAAAAAGTTATTCTAATCAAGTGATTTTAGAGAAGAGGTGAATGATAGAAACTCTGTCTTGTTACTGGTACCTTATCAGAACTTACATTAAAAGCGTGATATAGTTCTAATATAGATCTGCTGGTAGAGGTTGCTGTCAGACTAGCTTCTCAGAATGTTGTGAAGTCAGGCAAGAATACAGGAATTCAATGAGACCATCATTCTACTTCTGAACATTGTGAACATTGTGCACCCTCTGCACCCAAGTATTTAAATTCTGGTCCTGAGCTCAGTTCACATACTCAGTTATTATTATTATTACGAGCATTACCCGTCCTGTTGTGACAGAAGATGTACACGCGGCCTCCTCCCTCTCCACTGCTCCCGGGTCAGGGAGGCTTGGACTGGTTGGGGCCACAGAGCCTCCTCCCTCCTCGCTGCTTCCAGGGGTGGGGGTCTCGGGCCATTTGTCCTCTTCCCTCCCTGCTGCTCTGGGTATGCTGGGGCACACGCATGCTCTTCCCCTCCCTGTAGTGGTGCCAGGGGGCTGCTCCTCCTACTCCCCTCTCTATGGTGAGGGCGGGGCCTCAGTGGAGGGGGCAGGGCTGTAGGCAGGGTTGGGGGCCTGTCTTCCCCTAGACATTTCTCAAATTTTCTCAAATGTTCTCTGTGACAGATGATGTGACGGATGCCTCTCCTTTTATAATAGTATAGATTTCAGTTGAGAGCCGAGTAACTTCGTCCATGAAAAGAAAACCCACAGAACATACTAAGCCTGGACAAAGATGGGTGCTTTGGGAAAGAGAGAAGTAATTGTAGAAGAAACCAGGGAGTGTGGCACAGGGAGAGGTAAAATTAGAAGACGAGAGTGAGTGAGAGTAGCTGCAAAGTACAGATCTGCTTCTTTAAGAAAATAATGAAATACCACCTCTCACAGCTTCAGCGCAAATGAACCTGTGTCCCCCCTCTGTGGTCCACTACATGAGTTCCCACTCAGGTCTCAGGTCACCAGCCATCACCCGTCTTTGGGCAGGGATCTTTGTCCTAGGCCCTTCTGACCTGGATTTTAAGGTTGTATGGCTTCCTGCCTTATGCTGTGGTAGCCCCAGCAAGCAGTCTGCCTAAAGGCCAGAGTCTGAATGTTGTTTTCTCTTCAAGAGCTATGAATAGTGTCTTGCCAGCAGTTTCATGTCACCACACAGCTCTTGCTAAGCAAATGCATTTATTCTTAAGGTAAAAGCATTACAGGGAAGTACAGAGTACAGAAACAACAAACAAGTTTAAACATACACTGTACATAGCAGGACTAACCTGTCTTTCCAACCCTTCCACAAGCTCTTTGTCTCTAGAAAACTCAGTTTGAACTGGTATATGCAAATCTCCTGTGGGGGAGGTGCCTTTCTGGAGTTGTTTACAACCAAAATGATTCACCTTATTTATACTTCACAGTTATTGGTTCCTGGAAGAGTTGTGCTAACTCTCTTCCCTGGAGTTGCATACAATCTCTGGCCCACAGTGATACATAAACTTCATACAATATTGTCCCCAAAGATATTGCATATAGTTCCAATATCTCTCATGCCACCAATGGAAATAGTGGACATTATTTCCATTTTGGGATGCCAGTAAACTTACAAAACCATCCAGCTTCACTTTCATGATACCAGCAGTTATTTAACAGAACAATGGATTCATCATTGATAATATGTTGCTTGCAGAGAATTACTCACAACAGATATTATCAGCACCTTATGAGATTAAAACTTGGAACTGCATTCAGTAGTACTGCATCTATAAAAGCAAATCCAAGGAATATAGGTTGCATTTCTGACCAAGGACATCTTCTGACTCCTACCCACCTCTCCTATTTTATAGTACTTGGAGACTCTGGAAGGAACTGCCTACATGACAAGAACTATCTCTAGAACACAGAGAATCTTTCCAGAAGACCACCCCCCATTGAAAAATGTCCAAAACTATGAGGTCAAATTGTTCTCTCATGTAATACCAATGAATTCAGCTGTTAGTAGTGAAACCAGGGATGAATTTGGACCACTGTACGCCTCATCAACAGATCATTTGGTCAGAGCAGCATTCTAGTACATTGGTATTGTAATGTGGTTGTGAATCTTTCGTTCTGAGGCAATGCAGGAGTGTTCGTGTCTCCTATCCCCAAATTTGAAGCTTGACTTATATGGAGCATGCTCAGATGGCCGGAGCATGCTCAGTAACACTGCTGAAGCTGGCTACCCTCACTCTGCCTCCCTGCTGCAGGCAGCCATAGACCATCGCTGCTTTTACTGCACATAAATAAACCATCCTCAGTGATTTCCGTAAACAACAAAACAGAATTATTTTCACGGTGATTTTGACCACTTCTGTTTATTTGCTCAATCCTTGCAAAGACTTGAAATATGGGAAGAATGGGATCACCTTTTTTTTCTTCTCTTTACAGTTCTGAGGAAGCATGGAGACAACACAAAACATTGCTACATAAAGCATCCACATTTCCAAGCGGCATGTGTTGGCTGATTCAAAGAAAACATTTTGTGCATGTACTGGACCAAGCATAGCAAGTTGGCCCACACATTTCAATCATAAAATGTCTTTTTCGAACTTCACACTTTAATAGCATAAACAGGCACTTGAAGGTATTGAGACATTTGATAGTGGCTATTACTACCAGTAAATTGTGGGTGTTCTTTGTTTTGAACCTCTTTTTCCTGTATCCTGTTGATATCTCTTTACATCAGTGTTAGAACATGAAACAAATACTCAGAAATGTTTAATTATTAAAGCAGGAACATTGCTTTGGAAGTATACTTTTGCAGCATCACAGGCAGCACCGAGAACAATCTTATGCAGAGTTAAAAAACAAAACAAAACAAAATAACACAACACAAAACAAAACAAAATAAAACAAAACCCTTTTCCTTTACTTGCTATCATATTTAAATCAAGCAATCCTATTTTCCTTTTGTCTTCATGAAGAAAACTTCCTCTATGAATGACTTGTAGTTCTGTGACCTGGGCATAGTGTGATAAAACCCAGGGCATCATTTAAGAAATCCAAATAGTGTTAAAATAGGAATACAGAAATACTAAGCCTAGCTCTTTAATAAAATATATTATAATTAGTCTAGGAGAGGAAGATACATTCATAAAAGGTCATATCTGGAGTTGGGGTAAATCTTTATGGAAGCTGTGGAGCTAAGTGGCTGCAGAGGATCCCATGGTATCCTTCCAAACATTTCAGAGTGCCATCATAGTGTCACAAATGAGCCTGATTCTGCAAGGTGCTGAGTGCCTTAATATTCTATTGAAATCAATGGGTATGAAGTACACTTAGAGCCCTGCAGGACTGAGCCCAATATTCTTTGTTGCATGACTAAAGACTAATATTATGGAAAAAAACAACAATTAGAAAGCGTGAGCTAAAATTACCCTCATTCATCAGGGCATTGTAGGGTACTAAATTAAAACTAATTTGAGGGTGAGTTTAATGCCCCAATGCTGATGCAATCTGCTCAGTTTATGAAGCAAAGAGTTATGGATAAAGATTATTATTCAATTAGGCTACGTCTACACTGCAGTGGCTCAAAATCAGCTACGCAATCTGAGCTATGCAAATTATTTTGATCTTATTTTGATCTTATTTTGAAATAGCTTAATTTCAAAATAACCCGCTATTCCAAAACATCCCTTATTCCTTTTGGAATGAGATTTACAGGGATGTCAGAATAGTGAACCCATTATATTTCGAAATAACGGGCTTGATATGAAGATGTGGGATAGCTATGTCAGGATACTCCAGTATCCCAAAATAGTGCTGCAGTGTAGATGTAGCCTTCAAGGGTGGCCGGTGAGTATAGGCTGACTCAGCCATCGCCTAGGGCGCTGCCTTCAATGGGGCGCCCGGGGCGCCCAATGATGATGTCACATCGATGTCATGCTGTTGAGGGCCGTGCAGGCGGGGGTGCCGATCGTGCGTTCCGCCTGGGGTGCCAGCTGCCGCAGCCCGCCTCAGGCCGCCCCTGGTAGCCTTAGATATCATTGCCCAATTGGCTTGACTACCTATTTATCTAATAACTATTTCTGGTTCTTTGCACTAGCCTCTAAGAATAGAACACCCTCTGTAAATTGATCCATAATTGATCAATTCAGCTTTACTTAATATCTTTCATCAACAAAGCATTTCTTTCAGGATGCCTTAAAAATGATCCAATTAATAGAAAATAGAGAGGGGCAGCTGAGTACAATTGATGGATATTCCACAACAAGAAGTATATTATTTATGTGAAAATTTTGTATTTTGATTGTAATTCTGCATCTCCCCCCCCCCTTTCATATGTTGCTTGCCTGCTTTAATTGCAAGTTTCTGGGGGCAAGAACAGGATGTGTGCAAGAGGGAGGGAGCAGTGAGTACATCTGGAACACAAATAACAACAACAGGCATAAGTATAAGTGTTGCTCCAATGACACTTGACTTGGGCTACAGCAGTTTATACCAGCTAAGGATCTGACATGATATTTTTATGTGCAAAATCTCAGTTGTCTATTGCATATTCTATGCTCAGCCTTTTTACAGAATACACTGGAGTTCTACTGGATCATTTGAGGACATCTGAGGGTGGGAATTTCCACTTAATGTAATTGCATCTCTCCCTTCAATGACATGGTTAGATTCTGAATATTGCATTGACATCCATATACCCTGGTGATGCTAGTAATATACTTTTTTCTTGTTAGGTTTATTTTCATAATTTAAAGAACAATATTTTCTATTATTTGGATAGCCTCAAAATGGACAGTTTCTTGATGAAAATTCATCTGATTAATTACAAGTGATGGTAAATAATTTGTCATTTAACAACATGCACCCCAAATATGTAAATAAATAACTAGGACTGGTTGCAAATTCGGTCTGCATATCTGGAACTTCTGTCAGTCATGCTACTGACTTGCAGTCAGTTCTGCAATACACAACACAACAACTTCAGTAAAATTCAGATTGACATAATGAAAAGAAAGTTGGCAGAACACAGGGTCCTGTTGCTAAGCAATACTTGGCAATACAATACATGCACATTATGGCAGTCATGATACCCCGAGGAGAGGAGATGTTTTCAATTTGATCAAAACCCATCATTTCAGAGGAGAAAAACCAAGAAAATGGAGAGGGAGTGTCACGGGAGTGCTCCTTTCCGCCATACCCCCTTGTGGCCCTGTAGCTGCATTGCAGTCAGTACCTCCTTAGGTTCCTTCAGTTATTGTGTCTTTTTATGAAGACTTAACTCACTTCAGTTATCCCAGTTCACAGCCACTCTGGGTCCATATAAGCGTCCCGGTCAGTTCTCTTGTCTCTATTCATGAGCCTCCCTCCAGCTTTCTTCTGGGAACAGGGGTTGTATTTTAAATTAGTAACTTTCTCTTAAGCCAGGAGTCCCCAGCTTTCCTCTCTGGAGCTGGGTTGTAATTCAAGACAGCTGTAAGGCTTTAGCCAAATTTTCCTTCCCCAATTACTCTTCAGGCTTAGGGGGTTCACCTAACAGCCTTGTGCTGCTGATGTCTACCTTGTTATGAAAGGTTAATTAGCATGTGCCAGCTTCCTTCTCCCAGCTCATCCCCAAATGATGGAGAGGGGAGCCTTGCCCTGCCCTTTCTGCAGGGCTTCTGGTTCTGGTCCCTTATAAAAACAGTAACTGACTTTTTCCAAACATTACTCATTCTCAGAACCACTTCCTCTTTACCAGTACCTTTGCATTCTAGGTCTTTGCATATATGAAAACATCTCACAATATTAGAGGGCTGCATCACGTAATGGAGATAAATGGGTTGAACCCTAGGGACCACCTCCCTTTTTGGGACAGGCTACCCTGTCAGAAGCAGAGAGTGGATGAGACATAAGGCTATATAAGGCCAACATATATCTAGGCTCACCATTGACTTCCTTGGAGTTACTATGAACTCATTGTGGTGTAACCAAGGCCAAAATCTTCTGAACACCACAAACCTGAATATCAATGAGGAGATTTTGGGAAAAAGAATACTTCCTTTCTTCCTCTAAGTTTCTAACCTACTTCTCCACCACTTCCGTGATACAGAATAGGAGGAGGGACAAAACTGGCCTTTAACAAAGGAATTTACTAATTGAGTGATAGTCCAGTCTGCTTTTGGTGATGAGAACTTTCCCACTGGTAACTCTCCCTCTCCACACTCTTTTTTTAGTAAGGAAAATGCTATCATTTTAGAGGGAAGTTTATTTCTTGCTTATTAGGTGTATTACAATAACATCTGGAGGGCCTAAGTTAGGAAACAAATCCACTGAGTTAGGGACTGTACAAAAACCTTGTAGGAGGAACTCTCTGCCCCCAAACCAGGTACAATCTAAAGACCCTCACCAAATGGAGGTGCACATTTGGGGAAACAGCATAGAGAGGTGAAAGACACATATCAGGTCAAAATTAAGAGGATTCTTATCTTATGATTTACTGCAATTGACTGTGAGGCAATTTCCCTGCAAACTCTCTGGAGAGACCCCTGACAAAGCCTGCTTTTTAAAAAGTCACACTTCCTGATCCAGAACAAAGGCTCTGTCCTACAGAAAAAGCCAACCCTTAGACATATTAAGTGACTAATCTACTGTACTATTATGGCGCCATCAGAGCTACTGCTCAAACTACTGATAACAGTAGCAAAAAAGTCAAAGCTTGGCAACTGTGTGACTCTTCATTATGAAGCTATTTTTTTCTGAGTTTAGAAATCAAGAGTGACACATTTTATGCATGATTTTAGCCACTTATTTACAAACATTGACCATGGTATTAGATTTGGTGGATTTCACATGATTTGGGCATACAAGAAATTGAGTAAAATCCTGGCTCCGTTTAAGTTAATGGCAAAACTAGCATTGACTTCTGAGTGGCCAGTACTTCACTCACAGTTGAGACACTCCGAGGTTATAGAAACTGAAGAGAAAAAAAGACATATCAGACTATCAAGCCTATTTCCCAGCAATCACTGGATATAGTGGCTGTTAGGAAGCCATTATTTCCAGTATAATTGAACCAAATTTGAAAAGTCATGATGCATAATGACTGCCTTTTCCTTGAATAGCTATAATGAGAGCCAATTCCCATTCACTCAGGCTATGTCTAGATTGCAGGCTTCTTTTGGAAGAAGCTTTTCTGGAAGAGATC
>CM057845.1:218216041-218226220 GCA_030068395.1 Apalone spinifera
AGCACTTCCTGAGACTCCCACTCTCTCCCTGCTGATGGTTCCCTGGATTCTTTCCCTCATTGGCCTGTAGTTTTCTGTCAATCAGTCTGCCCTGGAGCATTGGCCTCTCCCCATTGGCCCTGGGGAGTAGCCAATCATGCTCTCCAGTGGGAAATTCAAAATAAGCTGCAGCCACTCAGGCAGCCAAAATAAGCAACAACTCCAACAAGCAACTATCTACTTAAAA
Organism: Apalone spinifera; assembly: GCA_030068395.1. Lineage (NCBI taxonomy): Eukaryota > Metazoa > Chordata > Testudines > Trionychidae > Apalone > Apalone spinifera. The sequence continues at coordinate 218,216,268 of CM057845.1, forward strand.
AGCCAGGAAAGCCCCAAAATAAGTAATAACCAGCTCCAAGAAATGACAGGCCAAATCCATTTAAAGCCAGTAGAACTGGGCTTGTTACAAGCCATATTGGCAGCCTGTCTCTCCTCATCCCATCTCTTCTCTCAAGTCCCCATCTCCTCCCTCTTCCTGACCCTTCCCTGAATACACCTCATCCCCACTTTGCCCACACTCAGACTTTCAAGACATTGAGATTTTTTCCACACTACCATTTTTGTTAGTAAAACTTATGTCACCTAGTGGTATGAAAAAACACACCCCTATATAAGTTATACTGACAAAAGCATCAGTATGGACAGCACTCCATCATCAGGAAATGCATTCCTGACAGCACAGCTACTGCCATTTGTTGGGAGTGGTTTGATTAAGCTGAGAGGACAGCTCTGTCCTGTTGGTATAGAGTGGTGACATGGGAAACCTTACAGAGGTGCAACTGCATCATTACAGCTGTGCCACATTGTAAGATCTCTAGTGTATACATAGCCCGAGTACATGATAAATGATGTCTTTAAAACACCATGCTCAGGAGAAGGTCTGAAAGCATATAATAGAAATCATTTCTAAGAACAGTCAAGTAGCCCTAATCCCTGGTAATTGTATTTGGAAATGCAATGTTAGAGATTGCTTATGTTAGAAAAAGTTAATTTGGTCTTCATTTTCTTCAAATTTCTAAAAATAGATTAGAATTAAATGTCATGTACGTTTGGAATGTGTGTATTCGGTATCTAACAAACTCACTATTTATGATCTCGGAATTCTTTCCATGGAAAATATTATAAAGTCACTATTATCATCAGGCAGCAATTAAGGCTAGTTCGGGAGTGTGTGGATAATTTAGAGAGCTACTAGAGAAAAGACAGGCCTGTAACCTTAACATTCCAGTCTTCCCAAAGGAAAAGTGTGTGTGTGTGTGTGTGTGTGCGTGCGTGCGCGCGCGCATGCTCATACTCCCATGTGTATGCATAAAAATATAAAACACATATGCACTGCTATCTGTGATATTCAGTGCAATTCATCTTACAGGTCAGGAGATCCTGCCCCTTGCTCCCTCATAATAGCACAGGCAGAAGTTTTAAATACCCAGTAGAGTCATAGATAATATTTTCAATCCCTGATGATATTTAAACCATAATTAAGGCTGCAGCCTACAAGGTGCCAAGTGCTCTTAACTCCTGTTGAAGTCAAGGACGTTCCTCACCTTGCAAGACTGAGCCCTTTGTGTAGTGAAAAAGAGCCAGATTCTTAGTTATCTCAAGGCCCCTTTATACTTCTCTGGGACACTGACATCAATGTGGAATGGTTAGGAAAGGTGCGTGACACTTACGTCTTTAGGAACTCCTGCCTCTTTGGCAAGCTGGAACTTTTTTTCCCAGCCTGGAAAACTACATTTGGAGATGTGGAAATGCCAATAATAATCCTTGGCAACCCAGCCTACCCCTTGCTCCTGTGGCTCATGAAGCCATACATGGGCAGCCTGTTCCACAATAAGGAGCAGTTCAACTACAGTCTGAACAAGTGCAGAATGGTGGTTGAATGTGCTTTTGGGCATTTAAAGGGAAGGTTTAGGAGACTACTGACTAGATTAGATCTCAGCGAATGCAACATGCCCTTTGTGATGGCTGCCTGTGGTGTGCTCCATAATATTTGTGAGAGCAAGAGGGAAAGTTATATGGCATGATGGCAGAGGGATGGGGGGGGGGGGGGGGGGGGGGAGAAGGGGGGAGAGGGCCTAGCCAGAGATCTTGAGAAGTCAGACACCAGGGTAATAAAGAGAGTACAGCATGGGGCAGTTCAAATTAGAGAGACTTTGAAAGAAAGTTTTATGACTGGCCAGTTTTGAAAGTCATGCACATTGCTCTCAACTAGATGCCCCTTCATTCAGTGTGTTTCACTGTAACCTCCTCCACCCCTGCAATACATTCAACAAAGAGACTGTTGTTCAGAAATCATGTGTTTTTACTTAGGAAACTCAACAGAGACAGAAAAGGTGGGACCCTCTGGGGGGAGAGACAAAATCAGATATGCAAGAAGTCAGAAATGCTTCGCAACACTTCCCTGGAGGATGAGTGTGAGGCTTCTCTTGGGTCCATCCCTGCCCCTTGTCCTTGTGTCCTAGGGTCTCTGGGGGAGGAAGCTATGGAACTGGGTGAGGAGGGAAAGTTGGTCAGCAAGAGGTGAGGGGGGGAGCCTGTTCAGGTATGTGCCTTGGAAAGCTGCCATGCAGTCCATCACAGCCATCAGGGATGACAAGACAGTTTCCTGGTGCTTCACTTGCAGTGGACAGGAGGGAGGGAGGGTGGGAAGGGTCGGGGCTAAAGCCATGCTTCACTCGGAATGGGCAAATGGAGGTTAGCGGCAGAGGCAGCAGCTAATAGTTCCCCTTCTTCATCCAGGTTGCCATGTGAGCTATCGTTCTTCTCCATATCACACAGAGTGTGACTCAATGTGGCCAACAACCTGGCCCCTAATCTGCAATGCTTTGTGCTGCAATGATGCCGGACCACTTTCTTGTCTCTATAATATACCTCACCCATCTTGTCTCTATAATATCCTGAGAGTAACATGGCTACCACCACATCAGTGCATCTTCATTGTTTTATTTCATTACATTTCAATTTTATATTATATATTTATTTCATATAAGTATATATTATGTGTATTTTATTATGTTTTGACATTATAAAACAAAATTATTTGATATTGTTGAAATAAAATTATCTGACATGATCAAAGTTAAACACCTTGATGTTTCTGAATCAAACATTTTTCAAAATCTCTATTCCTCAAGGAATTCAGACATTTAGCCTTTTTTTGTTCTAACTATGAACAAAAACCAATTCAAAATGTCAAATTTCCTGAAAGACAGAAATTCCATTTTCTAATCAGGCCTACAGCTAATACTTTACCATGAACTGAACTGAAGTAAGCTTTTTTCTGTTTGCACAGCAGCTGGACTATAGGGGACAGCCCACTTATGCAGTACTATGAACCACATGGCCAAAGCATGATCAGCATTTAGAACGAAAATGTGATGGAAAAAGCATTGATTTCCATTCAGTTCACATTCTGAAGTCTTTCTTCACAGTCACAAGAACTCAAGACTTACTTTTTTAAAAAATGAAATTTGGGATTCTGGAGCAGACTCTAGGTTGGTAGACTGTAGGAAAAAGCATTGGCTCTCTATGTCATTTCAGTTTGATTGCCTTTGTAAATAAAGAATTAGTAAAATAAGGTTGTAACAAATGCCTTGGGGGTCAGCCAAGAAAGAAATACTTTATTTTATACCTTCGGATACCAGGCCTAATTTCTTCAGACACTATTCCTCAGAAGTACCATCTTCTCTTCCTTCATAGTTTAGAAACTGGTAACATTTAATCAAGACCTTTAAAAAAGTAAGGAATAACTTATGCTTTTCTTTCTTAGGACTTGTCTTCACTACATGGTGGATCAACACTGCAGACGATTGATCATGTCTTCTTAGATGTGATAAATCAATCTCTGAGCACGCTCCCATCAACTCTGGTACTCCACCAGAATGAGAAGAGTAGCTGAAGTGAACAGGAGAGCATCCCTGCCAATCATACTGCACAGAAGACAACACAATAATTATGAAGGCTTCAGTTATGTTCTTGGCATAGCTGAAGTTGGGTAGATTAGATCAGTGGAGGTGGGAGGTTAGTGTACACAAATCCTTAGCTGTTACCTTCAGAGTTTGTTTCTATACTAACGCACGTGGCAGAGACACTCTCTTTTTGCAAACAGCAACAACTATTTTAGTGGTAGTTAGTGTACCTGAAAGTCACTTCACAAAGGGGCTGATTAATTTACATTAAGGCAGTTAGACATTAATGGACTGAAGTCAGATTATTTTCATTTTTCCAATTAATGTTCAGTGTCAGTCTTATCAAAACCTTCTCTGTAGCCAAGGCTTTCCCAAGCTGTGGATTTAAAGTTATAAGATGTGGTGCTGAGTTTTCCTTAAAAAAAACCCAAACAATTCTTAGCTCAACAGAAAGAAATTATTGTTTGTCTCTATTATTATGTGAAGGAACTATAGCATATGACCCCTCTTGTTGTCCCGGCTAAAATCTCATCCGATAGACTAACTCTCCTTAAGTGGGAGTTGCTCATAGTGCAAATAATGTGACCACTTTTGCATATACATTTCTAAAAGAGTGGAGAGGAAGAGGAGGTAGAAAGGTGCAAGATGCATAAGGTCCATCCCTTGTGATGGATGGAAGCCAATGGATATATGTAGGTAGAGGATTGGGAGTGGAATTTTCAAAAGCAATTAAGGGAGTAAGGTGCTGATCTCTGACAGAAAATCAATGCACTTGGGTGCCCAACTTCCTAAGGTGCCTTTGAAAATCCTACTTATGATACATTATTGATGGATGCTGTTAATTCCGCCTAGAAAGAGTGTAAGGTACTGGTTTCCTACAAATGAGCTGTCACACATTATTGCCAATTTCAAATGTTCCCTACATGATTACCCTCCTCTGATCATTCTTCTGGAATCTTCTAATTTCCTAGCTTCCTGTCAGTTTTTTAAATGTGTGTTATGGAGATTGCATTGGCTTCTTTGGTTAACCTCTTGCTCCTGACAATGGACAAGAATCTACCTCTGTTCTGTCTATAAGCAGTCTTTGATAGCATTGACCAAAAGAAGTTGTTGTTGACAGTGTCTGCAGGAGATGATTATTTTGGTTTTGTTCCCTCTGATGAAAAATATCCCAGAGACGGATGTTAAACTCCCCCTCTGTGATGTCTCTCTTTTGTGAAGCTCTACAGAGTTGTAGCCTGTCAAATCTCCTGTTCACTTATATTAGAATTTGCTAAGGGACAGAAATGCGGTTTGTGCTGCAATGTAATCAGTATTCTGACAACATTCCGTTTTATGTCCCTCTTTTTTCCAATCTGGATAATGTGATATCTGGCTTCCTGTGCAGCACTGAAATAGAAGTTCTCATAAGGGAACGTTGGCTTTAGATCATTCTAGACAGATCATTAACCAGAGGTGGTACTAACACGTACGAGAAAGCCCCTGCAGAAACTGGCAGAGATTGCATCTGTTCTTTCTATTAAGTGTGGAAAAGGAAAAATCTGAATCTAGAAGTATTTTTAAGATTCTTTGCTTTTTTTCTGAAATAAATGTAGTAGCAAAGATATGTAAAAATTCCACCGCAAATTCTGTCTTTGGCATTCTTTACTCTGTGATGCAGCCTTCATTTTACTTCTCCAGACCATCATTATTATTGTTATTATTTATGGACAGTAGAGCCTATAATATTTTAAGTGTTATACAAACATGAGAGAAGGTGAGAGTACATGAGAGAACCTTCCCTGAGGTGCTCATCCTTGAAAAAATAAAGGCAAATAGATAGATACTTCCAAAAGAATTGGACAAACTTGGCCCCAAGGATGCCATTGCTGGTGGAGTGAAGATGGAAAGGTAAAGAGAATGAGAGGTTAAATTGGAAGGGACATGTATAGGCTGTTACTTTTGCCACTTTAGTCCAGGATGTACTGTAATGTGATTTACACAAAATGATCCTTGAAAACCATCTGGAAGCTTCATCAATGGCAAAACCCAATGGCCTGCTTCCTTAGTGGTTGCCTGCTCATTTTCAAACTTACTGCTCAGTGTTGGGGTTATGAAGTCCAAAATGGTCTGTATAGTGGATATCTACAAAACTGTCTCCCCGTGTTCTTTCTTGAGAGCTAAGATCAGCTAAGGAACTCTAGCTAAGAGTTCCTATATCTGAACATCTGTGTCCTAGAGGCAGGACATTCTTGGTGGAGGGTTCACAGTTCTGGAACTTATTTCCCTTATTTGTTGACCAAAAGCCAAGATTATTGACTGTCAGGACATTAATGCCGGATGATGGGTATAGCTATGTATAAACAAATGAAATTGGCCATTTCATCGGGGGTGTTGTCTTTGCTTTTTGGAGGGAGATTGTATGTATTGATTTTCAATTATTTTAAGGACTAGCTTTCAATTGTTGGCACAATGTTATTGGTTTCAAATTGTGGTCTTAACTGATGTACATTAACAATGAAGGCTAAACAATGTATGCATACTCTTGTTAATTAATTAATTAAGTCCTGAGGGGCACAAAACAGCAGTGAAAGTGTTCCCAGAGTGCACCACCAATGTGTCTTCATCGTAGAAATGAAAAGGAAAGTTAATCTCCAAAGCCCACTCACTCTGTAGCTGAAGCTGCCCCATAGATATCAATTATTGCCACTTCCAGTGGTGAAGAAACTGTTGAAAAGGTACTGAACTGAAACAAATGGTCTTATTTCAAATCTGTATAATTTGAAAAAAATTAATTTGCAAAAACATTTTTGTTTAACTTCATTTGTGTTCACTCTTCAGAAAAAAATAAAACAGTTGTAAATATCAAACCTTCTGGTTTTGCCATTTTTCGGTGAATTAGGATTCCTGAGTAACAGTCTTTGATGAGTATGTTGAAGAAATATACTGCTTCTAAACTTTATGCTAATTGTCATTCTCATCAAGTATGGGCATACTGGAGACCCACTCTTGCCTTTATTTATTTACTTTATTGTTTCCTCTACTACAAAACAAAAAGAACAGTCATGAAATCATCTTGTGGGCGTGTCTCCTGAGAATTGTTTTCTTCACTCCGGAAAGAATATGCTGTGGGTTTTCTAGCTTTGTTAGGAAACATGTCACATGTAGGGATGTCTGTGTTTTAAGGTGTAACCTGAATCAGTGTGGAAAAAAAAGAAACAACTTTAGAAAATGTATGGTTTAAATTATTTTATTTGAGTTCAGTGAGGTTAGGTCAGTACATAATAATAGGCTTTCTTGACAACAAAAGGCTGAATTGACATAGAACATGATTGGAATTATGCATGCCATTTATAAAGAACCTCATTATGCAACAAGGAAGCCTAATTCTCTAGTAAAGGCCTGCAGTTTGCAATCTTATTAATATTCAGTACTGATGTCAGAATTGAACACTAATTGCCCTTTCCACATGTTATAGCCATAAACAACAAATAGAAATCTATTTTTTGTAGCTTTCACATTTTAGATTTTCTGGGGGAAGAGGGTTCTTGTCATTGTTTTTGCTTTTTTAATTAAAAAGACACAGCTGGTCTGGTCTTTCTCTTAATATTTGTCACCCACCTGGAAAAAAAATAAAGTAAGGCTATTATAATCCTTCCCCTGTACCAAACTAAAAGCATATATGACAATGGCCAACATCCCACCAGGTATTAAATTTGCCAACAATAAAATGCACTTTACTGTACCTATCAGGTTATAATTTACATCAAAGAGGTTCTATTATCCTTTTGATGGAATTAGACTGTAGTTGGGTATACTGTATATTATTCTGTATATTGCTATGGGTTTGCATTTTGATTGCCATTATTGAAAGTACTGTAGCATTTCCAGCTGAAATGTTGGTTTTAGGAGTTTATTGTTCAGCCATAAATGTAAAGGTGATTTTCTTTTTCATCTACCCTTGTTCTGAATACCTTTTCAACTGCTATTAAATACTATTCCATAGTTCAGTGTTAAATAGTTGATAGCATCAGCTGGAAGCAGGCCAGTAATGGGAATGTTTATTTGCTAAAATAAAACACTGCTGTGACACCATTTGACTTTGGAGTAGATATTTTATGTTGATTTGGAGGCGCATTAGCTAATGGGAGTCAAATAAAATTCAAGATTTAGGAGGATTCAGATTGTCATATGGTGGGGTTACATGAGCGCATAAAGATGGGGAAACAAGTTTTCACATAGATGAAATGATCATGTTGCCACAAAGTAATATTTACTCAGATTCTTTGTAAAATACAATAGTGCTAGTCAGTTCTTTCTCATGATGCTTGTAACAATCAGCAGTCATTAAAATAAATAAAGACAGACATCTCAGTTGATTTCAAAAAGTTTATTTTGAAATCTATGTGATTTTTTTAAAGCAAAAGGACTGCGCTACTTTACAAACTCAAAATAACTGTTATATTTAGTTTACGCTGACTTTTTAGTGACTTACACAAAGCCAAAATAGGACACTTATTTCCAAAATTGGATGCGTTACACTGCACTGTTATTTCAAGAAAACTAGCATTATTTGAAAATAACAATGTGAACGTTTACACAGCCATTCAAAATAATTTTGAAATAATGGATGGCTTATACCAATACCTGTAAACCTCATTCTATGAGGAATATTGCCTATTCTGAAATGGCTATTTTGAAATAACGTGTGAGTAAATGCTCCACTGCTGCTATTTTGAAATAGCCCCTCACCAGGCCCACTGTAAGTTATTCCTCCCCAGGGCCTCCTGGGGCTTTAAATCAAGATGGCACATCTACATTAGGGAAGCCTCCCTCAGGCTAATTTTGAGGTTTCCCTGCAGTGTGAATATTCTATTTCAAAATAAGTTATTTTGGAGTAACTATTCCGGAATAGCTTATTTTGAAATAAGCATGCAGTGTAGACGTACCCATAGTGTTGACATACAGACTTCCATCAAAATAACAAAATGTGTGGAATAAAACTTATTTTAGTGTAAGTTTGTGCATCAACAAATTAGTTCTATTGTCCCTTGACTAATACGTGTCACTGTCTTCCAAATTTTAATTGTTTACTCTCTTCTATTACAAGATTAAGTTCTGAAACAAGAGGAGATTAAAAATAAACTGACATAGATCTAAAAGAAATTTCCAAATATTACATCTGGGCAGTTATTCAATCTGAAATAAAATAAAACCTTCCAAATGTGCCCAGTTTTCAGTTTATGGTAATTATGGAAATGTATATTTCCTACAAAGTTCATTGCACTGAAAAAAATCATTTATTAGTTGAACACTGAATTTCTGGCAGTACCTGGACCTCTGTGAAAATGCTGAGGCAGCATCACCATTAGCATGTCAGAATGCTAAATTAACAATTGAACTATCTGAGAAAAGCTCAGCCAAATGGGTTTTACTGATTTTTAAAAAATATATACATAATTTTTATGAAAACAATTCATGTATTGCTCAACCAATACTTATTATTCCTATTTATTACTTTTATTGCAGTAGCAGGTACAGGTCTCAAATCAGGACTGAACCTCCATTTGCTATGAATTGTGCCAAGAGTTTATAAAAGACAGACTTTGCCCCAAAGAGCTTGAAATTTAAATAGACAAGACAGACAAAGCAGGAAGAAGGAGGATGCAACATAGAAGCAGAACAATGGGTGTTCCTTTAAAAACATTTAGGGTATGTCTACACAGCAAAGTTATTTTGAAATTACAGGCGTTATTTCGAAATAACTTTACTAGCGTCTACACAGCCAAACCGCTATTTCGAAATTAATTCAAAATAGTGGAGCGCTTATTTCGAATTTGGTAAACCTCATTCTGCGAGGAATAATGCCAAATTTGAAATAGCTATTTCGAAATAAGTGCTGTGTAGACACTTATATCAAAATAGGGGGCCTCCAGCCTTCCTAGGGTCCCCTGGTAGCCACTCCAGCCTCAACCAAGAACACTCCCCTCCTTCCCCGTTCCCCAGAGCCTTTAAAAGGGTTGACTCTGGCCACAGTGCCTGTGCCAGCTCCAGGCCTGCCGCCCCTAAGCCAGCAGTTACTGCCCCTGACCCAGTGGCCCCAAAATATGAGCCAGCAAGCCACTGGCAGCCAACCCTCCACGGCTCCCCAGGAGCAGTCTGCCAGCTCCCAGGAGCCTGCCAGGGCCCAGAGAAAGCGGGCGCCTTCCTGGTCCAGGGTGGAGATCATGGACCTTATTCAGGTTTGGGGGGGATGCCCCCAAAGTCCATGATCTCTGCACTAGATGGATGAATGCGGCCGTCTATGGCAGGATAGCTGCCAGCCTGGCTGCCAAAGGCCACATGTGAACCCAGGAGCAGGTTTGCATGACAATCAAGTTGGTCT
>CM057845.1:218226320-218244535 GCA_030068395.1 Apalone spinifera
CCCCAGTCTCACCAGAGTTTCATTCCCCCCCCAGTTTTGTTAAATAAAGAGAGTCTGTGTTCATGAGAATACATGTATTTTATTTGACATCAGGAAAGGGGGTTAGGGAGGGGTAAGTGGAAGGACGTGAGGGAGGAATGAGGCACAAGCCCCCCGTGGGTCAGACCAGGGAGGCTCTTAGTGCTCCTCAGGATTGCTCTCATGGAGGGAATCAAATAGCTGAAGCTGCATAGCATTTCCTCTGCTACTTGATTGACTGAAGTTATCCCGTGTATTCAGGAGTCTCATTAGAAACCATTTTGATTTGCTGTCTCAGAGGAATTGCTGCATTTTCTGTTTTCTCTGCTTTCTCTGAGTCAGGCAGACTGATGTGCTCTCTCCCCCCCGCCTCCTCGGGCAACTGGAAAAAATATCAAGCCAAAGCAGGCTTTTGTCTGGTGTCTGTCACATTCCAATGGCCTGGGGTTTCCCTAGCAACCACCTGCCAAGATTTAAGGGACCCCAAATCCTTATGAGTGTCTCTGGGCTGATTCCTCCTGGGGGACGTGAGGAGAGACAAAGGGCCACCTGTCACTTGCATTAGGGGAAAGCAGACACGGCAGAGGTGGACAGACTTCTCATCAATGCCAGAGTTACAGAGGGAGGGTGGGTACATGGAGTCAGTCTTTGCCATCCCCAAATCAGGGGTATGGGGGCCTGTTGATGGAAGGGAAATGCAGTGACTTTGGGGCTAGCTGTGCTCCTCTATAGGCTTTGGATAGCGATCCAACTGAATTTCATGTGGTCCCCACATTGCTATACAGGTTGAACCTCTCTAGTCCAGCACCCTTAGGACCTGACCAATTCCAAAGAAGAGAATTTGCCAGACCATGGGAGGTCAATATTGTCTAGCAGCATTGCCAACACTTACACTGCTTACTGGGCTCTTGGAGGACATTTGGGGTAACTTAGAGCTAAATAACGGCACAGAACACTGAGAGACAGGACTTGTGGCTGTAAACAAATTTTATGGGATTGCGGGAAATTTGGCCACACCCATGAAAAGTAGACATCCAGCCAAGTAAAATAATTCCAGATGACAGATGTTTCTGGATAGTAGAGTTCTGGACTAGAGAGATTCAACCTATATTTAAAAGTAACTTTAGTCTGGTGAGGGTTGTTTGCTGCATTCCTCTGTCTTTCATTGGGTTGCATGCATGCAGCAGTTTGCACATTTCTTTGTTTAAATAATTGTAGAGGGGAGTAAAGGGGGCAAACAGGTTTATAAGAATGTCTAACTCGGTTGTTCCTGACTAATTTTATTTTTAGAGCGTTGCCCCTCTTCAACTTGAACAACTAGTCACAGTTCAGGGCCCTGGAGATATTCCAGTTGGAGGTAGAAACTGATGATGGAGTCTAACATTTTCTTTGATGCAGTCTTGCTTATTTATAAGGAATATATAGGATTTTCCTTCTCCAAGCCCAGGAAAAACCAGAAACAAATATAAATATTTTCTTAACTTACAGCCCCATGACTTGTTAACCAACACCAGACCCAAAGAACCTCTCTCTCTTTCTCTTTCTTTCTCTCTCTTGCTCTCTAGCTTTTTCCAGAGTCAGACACTGAGCTTATAGGCTGCTGCTTAGCTTTCGTACATTTGTCTCTATCTTTCTTTTTCTTTTCTCTTCTAAATAAATAAATAAATGCAGAGGCTCCAGCATGGCCATGGAGAGCAGAGGTCACTGGCTGCCCCAAAGTGGTAGATCATTCTGTAGCCCCCTCACCTCTTACTCTTGAGATACAGACTCAGTGGGGAGGCTGCATCTGACCCTGAGACTAAAGAAGGCCTGAGCTGGCTTCAGAAGCACCCTGTAACTTGCCCCTCTGTGAAAGCACACCATGTGTGGGGCAAGTAGGCTAATCAGGCAGTATTTAAGTCAGAAGGGACTCAGTGGGGGTGGGGAGATCCATGTGTGCGATGAGAGGATTCTTTGTGGGACAATCTTGGTTTAGTCAGCTCAGTGGGAGGTTCTGGGTGTGGGGAGATATGATGCACAGAGGCTCATTGGTTGGAATCACTAGCTGGAGTGTCCCCAGCCCTGCAGTGTTTTACCTCTCTGCTGGCTGCTCTGGCTTCCTGAAATGATGTACCTGAACTGCTAGGAAATGGTGCATAACTGCTCTTGCAACTTTCCTTTGCTTCCTGGTCAGAAATTCAATTTTCTGAGGGGAAGCAAAGAAATCTGTGGAGACATGAATTCTGTACATCTCCAGAAGTACTCCAGCCTAAGTCCCTCTTGCTGAATGCAAAGATGCAAAATAAGTCACAAATTGGGCTCATCTAGACTACGAGGAACAGTCAAAAGAGGATATGCAAATTCCCATGGAATTTTCATATCTTTTTCCCATCACACTTTCGAAAACTCCATGGCTTTTTCGGTGACCCCTTCGCTTTGTCGAAAAGCCACTTTTCCTCAAAAAATGAGGTTTACGCAACTTTTTGACAAAAGGGGGGGGGGTTGCTGAAAAAGCCGTGTCTAAACTACTTCCAGTTTCGAAAGCTCTGCTTTCGAAAGGGCGATCGGAAAAAGATATGCAAATTCCCATGGAATATGCATATCCTCTTTTGACTGTTCCTTGTAGCCTATATGAGACCTTTGTTCACTGCAAATCTCACTAGCAGACATGTAGAGCAGCATGGGTGGAGCATTTCTCCTCATAGTACACACAGCCTGTGAATCAATCAGATCCCATACTAACTACACATGAGTTAGCACCTGTGGGATCCGTGTTAGAGGAGAAAAAGTGGACAGGAAGAAAGGGTTCAATATCAGCACTGATATTTTTCTTCTATCTGCTACATTCTCCACACCTACAACACACAAAAGAATAATTGCAAAGGGGCCTTCCATTCACAGTTTGAGGAATGAGAATATTTTGCATTTCTGCATAAGGCAAAACTGTTGAAATAACTGTTTGCCCTGAAATTCGGTAACATATCAACATGTAATATATAACTTTGAAATCTGGAAAGCTATTGTCAACCAAATTAATATTTCTTTGAGACATTTGCCTAATGAAGTTTGTGCTATTCTAAAAGGAATAGTTCGACCTCTCCATTCCTCTTGCTGAAGTGACCATTATTAAGATTGCTACTCAGGTTTTATTGAATGGGAAAGTAAATAGCATACATAAGTTAGCATGATAAACTTGCACATGCTGGCATGCAACTAACATGCAGGTCTCCTGCAGATTTGACATCTTCCATTAAGCAGCTCTTAAACAGATATGCAGGTACATACATACATATGTAGAGAGATTTTTTTACATTAGAACTGAAAAGTGTGGGTCAATTTCTCCAGCCTGCTAAGTTTCCTTTCTGTTATTTAAGGAATGCATAAACAGCCAATTTAATGTAGATGGAGTGCTAGCATGGTAGCATTCTACTTCATACTTCAATCCCTTGCTCTGCTACTGGCTTTCCATGTGACTTTGAATTAGATTCCTAGGCACTCTACTGCTTGGTGGAATTCACAGTTCTGAGTTAGATGGACAAGTTGAACACCTGAGAAATGGATCATTGGAAGCCAGCATGCTGAGCAGAAAGCTGACTATGGGAGCCAAGAGTGAAATGGAAAGAAAAGGGATGGGGTAAAGAGCCCAGTTCCACTAAAGTACTCAGGTACCTAACGCCTGTTGATCTGGAGGTATATAGGTAGCCTTGGGAATCTCAGTCTTGGGAATCCATGGATCCTGTCCTGGAATTAGATACCTAAGCCAGATCAACCCTTTCTCATGAAAAATATCATAGCTCTGAGCAAAGTCATTGAGCCACTTGAAGGGTCAGGATTGAGGTGGCTTGTCCATGTATACTAGCTTTTATGGGGATTGAGGAAGAATCATTCTCTTGACCTAGCTGTCATCTACAGTAGGGAGTTGGTGAACCTAACTGGATGGCACAAGGCATAACATTTTCCACAACCCTGAGCAATGTAGTTAGGTCATCCTAAACGTTAGGTGTATACAAGGCCTACATCCAAACTACATTAGGTGTAGACAAGGCCTTAGAAATGAGAGATGGCTGAAGTTTATTTCTGTAAAAAATGTCAAGGTTTTGGAAAGTTTTCCTTCCCAAATCATTAGAAAAAGCCAAAACCTCCCCTCCTCCCCTCCTTTTGTATTTTTGCTTGAAGAAAAATTGTATAATATTTCATTTTGGAAACCCTAAAATGGGAACCATTTGGTGTTTCAAGAATGAAATATGCTTTCTAGTTTCTCAGGCTCCCTTAAAGTTTGGGCACGGAAGCAGCCCAATAGATAAACAGCCCAGTTGTAATAGAAACACACAGGCACATGAGCTTCCTGGCAGCCCACTAGCCCCCATTCAAGTGCAGTGGAATGAGCCTGCTATTTTTATTTAATTTTCCCTTCGACTGGTGAATAATGAATGTTTCATGCGTATGATATCATTTCTTATGCCCAAAGAAGGAATGATCCAATAAACTTTTTAAAAGAATTGTTCATACACAAATGAGAAAAACATCTGCTTCTTGACTTTGCCCTTAGTTTATAGTGAGAAAATTAGGTTTATGGGTCAAAATTATCTATCAGATACCTGTGGTGCATTACCCTACATCTCAGAAAACCTATTACTGCTCTTACAGTATGTACACATCATGAGCAGATTCTTCTACTTGCAGCAATCTTTTTCCTTTTAATAAAAAGCAATGCAAGAATTATTTGCTCTTTGGTTTTTAATCTGTAAGGTGCAGTTGGCGGAACTGCTTATCACAGGATTTTATTTTTAGTTTTATGGAGATTTGATTATAGGCAAACGAAGAACAGCATATTACATCGCGGATATATGTGTAGTATTTATAGAAATGAAGGGTTTTAATTCAAGGAAATAATCTTCTTTGCTAACCAAAATATAAAAAATAGAAAAACAGTTACAAGTCTGATTAAGTGAAGCATCAATTTTCCTAAAAAATGAAAGTTGAGCTAAGTATGAGCATCTTTTGTACGGAGCTGAACACTATATAGGTACTAGAGAAAAAAATTATAGAGGGCTTGGGTCATCAAATGGACCAAACCACAAAGTTCTGATCTACCTCTGTATCCAGATTTTCAGAATTGGGGGTTCCAAATTTCCACATGTATAAACCATATCTTGAATGTTTGATTTGGATAAACAAATTCCTCTCTAGTAAATAAAATTTCTGATGCAGAGATGATTACAATGGAACTGCAAAAACCGCAGAGGTGAATGCCTCTGATTGGATTTAAAACAGATGAATAAAATGTAGCTTTATGTGATTAAAAGATAAAGGTACACATCCAATACAGGAATATGTAAAGTTGCTGACAGCTGTACTGCAAATCCACTTTTTAAATTGGCAATGATTTTAAAACATGGTATTTCCTTTTTTTATGGTTTCCTACAATTGATAGTGTAGGTTGAAATTTGCAAACAATCAGCACCTTCTTGTAAGATAACTGATGTGGCCAGAGGAAGAACATTTACTGACAGGCTGCAGTACAGCATATGAAGAAAAAATACCACTACAGAGCTGGCGAATGAACATGAGACTATTGAATGATGATTTACCCCTGGAATAATCGTTGCCAGATGCCCTTTCAGAGTATGCAGCTGGAATTAGAATTCTTGAGGAGGAATCCTAAGTGAAGGCTGCAGCAAGGTCGGTCTTTCTTTTCTATTTTTTGTGCTGGAGAACAAAAACCCCAGTCTCTCCCTGTCTGGACAGAATGGTACTGTCCCAGACAGAAAGGTCCCCATAGGCCAAGCTATTCATGTAGCACTACACTGCTGAGAGTTCCAAGCTATGACAGTGATAGGGAGCAAAACAGGGAAACAACTGCAGTGCCCGCATGACAATTAGCACAATACGGATTGGCTTGGCTAGCGGGTGCTGCAGAAAGGGAGAGAGGAAGTAAGGATTAGAACTGCACCAGCTACTATTTCAAGAGTTCAAAATGAATCGCAAGCACATAAAGCGATACAGCAAGTAATTCTTGCATCAACTTATTTCTTAATATGAAAAAGAAATAGCTTTGTTCATTATTTTGCCATATTCAAAATCTTTTATCCAAGGTATGTAGGAATAAAGTCATTGAAGATCTGTAAAGTTCTCTGGCTGACTGTCCCTCTCTGTCTCTTTTTCCAGCCTTTTTCTGTTTGTCAGAGCCATGTTATTTATGAAAAACCAAATCTGTATTCAATTTTATACATAGTACAAAACAAATTTGTTTTAAAGGTTCCTTTTCTGGTAGAAAAATGAGAACTGTACCAAAAATCTAGTGGAGAGTGGTAAAATAAAGGTTTTGTCTGATTTGCCAGTAATAAAAACATCCTTCAGGGTATCAACTCAATGATGTGATGTGTGGGGATTTATGCTTGTCACTGCTAGTAAAACTCATGGGAGTAATCCATGCAAATACCTGGGTCCTGAGATGAGAACAGACTATTCACGCTAATACAAAACATCTGTAAAGGATGAACATTTCTTATCAGTGTAAAAGTGATTTCTTTTTTATCACAATGAAGAATCATTTATTTTAGCAGTGATTCTTTAATTCTAATTTTAGGTTTGAGTTGGAGAATTTTAGTGATAGCCAGGTTTAGAAAGAAACAATGATTTTTCCACAGCTGTTTATGAACGGTTGCCATGTAAACATCCCAGCAATGATCTCTGCATTATGCTTTTTCTATCACCTTTTAGAAACAAACAAAACACCCCTACCCTCACGCACAAACACCTCTCTCTTTTTAATGGAAACACACCATTCACCGAGGAGGTCAGATTCATCAGCACAGGTGTGCTGTGATCACAGACACTTGAAAACATCCCTCATGGGTTTCTCAGAACATCACAGATGGTTATATACCAGGAATCAGTACAAACCGCCCCCCCTTCCATATCAGTAACCTGTCCACTTGGCTTTCTATTACATCAATTTTTCAAATTTTGTTATCAGTAGTGAATTTATATTTTAGATTATTGATGAATAAATTAAATATCACTGGGGTTAAGATCTTGACCCTTGTGGGATAAACAGCTTCACTCATTAATGGTTCCCCATGAACAATTGTATTTTTGAGATCCCTCAGCTGTTTTTTAATCCATTTTATGTA
Organism: Apalone spinifera; assembly: GCA_030068395.1. NCBI lineage: Eukaryota > Metazoa > Chordata > Testudines > Trionychidae > Apalone > Apalone spinifera. The sequence continues at coordinate 218,233,454 of CM057845.1, forward strand.
TGCCCTATTAATTTTGTATAGTCATACATTTGTAATCAGAATCTTGTGATACTCAAAGTACCCAAGAAATTTTTCAGAATTCTATATTGATGCTATCAATTCATTGCACTTAAGTCAAGTGATTAACTCAAAACAAATAAATGTGATTAAAAATTAATCAGGATTAATCAATCACATTGTTAAACAATAATGGAGTACCAATTGATATTTATTATCAATATTTTGAATGTGTTTATATTTTTTAAATATATTGATTTGAATTACAGCACAGAATACACAATATACAATATTCACTGTATGTTATTATTTTTTATTACAAATATTTGCATTGCAAAAAAGATAAAAGAAATACAGTAGAGTATCGATTATTTGACCTAAACAGGACTGCAATATGGTCGGATAGTGGAAATGTAGGATAATACGGAATACTAATAAAAAAATGGGTAAAAATATGCATAAACTCAATTTATTACTAATTCTAATGAAAAAATAAAATAGAATATTTCAACAAAGAAAAATAGGATATTCTGTTGCCATTTTTTGCATAGTTTCACCTTTATCTAGTCTTTGTAAGGCTTCAAGTTTTTGTTCCATTGAAACAACTACTTTCTTTCTCTTTTCACTTGCCATGCTGATAAAGAAATTTCAATCTACTTTGGCATCATCAAACAAAAGTATGACTGCACTTAGGTGCGTGGCGCTGATATGATTGGCTGTTGCACATTCTGCATTCTCATTCATCAATTCGTCATGTCGGCGGGCGGCACGTGATGGCGGGTGGCATGTTGGATAAAACAGAATGTTGGATAAGCGAAGATTGGAAAATCGAGACTCTTCTGTACTATTTTTCGATTCACCTTATACAAGTACTGGACTACAATCTGTTTAGCATGAAAGTGTAATTTACAAATATATACTTTTTTTCATAAATGCACTCAAAATCAATGTAAAATGTTAGAGTCTATAAGTCCGCTTAGTCCTACTTCTTATTCAGCCAATCGCTAAGACAAACAAGTTTGTTCACATTTACAAACACAGGGAGATAATGTTTCCCGTTTCTTATTTAAAATGTCATCTGATAGTGAAAATAGGCATTTACATGAAACTGTTTGACCTTGCATTGTAAGATATTTGTGTGCCAGATATGTTAAACATTTATAAGCCCCTTCATGCTTTGATTTGTAGATCTTTTTATATAGTACAAAATTTGTCATCAATAATAATAATGTAAAGTGAGCGCTTTCCCATCACATTCTATGTTGTAATTAAAATCACAATATTTGAAAATGAGGAAAAAATCCAAATTAATAAATTTAAATTAATTAAAACTGTGATTAATCACAATTAATATTGTAATTGTTTGACAATTGTTAGCTATGTCAACAGTTACTTTATTCCTATATTAGGACTACATATGTTATATCAACAGTTACTTTATGATCATACTCAAATATGATCTTATCTGATAATACATAAATTATCAAATTTATGACATGACTGTGATGGGATCCCCCCGGGGTGCAGCCTGGGACCATGGGACTACAGTGCCTTTTTAAGTCTCTCCAGTCTGGTCTGTCTCTTACAACCTTGCTAGTGATCATAAGCAAGTCCTCCAGCCACTACTATCACTCAGCACAACCTCATGTGGAGCCCAATATTCAGCCAGATTGCATGAATGTTCCCAAACCCCCTCATGAATCTCTCACAGTAAAAGACCATCTAATTGGTTCACCACTTCATCCATGGAAAGTGGGCATACATCAGCTTTTGTAAAACCCAGTGTTGTCTTCAAGTCGTCATTGTTAAGTCCAAGTGGAGTCTCAAGTTACTACAGTTCAAGACTCAAGTCAAGTCTCGAGTCCCTAAAGTCACTTTCGAGTCAAGTCCCAAGTCGAGTCTCAAGTCTTAATTTAAAAAATGTCAAGTCACTTTTGTACAAGCCATCAATATTGGCATTTTCGGACACTTTTTTCACCAAGTCGATTTAACAAAATTAGCAAGTCTCAAGTCGAGTCTCAAGTCACAAACAATGAACCCGAGTCGAGTCTCAAGTCGAGTCACCTAGGTGACTTAAGTCGGACTTGAGTTCAAGTCCTGGGACTCAAGTCAACAACTCTGGTAAAACCTGAGCAGATTTGCCATACACTTCATACAAACTCACTACAAAAGTAGAATTTAAGTGACTTATGTGTTAGGCAAAAAGTCAGAGTAGTTACCAAAAGAAAAGAAAATATAAACAGTCTACATTCTCAACAACTATATCAAGCCGTTTTTCTCACACCAATGGATATTGCAGTTCATAGTACACAGAATCCACCCTTGAAATCTGGGCTTGTCCCCTCAGTTGGAGTCTTCAGAGCATCCTTGTTGCCTCCAACATGGCAGGGCAGAAAAAAGGCCAAGCATGGGCCCCTGTATTTGGTTTTAATAACGTCAGTCCCATGTTCTTGGGGAGCACAAATCCAGGCACATCTGAGGGCACTGCTGAGTCTCTAGGCAAAGTTGAGCAATCCTCAGGTTAGCTCTCACATAGGTGAGTCATTGCATTGTAGCTCCCTTGCTGGATAATGGCCATTGATAGCTGTTTGACACCCTGCCTGGGTGCTGGCTACTCTCCTTGCTGTTGTCTCTGGGGAGCTATTATCTGTCTGAATCCCCATCTTGCAGCATTTTTTAATTACTGCCTTTCAACACAATCTCAAAACTTCACATGCATTGATGATACATCTATGTGAATAAAGAAATGACTTTTAGCAGATCATAACCTTTCCTTGATACCTTACAAGGCATGCTTTACATGAAATATCACAATGTTATGCACCATAAGGAACATGGGGGTTACAGTGTGCTCCCCCAACATCACAAGGACCCATAACACTTATACTAGTTCTGAGCTTTTGTGCAAAAGGATTTTTCCCTGGCCTGCCTTAGAAGAGAAAGGAGATCATGGTGAATTTCAGTCCAGATGAGGAGAGTTGAGAACGTCTCCATTTGAAGCCAATCATATCTTGGCTAGTTTGGCTAGTTTGGATCACATGAGCAGCTCTGTCTTTCTGCAACTCACAGCACTTGATGCATATGTCACCCTCTGCCAGCCTGCAGGGCAGAGAACTGAGCACAGATTCCAGGTGATTAGAGTGTTATCCTGATCTTCCCCTTACATTTACTGTTTCTGCATTTTTCTCTTTATAAACCTTTTAAGACAATGGCATAAGGAGCTGGCTTGGATTTTAGGCTACATCTAGACTACATCCCTCTGTCAGCAGAGGGATGTAAATGAAGCACTTCGAAAGTGCAAATGAAGCTGGGATTTAAATATCCCGTGCTTCATTTGCATAATCACGTAATGGTGCTCTTTCGAAAAAGCACTATTTTGAAATTGAAACCGCAGTCTAGACGTGGTTCTTTCAAAAATGGGGTGCTTTTTCGAAAGATCCTGTAAACCTCAGTTTTAAAGACTGGTGGAAATGTTTTGATATGACTCCTCTTTCTCAAACTGCCTCTCATCTTCCTCTTCTCTTTTCATCCTCTTCTGAGCCAACTGTCACACAATACATGAAATAGATGAGTAAGCTCTTTGTGACTCAGAACATCCCCAGGGAAAAGAAAACTGACGTATTATTGTGCTGTGAGAACACACTGAATCAGCAAAACCCTTGGACACATCCTGCTTTACTCTGTCTGCCTTTGACCACCCCAGCAGAAATGACGTTAGGAGCGTTTGCTCTGCTGCACAACCTCCATCCCTCACAATTCTTCTAATGCTGGAGACTCTGCACCAAAGCTTTTACTGGTGGAAGTAGACCTGGATCATTATATATATACACACACACACACACACACAAACCCCAGAATGGTAAGGACTGAATGAATGTTTTATCCCTGGAGAAATGTATGATGATTTATTGAACATACTCAATTTCAACAGAAACCAATTCATCTTTCATGAATACTTGCTGAGCTGTGGTCATAAAACTGACAAATATGGGACACAGTATCTAAAAGCAAAATGTTTGCATTATAATCAAATATACCCACTGTGACACAGAGCCTCATTGATAGTACACTACTGTATGTCAGTCACCTTAGGTCTGCAGTAAGGCATAATCAGAGAGGGGCTTTCCTTTCCCTGGGACATAAAAGAGAGAGAAAAGGGCAAGATCGGATTATACCCACTGAGTCCAGCCACAGACCCAACCCCTCTTTAGTGGGACGGCATTAAGTCATATTCCATATGCTTCTTTATTCCCTACATGCAGGAACAACCTGTGCTTTCTGATAATGGGTGGAGGGAGAGAAGAGTGAGGGCAGTCAGCTTCAGTAGCGCTGAAGCATACTCTGTACAAGCCAAGCAACAAATCGAGAGGGGAGGACATAACCCCACATGCTCCCCCTCAATGTGGCACCTCTCCCTACATGAGTAACTGCAGGTGGTTGGGGCTGCAGATGCTAACCATCAGCCTAGTGAGGATGGAATGTCCACAGACCATTTTGTGGAATGTCCACAAAATTCCTTTGTCCACAGACCATTCAGGCTGAATGCTTTGCTCCAGAATTTGGCCCCTAAATTCTGCTGCACTGAAAATAAAGTTAATATTGACTCCTGAAATATTCAAGTTGGAATCCCTTTAATCTAAACCCTGATTGTTACTGAAAAGTTAGATTGACCCAAGTACACCTCTTATATGCAGTTAAGTCGATCTAACTTCTTGTGTAGACTGTCATAGATCAACGGAAGAATTCTTGCAGTGACCTCTCAGAGGTGGATTATCTACATCAACCAGAGAACTCCCATTGGCCTAGGAAATGTCTACACTGAAGCCTTATAATGGCCAGGCTGGGCTGCTGTAGCATTTTAGGCATTGACAGTTCCTGAGACAGGCAGTGAAGCAATTGCACTTTAGTCACCGTTTTTATCTAAAAACAGAAAATTATATTTTCCGGGTTCCTTACGGTCTGGTCTTGCTTTCACTGGTGTCAGTGGCAAAACTCATACTGACTTCAATGGGAGCAAAATCACACTCTTAGTTTGCATGATTTCATAAAGTAAATATTTTAAGATTCGTTATCTAAGGTATTAAATATCAAGTAAAAGATGCATGTAAAATTGGCTTTTATTTATATAAATGGTCCAAAAATGCACTTTCAAAAAAGATAAAATGTAAGAAAAAAGCAGCTGAAAACTATGTCCATAAATACAAAAATATTTCATTTTTCCCACTAGTACAGTATGTACTGTTTTGTGATGCCCCAGAAATATGTCTGTGAATATTCAAAGTATAAACCAGCAAACAAAGAGCAGTCAAAAATCAGCAAACAAGGAGTTCAAGAAATGGCTTTGTCTTATAAAATAAATATCCATTTAATAAAAAAAATTAAATTGACAAATTGATCTACTAGAGTTCTATTTCTGCACAAGCCACGTTAGCTCAGTTGCTAATGTGCTATCTATTCATTAAAAAATGTTACTATAGTTACAACATCCATTACAAAAATATTCTAGTACCATGTTGTAGTGGCTAAACAATGCAATAACAAACAAGTTTTTTTATGTTTCTAAAGAACACTTGAACACTCAAAACTTATAAACAAATAGTTTAAAAAAAAGCACAAAAGAGTAGCTTTTCTCTGAAAAACAGCTTTTCAAAAATAGATTTTGTTCTCTTTGTACATCCTGTGCTTTAGTTACTGACTTTAGCCAGATTCTGCCTTGAGTTACACTTACGATATACAATGATTTAATGGTTCAGCAGGGTCACATGTTTAATCCCACTTGCCAATGACCAGGATCCATTAGCGTTACACTATTATACCCGATCCTATTTACAAGTACAAATTCTAAGTGTCTGAGAAAGTCTCCCTGAGCTAAAGCAGTGGGTGAAGCAAGGGCACCAAGAGGAGACTCCAGGGCTTAAATTCAGCTAGAGAGCTCCAGTAATTATTTTCATACTTGCAAGGAAGAAGCCCTCAGTCCCATGCTTCTGGCAATACTCTGTGAGAATTTAAGCCCCAGGAGACACAGATGAGTGCACACATGTCACAAATAGCATTTCACTATTACGAGGCTACAGCTATACTGGCAATTGAACATCAAAACTTTTGTCGTTCAGAGGTGCTAACTGCCCCCTCCCCCGAAGACAAAAAGTTTTGCTGTGGTGAGCGTCAGGGTGAATAATGCCTTGTCGGCAGAAGCACTCTCCTGTCAACAACGCGAACCCTGCTCATTGGGGTGGAAGTATTTTGTCGCCAAAAGAGCAAACAAACAGCAGCTATGCTGCCTGGCTTCTAGCAGCTCGGCTGTGTTGACACAGCCGAGTCGCTAAAAGTCGTGTTACTAAGCCTGATTTCCAAATTTCCCCCATCCCGGAATAGTTATATGGTTTTTTTTGTCTTAAGCCTCCAAACCAAGGCTTGCATTTTAGGTTTGCCTCATGTGTAGATTTGTAATTGCCTTGATATATTATATATTTCTTATTTATTACCCTTAGTTGCTATGAACTCATTCTGCTTTTACCATATTTTTACCCTTGCCTTTCTTCCCTTTTTTGGAAGAAGAAACCTCAATATTGATGCAAAAATGATATATTAAAATGGTTATAACTTATTTTTAAAGTCATCACAAACTTGTTTGCATCTTTACTGAATAGCTACAAGAATTTTATGTTTTGAAGCATCCTTGCTATAATAATCTTCATAGTTATGCTAATTATGTTACACTATGTTGAAGCTAATGAAGCATTATTTGTAGTGTTGTTGTACCCATGTTAGTTCCAGGTTATCAGAGAGACAAGATGGGTGAGGTAATGTCTTTCATTGGACTATCTTCTGTTGGTGAAAGAGATGAACTTTTAAACTTACACAGAGCTCTTCTTCAGGTCTGGGAAATGGTCCTGAAAGAAATCCATTTTGAACCTCCCTTTTCTGGGCTTCAAACAACTCTTCAGCTTTTCAAAGCTCATCATCAGATACAAACTGCATTATCACAGGAAGCCTGAAAAAAAGAGGAGCCTGGGAGCTTAAATTCATAATTTTGCAAGACCTTACAAATCATAGACTGAAGAGATACACTGGATTTATGGCTTATTACAAAAATCTAAAACCCACTAACAACTTGCCCCACCTTCAGCTGCCTATTTTTCCTCACTTTCCTTCCTTCCCCTTATGACCGAACAGGCCTTAATGGACCACTTAATCTTGAAGGGTCTTTTGAAATACATGTTAACTATTTATGCTAAACAATCTCTTGTATTTAGCTGTGTTACTGAGTATGGTTTCCAGACCTGAAGAAGACCTGTGTGCATGTTCAGTGCTTATTTCTCTCAACAGATGAAGTTGGTCCAGTAAAAGATATTATTACCTCACCCACTCATCTCTCTAAACCTAACCAAATTTCAGAAGATTTCTGTTTCTAGCTCCCAACCATATGCAGACATCAAGCAGACAAACAATATAAGCACTTTCAGGAAGAATGAAAGATGCAAAGTTGTGTTAGCAATAAATCTAGATCTATCTTCCTATAGAACCTATACCACCTGCTTTCTTTTAAAAGAAAAAAAAAGTGTTAGAAATATTCTTATTGACATTGATTGTTTTGTGCTCAGACTAAAGTCTTCATTCTATAAACTTGGAGAACATTATGGGAGGGATTAGTTTAGATAATATATTGGTTATTCCCAGGGCTCAACAATTAATGTAATCTACTTGCCTGTGGCGAGTAGATTACAAGCTGGCACGGCCGCACAGCGCGGTCAGCGCATGTGCAGCATGGTCTGTGCATGAGCAGTGTGCGGAACCACGCAGCTGGCGAGCGGCGAGCCCTGGTTATTCCAACACATACTTACACTTAATTGTGACAGTATTTTCTGTTTCTCAAATGCTTAAGATGACATAAGCTTATTTTAATTTTACAAATATTATGTATCTAAATGCAAGACATCAGATAAGAGGTATTTTTTACCATACCAGATTATTACAGTTACACTTACTAATGCAAGTAACTATTTAAGCATAGAATATTTATACTAATGCGAAATTAATTAATTAATTACTAACAGTGTGCAAGCCAACCATCAGCTGAGGGTATGTCTACACTACAGCATTATTCTGAAATATCTAATTTCGAAATAGTTAATTTGAAATAGCTTATTTCGAAATAATGCGTCTACACACAAAATGCATTTCAAAATAGCATTTTTCTATTTCAAAATAGCATGTCCACACTGAGCAGACGTTGAATTGCATTTAAGGATGGTTGGAACCAGTTCTGGCAGGGCATCAGGTCAGAAGTTGCCTTGTGGCCAGGGCGTCCAGCAGGGCACCCTGGGAAGGGCAGGAGGCCCCCTATTTCGAAATAAGCATCTACATAGCGCTTATTTTGAAATAGCAATTTCGAAATTGGCACTATTCCTTGTGGTGTGAGGTTTACCAATTTCAAAATAAGCCCTCCGCTATTTCAAATTAATTTCAAAATAACGGAATAGCTGTGTAGACGCTAGAAAAGTTATTTCGAAATAACTGGTGTTATTTCGAAATAACTTTGCTATGTAGACATACCCTAACATAGAAAGACAAGAAAATCATCTTTCCAAAAATTATCATGTAGACTCAACAACTTAAACTAATAATTTTCTAAGATAACTTATTTTTAAAAGACTGTTTTGGGAACTAAAGACTCATATAGAGAACAAGACTGTTTGGAGTTTTTGCAAACATAATTTTATTTACTGACAAACTCCAATAAAAGCAAAACATTGTCTCAGAAAATGGACTGAATGAAAAGCAAAAGTTAAAACTGATTTTAAAAGTTATCTGGATCTTACCTTCCATAAAAAGAACAAAGACAATAAAAGAAATATTGGATATTCATAAAACAGTATATTTCAGGAGCTGAAAATTTCACCTATGCCAACTCCAAAGGCATGGAGCCAATGAAAGAGTGTCAGCAATCAACTTAATCTAAACAATCATGGAAGATGTGTGTTTCCTTATAATTTCTGAAAATAGGTAGAGTTGAAAAGACTAAGAAGTGAGACCCCAACTCATATCCCCTGCTATTCTGTTTAGACAACAAGCACTTCACAACTTTTTCTGTCCATCTTTACAAGCAAGCTGCCACAGACTGATAAGAAAAAGAGAAGCCTCCTAAAAAAGCAAACCCAGGGAAACTTCCCCATGTCTTCAACCTGGATCAATGAGAGGAAGTCAGCTAAAAAAACTGGCAAGGGATTAGATTTAAAACTCTTGTAATGATTTTGTTGGTATGAAGTAGGGTTGTATCTTCAAAGACTAACAGCTTCTCCTGTTAATCACCAGATGGTAGATTAGACTTTGTATTTCTGGAGAGGAGACAAGGACTAGAGAAATAGTAGAATTTAACAGGATTTAAATTTTTTAATATTGGCTAATTGGCCCATCTCAAGATAGCTTCTTAACTGGCTTCTCCTTAGTAACTGATTTATATATTTACTTTATTTTCATAGTTAAGATTGTTTAGTTTTGCAGCTCTGCACTGGCTGGTTATTTATTAATAGACAACAGGTCTACTTCCCCTAAAATTATTTGTGTTCACTCATTTGTGGAATTTCCGTTTTTTCCCTTTCTTTATTAATAATAAAACAAACCCGGTTTAAAAATTAGGATTATTTAGCTTGGTCTTGACCAAGGTGTCCCCTATGGTATGTAAAATAAATGTTTGGGATTAAATAGTGGAAGCCACATCCCTGAGCTGGCAGTAAGAGAAACAATTAGAGATGGCCGGCCTACCATTTCTTCTTTCTCTAAACTAAATATTTGTAGTTAGTTTTATTCTAGTTATTTTCTCTCTTTCCCTCCCCCCCCCCAACCCCTTTTAGATTTCTGACCAATCTCTTGTGAATCTACTTTTCAGCTGCTTCTTAGTTCTTTTGCCTTTTGTAACAGGGCACTAGTGAGTGGGGTGTCAGTAGAGGAGACTAAACTGTGGATACCATATAAAAAATCAGGAGCCTAAACTGACTGAGCTAAAAACCTAGCTTTCAAAATAGCAGACTCCTTCTACTTTGTGATCCAGCCAGTTGGGGGGACAAGGAAAAACACCATGTAAGGTACATGTCTATTTTTTTTTCAGGAAACCACAGTCTGATACACTTTTGGGTCTTACCAACATGTTCAGGGTCTAATTGAATGCCATATTTGGTCTTATGAAGGAATTGCCCATTGGATGAGATTAGCTGAGACTCTGGGAGTTCAGTTTGCAGCATGGGGCACGGATCATTTGCAGGTTTAAACTAGTGTAAATGTTAGATCGAGGACTTCAGTAACTCAGCCAGATCTTGAGTGTCTATTATAGGAGTGGGTGGGTGAGGTTCTGTGGCCTGCAATGTATGGGAGGTCAGACCACATGATCACGGTGGTCCCTTCTGACTTTAAAGTCTATGAGTCTTTATGTCTATTGTGACAGACAGGGCTGGGTCTGGACACGGCTGAGGGTGTCATCTCAGGGCGAATTGCTCAAAACCAGGGCTACTTACAGCCCTTGACTGGAGACCTTTCTCAAATAGACCACAAACCAGTCACACAGAGCTCTCCAGCTGCCAATCTGGCCAGCAGGATGCCTCACGAGCAAAACCCCTCAGACACTCCAGCTTTCCCTGTTCCACAATCAGCCTTGGACCTTACACACACATGAGAAGTTATAAAACCCGATCTCACCAACTCTGATCCTCCCGGTCTGAAAGAACCAGCCACAATCCCAGGTCAATTTACATTTTAGATCTTACCCACAAGAGCACGCTGGACCAATCCTTTAGAATCTAAAATCTAAAGGTTTATTAATAAAAAAAAGAAAAGGTTGAGAGTAAGATTAAGGAGAATACATTACACACATCAATCACCAAGTTCTTGATGCAGGCTCTTAGCAGAGATGTTACAGATTGCTAGCTTAAAAGTCTCTGGTGCACATCCCATATCAGGATGAGTCAGCAATCCTTCCCGGCTCTGTGTCCCTAGCAAGGATGCATCTGGAATCAGGAGCAAGATTGAAGACAAGACCATGGGCAGTGAGTTGTATGGGCTCGTGGTGCCCATGCTCCACCAATATTTGGA
>CM057845.1:218244635-218256514 GCA_030068395.1 Apalone spinifera
GCATTTATAATTATACATTTTGTGGGGACAGAGTTCTGCGGCTGGGGGCAGGGGCGAGGGAACAGCATGCTGGGAGGGCAGAGGACAGGGTTCTGCAGCAGGGGACAGAGTGCCAGTGGGGACAGAGTTCGGGGAGTGGGGATGGGAATAGGGACAGAGTTTGGGGAATGGGGACAGGAATAGGGACAGAGTTCTGTAGCTGGGGACAGGGGAATGGGGACAGCGTTCTGTGGCTTCCCATCCACTGTAATCCCCAGGTCCTCTTCTGTTGAACTGATACTTAGCCATTCAGTCCCCAGCCTGTAACAATGCTTGGGATTCTTCCGTCCCAAGTGCAGGACTCTGCATTTGTCCTTGTTGAACTGCATCAGATTTCTTTTGGCCCAATCCTCTAATCTGTCTAGGTCACTCTGGACCCTGTCCTTGCCCTCCAGCCTATTAACCTCTCCCCCTAGCTTAGTGTCATCTGCAAACTTGCTGAGGGTGCAATCCATCCTGTCATCCAGGTCATTAATAAAGATGTTGAACAAATCCGGTCCAGGAACCGATCCTTGGGGCACTCCGCTAGAAACCGACCACCAATCTGACATTGAGCCATTGATCACTACCCATTGGGCCCAACAGTCTAGCCAGCTTTCTATCCGTCTTACAATCCATTTATCCAATCCATACTCCCTTAATTCGCTGGCAAGAATATTGTGGGAGACCGTATCGAAAGCTTTGCTAAAATCAAGGTATATCATATCCACTGACTTTCCCATATCCACAGAACCAGTTACCTCATCATAGAAACTCATTGGATTGGTCAGGCACGACTTGCCCTCGTGAATCCATGTTGATTATTCCTAATCACTTTCCCCTCTTCCAAGTGCTTCAAAATGGATTTTTCCGGGGGCTAACTGGTCTGTAGTTCCCTGGATTGTCCTTCTTCCCTTTTTTGAAGATGGGAACTACATTTGCCTTTTTCCAGTCATCAGGGATCTCTCCCGATCTCCATGAGTTTTCAAAGATAATGGCTGAAGGCTCCACAATGACATTTGCCAACTCCCTAAGTACCCTCGAATGCATTAAATCTGGGCCCATGGATTTGTGTATGTTTAGCTTTTCTAAATAGTTCCTAACTAGTTCTTTACCCACCATAGGCTGTCCACTTTCTTCCCATACTGCATCGCATAGTACATTTGTCTGGGAGCTGACCTTGTCCGTGAAGACAGAGGCAAAGAAAGCATTGAGTACTTCAGCTTTTCCTACATCATCTGTCACTAGGTTACCTCCCTCATCCAGTAAGGGCTCCACAGCCTCTCTCATCACCCTCTCATTGCTAATAAGCCTGAAGAAATCTTTCTTGTTACCTTTCACATCCCCTGCCAGCTGCAATTCCAATTGTGCTTTCGCCTTCCTGATAACTCCCCTTCATTCTCGATCAATATATTTATACTCCTCCTAGTCATCTGTCCAAGTTTCCACTTCTTGTAAGCTTCCTTTTTGTGTTTACGCTCACCATGGATGTCCCTGGTAAGCCAATCTGGTCGCCTACCATATTTGCTTTTCTTGCTGTGCATCAGGATGGTTTCTTCCTGTGCCTTTAATAAGGCTTCTTTAAAATACTGCCAGCTTTCCTGGACTCCTTTCCCCTTCATGTAAGCATCCCAGGGAATCCTGCCCATCAGTTCTCTGAGGGAGTCAAAATCTGCTCTTCTGAAGTCCAAGGTGTGTATTTTGCTACTCACCTTTCTTCCTTTGGTCAGGATCCTGAAATCTACCATCTCATGATCACTGCTTCCCAGGTTGTCACCCACCTCTACTTCCCCCACTAATTCTTCCCTGTTTGTGAGCAGTAGGTCAAGCTGCACATGGCCCCTGGTCGGTTCCTTCAGGACTTGTACCAAGAAGTTATCCCCAACATTCTCCAAAAACTTCCTGGATTGTCTGTGTACTGCTGTATTGGTCTCCCAACAGATGTCAGGGTGATTAAAGTTGCCCATGAGAACCAGGGCCTGTGATCTAGAAGCTTCTCTCAGTTGTCTAAAGAAAGATTCATCTACCTCATCCACCTGATCCAGCGGTCTATAGCAGACACCAACCACAACATCATCCCTGTTGCTTCCACCTCTAAATTTAACCCATAGACTCTCAACAGTCTTTTCTCCCTTCTTCAGGTGGTGTGGGCCATCAATACTGTAGTGCTGTGCAGGGTCATCCGCCTGGGCAAGGTGGACTCCATCATCACCAGATTTGCCGTCATGGGGTTCCCCAACTGCGTGTATGTGTGCTATTGACGGAACACACATCCCCATCTGGGCCCCCAACCACTGGGCAGTGCAGTACATTAACTGAAGGGATACTTTTTGATGTTCCCGCAGGCCCTGGTCAACCACCGTAGACAGTTTACAGATGTCTTCGTCTGCTGGTCAGGAAAGGTGCACAATGCCTGCATCTTCCACAACTCTAGCCTGTACCAGGGAGGCTGGCACTTTCTTCCATGAGTGCAGCACCGGGGTCGGGAATGTGGAAATGCCACTGTGCATCATGGGGGACATGGCCTACACCCTCATGACATGGCTTATGAAGCCATATACTGGACACCTTGACCCTAGCAAGTACCGCTTCAATGCCCGCCTGGGCAGGGACCACATGCAGGCGGAATGCACCTTTGGCCATCTAAAGGTGAGGTTCAGGTGTCTCCTGACTCACCTGGATGTGGGAGAGCACAACATCCCTCAGGTGGTGTTAGCATGTTGTGTGCTCCACAACAGCATGGAGAGGAAGGGGGAGGCCTTCCTTCCAGGGTGGGGGGGCAGAGGCCAGCCGGGAGGGAAGGACCTTTAAGCAGCTGCACATAGCTTCCATCTGGCAGGCCCATCAGGCAGGGGTGCGCATCTGGGAGGCCCTGAGGGAGAGTTTCTCTCAAGGACCCCAGTAACTCTCCTCAGGGCCTCCCACTAGGGCCCTGTGCCTTGCCCCTCTTTGCCTTTCCCACAACAACCTCTCCCTTCCCCCCTCTATCTCTCCCCACTGCAGACACAATACAAAATGTTTAGTTGATAAAAACAGAAATGTGTGGTGATTTATCTGAGATAGAAGTAACTGGGGAGGGGGAGGGATGAGAACCTGGAGATGGGGAGGGGAGATGGGGATGAGAACCTTGGAAGGGGGAGGAGAGGCTCAGGGCTGGGGCTGAGAGTGGCACGTGACTCAAGTGCTTCCTCCACCTTGTGTGCGGGACCTTGGTGACCTTGGGGATGAGGGAGTCCGGGGAGGCTAGGGAGATAAGCAGGAGAGGGGGCTGGAGTGGGGTCAGGCATGGGAGGGGGAGCAAGAGCAGGGACTGGGTCTGGGGCAGGAGCTAGCTCTGGGTGGGTCAGTAGAGCCTTGAAAGTTGTGCGCAAGTTGTGTCCCTGCTGCAGCAACTCATTCCACATCTCCCTCTGCCACTGCACATCTTTCTGGACCTTCTGGGTCAGCATCTGCTGCATGTCCTGGAGGATGGAGATGTGCTCCTGGACCCTCCGGTGCCTGCAGCTCCCCCGGGGTCAGGCAGCTGGCTTGGGTAATGTAGACTGCCCTACTGTCATGGATGGTCTGGCTGGGGACAATAAAGTGAGGTGGTCAGTCATCCCTGGAGACACTGTCCCTAAAGCTTTAACCTCATCAGGGAACTGAGACCAACAGTTCTCGGGTCAGAGGAAGGTGATTTACCAGGAGCAAGGCCATGTGTGGCCTTGACTGTGGGCCCTGTCTTACCCATTCCAGAGGACCAGATGTCCCCAGGGTACCATGCTTCCCACCCCCCTTCCCCAACATCCCACAGACAAGCAGGCAAGAGAAATGGCCAGCCACACTGGGATCCAATGGCCTCGAATAGCACACACATTTGCGCCTGGCAGCACTGTCCCCAGGAGCAGGTGTTGCCTTGAGTGTGCAGGCATGCCCGTGTGCCATGCATGGCACTCCAGAGTCTGTGTGTGTGTGTCCTTGTCCCCAGCCTCCTTCCAGCTGTGTCTCATGGCAGGAGGGTGTCCCCCTCCCCGGGGGTCAGAAGTGTGGCCGGCCTCCCCAGAGCCTGTGAGCAGAAGCCCAGAGGTGCTCTGGTGCTGCCTTCTGGGGCTGCGTGGCACAGACTGGTGCTGCTCGCGCATCCACGTGCACGGATTGCAGCTCAATGGCCAGGCCAAGAAGGACGAGCAACGATTGCACCACAGCCCCTCAGCGCCCACCAGGCCCAGGGCCCTGTCTGTGTGAGAAAACTAAGACCAGTCACCTGATGATCCCTCCCAGCCTCGAAGGATGTCTGGGACTCATCCCGGCCATGGGGTACCGGCTCCAGGGTGATAGTGGTCACGGGCTGGCCACGTCCTCCTCCTCCTCCTCATCAGCTGTGACCCCCCGGGTGGGCAATGACGGGGTCTCCAACTCTGAGTCCATGATCAGGGTTGGGAAAGGGGCTGAACTATCCCCCAGAATGTGGGGCAGGTCTTCAAAATAGGGGCAGGAGTGGGGTTCTGCCCTGGAGTGTGAGCTGCGCTCCCTTGCCCTGGCATAGCCTGCCGGAGCTCTTTATCTCTGCTCTGGACCCACTCCATGTTCCTGGTGTGGCCCTTTGTGGCCAGGCTCTCGGCCATCCAGCTGTATATGTCCACAATTCTGCATTTGGAGCGGAGATCCTGGAGGTTCTCCTTGTCACTCCATACCTCGATGAAGGCCATCATCTCCGCCCCAGACCAGGATGGTGCCACCTTTTGTGGCCCCTGGCAGGCTCCTGGGAGCTCTGTGCATGCTCTCTGGGATGGGAGGGGACTCTTGGGGAGCTTGGGGCTGAGACATGCTGGCCAGATGTGAGGCTCTAGCAGCTGCACTGGGCTGGAGGCTGTGAGGGTTGGCTCCTGCCACAATCCCTTTCCCTGGTGTCTGAAGCTTTAAGAGCTGCAGGGGAACAGGAACTATAGAGTCCTGATGAGTGTGGATGAAGTGCCCAGCAGGGCACCTGTGGGATTTCCTGGAGGCCTCTTTTTTTTTTAAACCTCCCTATTCCACATCCATACGCACCCTCTTCCAAAAAAGCTTTTTTGGAAGAGTCCTTCTTCCTCATGGAATGAGGATTACCAGCATTGGAAAAAGCCCTCTGTTATTTCGACTTTCTTTCGAAATAATGGAATTGCTGTGGGGACGATAGTATTTTTTTTCTGGAATAAGGTCCATTATTCTGGAAAAACAGTGCAGTACAGATGCACTCTAAAATACTAATTTGGTTTTGCCTTGTCCCTCTTTTATCTCTGCTATTATAGCCCATGCTCCCTCCCATTTCTGACCCATCTCCCAGGTCTCCATGTTTTTCACTTACCTGTGGCCTTTGGTCACTTGCCCCTGTCAGACCTAGTTAAAGCCTTCCTCACTAGGTTAGCCAGTCTGTGTCCAAATACTCTCTTCACCTTCCTCAAAAGGTAAACCCCATTTCTGCTTAGCAGTCCTTCTTCTTGGAATAGCATCCTATGGTCAAGGAAGCCAAAACCCTCCTGGTGACACCATCTTTGCAGCCAGGCATTCATCTCTAGGATGCACCTGTCTCTGCCTGGGCATTGACCTTTGACAGGAAGGACTGAAGAGAAAACCACCTACGCGCCAAACTCCTTCACCTGTGCACAAGAGCCCTGTAGTCACTTTTGATCTGTTCAAAGTTACACCTTGGACTATCATTTGTGCCCACATGGATGAGTAGCATGGGGTAGTAGTCAGAGGGCTGGATAATCCTCGACAATGCCCTCATAACATCTTGGATATGGGCCCCCGACAGGTAGCATGCCTCCTGAGATGACATGTCAGGGCGACAGATGGGCGCCTCCGTCCCCCTCAGAAGGGAGTCTCCAACCACCACTGCTGCCTCGTAGTGGTGGCTGCAGAATTCCCAGCCTTGGGGGGTACAAAGCTTCTCCTCTTCTGCCTTAGAGAGTGATCCCTTATCTCCTGTATCCAGAACAGAGTAACAGTTCTTCAGAACCATGGGGGGAGGGCTGGAAACAGGGGTAGAGCGCTACCTGCTGCCAGAAGTGACCAGTTGCCAGTGTCCCCCCTGAGACAGAGCCATCTCTTCCTCCATCAATGGTGTGTCAGCAGTTTTTTGTAATGGGAGTCACACTGATGCCAGGAAGGGTAATTAAGAGAGTTATACCTATAATGCAGAGAATGGACAGTGGGGCAAACACATTTTTAAAAATGGACATGCTGAGCCTCTTTGCTCCATCTACTGCCACCCCCAGCTGAGGCTCAGAGCAAAGCCCCAGCACATGGGGCCAACACTTGGGTGCTAGGTTCTCATCTGCTGCTCCATGCCAAGAGCTCTGCTGTCCCCCAGCAAGTGGGGCTCTAACCAGAAATCCAGCACGTGGGGCTGGCAGCCAAAAACCCGGTGCGTGCGGCGGCAGCAGGGACCATGCATGGATGCTAGTCCAGGAGCCTTGGGGTACTGCATCACTGCACACTCCTAGTTCCCGCACTTATGAGAACAGGTAGTGGTCAAAATGAGAGCTGGCCAGTGACCCATGCTTTATGCATGGGACTGCCTGGAACATATGAGCTTCATTTCATGGGGGAAAATAGGTTTCACGTGTTTTTCATTCTGAGTTGGAATGAAAACATGAACTTTCCAAATTTTTCACCACCCCCCATACATATGCCCCAAAAAGGAGGAAAACCAGAATCTCAATATTCTGTAGACCAGTAACTTTCTGACCCAGGTTCAACTCCCTACAGGGTCAAATTAAGAGCAGGGACTCAAGCCTGAGTCTTTCACATCCCAGCTGCATGCCTTTAGCTTCTGGGCTATTAGCTAATCTGGGGTGATCACACTCTCTTATTTGACCCTGAGAAATCTTCCCACTGAAAATTCAGTCAAAACTAATACTTTTTCATGACATTTTTTCTACATGTCTCTGAAAAGAAAAGAAAAGGTATTTTGAGGCTATGAACAACTACTTTTCCGTTTGAGAGATATCTCTGTTTTCATGTAGAACATCAATAACCCTAGGCTGTTTATATGAGTTGGGCAGAGTATAAAATGACTTTGACACTTGCACCATTTTGCATCTGAGGACTTTGTCTGCTGAGGCAAATGGGTGAAGTTCTAAAGCTTTACATGCGTAGTAACCATTTGGAATCCAGAATTCCTCACATTTCTAAATAATTTTATTTTTCTAAACATGTACCCACATATAGTCTACCTGTCTGAACCTTGTGGAATTTAATGGCTAAAGGATATATCACATCCTAGCATGTATTAGGAGAGGACTTTCCAGTCGAAATAGAGAAGAGTTAATGCCAGTGTACAAGGTACTGGTAAGACCTCCTTTGTGACATTCTGTACATTTCTGGTCATCCAAATTCAAGTAAGATGAATTTAAACTGGCCCAGGTACAGAGAGGTGCTACTAGGATGATCAGGGGAATGAAGTGCGTATATTATGAGAGGAGACTAGGGACCGTGGTTTGCTTAGGCTCACAAAAAGATGGCTGAAAGAGGATATGATTGCTCTCTACAAATACATTGTAGAAGTGGGGGGTAGCAGAGGTAAATACTTCCACTCTGTAAGAAGGATGAAGAGTTGTTTGAGCTAAAGGATAAGGTTGACACAAGAACAACATGGATATAAACTGGTCAGGTACAAATTCAGGCTGGGGGCAAACAACTCAATTAGTTTTGAGAGCAAGATGAACAAATGTAGGAGTCCTATTGTAAGGGTTGCTCATTATGGGGGAGAGCAGAGCTCAGTGTCTCTGGAGCTCATTTCTGGTTTCTGTCTTATGTTTCTAAAAGCTCATTCTTCAACATTTCAGCCAGTCACTAGCAGGGTTCTCCTTGTCATGTATTCTGGAGGGCTTTTGTTTTGTTTAACTCTCCTTCCTCTGAAACACCAGGGATGGCTGGAGCTAGAGGTGGAACACTGGTCAGGGTGGGCCAATGCTCTGAGGTGCAGAGCCATCCATTCATAAGGACGTTTCCCAGGCAGCCCAGGAGATTACCTGGGGGGAGGAGGGGTTTGGTACATGTGGTGGTCCCAGCACGTTATGCTTGGCATCATCGTGGCAGCAGAAAGCATCAGCTCCTCCTGCCCTGGAGAAGTGGGACACAGCAGGCTGGGAGGGAGTGATGGGGCAGAGACGTCTCTATAGCTCCTGCCACCACGGTGAATATGTGGGGAGGCAACCCCTGCTACTGCCCTATGCCAAGCCTCTATAATCCCCCAGCTTGCATTGTTTGGGGGCAGGGGGAAGAGCAGGGGTGGAGGCAGGGCGTGGGAAAGAGGTGGAGCAGGGGCAAGGGTGGAGACGGGGTTGGGCCTGTGCTCAGGGAGTTGCCTCAGGCCTGGTGTCCCCTAGGAAGGGCCCTGCTGAGGTGGAGCCAAGCATTCTCTTACTCAGGTGCCTGGCTGGCTGGTTCTTGCTTACATACTCAGGATCTATCAGATTGCCATACGTAGGGGCGGGAAGGAATTTCCCCCCAAGTATGATTGGCAGTGACATTGCCTTCCTCTTTTTTCCCCTTTTCTCTGTGGATGCAGGTCACTTATCAGGCTTATCTCGGTATATCTCACTTAATCGCCTTGCTACTGCAGGGTCTTCAAGCACTGGTTCACCTCAGTCCCTCCTATTCTCAGCCTGTGGTACATAATAGTCTAGTCCAGTGGTGGGCAAGGTTTTTGGCTTGAGGGCCACATCAGATTTGGAAATTATATGGAAGGTCAGGTAATAAAGGCTGTGCCTCCCCAAACATCCAGACCTGGCCTGGCCCTCACTCCCTATCCAACCTCCCCAAGATCTTGGCCCCCCCTGGCAAAACCCCAGCCTCCTATCCAAGTGCCCTGCTCTCCACCCCGACCATGCGACCTGGAGCACTGGGTCTGTTAGCACTACAGCCATGCCACTTAGACACTAGGGAGCTGAGACTGTAGGGGAGGGAGGCAGAAGGGGAGGAGCAGGGGGCTAGCAGCCTATGCTTGCCACACTGCCTCGGTGTTGGGCTGGCTCCTCCTGGCAGTTCTGACCCCACTCTCCAGCAGGAGCTTGCAGGCTAAACTGAAGGGTCCAATTGGCCAGGTGTGGCCTGCTGGCCGTAGTTTGGCCTCCTCTAGTCTAATCCCTGCTGTGGGTTGTAATACTTTGGTCCAAATTTTGGTTGTTGGGTTTAGAATGCAGGTGCTGGGCAGTGTTGGGTGACCTATGATATATAAGAGGTCAGATTAGACAATCTGGTGGTCTAGCCAGCCTTTTCTTTTCCATCACATTCAACCTACTCTGTCCACTGACACTAAGCTTATCCCAGGTCCTGGATTTTCCCCCACAGGGAAAGAGGCAGCTATAGAGCTATTAAATAAATACAGCCAGCTCCAGCTGTGGTCAGTGAGGAAACTGCCCACTTTGCAGAGTCTCTCATAGACATGAGACGCTCTATTTCTCTGTCAGTCTCAAGAGGAAATACGAACTGATTAATTAATTTTAAATCATATCAAAGACACTCCAATATGTTGCATTTTTTAACTCTTTATAGGTAGATGCTCTGCCTGGAATTCTACAGAACACTTTCATCGTCTTTTAACGAACAGTAGATAGATACCTGCGTGCTGTTAGCATCATGCCTCTGATTCAGACAAAAGATAAAGGCGCTTTTCTGGCATTGCCTTTCCGCTCTGTCTGCTCTATGTGCTCTTCACATTGGTCCATTGTTATACAACTCTCCTTGATTTCTCTAGCAAATCTTTTTGATGGAGTTAAATGACCACTGACTTGAGTCATGAAGGTAGCTCTGCAGGTTTAACTGTACTTTTTTATTGCCATGAAAGTGCTATATGTTCACCTGAACATTGAGAAGAATCAGAACCGAGACAAATTTAGAGCACACTAAAGAAACGGAAGTCTCTTAAAATCTTCCTTTTTTCTCCCCTGAGAGAAAAAAAATCAATAAAGTGGTATGAGCAAAGTATGAAATATGCAGCTTCTAGACCTTCATTTATATATGATGACCTTGACCTGCATTTATCTATTCTCTATTTTTCTATTATTAATTAATTATGTTCCACTCCTTCCCATGTCACTACAGGCTATACAGAAAAACAAAGAAATCTCAATAGCTGGATCTTTTTCTTTTGTTAAACGGGACAGACTTATTAGAGCATAAAAAGGCAAATTATTATTTACATGAGAGAAACTAATTTTCACTACTCTAAATTGGAGTGATTTCACTGCCTAAAACCTAATTTTACTATAGCCCTAAGAATGTGTCTATGGGCTTATTGAACATGTTTTTAATGTTTGCATTTTCCACCTTTAGCTTTTCAGTGTTTTCTTTGCTCTTTTATAAGCAAATTACCATGATGAAAGCAGAAAAATGAAGTAGGAAAATAGTCTTCCAGACAATTAGAAAGCAATCGTAAATACAATATATTGACCCTTATATGAATCTCATCAAGTGAATTGCAGTCAAAGGTAGATGTTACAAATGTGGGTAAGGTTAACTCCTTTTTACAGATGGGCAAAGTGAGACAAGGAAAAGTTAAATGACATGGTTCAAGGTCACAGAGCAAGCCAGTAGCAGAGTTGGAAACTAGATTGTGGTAGGTGTACAGCTACCTCAGTAATGATGAGCACATGTAAAGTACAGAGAATATCTGGGTTTTGTTCTGATTCCCAGTATCCTACCACTATTTCACATTGCTTCTCATTAGCTTAAACTTTCAGTCATGCTCTTCTGTATATTCCTGATAATTATTAATTGGATATAAAAGTCCTAAAAATAGGGAGGGAAGAATCACAAAAGTTCCAAAAACTTTGCCTAAAAGAAAACTGAAACCCAAACAATACAACTGCTTATTTTCCTTTACTTGGAATGTGCCATATCTCTTTTAGCTGGTAGCAAAGGTGCCAAAATTTAGCAAGAGACTTTATTTCCATCCAAGGCAAGATCAGAAAATACAGCTAGAACCTTTCTAGTCCGCACCCTTGGGACCTGACTGGTGCTGAACCAGAGAAGGTCAATATTGTCTAGCACCAAGACCAACACTTCCACTGCTTACTGGGCTCTTAGAAGACATTTAGGCCTTTGTCTACACTGGAACATTTTGTCACCAAAAGAGTGAGAGCATTTACATTACAATGTGACATTTTGTCAAGAAAAACACCCAGTTTTGGCGACAAAAAACTTCCAGGTCTGCAAGAGACTTTTGTCTTTTCCCCTCCCTTTTTTGGACCATGTGGATTCCGCTGTTTATTTTATCAAAAGAACTGGCTTCCCCCAATATCCCACAATGCCTGATGGCTCTGCTCAGGCATGTGCCTCTCCCCTTTCAAAGCTCCAGGAAGTATCTAACAGCTGAGTGAGCTGCTCTATCTGGGGAACAAATAAAGAGTAAATCCTTGAAATGCTCCTTTTCTACCCTGCCAGAATCACAGCAGCAGACAGACTGCTGGTGCAGGGGGAGAGCTGGAGAGACTGCTGTACTGCTTTGACATTCCTCAGCACAGAGAGCTCACAGAGCTACTCAGGTTGCTGCTCCAAGCAGCTCAGAATACTGTGCGAGAACTGGGCGGGAGAGAAGAGAGAATCAGCTCTTCCTTCTCACAAGCTTGCACTGTTGATAGAGGTTCTAACAACATCGCCATGAAATGTTGACAATGGGAAGCAGAAAAACTGGTTTGATAGTTTTCACTTTTGGAAACTTTGAATGTCGACAGCACTTTTGTCACCAAACCTTCCCACTGTAGACATAGATTTAGGGGTAAAATAGAGCAAAATAACATCACAGAACACTGAGGCTGTGTCTAGACTGCATCCCTTTTCCATAAAGGGATGCAAATTAGACACATCGCAATTGCAAATGAAGCGGGGATTTAAAT
>CM057845.1:218263392-218275632 GCA_030068395.1 Apalone spinifera
GACCCTATCTCTGCCCTCAAGTGTATCTATCTCTCCCCTTAGCTTAGTGTCATCTGCAAATTTTGCTGAGGGTGCAATCCATCCCCTCATCCAGGTCATTAATAAATATATTAAACAAAACCGGTCCTAGAACCAAACCTTGGGGCACTCCGCTAGAAACCGACCGCCATCCTGACATTGAGCTGTTGATCACTACCCGCTGGGCCCGGCCTTCTAGACATCTTTCTATCCATCTTACTGTTCATGTATCCAATCCACATTCCCTTAACTTGCTAGCAAGAATATTGTGGGAGACCGTATCAAAAGCCTTGCTAAAGTCAAGGTATATCACATCCACTGACTTTCCCATGTCCACAGAGCCAGTTACCTCATCAGAGAAGCTAATCAGATTCGTCAGGCACGACTTGCCCTTTGTAAATCCATGCTGACTATTCCTAATCACTTTCCTCTCTTCCAAGTGCCTCAAAATGGATTCCTTAAGGATCCCTTCCATGATTTTTCCAGGAACCAAGGTAAGACTGATCGTCCTATATTTCCCTGGATCGTCCTTCTTCCCTTTTTTGAAGATAGGCACTATATTTGCCCTTTTCCAATCATCTAGGATTTCTCCCGAGCTCCACGACTTTTCAAAGATAATGGCCAAAGGCTCCTCAATGACATTTGCCAACTCCCTCAGTACCCTCGGATGCATTAAGTCCGGACCTATGGATTTGTGTAAATTTAGCTTTTCTAAATAGTTCCTAACCTGTTCTTTACCCACCAAGGGCTGTCCATCTTTTTAAATATAATAAATATATAAGGAAAAGCCAACATATATTTTTCAAGTATAACCCATTGCCAAGCCAACCTAGTTTCCTTCTTTTGGCTTATTGGATAAGGGGGAAGGAGTAGACATGATAGATCATAATTTTGACATAGTTTCGCATGACAGTCTCATAAGCAAACTAGGGGAATGAAATGTAGATGAAATTATAGCGAGGTGAGTGCAAAGCCAGTTGAAAGTAGCTATCTATGGTTTGCTGGCAAAGTAGGAAAGCGTTTAGCAGGGACCTAACGGGTCATTCCAGGGTATGGTACTATTCAATAGTTTCCTTAATGATTGTAAAAGGATGCTCACAAAATTTGTGGATGATATCAAGGAGGGAGAAGTTACAAACACATTGGATGCCAGGATTAGCAATCAAGAAGACCAAATTCAATACAGTCAAGCTACTTCTCTTAGGAGGAAAAAAAATCAAATATATAAACAAAATATGTATTACACAGAATGGGGGAGGACAATTGGAGGGAGTCTAGAGGAAAGCAACTAAAATGGTAAGAGGTTTAGAAAACTTGACCTCTGAAGAAATGTTAAAAAACTGGGCAGGTTTAGTCTTGTGGAAAGCAAATTGAGGAGGAGACTGATAACAGTCTTCCGATATGTTATGGGCTATTATAAAGAGGATGGTGATCAGTTGTTCTCAAAGTTCACTGGAGGTAGCACACGAAGTAATGGCCTTAATCTGAAACAGGAGAGATATTAGGAACAACTTTCTAACATGGTTTAGCTCTGGAGTAGGCTTCCAAAGGAGGTTCTGGAATCCCCATCATTAGAGGCAGAGACGACTCATAGGAGAGTCATGTGCCCTCCCCAATTTCTGTCAGTGTTTGCCAGCCCTACTTTGTCAGACCTCCTCTATGTGTGGCACCTGCCAGAGCCCAAGAGCTGTGGCCTAACTGAAGAGGCAGAAGCAAGATCTGGGAGTTACAGGAAGGAGCTGCTATTTTCTGGTGGGGGGTGGGAAGGGGGGATTGAGGGGAAGGGGAAGGTCTTCCTGGAAGTAAGATGTGACTTGACCTGTTTCTAGGATGGTTAAAACTAAATCACCCCCTCTCTGCCAATCAGGAGGTACAGGTCATATCTCTGATTGGAAGTTTTTAAGATCAGGTTGGACAAATACCTGTCAGGGATAGTCTAAGTTTATTTGATCCTGCCTCATTCCTAGAAACTAGACTTCATGATCTCTTGAGGTCCTTTTGATTTCATTTGATAAATGTCCCATGTGTTTGGGAATCTCATTTTGTCCTTCTGCTGCTGCTGCTCTTGAGTTGCTAATTGAAGTCTAGTAAGGTTGTGAGTTTAGATGTGTGCAGAGAGTAGTTGAAGCCACATGAGTGGGTGAGATATACCAAAGAAAAAGGTATAAAATAAGGAGAAGAGGGAACCAAGGGCAGAACTCTGTGTCTGCCCATAGAAAGGGAGAGGGAAGAGGTGGAATGACCAGAGTTACAGGATGAGAAGACAATATTTTGAAAGCCCAAAGAGGACAAGATGTGAAGGAGCATAGGCATGGTTTCTGAAAGTGTCAGAGAAGTCTGGAAGCTTGAATATGTAGCAGGTTCCTTGTGATTTACTGACCGAGGTTGTCATAATTAGGAGTGCTGACCAACACCTGGTGACTAAGGAGTTAACTAACGTCTTCAGCACCTAGGCAGGTATCAGGTGGTTAGCCAATAACAATGCAGGCAGGAATTTCAAACTGGGAAAAAGGAGTTTTTATCTTTCCCTCCTTTGTCTGAGAGCAGAGCTGTTTCTTCCAAGACTGAAGGAGATGGGAGACACTTCTCTCTCCAAGAATGGACTTCTTACAATGTATAAGTAGGGAAAAGTTTAGATAGTCCATCAGGATTTGTTATTTTCCTTGTTTGGGAATTTGGAATGAATGTCTGAGCTGTTAAGTGTGTTTTTTTCTCTTTTGTAACTAAAGCTGTTAGCCCACAGGGTCCCCCTGAGTACCTAGATCAATTGGTGGCTCTTTCCATCTAGCCACTTTACTATGCTTGCAACTGTAGTTTTGTTTTGATAATAAAAGGTTGTTTCTGTTTTCTTATTAACTGGAATTGGTTGATTGTTGTGTCCTTTGACTCAATGCCTAGTTAATAGGGCAGAGTCCATCATTGTTTGTGAACCCCTCTGTTTTTCCCAACTCCAAGTAAAATGGAGGTTGGGGCAGGGAAGAGTTTTACCTTAGGGAGGAGATTTCCCTGGTTTTCTTGGAATTACTTGGGTGGTGACTGCGGATTTCCCCAAATCCAGCTATTAGGATTTTTTCAGAAAGTTTTTTTTACCAAAGCCTGTAGAGGCAAGGTTTTTGAGTGCTCTTGCAGGCCCCCACTTCTGCATTCATCATGCCAGAGTGGGGAATAGCCTTGACAGAGGTCATTAGAGATGTTGGTGTAAGCCGCTTGAATGAAATGCAAAGGACAGAATCCAGACTGACAAGAAGAAATCAAAGCAACAGCTGTAAACGGGAAGAGACATTTACAAGGGCATGTGGAGGCAAGCATTTGAGAAATCTCAGTGTCCAAAATGGAGGACAAGAAGGAACTGATGGAAAGTTGGGGAGAGCAA
Source organism: Apalone spinifera (assembly GCA_030068395.1). Classification (NCBI taxonomy): domain Eukaryota; kingdom Metazoa; phylum Chordata; order Testudines; family Trionychidae; genus Apalone; species Apalone spinifera. Next base: position 218,266,784 of record CM057845.1, read on the forward strand.
GGACGGGGGAGAGAGAGAGACAGAGAGAGTCATCAAAGCAGATTTTGTTTGCCTTCTCATTTAAATGTTATCGAGGTTTCGCACAGGTAGGCTATGTCTACGCAGCAGCATTATTTCGACTTAATTGACGTTATTCCAAAATAACAAAGAGCTCAGCTACACAGCAAGCCATTATTTTGAAATAATGTTGAGCTGGAGGACTTTTTACTCTGACTTGTTTTATGTAACCCTCGTTTTATGAGGAGTAAGGGAAGTTGAAGGAAGAGTGTTCTTCGTTTGACTTCCTGCTGTGTAGACAGCACCAAAAGCTGAATTAAGCTCTTTCAACTTCAGCTACACAATTGACGTAGCTGAAATTGTGTATAGCTTAATTCGACTTTTGCCCTGCTGTGTAGAGGTGCCCTTAGGGAGCTGAGAACTGAATGGGTGGAGGTTTTAATAAGGTAGTTAGAAGCTGAAAACTGGTGATGAGAAGTGTGACTGTAAAAGTCAAAGGTGGAGAAGTATTGCTCAGCAGAACTGAAAGAAGGAAGGAAGACATTAGTAGTGGAAATAAACTTTTCCTGAAATTTTCCTAGAGGCTTTCAGTGGCACAGCTGATGGATGACAATAAAGGAGAATATTGCTGATTCATTGAATATATTTCAACTCCATTAAAAAAGAAGTAGCAGACCAGACAGCAGTTTGACTCTTTTTACATTTCTTTTATCTTTTAATAAAGAGACTGTTAGCACTTTAAATTTCAGGTTACAAAGACACTCCAATGAATCACTTAATCACATTAAGTAGCAACAGTGTAATGGCTCTTACTGTTATCTGCTCACACATCCATGTTAAAAAATAAACCCAAGACCAAATTGCTCCTAGCTTCAGATGATTGACAGGTGCGAGTTTTGCTTTGACAAATGTCTTGTCACTATCCTGAGTGCTGTTTATGGCCTTCATACAGAAAATACACAATAATAGCTGCAACACATAGCACTTTTACATTTATCTAAAGCCATTATATAACATTGGTAAATTTAAAGTAATGAAACAAAGAAAACTAAAATAATAAAATAATAATAATGTTATAATATACATAATAGTATAGACATTTTAGCCCTTATATGTCTCATCTCATGTAGCTTTGGGGAGATAGGGCCTCACTGATTTCTGTCAACTTTAAGATCAATATCTTTTTGTTTTAAACAAGTATGAAGGCAAATATAATATCTCCATCTTTTGGATGTGTTTTTATGATACATAGGAAAATCTTCATAAATCTCTCTTATTTGCCAACTTGCCAATAGAGGCACTACTAACAGCACAGAATAATGCATTGTATAGAACTGGGTCATTACAGAAATACTGTTAGCTCTGAATGTAGTTAGCGTATTCAGAAATATACACTAGAGTAAATTTTCAGCCTCTATATTTTCTACATGCCTGTGCTTTCACTGCAGATTCAGTTACAACAGTCTAGCAATTGTGCAAGCAAGTATTAGAATTTGTCCTTGTAAAACTTTTTTAACTGCAACTGATTTTGCAGGTGTTGCACTTGTGTGCATATGGTGGAGTATATAAAGCATATGTACAAGTGATACAGTCTGAAATACTAAATAGTGACTCATTATTTCTGGATGCCCGTCTTAAAAGGGACTAATTTTAAGAACCCTTGTGTAAGTGTCTGATGTACAAAGTGCAAGGTGTAAAGCAGAGACAATGTACCTCTCCACTAGTCTGCTGGCTAAACCATTCTCCTGGAATGAGGGTGAACCAGCTGAGGGTATGTCTACACTGCAGAAAAACTCCAGAAAAACTCCACTTATGTCCACACGGCAATTGCGTTCTTTTGACAGAAAGCAAAAGAGTGCAGGGGTTTTTCTGACAGCAGTAAAAGTCTTTCTATGAGGAAGAAGCCTTTTTCCAAAAGAGCTCTTTCAGAAAAAGGGGTATGTGGATGGGAAAGAGTGGTTTTTTTGGAAAGAAGAGGCCTGCAGCAAAAATCACAGGTGCCTTGGTGGCCACTCCGTCCATAGTAATCACAACTTAAATGCGAGTTAGAATCCAATAGATGTGGACGCTATCTTTTGAAAAAGCAGATTGCTTTTTCGATGAGCTTTTGCAGTGTGGATGATCTCTTTTGAAAGAAGTTTCGCAGCCTTAGAGACTTGAATCAGTTCTACATCCCAGGTTACCAGCTATGCAGGACACACACACACATGCAGAGTTTAATTTTCAACCAAATAACCATTTTGCTGGAAAATTCCTTACCAGGTCTACTTGCAGGTGGCTGTGGATTCTTTGCTTTCATATAAAACATTAGCTGTACATACTTTTGTCGCTGTTCACAAATAGAAAACTAATTTTAGTTTCAAATCATGTTATGTGCTCTGCTGCTATTTCAGAAGTTAGAAATTCTATTGCATTATTACAGTGGTCACCAAACAGTAGATCAGGATCTACTGGTAGATCTTGGAGCCTCTGACAGGTGATCCTGACTGGTTTGGCCAAGAGGCTATCAAGTGCGGCACTTCAGTTACCCTGCCCCTCACTGCTGTGCATCTCCTGCCCTTTACCTTGGAGTTGCCCCCCACCTCCTTGGTAGCCTCCTGCTTGCTGTGCAAGGCAAGAGAGGGAGAGGAGAGGTGCTGGTGTCAAGGTGCCCCCTCTCCCACCCTGTATCCTATCTCCACAGAGCAGAGAGGGGCACAACAGGGCTAGGGATTGAGGGAGTTTGCTGGCTGCTTTTGGGTGTGGTGCAAGACCAGGGCAGGGAAGTAAGCAGTGCCCAGCTGGAGGTCACATCCCAAAACCCAACCCCAGTCATGAACCCCCTCCTCCACCCCAAACACCTACCCTAGCCCTGAGCATCCCCACATCCAAACACCCTCCTAGAGCCTGTACCTAGAACCCCCTCCTGCAAGCCAATTGCCTGCCCCAAGCTCAGCTCAGAGCACCTCTCACACTCCACATCCCTTAATCCAAGACCACAGCTGTCACCCCAGCCCTCTGCCCAGTTGTGGGAGGGAGGAAGGATGGAGTGAGCAGGGGCAGGCCTCAGAGAAGGGGCACAAAGGGGATGTGGCCAAGGGTATTTGGGTTTGAGGTAGATCTTGAATTGCACTTAAATTCAAAAAGTGATCTTGTTCTTTAAAAAGGTAGAAGAGCACTGCATTATTATATTAATCAATACTTTAAAGGGCCATGCATTTTGAAACAGGGAGTGGAAGCGTTACCATTGAATTCAGTGGGAAAGGGTTTCATCCTAGATTTGGATATACAAATTAAGTCACATCAAGATAGAAATAGTGACATTCCTTTATGCAGTACATATTAAACTACAGCCATTCATAGGTATATGCTGTAGACCAGCAATGGGCAACTAAGAATAGCTAGTGGGCTTCATGAATGCCCACCTTCATTTCAGAGGGATGCATCAGTCTACAGTCCACTGGGGTTCCACCTGCGGCCCTGCACCCCCTTGTTTCCCCTCTGCCCCCTACTCCTCTTGTGCACTAAGGCACTGGAGCCTCACACTTCCAACTCCTCCCCTCCCTCAAAGCACTTTCCAAGCACCATGAATCTGCTGATTTGCTCTCTGTCCCTGTGTGCTCCAGTGCCCCAGTGTGTCATATGCACATGGGAGTCCATGGGCCGCGGGTGGAGCCCCTATGGGCCACATGCCGCCCAATAGCCACAGGTTGCTCACCTGTGCTGTAGACTTTACAAACTAGCAAAAAAAGTTTAAAATAACTTTCCAAGACAGGTGTCTACGAGCAACCGTGGATAGTTGGTCCATACATCAAATCAATGTCATTCTCAGAGCCCAATTAATCTCATTTAAAGATGTCAGATATTGCACACACACATTCTTAAACCACACTGTAAAAATAGCACACATCTGCTGGAGGAAGGTGTGGGATGTGGCTGTTGTGTAATTGAGATGATATTTCTTGAGGAAGTGCAACTCAAAGTCTGAATTTCTTGAAGTTCACCAGGTATTGCTTATAATTCTAACCCTGTAATTCTAAAAGGTAATACACACTCAAAACACAGAGATTTGCTTGCAACCTTAACTTCACATCAGTAAAGCACAGCTTGCTGAAGAATAATAAAAGCATTCCTATATAGCACATGTATCAACCTGAAAAAAATTGGCTACATTGCACCAAATTTGTACCTTTTTCTCACCAGACTATGTGTGTGTGTATCTAAATGCACCTAATTGTTAGGACTCCCTCTGTGCCCAAAATAACTGTCCTTAAATAGCCACTGATCTTCATATCATTAATTTCCTGTTCAGAAAACTAAAATGCCCTTTAATTATCCAGCTGTAGGAACACTTAAGATGGTACTAAATTCTGCTTAAGTACAGTCTCCTGCCAAAACGGAAGCCAAAATATATAATTATGTTGGCATTAACATTCTATAGCTGTGTGACATCAAAGCTGCACAATGGCTGGAACATTCTGTGAAGGGCAACATTGTCTGGGTAATGTAGCAGAAACACTTATCTAATAGCATGCCCTCCTGTGCCCTCTGTCAGAGTGCCAGCATATTAGTCCTATTATCAGTCTGCAAGTAGTATAGGCTTCCACATTGTAAATGTTGCCAAAAAGAAACAGTCTTCCATGTTACAGGAGAAAATGTCTAGGCACGTATGGGAAACTGAAGAATAATTAGATTACAGTGTTTCAGGCTGACCCCTGTGCAAGGAAATATTCCTGCTTGCTAATTTACATTAATAAAGATCCTGCTCTTTTTTATTATTTTTTTTTTTACAGAATATTGTGTTTAGTTAGCAGGTCATGCATTTTCCACAATGGATTCTAAACAGATTATTATAGACAAGTAAAGAAGAGTTGAGGTAACCTTTCCTAATATCATCTTTAAAAGTGACGTTTGATTCCTACTCCCCCAGCCACAAATTATGCCTTTTCTTATGAGGTTATTATTTCAAAGATTCAGTTCATTGCTTTATTGTGGCAGTTTGAATCAAACAGGTTAAAAATATCTATTAGGAAGTTATTTAATATACTAGCCTTCCTCATTAGAAGCATGTTGCAGCAGTCTGTCATTATGTGACAGGCTCACTGAAAACACTTCCATCTATTACAAAAAGGATTCAGGTATTATATAGGAGCTTAAAAAAAACTTAATATTTTATTTTCAGTATTCCCATCAACACCGAATAGTAGAAAGCATCTGCTCAGTGCAGCCCAAGAAGCTGAATTCATAGAAGAACATACATAGATGATCTATTTATTATTAAATCTATCATGTTAAAACAAATTAGTAAATGGAAAGAGAAGATAAGAGCTGAAGTGTTTGAGTTTTATGTGTCATTATTTTAAATTATTGCATTTATAAAATTTTTAAATATTGAAATTAAAACCTGTCCAAACTAAAACTCCAATTTTAGGGTTTTTTTTTAATCATCCAGTTTTTAGATGCCAATAAGCTAAGACAAAACACTAATGCTTTAATTATAAATGCCTTCTGTTTGTGAAACACATTTGCTTGATCCTTCAAACCAACACACACACTCCTATATGGGGACGCTTGTGAGGTCTGGGATCTGGCAGCTCAGCTGCTGCCCAGCGTCATGTGACTGGGTCTGGAGTCCGGCCATGCAGCTATTGCCTGATCCTGCCTGGTAGGGCCCAGGTCTGTCTGGCTGGTGCTACCAGCTCCACATGATGGTGTAGTAGGGGGGAGGGATGGCTCAGTGGTTTGAGCATTGGCCTGCTAAACCCAGGGTTGTGAGTTCAATCCTTGTGGAGGCCGTTTAGGGATGTGGGGCAAAAAATTGTAAGGGATGGTACTTGGTCCTGCTGTGAAGGCAGGGGACTGGACTCGATGACCTTTCGAGGTCCCTTCCAGTTCTAGGAGATAGGCAATCTCCATTATTAATGTCTAGATCTGGCTGACCGATCGCCACCCAGCTCTGCATGGTGGAGTCTAGGTCTGCCCAGCCGGCTGCTACCTGACCCTGTGTGGCAGGATCTGGGTCTGGCTGCCTGGCCCATGCCCACATCCTGCTGGGGGGTCAGGAGGAGAGGTAGCATTGGATAGAGGGGATTGTGAGAGGGTGTTTTTTTGCAGGGCGAGGAGGTGTTATGGTTCTTAAACTGTGGCTCATCTAACACATTGTGGGCCACAAAGGTAAACAGATTGAGAACCACCAACATAGAGGCTTTGTCTACACTGCAGGGTTTTTGCACAAGAAGCTTTTTGTGGAAGAGCTCTTCCGCAAATCTTCTTACGCAAAAGCATGTCCACACCTCAAAAGCACATTGCAAAAGCGATGGGCTTTTGCACAAAAGAGCATCCACACTACATAGACACTCTTGCGCAAGAAAGCTCTGATTGCCATTAACAGAATGGCCATCAGAGCACCTGTGCTTTTTCTGATAGGCTCTTTTAGGGCAAGAAACCCCTGCGGAACGTCCACACATGCCTTTTTGTGCAAGAGCTGTAGCACAAAAAGGAGTTATTCCCCATGGGGAGAGGAATAACTCTACCAGCAAAAGCCCTCTGTCCTGTTGATTTACTGTGGGGGTTTTTTGGTGCAAAAACGCACTTAAAGTGTGGACGCTCTGCCATTTTTTGCACAAAAATGGCTGGTTTTATGCAAAAACTTTATAGTATAGACATAGCCAGAGTGTGTAAGTGAAGGGTCTGCTTAAGCCAACACTTAGGCCAACTCCTCTATCGGTACATCAATATCACTCAGGGTTTGAAAAATGTTCAACACTAGGCGATATACTTATACCAACCTAACCCCCACTGTAGACAGGGCTATGTCAGCTGGGAGCTTCCCATTCCAGCACAGCAACCACCTTTTGGAAGGTGGATTGACTGCAGTGACAGCAAAAAGTTTCTCATCAGCACATGAGTGGTTTCACGAAAGCTGCACCAGTGTAATGATGTACTTGCAGTCAAGCCCTAACTCAGGAGAGAAGTGACTGATAAAAATGCATTAATTTGGGATTCAAAATGGGCATGATCAGTTACCTGTTTCTGCATGCTCTTTTTACTGCTTTTAATGTACAGCATTTCTAAAAAGCCTTGCAGTATACTAATGAAGTGTCCCAAACATGTACACCAACAATAGACATGCCATATATATAAGTATTTTTTTTAAAAAAATACATGTTATTTTGCTTTGCTTGGCAGAAAAAGATGGTTGAGACAGTATCAGTGAAGAAGGCCAAACAGGTTAAATAAGAGATGGGAGGAAGATGATTCTAATGGTTGTCATATGGGATTAAGGAGTCATAACTCCCTGCTCTGCTACAGACTTTCTAGGCATCCTTGGAAAAGTCATTTAACTTTTCAGTTTCTCTTGTAAAATGATAGGATAAATATCCTCTGTTCTAAAACACACTAAATCAGTAGAATCGGATAAATCCATCATTGTGAAATGATCTGTGTTGATAGGAGACATCTCAGCAAAGAGATAATGGGAATAATGTGGCAGGTAAAGCTGTAAAATATAAAGCAGAAAACTTAGGTGATATTTTATAGCACTGATATCTACAAGTTGGCAATGATTTTATTATCTCATGTGGACCTGGGAAAACATACTTCCATACATGGATGTGAAATCCAAAGTGTGATTTAATATAAACATACTTCTGCTGTTTATTGTTCTGTAAATATTCTTCCAACCTGTTTTTATTCACATATCTGGAGAGGAACTCTTATTTAGATGACTATGGCTATTCATGTATGAGCACATATATTTGTGTTCAAGGAATGACAATTATACTAGGAGTTCTTGTCTGAGCAACGTGTATGTGCTGGCTGTGTGTGTTTGTAAGCGAGGTTTCTACAGACAGGAAGAGAAACAAGGGAATGAGAATGCCACTGGCTTTCAAACAAACAAATATATCTAAATAGTCAGTCAACCTGAGCAATAACAACTAGAGAGGTAGAAAAATATAAAGGGGATGCTTTATAAAAAGAAGAAAATTCCTTGTCCAGGTAGCATTATGTATGCAGTCCAGTCCCAGAATGTGGAGTAAGATATCTGCACAACATGGACATATATTGAGGTTTAAGATTGACCTCTCAGTACATCTACCCTATGGAATCATCTATATGCATAGAACAATGCCATCAGAATGTGATCCATTAGCCACATAGACACAACCAGAACAAAGTCAAATAGTAGAGATCTATCAACCTCGTCAAGAATGAAGAGAAGAGGGGCCACAGCTGATTTGGTAGAACATGATGAGACTTTTTAATGTAAAGTTAGCTAGACAGTCAATAAGTCTGCCTTGTATCTTTCTCTCTTTGTTAGGCCAGGGAGGGCATGCAGATACACTTAAAACTGAGATCCAGTGTGCTGCTGAATACAGGGCCTCATTCTGATCTTAGGTACTTTAATTTTCACCATGGTAATTCCCTTGAAGCAAGTGGAGTTATTCCTGATTTACACTGGCATAGGTGAGTTCCATATCCAATGGATGGTTTATGCCAGCTGAAGATCTTGTCCTATACAAAGTCTCTTTGCACATCACCACAACCACCAACTCTGCTCTGCCAAAGATGCCCTCCTCACCCTTTCATCTGCTTCTTCTACAACCATCACTGTGTCTTCTATATCTGTTAAGAGTTCTTGCCCCTCTTCTGTCCTGAAAAGATGGTATCATTTTAAAATCCACTTCATTTTTTTTAACAAGATCATTAGAACAGCTTCCCCAGTATATGGTGAATTCTCCATCACTTAAAAGTCTTGACATCAAGAATGTGTCTCTCTAAAAACGTGCTATGACTCAACCAGGATTTATGAGCTTGATTCATACATTATGGCTACGTCTACACAGGCACCCTTTTCCGGAAAAGGGATGCAA
>CM057845.1:218281204-218291870 GCA_030068395.1 Apalone spinifera
TAGCTTCTATGATGAGGTAACTGGCTCTGTGGACGTGAGAAAGTCAGTGGATGTAATATAACTTGACTTTAGCAAGGCTTTTGATGCGGTCTCCCACAATATTCTTGCCAGCAAGTTAAGGGAATGTGGATTGGATAAATGGACAGTAAAATGGATAGAAAGATGTCTAGAAGGCCGGGCCCAGCGGGTAGTCATCAACGGCTCGATGTCAGGATGGCGTTCAGATTCTAGTGGAGTGCTCCAAGGTTCATTTCTAGGACCAGTTTTGTTCAATATCTTTATTAATGACCTGGATGAGGGGATGGATTGCACCCTCAGCAAGTTTGTGGATGACACTAAGCTAGGGGAAGTAAATACCCTTGAGGGCAGAGATAGGGTCCAGAGTGACTTAGACAAATTGGAGGATTGGGCCACAAGAAATCTGATGAGGTTCAACAAGGACAAGCGCAGAGTCCTTCACTTGGGACAGAAGAATACCAAGCATAGTTACATGCTGGGGACCAACCAGTTAAGCAGTAGTTCTGCAGAAAAGGACCTGGGGGTTACAGTGGATGAGAAGCTGGATATGAGTCACCAGTGTGCCCTTGTAGCCAAGAAGGCTAATGACATATTATGTTGCATTGCCAGCAGATCCAGAGATGTCATTATTCCCCTTTATTCAGCTTTGGTGAGGCCACATCTGGAGTACTGTGTCCAGTTCTGGGCCCCCCACAGAAAAAGGATGTGTAAGCATTGGAGATGGTCCAGCGGAGGGCAACCAAAATGATTAGGGGGCTGGAGCATATGACCTATGAGGAGAGGCTGAGGGAGTTGGGTCTGTTTAGTCTGCAGAAGCGAAGAGTGAGGGGGGATTTGATAGCAGCCTTCAACTTCCTGAAGGGAGGTTCCAAAGAGAATGGAGAGAGGCTGTTCTCAGTAGTGACAGGTGGCAGAACAAGGAGCAATGGTCTCAAGTTTTGGTGGGAGAGGTCCAGGTTGGATATTAGGATAAACTATTTTACTAGGAGGGTAGTGAAGCACTGGGATGGGTTACCTAGGGAAGTAGTGGAGTCTCCATCCCTAGAGTGTTTAAGTCTTGGCTTGACAAAGCCCTGGCCAGGTTGATTTAGTTGGGATTGGTCCTGCCTAGAGCAGGGGGCTGGACTTGATGACCTTCTGAGGTCTCTTCCAGCTCTATGGTTGTATGATTCTATGATTCTATGAGTAGAATTTGTTACTGAGAAACACCATTTTTATATAAATCAAGTACTCGTGTGTTCCCCTCACTCTTGTATCTGATTGCTAGACAAAAGTAAAAACATAACACTAGAGCTCTAAAGATCTAAAATGAGATAAGTAATGAACTGACTACATTCATTGAAACATGAACGTCCATTATTGCTTTGATGGCTAGTAGTCTCACAGTGGATTCAAGTTATCCTAGACATTCCATTATTTTCATGGGTGTGTATATACATTAAAAGGTTTATTTATCAGAGGACTAGCTGTGTTAGTCTGAATCTTCAATAGTGGTAAGGAGCTTTTGAAGGTTTATTTAGTTATTTACTTATTTTAAGACTTAGGCCTTTTCAGGGACCGTGAGTGTTCTAAGATATAATTGACATTCATTTTGAGGGTCAGAGTGTCAGCCTCACTCCTTTTCCTTTGTCTCACTCGGGTATACCAAAGGGAATGGAAACTTCCCTCATGTCCTCTACTGGGAATGCACCTCTGGCATTGGGAATCCCCAGTGGGTATAAAAGTAAGAGAGATGGCTCTTAGGCCTCCTTCCCTGCAGCCTCTGGTATGGATACATGTTGGGTTAGGGCCAGAGTCATGTTCCTATATGATACCATAGCATCATAGCCACCTGATACAGCTTTGAGACACCCAATGGTTGCTCCAATCAGCACTCAGGAGAGAGTTAAGGGATCCACAGCTGTATCCCTGACAGCTCCTCCTCTCGCTGAGCAAAAAAGGGATGCAGCAGAAAGTCTGGTTCTGATTCCTGAACAAACTATGCTTCACTATGTCACTGGTTCTAACAGGTTAGCAATACATGCCAGGGAAGGAGAGCATTCTACCTTGCCAGGAATGTCAAGCTGTATCCAGTTTACAGTTATTTCCGTATGATCTATTTCAGACACAGGACAATCTGAACTGGTGTGGCAGCCTGGACATGCTGTGTTGGCAGCTGTGAGAACCAGGTGCAGGAGTGGACTCAGCTCAGAGGCTTACCACAGTGTACTGAGGATGTACACACTCTCCGTAGGGGGATGAGGTTGGAGATAAGTGCCTGCTGTCTGTCCCCTTTGTCTGCACTCTCTCAGACACGGAGTGACACTGAGGTCATGTTTCTGAAGAGGCTGGTACAGTCACCTTCAATAAGATGTCACACTGGCAACACTTTAGAAACACATAAACCTGTAGGAAAACAAAATCCTCAGCTAAAGTAAAAGGTGTAAACATAATTGTGTAAATGCTACCTGCCACCCTGGCTTAGTGATGGCGTTAAAACTTGCCTTAGGCAAGATGCTGAGAATATGTCTGTCACGGGTACAAGTCATTCCCACCACAGAGCACCCACATATTTTCCTGCCCAAGGCAGCCACCTGTCTTGCCTGTGTAAGCTTGCTGTTACACATTTTTATTCATGCAGACAGGGCTATTGTACACAGACAGAAATCTGATGCCCTAAATAAAGAGTAAATCTTTACAAAAATAAATGGAAACTTTAAAGAGAAAGCAGTTTTCCCATTTTTAAAAGTTAATACTTTTTTTCTTACATTTTGGTGTGTCACTGTTTTCCCAGTCAATTATCTGTGATTGACAAATCACCAGCTTTGTTTGGTTTTGTTGGCAATTGTTCTGAGTTTTGAAAAAAACCCAAACCCTTGCTGCGTGCTATTATTATTGTCCATAATCTTCAAAATTCAGATTGAATGGCATTGATCTTAACTTTATCCAAGAGGTTTCACAGAGTAATCAGCAATCATAACCCTACCCTGGAGCAACCAGTTCTCTTGGTAAGAGGCTAGTTTGGTCTACATGAGCCTTCATCAGTGCCTCTGAGGCTGCCAAGAAGGATGTCAGAGGAGTTAGTGGTTTTTTGAAACATGTCTCTGCTTAGTCTCGACTGTGACCACAAATTTAGTTCACATATATCACTGAAAACCTCTGAACTATTGACCTAGTAGACACATGATACCGCGCTTCCTGCTAAACCCAAGATAGTCTCAGCATTCTCAGCCACAGATCCAAGGTCTGCAGAAACAATGGCTTGGTTAGAGAAAACAGCCTTTCACAGGAACTTCCCAAAACACTGTTTTCACACCTCCACTCCTCTTGGTAATTAGGATTAAAACTGAAGAACATGCTGTTGACAATAAATATAAACAGCAACAGTAGCAGTGACTATGGTGAACCTTTGCTACAGTAGCATGATCAAATTGTTGTAGTCATGTTGAGTGACCCCTTTCATTGTTAGGCTGATGATTTCTTTTATGACTGTCAAAAATATCAAATTACATGTCAGATGACAGAGGCACAGATCACTATTTAAATATCCAATGAAAATGCAACCTAGTTCCCTAGCAGGAAGCATGTCTGCAGATTAATAAATCAAGTTAGAGACAGTATTGCATGTCTTTGTTGTAATCAGAACCAAGTAGCATTTTCTTAAATTGCATTCTTTGGTCATGATAAGTTAGTATCAATACATTTCTCCAAAAAGTTTAAATGTCACAAGGATAATGTACAATCTGTAAAATTATCCCATGCTTTTGGATAGTCAAATAGAGATAGTGGTTGAAAAACTCCTCCATCTGCCTGTTTGCATAGCAATCTCTGGAGAACGCCACTGAATGGTGACACTTGCACCAGTTGTTCAAACAGTCTGTCATTAAAAATTCATGTGGGGAAGAAGATGAGAATGCCTAGCTAATCTAATAATTTCCTCCAGGATTTTCCTCACCAAAGCTCCAAATTGCCTCAAGTTGAAATGGTTAAAAAGGTCTTTGAGGGGACTGGCTTGTTTATTCAGAGTTTCTGAGCATGGGACTAGCATTTCATCTTTGCAGAAGGGACACAGTCTGCTGCTGAAATCCTGTCAATGAACTATCAAGAAAGTTTGTTAATCATTAGTAGGTGTTGCTTTATATCCATCCAATTGTTTAGATCACTGGTAAAATGTAAGAGCTTTTTGGAGCTAATCCTGTGGTAGCATAAATGTGAAGGCCAATAAGGTTACTTAGAGATAAAGCATTTGAATAGGTAAGTGAGCCTGACATAGTTAAGAAATTAATAGATTATAAAAGGTAGAAACTGGCACTGATTGGACTGTAAACTTGGTCCAAATATCCCAAACATGATGATCCCAGTAATCAATCTGTTTTGAATTTTGCATAGGATTTGATCACTGCTGTTGCCCACAGACGGTAGGGAAATACATGCTTCTGCAAAAATTGGAGCACAGGGAACAAGAATGAGCAGAAGCAAGCTGCTTTGTAGAACTCAGTGTTGGAAATCTCTCTATTTAGCCCTGAAATGAAATGTTATTTGGCCCATGAAACTCTTTATAAAACATTTCTCAGTGGTGAATATGGATATAGCCCTCCAGAATTTAACTGGCAAAAAGGTCTCTGGAAAAACTCCAGATTCTGTAGGTATTTTCCAGGTAGTTTTCAAGCCTTGCTTATCCCCTTTGTAGTTTTTGCATACATCTGGAACCAGCCCAGTGGGAGACCGAGTTCAGTAAGGTCAGACATATGAATTAACAGAGCAAACCACTGGGGCTACTATCACATGTTCACTCAGAAATTGATACACTTTTGATAAAAGCCATAGCAAAGATGAATTTGGCCTGTATTGCCAATCCTAAATCAATGAGTTTAGTCAAGAATTGAAGAAATCTCCATGACAACAAATGTAATGTGAAAGCTGTTTGTTATTGATATAATGCTGCTAGTTAAGCTCTTTATATCTGCATATATATTGAAAATATTTACATGAAACCATGAATGGTAATTCCCTTAAAGCTATATCTTTAAATGACATAGTGGTTCTGATTCTCTACCTAATACTGTACATTGGGGAACAGTATGTGTTTGAAAATATTAATAATTTTTTCAATGTTAAATATTTTTACCTTTACCTTTTTACCTAAGCCAGGACTGGCTAACACATTTTCAAACAGTTGTCTTGTCTGTCCTATTTGCTAAATTATTTTCAACTGCACATGTGGTTCAAATGCGAGAAAACAGGTTTTCTAGCTTTTGTCCCCAGTATAGCCAGAGTCACAACATGATCCTGTGCCCAGATCAAAGAGTAAGGCAAATATTCCTGTCAACAAGGCTCTTGGGATTAAGGCAAACAAAACGGGAGAAATATGCTGGCAGCAACATTGTTTGAAAATATATGACTTTTACCCTTTGACAAATTTCCAAGGAATTTCAGTACTTTTAAAGTCTGTCATTCCTAAATTCACCTTTTTCTCTGTTCATGCAGGTAAACTACTTGCTCACATCTTAATCATTTCCCAACTACCATTGATGCTAATTGTCCTCTGTATTAACTTTGTGTTGTTATGCTATGACTTGGGCAAGCAAAACTTTCCAATGAAGTTGTTGGGCATAATAGATGCATTCTTTTCAAGCATAATGAGAATCTTGTTGATCATTTTTGAACAATGTTCATGCTATCTTGGCTCACCAGTGTCTGGTCCTGGTGACACTTCTGTGCCTGTGCAGGCTCCTAAAAAAGCATTGCATTGTTTCCCTTCCCCCTAAGGAAACCAAGATAGGGTGAACAACTTGAATCATAGTCTTTTGCAGCAGGCCACACATTTGTTAGTGTGTGTGGACTGAGCATTATCAAAGGGGGTGTCTACACTGCAATGTTATTTTGAGATAACAATGTGAGTGTCTACAGAAAATAATTTTGAAATAATTGATGGCTTATTCCAAAATCTGTAAACCTTATTCTATGAGGAATAATGCCTATTCTGAAATAGCTATTTTGAAATAAGGCATGTATAGATGCTCCACTGCTGCTATTTCACAATAGCCCCTCACCAGGGCCATTCTAAGTTATTTCGCCCCAGTGCCTCCTGGGGCTCTAAATCGAGATAGCACATCTACATTAGGGAAGCCTGCCATGGACTAATTTTGAAGCTTCCCTGCAATGTAGACAGAATAACTATTCTGGAATAGCTTATTTTGAAATAAACACACAGTGTAGAAATATCCAGAAATAATTGACTCCCTGGCTGGAGGTCAATCCTTTGATTCAGTCATACCAGCTATATGGATCCATCTGCTGACTTGACATTACCTCAGTGATCTTCCATCACTTTTTAACATCTCAGCTCTTCTATGCTGCCCACAAACTATATGTAATAATTCAAAAGAAAATTACACTGAACACTTATTTCAAAATAAACCATTCCGGAATAGTTATTCTGAAATAGCTTATTTTGAAATAGCACGTCTACACTGTAGGGAAGCCTCAAAATTAATGTGAGTCTTCTCAAATATTAAATTGTTTGGATTTTTTTGGCTAATTTAAATGTCACTCCAACTTTCATTTTCAGTCAAAGGAAAGTTTTCATTCTGTCATTTCATTTCAGTTTTGGAGATCTAATTTTAATAAAAGCAAAAGAAACTGAAAAACGAATAGCTAGTTTTTTATGAGGACCTATGTACCATTTAAACACCTTTGGCTGGTGTTTCTGTTGCAACTGAAGGGAGGCCCAGGTTCAATCCCAGCTAGGCAGCAGGCTCTTGAAGTCAGATCTTCCATATCACAGGGGAGTGTCTTAACCATAAGAACAACCATACTGGGTCAGAACAAAGGTCCATCTAGCCCAGTATCCTGTCTGCCAACAGTGGCAAATGCCTGATGCCCCAAAGGGAGTGAACACAATAGGTAAGCTTCACATGATCCCTCTCCTGTCACTCATTTCCAGACAAACAGAGGCTAGGGACACCATTCCTACCCATCCTGGCTAATGCCATTGATGAATCTAACCTCCATAAACTTATTTAGCTCTTTTTTGAACTCTGTTAAAGTCCTGGTCTTCACAACTTCCTCTGGCAACTGCCAGACTACTGGCTATTCTGGGTTGGGCTTGTCTCAAGTTCTCTCTCCACTTTGTATAAATAATTAAATATTCATTGGGCAAAAGGATGTAAGTAACTTGTTCTAGAAGCTGACGATTGTCTGAGGAACGTCAGCAATAATCTTATCCTTACCTTGGAGTGTCAAATTCAGAGTTTACAGATGTTGCATAATATCAGAGAAAAACATTAGACTCTGAATCCGTTGTTCATCATCCAGCAGAACTTTCCCCTTTTTTTTTTTTTTTTTTCAAAGGATAGGCTACAACAGTTCCATAATCCTATTTAAGACATTGCTGGTCAATACCCACCTCGCAATATAGTAGAAAGAGATGCAATTAGGTTTCTCTTCAAGATCCAGCTCTTTGATGACATTTTTGAACCACCAGTGAGTTCTCATTCAGGCAGATACAATCGACTAGTTCTAGGGCTGTTTTCATAGCATTTTTGCATTTGAAATATTTTCCGGTGAGATCTTCAGAATTGATGATGCAACAAAAAAGGAGAAACTCTAGAAATTTGGGGTCACTTTTCAAGCATCTGATAAGGCCTACTTTCCCTCCCTCCCACTTCCTCCCCTCCCCCCACATTACAGGTTCTCCATCCTCTGCAACATTGACATGTTTAACAAGCGGTATGTTGGCATTTGTCACTGCTTTGTCATGTGCATTCTTTATATCAAAACCATATAAAAAAGAAACAAAAAAGATTGTTTCTTTTTGCAGCACTAACACTAACATTTCTTCTTTCATGATCAAATTCACAGAAACATAGCAAACAAATATCACTAACGGTGGTTTATCTTGTGTATCTGTTGATTTATCCACAGGTGGGCTGGCTGTTAGAGAATTCTTTAGATCATTTTGCATCTTGCTTGCAGCATCAACACTGACCTGGAAGATATACCTCTCTATAGATTGATATGAAATTGGAATTTGCTTTATTAGCCATTGAAGTTTTGGGTTACTTGGATCTAAAATTAAAACCCACTTTTGCACTATTCTTCTTAACAAATTATCCATCACAGTATGGATGATATTCCATGACATAACAAAACTAACCTGCTTATTGAATGCCAAAAATAGTGTTGACAATTTAGGTGTAATTTTAATTAGGTTAGCTTGTTTTTCCTTAATTCTGATTTAGGAGGATATTTATTTGAAAGATTATTGTGATTCATTTTGTAGTGATATTTGAAGTGGCTAACGTTTAATGAGAGTGTGATGCATTGCAGATTACACAAAGGGTTTTCCTGATTTTAACAGTGAATGCAAAATCTTCCTCCTATTCTAGCTTATAACTTTCATTTTCTTCTTCACACTTGGTTTTCTTACAGTTTGAATATGTCATCCATGAAATTAACATAGGAGATCAAAACTTAAATCTAAAACTATTCAAACATGACTTATGAATGGTAAACACAACCAATAGTCTGCAAAATGCAAGGCGATGGCAAACATATAAGGTCTGCACAGCACAACATCTGGGTATTAAACAATATTTATGGATATAGTGCGCATGTGTGAGTTTTTCTTTCTATCCATCTCACTCTCACACTATTGGGGTCAACAGAGCTTAAATTATTTTAAAGCATTTGATATGGCGTGACCTTCTTATCAATAAACTAGGGAAATACAACTAAGATGGGGCTACTGTAAGGTCAGTGCACAACTGGCTGGATAACTGTTCTCAGAGAGTAGTTATTAATGGTTTGCAGTAATGGTGGAACAGTGTAACCAGTGGGGTTCCTCAGGAGTCTGTTTTGGGGCCGGTTTTATTCAATATCTTCATCAATGATTTAGATATTGGCCTAGAGAGTACGCTTATTACATTTGCGGATGATACCAAGCTGGGAGGAGTTGCAAGTGCTTTGGAGGCTAGAGTCAAAATTCAAAATGATCTGGACAAACTGGAGAAATGGTCTGAGGTGAATAGGATGAAGTTAAATAAGGACAAATGCAAAGTACTCCACTTAGGAAGGAACAATCAGTTTCACACCTACAAAATGAGAAGTGATTGTCTAGGAAGGAGTACTGCAGAAAAGGATCTAGGGGTCAGCGGACCACAAGCTATGGTCAACAGTGTGACACTGTGGCAAAAAAAGCAAACATGATTCTGGGATGCATTAACAGGAGTATTGTGAGCAAGACATGAGAAGTCATTCTTCTGTTCTTCGCTGCACGGATTTGGCCTTAATTAGAGTATTGTGTCCAGTTCTGGGCACCACATTTCAAGAAAGATGTGCAGATATTGGAGAAGGTCCAGAGAAGAGCAACACCAGGTTTTATGAATGGTGTTCAGGTCTCCTTTTAAATCTAGCTTGAAAAGTCATGGTTTTGAATGGCAAGCTGAACCATTTTAACATTTCTTAATTTTCCCCCCCTTTTTGACTGAGACCATTGGTTAAAATGAGTATGAATTCACAGAATGTTTCTGTCTATCTGCATTTTTTGTCAAGAACAAAAGTTGTGACTGAAAAAAATTGTTTGGGCATTTCAGTTACATTACAATGTACCTAAATGAACAAATAAAAATAGAGACAAAGACACGGAGATCTATCTTTAAAAAAATCTTTGCAGTGTGTTCATTGTGTAAATCATGCTAGGATAAATTTTCCTGTGGGCTCAGGGGAAGCAAAGAGGTCTGGTTCTTCCTTTGCCAGTCTAGCACAGTAGAGCAGAGTGCCTTACAGCTGTACTTAGTGTCACAAAATGTTCAAGATGGCTGATGTTTCTTTGTGAAGATTTGGAGTCAAATATACCCCCTTTTTCACTTCATTAAGATACAGCATTTGAATTCAAGAGCCGAGTACGCGTCTAAGTGGTTAATTATGCAAGTACTCCAACAGCACAGGGATGAACACAGTGTAAGAATATTTTGAAACTGATTAAAATTGGTACCGTTGTGTCTGATTAAATATTAAGTACTGTACCTTTGCTAACAGAATTGTAAAACAGCAACAAAGTTACTGAGCATAATATTCTTCCACTAACCTTCCAATATTATTGTAAAATATTAGTAGTGCTCTGTATAAAACATGAGTATATTATTTTCAGCCTCTTCTAATCTTGTCAGATATACTGATAAATACTCTGGCTCCTGCTATTAGTAAAGAGGGAATCATTCATTCTCTTGGCAGTTTGCTGGGATGCAGTTTTATGGCACATGAAAATACCCATAGTTTGGTTTAATTTACAACAGAACAGATAAGGCATTACTTTGTACATACGATCAGCAGATATACAACTTGGAAGCTGAGTGTTTTACCCGTGGTGATATAAATGCTATAAAGGAGTCTGATGTCAAAGGCCTTAATTTCTCCAAAGTTGTAAAAAATTTCTCCAGTGTAACATTTGTATTTCTCTGGTTATGCTATCTCACCATCTAGCTCTTTCTAATGCATTAATCACAGTAGCATTTAGACAAAATTATGTAAAGCAACATATAGTCCATATAACTGCATTCTTCTTTCTTCCTTCTGTTTTGTTATATATATTGCTACTAGAATACTTCTCTTCAGGATCAGAGGGGTAGCCGTGTTAGTCTGAATCTGGAGAAGCGGCGAGGGGTCC
>CM057845.1:218318137-218330762 GCA_030068395.1 Apalone spinifera
CCCCCCCCTTGTGGGAGCATTTTCTTTTTAACTGGTCTGGCCTTCAACCCCTCTCCCCCTTTCATGGAGTGCGGCGGCCCCTCCCCCCGCCCGGCCTCACCTGCCAGTGCCAGGATGTGGGCCTCGTGCAGCAGCAGGTGCCTGGAAGCGGCGCCTCGGCGCTCGGCTGAATGCGCCTTGGGCGCGGGGTCTGGGCAGACCGGAGCAATCTCACCGAGCGGAGGCAAGCCCGGCTGGGCAGGCGCACGATGCGGTGCGAACCTGGCCCCAGTGCGCTCCCAACCTCTCTGCTCCCTGCAGCGGGCAAGGGAGACCCGGGGTCAGGGAGTCCCGTCCGTGCAGCCGGCACGCGCCGCGTGGCGGAGTGACTCTGGGTGCTGGGGTGTTTTAGCGTTGGCGAACCGGGCAGCTGCCCAGCTAGCCCGCTCCTTAATCTGGACCTGGTCACGGGCCGCATAGTGAGCCCCTGCAGGCCGCATGTGGCCCGTGGGCCGTATATTGTGGAGGCCTGGTCTAATGAATACTGAACTGCCACACCTCCCCCCCCCAGCACTTAAATCCTGTCTGTTGCTTTTTGCCATATGCACCACTGGCATGCTTGGCCATTTCCCGGTTCCTCCCTAGAGAATCCATTTTCCCTCAACTACCAGCTCTTACCAATGGAACAATTAGAGTCAATGGTCCTAGATTGTTATATTGAAGGAGGAACTCAGAGATGTCATCAGTGAGGTGTCAAACAGCTTTCCTGGGCAAGTGTAGCTGACTGGAGAGCATTATAATAACTTTGCCTTGGGCAAGAGTAGATGTGAGTTCAGCACATAGCACAAAATGGAGCTCCTCATCCAAGGCTGCAGTACAAAATAGAGTTCACTGTTGGATCCAGACATGCCCTTCTCTCTTATAATGGCCCTGGGTTGTCTTGACTTTGATTTTTACAGATTTGTCATTCCAAATATAGATGCATGTGTACCAATACAGATCCCATTGCAGGTGCATGTGTTCTCATTTAGATCAGTTCAAGCATGCAAGACTGTGTGTGTTCATTATCCTTTACTAGTTCCTAAAGGGATGGCCTTTGGAAGTCAAACTAACTATCTGGGCACAGCAGGTTTTTCATAGGGATGGCCCATGGTATCTGTGGTACCACATTGTGGTGTCAACATAAAAAACAACTGCTGAACTAACATATCAGGGTAGTCTTTTCTAGACAAACTTTTCCAAAGGCTTCTAATAGAATTTAGGCTCCCAAATAGTTTAGATGCATTTGAAAATGTTACCCCTCTCCCTTTAGCTTTACAAGAGCATGGTAAACTTCCATCCATATAGTTTTATCAGACACATTTCACGTATTGTGGTATCTGTGGTGGTGAAATCTTTAGAAATATCTAGACATACAAACAATGAACTGTATTTGTGCTCACTTCTTTGCATGAACATTCTACCTGGGTGCCATAATGAGAACGCTTTCAAAATGACAATGGCAGTACATGAGAAAGGTGCATAAAAGGCTCAAAGTTGCAAAATCAAATGAACGCCAAAACCATTAAATAAACTCTTTACCTGATTCATTTCTACTATTCTTCTCCAAATCTTTTTGCCAAGCAAAGCAGAAAGAAGTTTGACAAACACTCTGACATATGTAGCCTATTGGCAGACAACAGATTGTCTAAGTCTAGACTGAGCAATAATAGCCCACTGCAAAATGGTGGAAAAAGTCAAAGAATATTGACAACTTGTGACTGCAGTATTGCTGGGTGCTAAGTTAAGGTTGATTCCAAACCAAAAAATGACTCCTCTTGCTCTCTAGCTATACTAAGAGATTGCCACATTGCATATGCATATGCAATTTTCTCTCTCCTCCATGTTCATGTAAATTTATAATACAGTCTTTAATTACCTGCTCATATGTATATTCAGGCTCAGTTTCTGCCTGCTTCTTACATGCCAGTATAATGAGCAGAAGAAGGCAGAAGAAATCCATTCCCTCTATTGCATAGCCTGGGAAAGGCAAATTAGAACTACCGTCCCTGTACTCAAGAGACTCTTCCTGTCTTTAGTCCCCAAGGAATACACAGAATGACAAAAGAGTCTTGATCCCTCTCCCCACACACCAGGAAAAAATGCAGTTTTACATATGTGTCAAGGAATTCAAGAAGGGTTTTTTTTTAAAGCATTCAACATTGTATTCGAAACATAAATCTTTTATGCAGAGACTGTACAACACATAACTAGAGTGGGTCACAGTATCCTGACAGTTCCTAAATCTGAGGATTTGCTGTATTGCACAGGTCTCGCCTTGTCTGATAGCTATGGTACAAGCTGGACAAGGGCTTGCACCTCTAAATGACCATGTCTGTCTACAGACTCTATTTCCTTTCCATTCTCCATGGATTAAAATTCTCTTTTCTTCAGGGTTTTTGATCAGTGGTTGTTCCTCCAACAGTCACATCCACAACCAAAATAATAGTCTTTTTAAAGAAACATGAAGACAAAGAGGAGAATTTCTGCTATCTCTGACTGTTGCGGTGTAAGCACACCCCATCTCTTGGGAGAGGTCACATGAGGGCGTAGATGTCGCCTAGTCAGCTGTTGGACTGCCGGCAGTTTTTCTCTTAGCCCATGAACCCTGCCCTTTGATCCAAGGTAGTATATCCTACTGGCTAGAATCAGTGAGAAGTGGCCCTCTGACTCAGGGTAGCACAACTGGGCAGCCGAAGTCAATAAGATATGGCCCTATAATGCAGGGTGGCACAGCCTAGTAGCTCAAGTCAATAAGGTATGCTCCTTTAATGCAAGGGAGGTTTAGTTGGACATTAGGAAAAACTTCCTAACTGTCAGGGTGGTTAAATACTGGAATAAATTGCCTAAGGAGGTTGTGAAATCTCCATCACTGGAGATATTTAAGAGCAGGTTGGATTGACATCATTGAAGATGATGCTTGGTCCTTCCATGAGGGCAGGGGACTGTACCTGATGACTTCTTGAGGTCCCTTCCAGGTCTAGTATTCTATGATTCGATGATTGTCTGTTAGTACCAATTTTGGCTTTCAGAGTCTTTGCTGCCCAAATTCTGTTAATCTGTTCTCTGAAGCTAACAGTCTGTTGCAACATCTAGAGAGATTCAACAAGTCAAGTGAGAATCCTTTCACAGTGTGTTCAGCATCTCTTCCAGCTTTAATGTTCTCTCTTTTTTTTTAAACAGGTACAGTCTCCTTTTGTTGGGGGTAGAAGCAGGTGTCAAAGACTCCTTAGCATTTTGAGACATGACTTCATATTTCTACCAACATAGTATATTTCATCTTTTCTTTGCATGGAGATCTTCTACAACAAGCTATTTGGAATTCCTTTGCTACTAAAAATGTTCATGATTATTTCAAGAGTTATTCCCTTCCCAATCCCAAAACATAGAAGAAGAAAAAATACTAGATGGTTTCTCTTCTTGAGTGAAAAGTGAATCCCTTTCAAAGTGACTCAGTTAAATAATTTGAGAGCCAGGTGCCCAAATTCAAAAAGAAAATGGAGAAAAGCTGGTCAAATTAAATATATGTGAGGCAAGAATATATTTAGCAAGGTTTTTGGTTTTGGTTTTCAAGTGGAGTGAAATAACTCTCACATTTGTTCTGTTTCCTGGTACAGAAGTATTGCTACAGATTTGAGACACCAACCCTGATATAAAAGTGGAATCTCTATCACTCAAGATAAAGCAACAGCAACAGTAACTATTTTGCATACTACAGTTTATATTTCTAGGATACCGCTGTTTGCAGGGCAGCTGCCGTTTTGTGGGTAGTTGCTGCAGTCCATTAAAGAAGCAACATACAGGCTGCGTCTAGATTGGCATGATTTTCCAGAAATGCTTTTAACAGAAAAGTTTTCCATTAAAAGCATTTTCGGAACAGAGTGTCTAGATTGGCACAGATGCTTTTCTGCAAAAGCACTTTTTGCGGAAAAGCGTCCGTGCCAATCTAGACGCGCTTTTCCACAAAAAAGCCCTGATCGCCATTTTCGCAATTGGGGCTTTTTTGCGGAAAACAAATCTGAGCTGTCTACACTGGCCCTTTTGCGCAAACGGGAGCAGAATAGTATTTCTGCAAGAATCA
Source organism: Apalone spinifera (assembly GCA_030068395.1). Taxonomy (NCBI): domain Eukaryota; kingdom Metazoa; phylum Chordata; order Testudines; family Trionychidae; genus Apalone; species Apalone spinifera. The sequence continues at coordinate 218,322,237 of CM057845.1, forward strand.
CTGATTTCTTACAGTAGGAAGTCAGTGATTTTGCGGAAATTCAAGCGGCCAGTGTAGACAGCTGGCAAGTTTTTCCAGAAAAGCGGCTGATTTTCCGGAAAAACTGGCAAGTCTAGACACAGCCACACTGTACTTTCTAATGGAGACCTAACAGTTGATTCTGTTTTGTTTTCTTAATCTAAATATAAATAATTCAGATTGAAAGTATGTGAGAAAACATAACTCTCTAAATTCTGTAAGTCTTTGAATTAACATCTTGCAATGTATCTAGGCTAGAAGGGTAACAAATGGTACTGGATGCCACTGAGTTAAGACAACAGAACAATAATGTCCAAGAAATCAGAAGAAGTTAGTGTGGGCATTCCAGACAGAAGTCTGAATTTCAAAAAATGCATAGAAGGAAACCAATTCTTGTTTCCTTTTAAACCTAGAAACAAATACCTTTTATATTTGAACTTTTAGGGTTGAGTTTTGAGAGGAGTTGTCGAGTGAACTAAAAGTGTTTTGTGGTGTTACTTGGCTTTGTGTCTGTAAACACCTATAAGCATGCCCAAAATACATATTTGTGGATACAAGTACAGGTTTGCCAAGGTCCAATTGCTCTTCCCCCTCTGGCACTAGAAAATGGATCCCTTGCTCTGTGATTGACTTTGATGTTAAAGAGCATAATTATTAAAAACAAAAGTGTTTTATAGTTAGTGGTTTAAAACCAAAGGTTCGCATTCTTGAGTACAGTGGAAAATTACAGATTCTGAACTTCCATATTCCTTGAGTCTTTTATTATGATTGTACTTACTGCCACTGTGCAGTCACCTTGAGGGGGCTTCTAGGCATGGTTTATTTAACAAACAATGCATTTATATCCCTTGTAAGGCAGTTCCATTAGAAATACGCTATTTTGCCATTTAAATTAGCATTGGGCCCGAGTGATGAATTTGCAGCTTAATTCCCCCATTGAGGGGGAATTGAGGGGTTTTGCATCTGATATTCTCCTGCAGACTTCTCTGTAGAATGACAAGCCAGAGAAACAAAGGTAGATATTTGCAAAGCTGCCTAAGGGTATCTATATTCTGCATATTAAACCAGGGCCTGTGTGACCCATCCCTTCAGATTAGACTCCTTGCCATGCTCACACTTCAGTACCCACACTTAATTTCTATGCGAGACTCACACCCAAGCCCGTGCATCCATACAGAGCTATGCTGACTGGAGTAAAAGACTCCTTATTTTGAGATTATTTCTCCAGCTTGTCCAGATCATTTTGAATTCTAATCCTGTTCTCCAAAGCACTTGCAATCCTTCCCAGCTCGTATCATCCACAAATGTTATAAGTATACTCTTTATGCCATTATCCAAATAAATTATGAAGATATTGAATAGAACCAGACCTAGGTCATATGCCTATGGGATCTGCTACTCAATATGCCCTTCTGAATGGACTGTGAACCATTGATTATAGTCTCTGGGTACACATTTCCATCTAATTGAGCATGCATCTTATAGTATGCACAGCTAGGCTATACTTCCCTCGGGGGTGTCTACACAGCACCCTAAACTTGAAATAAGATATGCAATTGACACTACTGTCTACTGGTGTAGACAGTGCTATATAGGTGGGAGCTGCATTCTTATACAACAATGGAATGTTTCAATTAAGACACTATTTGCTATTGAGCTGGAGATTGAACATCAACTTGTTTTAGTGAACTGGAATTTTATTTGGCACGTTCCAGCAAATAAATATACACACAATAGCTCAATTTTGCCAGTGGGATCATCATGAAGCTACTTATGGAGCAACAGTTCAGCAAGTGCTAATCCGGATACTTGGTATAGGAACAGGGTGGACTAATTCACTTTCCCTGAATGTTTATCTGCCCTTTAAGCTTATACAAAATATTCATATTATGTGTAGACCATGGTAACCAGAAGCTGCTACCGGGGTTTGCATAACAACAGGAGGGGATAAACCTGTCACACTTCCTTCTCTTCTGCCTTTTCTTCTTCCTCCTTTTATATTTAGAATGTAAATTCTAAACCACTTAACTAAGTAACAGGCAAGTGAATATCAGGCAGCCAGCAGGTGAGCAGCAAGAGATCAGAGCAGCAGGAGGGCACCAGTGTTCTATAAAACTTGATATGCAGTGTAGCCATTAAAGCTTTCAACACGTACAGACTCTATGGGGGAGGGGGGAAACCCTGGGGCCCAGATTCTCAGCTAGAGTGAATTTTCATACCTCCACATACTCAGTGAAGAGGATATTGTCATTGCCATCTGCATGCTGCATTCTCACTCTCACTTCTTCATTCTGACATTTATTTTTCCTTTCTGCCTCCCCTTTACATGTATAATATTTGTATAAGGTTACTTTGTATATCAGGGAGACACTATACATGTAGGGCCAGAGTCTTAGACGGGTTATCCAGAATGACTCTTCAAAGATCTTTGCTGCAAAGAATGGTTCAGAACCAGCATTGACTAGCTGGCTGTAACCCACCCACTCCTAGATTATGTCTACACTACAGAGGTTTTTTTGAAAAACAGCCATTTTTTTGAAAAAACTTCAATTACATCCACATTGCAATTGCATTCTTTTGAAAAAACAAATTGGAAGAAAAGAGGGGTTTTCCTGACAAAGGTAATCCTCTTTCTACAAGGAAGAACGCCTTTTCCAAAAGAGCTCTTTCAGAAAAAGGTGTGTGTGGACGGGGAAGAAGGTTTTCTTTTGAAAGAAGAGACCTCTAGGAAATAAAACAGGTGCCCTGGTGGCCACTCCATCCAAAGTAATCACAACTCCATAGTTCCTGTTTCCTGGCCCCTCTTAAAGCTGCAGGCACCGTGGATAAGCCTTGTGGCAGGAAGCTGGTCTTGGAGCAGCACCCTGACCCTGCAGCTCTCCTTGCCACAGGCCTGCTCACCCATGGCACAGCCACAAGCCCCCCGCAACCCTCCTGGTCCTTGCAGGGAGCATGACCAGGGCTCCCAGGACTCACCGAGGGATACCAAGCGGCAGGCACCTTCATGGTCTGGAACAGAGATCTTGTCTCTTCTCGAGCTGTGAGGCGAGGAGGAGACACTACAGGATCTTCGCTCCAATCATCACAATGCAGATATTTATGGCCAGATGGCCGAGTCCCCGGCGGAGCAGGACCTTAGAACAGGTCTGGAGTAAGGTAAAGGAGTTCTGCCAGGAATATGTTAGGGCCGGAGAGTGCAGCTTATGCTCCGGGGCAGGACCCCACACCTGCCCCTACTACCAGAAGCTCCACCAGATCCACCAGAAGCCATTTCCCCACCCATCATGGTAGACTCTGGCCTGGAGACGCCCGTCATTGCCCAGCTGGAGGTCACAGAGGAGGAGGAGGAGGAGGAGAGACAGCAGGAGGAGGAGGACGACATGGCCACCGTGATGCTGTCCCTGGAGCTGGTTGCTATGAGCCAGAATGTCTCCCAGACATCATCTGATGCTGGGGAGGGATCTTCAGGTGAGTGCTCTCAGCTTGTCACACACACAGGGTGGGGGAGGCGGGCGCATTGCTTGGCCTACACATCATGCTGCAGTCCATGCGTGTGGAACCACAGTCAGCGATATTGTGCGCCACACGGACTCAGCAGTTAGCCCCTGAGCAAGGGTGGGAGCCTGCTGCCAGGCTTAGGGGAAGCTACACGCACGACTGGCTCCGGGGTAGGGGGGACACCCTCCTACTACCTGCCATAGCTAGAAGCAGGCTAGCCGCACGGGCACAGGCATGACCCCAGACACACCGAGGAGCGCCACACACAGCACATGGGCATGCCTGCATGCGAGGCACCAACTGCTCCTGCGGACAGCGCTGTGAGGCGCAGGTGTGTGTGCAGTCCCCAGGGAGGGCCAGGCTGCTCCCAGCTCCTCTGTCGCCCATGGGATCCCACTGTGGCCGGACACTTCCCTTGCCTGCTTGTCATGGGGTGATGGGGACAACTGTCATCATGGTTCCCTGGGCACCTCAGGGCCCCTGTGAGGCAGGGCCTGGTGAGGCAGGCCACACATGGCCTCACTCCCGGGACATCCACCTCCTGTGGCCCGAGGACTGTTGGTCACTGCTCCCAGAGTAGGGAACAGCCTTAGGGACAGTGCCTGCATGGATGGCTGACCGCCTCCCCGTCTTTTTACTTTCCACAGCCGGACAAGCCATGACTGAGGGGGCGAGACACATCACCCAAGCCACCTGCCTGACCCTGGGGCATCCGAAAGCGCTCCATGGTGCAGAAGGAGCTGATAAGGCAGAATGTGGGCATTCTGTGTGACATGCAACAGACTCAGGCACAGAAGGTCCAGGAGGACGCACACAGGCAGACCCACATGTGGGACCAGCTTGTGCGGCAGGGCGATAACATGTGCGCCATCATGTGGCAAATGATGGCACACCTGGCTGCTGTCACTGCTCCTGCCTACCACCCTCCTGCCCTCCATGCTATGCCCATTCCCCCTCTCCCTGCCCCCCCAAGTAATGCCCCTGCTCCCTCCCCAAGCAATGCCCATGCCCTCAACCCCCCTTTCACTAGGGACAACCTTTTCCAGAGCTCCCCCCCCCCATTCAGGGACTACAGCCTGAGAACCCTAATAGTGGTTGTCCACCAACCGGTAGCTGTCTGGGGTAGTGAGTATCCAGATGGCGATTGCAAGCTGCTTCTCCAGGGGGATGGTGGGCCGCAGGTGGGTGTTGTGTAGTTGGAGGGCAGGGACGAGCCAGGCATACAGCTCCAAAAAGGTGGCCTTCCGCATGCGGAAGTTTTGGAGCCACTGCTGGTCGTCCCACTGCTCCATGACCAGGTGGTCCCACCAGTTGGAACTGGTGTCCCGCCTTCAAAAATGCCTCTCCACAGTGGTGTGTGGTTGCAAGGTCTCTAGAATGAGCTCTGAGTCGAGCTTGTGCAGGGTCAGGAAGGCAGCCTGCTCAAACTGCTGCAAAAAAACTGGGGCCATCACATGCCATGGGGCAGCTCCGGCTCCATGGCACAAAGACAAAAGCTGTGGTGTCCAAAAAAAGCTGGGCAACCACAGCAGGCACTGCAAGAGCTTTGCTGTCCCTCAGAGAGGTAGGCCAGCACGAAGCAGAAGCAGAGAAACGGCTGTCCAGGGGGTCCTTTTAAGCGTGTCTCAGCTAGGCTTCAGCACCAGCACTCGGAAGCAACATGTGACCTAAAGCCCTGCCTGAACTGGTTCCAGGTGGCCTTACATGTAAGAGAGCGTCCAGTCAGTGTGGCCTCTATCTTTCAAAAAAGCAGATCGTTTTTTCGATGCACTTTGGCAGTGTCGACGCTCTCTTTCAGAAGAAGTTTTTTTGGAAGATCTCTTCCAGAAAAGCTTCTTCCGAAAGAAGCCTGTAGTCTACATGTAGCCCCAGCGTAAATAAATGTTACGGGTGAGGGACGGAGGGGGAAGAGCTGCACATATCTCTCTTTCATTGATAAAGAGGGCAGACAATATGAGCTTGTTCTGTATAAAGTCTTTCAGAGTATGTCTACACTTACTCCAGAAAATGAGGAGCAATGTTAGTTCCAACCAAGGGATTTGGTTCGAACTAATGTGTCCCGGTGCGCACTTTCACTTTCGAAACAGCTGTTGATTGGAGTAACGCGCCGGCGAGATCATGCTAATGAAGCGCGGGATATTTAAATCCCCGCTTCATTGACTATTTCGAATGCCTGCATTTGCATCCCTAGTTCGAACTAGGGAGCAAGTATAGATGTACTCATACAGAGTAAGACGGATTTAGCTGTGGTTCTGGTCCTGCTGGGGCTGTGCACCTGGGTGTGGTGGCAAATCCCTTTGACTGAGCCTTTCCAGAGTTGAGCAGCTCTCACTGTCTATATCACTCTGATGTGGACTGTGACTAACTATAGGTGTGTTGCTTCATCTCAAAAAAGATATATTGGCATTAGAAAAGGTTCAGACAAGGTCAATAAAAATGATTAGGGGTTTGGAATGGGTCCCAGATGAAGAGAGATTTAAAAATTGGGACTTTTCATCTTAGAAGAGAGGACTAAGAAGGACTATAATAGAGGTCTTTAAAATCACGACTGAATGGAAATAATAAATAAGGAAAAGTTATTTACTTGTTCCCATAACATAAAACCTACGGGTCATCAAATGAAATTAATAGGTAGCAGTTTCAAAACAAACAAAAGGAAGATTTGCTTCATGCAGTGCACAGTCAACTTGTGGAACTCCTTGCCAGAGTTTGTTGTGAAGACCAGGATTTTAACAGGGTTCAAAAAAGAACTAGATACATTCATGGAGGTTAGGTCCATCATGGCTATTAGCCAGAATGGGTAAGAATGGGGTCTCTAGTCTCTGTTTCTCAGAGGTGGGGAATGGATGACAGGAGAGGGATCACTTGATGACATCCTGTTCTGGTCACTACTTCTGGGGCACCTGGCAGTTGCCACTGTCAGCAGACAGGGTACTGGGCTAGATGGACCTTTGGTCTGATCCAGTATGGCCGTTCTTATGTTCTTATGTGACCCCAACTCTGTGCCAACACTGGAGGGAGATGAGACTTGGCTCAGCAAAACAGAGTAAAGGAGGCACCCAGAAGTGCAGATAGGTAGGCTCAGTGGTATTTCAGCACATCAAGTGACAATCTCAGGGGGATCTCTGTGACTTACCTCTCTTACCAATCAAAAAGCTTAACTACTTGATTGGTTAAGGGGCATTCACTGAAGCATTCACTGCAGGGGCATTGACTGAAGCAGTCATGAAATTACTTAAACATGCTTAGAGAAAGCATCCCCACCAACATTTACTATACGTGGACTTTACTGTTTGTGTAGGGAAGAGAAACAAACTCGGAGTATCTGAGAAGTATTAAGTAATCAGTTCAGTTTTGCTCTGGGTAAGTCCATTTTATGTGTAAGATGGAATAGTTCATCCCAACAGCACGTAACCTAGGAGAATGAGTTTGAGAGAGGCTGGACTAGGGACTATATGTATTAATATTCCTTACTGAATCCTGGGAGAGATTTAAAAAAAATAACCTAACTACAAGGCTAATTTCCCCTTTCTTCTTTCTAATTACTTTCAGCCCAAAATAATGGTGATTTGGGTAATTTTACTTCGGAGTAATGTGATCACAACATTGCCTTGGAACTGAAGGAAGCAGCACTGTTTGATGCTAGCTGTGATATTCCATTTTGGGTCAAGTAGAGGCCACTGGTTGGCTAGAACCTACCAATGGTTGGGGCGAAGAGATCCTAAAGATTGATCTGGAGCTAAAGCACTTGCACCAGTTTCAGAGTTCAGTACAGTTGAAAGTCTGTTTTTTTGTTAAGGGGAGCAGGCTGGCGCAGAAATGTGCTACGGTGCAGGTGCTCATTTTAGCCCCAAATACAGGGGCTTGGTCTTGTCCTGACAGCTAGTAGGGTTACTGTTAAAAGCGACCTTGCCCTTAATGAAGGGATTTATAAAAAAGCATTCATTTCTAATCAAACTGCTACTTCTTTTGTAACTTCAACTAACATGCTTCCTACCAGAACTAAGTTAAAAATCATATTAATTTCCTCTGAATCTTGCTGTTCTTTCCCCCTTTATTTCACTTGGGAGACAGTTCGGTGCTGTAATTGTTATGACGGGTGTCATGGCTCCTTCCCCACTCTGGCATGATAAATGCAGAAGTGGGGGCCAGCAAGTACCCCAAAACCTTATCTACCAGACTTTGGTATAAAGCTTCCCCCCCCCCCAAAATCTTAAAACCCTAGATTTTGGGAATAAAACTTCTGCTCCCACCAGCCAAATATTGATGTGAAAAATCAGGGGAGAGATCACTTGGGAAATCTCAGGCCTAAAGTACAAAGCAGTGACCAATTAACCAATACTAGGTTAATAAAAGAAAAGAGAAAACTTTTATTATCACCATAATATTCCTCTTGCAAGCATAATGACTAGATGGAAAAGTAACAAATAATATACTCATGGGCTGTGTCTAGACTGCATCCCTTTTTTGTAAAAGGGATGCAAATTAGACACATCGCAATTGCAAATGAAGCGGGGATTTAAATCCCCCTGCTTCATTTGCATAAACATGGCTGCCGCTTTTTTCCGACGGAGCTTTGCCGGAAAAAAGCGCCAGTCTAGATGCGGATCTTGCGGAAAATAAAGCCTTTTCTGAAAGATCCCTTATTCCTCTTAAAAAAAGGAAAACCCAAAACATAAAACAATACAACCTAACGGATTTATCTAAACTTTACCCTACTTACAGAAAGTGAAGAAAGAGTCTTTTCTTGGAGGGAGACATAGTGTCTGTCCCCCTCAATAGCTGGAAAGAACTGCCCCCAGAGCAAAGCAGGGAAAAACCAAAATTTCCTTTGTCCCAGTTTGAAATTTCTACCTATATTCCTATTGGCCACTCCACCTGACTAGGTATGGGACATGGTTAACCCCTTTGTCCCCAGGCTTCCTGCTAACCCTCATGATCATGACAACAGGCTAGATCACAGGGGTCACCTGGTCATCCAACTGAGCCTGACTACCTGCTCTCTGGGGT
>CM057845.1:218334397-218348711 GCA_030068395.1 Apalone spinifera
GTCCTTCTTCCCTTTTTTAAAGATGGGCACTACGTTTGCCTTTTTCCAATCATCTGGGGCCTCCCCTGATCACCACGAATTTTCAAAGATAATGGTCAAAGGCTCTGCAATCACATCAGCTAACTCCCTCAGTACCCTCAGATGCATTAGATCCGGACCCATGAATTTGTGTATGTCTAGCTTTTCCAAATATTTCTTCACCTTTTCTTTCTCCACCAAGGGCTGCCCACCTCCTTTCCATACTGTGTTGCTTAGTGCAATAGACTGGGAGCTGCCCTTGTCTGTGAAAACAGAGGCAAAAAAAGCATTGAGTAAATGTGTGAGTAAATCAAGCTGAGCTCAGCCCTATGTGATAAGAATGGGACTGGGAATTGGGAGCTCTCTAAAGACAGCATGAGACAGGGAAGTACCTTTGCTGGAGAATTGTGCACAGGCTTCATAATTTAAAAGAATTGACTGTCTGCAACTCTTTTTGGTCTCAGCTTACAGAGCTTTTGCTTGTTCAGAGGCATGATACGTTGATTTAAAATATTTCAATAAAAACAAAGTTTTGCTTTGGGCCACATCCCAAGTTGAAGTTATGTATTTATTTATTGCACAGACTGGGCAGGTATAAGCTTGGCCACACTGCACTGCATCCATGACTTGGAAATACTTTCTTTAAAAGGCTGTATGCATTGTTGTTGCAGGCATGACAGTCCCAGGATATTATAGACACAAAGTGGGTGAAGTAACATGTTTTATTGGACCAGGTTTTTGGCAACAACCCAAGTTGGTCCAATGAAAGGTATTACCCAGGAGCGGCTTGAGGAGAGCTGCCGGCAACTAGTGCCCTAGGTGGAATGCATGATTGGTGCCCCCACCTCCATAGCCCTCAATCGTGTGACATCATCACTGGGCGCCGCGTTAAACTGCCGAGGTTGCCTACATCCATGGGCCACTCCTGGTATTACCTCATCCACCTTGTCTTGCCTTTAAAGGGAGTCATACTCAATCTTCATGCCCATTCAACCTTTGAGCTTGCTGATGAGACTTCAAATCAGGGATGACCTCCATGAAGGATTTTTACACACGAAATTACTGAAATTATTAAACCAGCTCACAGAGACATCCAAACAGCCAGCACATTTCAGAATTAAATATTATGCCATAGAATGTATATTGCAAATTTTCCAAAATGTTAGTCTAAAGTATATGTGGCTCGTTCTGAAATAAAAATTTCTCCACCTTGCACCGCAATTACTGGTACTCGAAGAGGATACTTCAATGTTAGAAAGAAATGGGAACAAGCATAGTCAATCTTTCCCACAGCTTGCTGGGGGTCAAGTGACTAACTGAGAACTCATTATTACCTCTAATGAAAGAACTTTTCTTGCATCTAATGAATAGTTAACTCATCACAGAATCCTCACTTAAGTGCAAAGAAGAGACTTAAACACATGACCTTATGGCTTTGTGGTAGTTTCAACTGGAACTGGTCATTCGGGGAATGTTGAAGTTAATTCCTTTTCTTTAGATGATTGACACTGACTTTGTGTAACATGTAGCCTGCATTTTGACTCTCTGTTAGTGTGGGTAATATTTTATTTTTCTTTCTTCAATGATCTTTCTCTCTGACAGCAAGTAATTAGTTACTGATCCATGCTTTATTCTTCATAAATTAAATTATATTCTGCAAAGACGGTGAGCTGGGCGTTGTTGATTCAGTATCCATGGAGAAAAATACTAATTCCCCCCTTTTATTGGTTTTGTTTCTTAAACAAATAATTGAACCCAAGAAATCTTGTCCCTTCCATCCCCTGAAATATGTGTTGACTGGATTTCCATACTCCTACTTCCCTTATGCTATTCATACTCTAACAATATTGATGACATTTTGAGGAACCCACTGAATATGTTCAGTGAGTCCCAGACTCTTCCTGACAACAAGAGCAGTGGCTCCAGGAACAGTGGTTATTAGTCATTTATGAAGCTAAGTGCCATAAAATGTTAGAATGCATTATGGGCCTGTTATAAGGAAATCTCCCTCGGGCTCTGCAGACCAGGATGGTCTGTCACAATAATCACAGTGAGGAGAAATAGAGATTTTTTTTCAGTAGAACAGTGCAAGTGGGAAACTAAATCTTTATTCTTATTTTATTTTAGACCTTAGAGGGAAAATTCCCATGGAAGTCAGTGGGAATTGCTCACCATGATGCAATGTGATTATTCAAATGCAGGGTGAATGTATTTGTAAAAGCTCACTTCTGTTTTTCATTTTCTTTTCACCTTCACTTCCAATTAACATGTTGTAATCTTTTGGCATCAGTGTAAAATGGAGCAGAAGACTTGTCTTCATCTCATTATTTTGCTGCCAGGAAGAAGGACCATAGTATTGAAAATGATTTTCCATCTCTCCATTGGATTGGTCATTGTTTACTGGAAGCTGTTCTGTAACACAGTGACCATCTGTTGGTAAGCAGTGAAAACAGTTAATCATGCAGGCTGTTACTGTTAAAATGCCATAATCACATCAATGATTGCTGCAAGGTATTAATATACTTTTCTCACTAACAATAATTACATCTTTAGAAGGCCAATTCAGCTCTCAGTTACACTGGTATAATTCCAGAGTAGCTGCTCTGAAATCAAAGGACTTTCTTTGGTTTTATAATGGCATAATTGTGGTCAGACTTTCACCCAGACATTTTATAACACAGGAATGGTGGGAAAGATTTTGTTCTGAGTAAATTATTTCCCTCATAATATTCATGATTCCAAATGACATTTTTTATTTGCAGTTAATAAAAATAATTCAAAAGAATGAACACAAAAAACTATTTCTATCACACCGAGGGCTGTAGTTACATTCAGTTTTTACAAGTGGTAAATATTCTAATTCTTGAGCACTGCAGTTTAAAGACATGTACTTTATAACCTCAGGTACTAATTTTATCTTCACAACATTGTCTCATGTGTGAGTGTATTCACTGGAGTTGTAGTAAAGGTACTCACATAAGAGACCACCCACTTTCTCAAAGCGCAGAATAACATCTGGGTGTAATTCAAATACAGATCCACATGAGTACATCCTAAAGGGCAAACCTTGAATGAGGCTAGTTAAAAGTAGCCATGTGATTACAACCATACATATTAGCAGAAAAAGCAAGAAATACTTCCCAGGCATTGGTCATTTTCCATATCAGCATGGGAAACCATTTCTAATTCAAGAAAATTCTCGTATTATTTATTATGACCATAGGCAACAACTGTGATACTCATTAAAATGCTAAAGTCAGTTAATGATTTAATAAATTGCAGACAAGGGGAGGGAAGGGGAAAGGCAGAAAGAGGGACTAGGGGAACTTGGCTTTTGGGAGAGTTGTAAATACCTTCAGTGAGGTGTAAGCACCCTCAAATTCATCAGCTTTGTTGCATTTGCTCCTGACGTCCCAGAAAGGCACTTTGCGGGCCTAAGCCCTGTGTCAGTGAGCTCTCTAGCCAGGCACAACAAAAACATTTACTTTGAACTACATTTCTCCCAGGTATGTCAGAACAATGGGCCTACACGGAGGCCAGACTCATTAAAGCATGGGTTCCCAAATTGGAAGGCATGCCCCCTTGAGGGGGCATGAAGAAATTCCTGGGGGGAGGGTGCGGGGTGGCTCAGCCCCCCTCCTAAGTTTTGCTGCTATTTTTGTTTTTCGGTCCTGTCAGTTCCTTCTTTTTTTTTTCCCCCTCAACAAATTTTGCTGCTATTTGGGGGCGGGGGAGGCGTGAGGGTTTCTCAAAAATGAAAAAGGGGGTGTGATGCCAAAAAGTTTGGGAACCACTGCATTAAAGAGAGATTTTTTTTCCTCCAGGAGTGCTTGCGAACAGACCATAGGGCTGTCAGGTATCATTTTGCCACATGCTAGCTACCTGTCTTTAGCTTGGTGAATCAAACCATTAATATATTTAATACCATGACAAGAGGGTTAGATCTCTTACAATTCCAAACAAAGCATTTCGTGGTGTGACATTACTAAAGCAGGGGGATGGGGAGGAAGCACATACAAAGTTTTATTTGATTAATAGGCTCTTTCCTCCTTCCCACTCTGGTGTGTGAGCTTTCCCTGAGCAAAGCACAAACTCCCCAAATCTGTGTCAGAATCACTATTTTATTTGTATTGCGTGTCCGAATAAATTACAGCCTATGGCAACTGAGCTCTCTGAATACTCATTATTGACTATGCATGATTGGTTACCTAAATTGCAAGGGATTGGTTGAGTTCTCCACTTGACTGATATGAGCTTTATCAACAGAGGCATGCCTGAACAAATCACTATGTGCTTTGAATCTCTCAGGTGGTGAGGGATGCAAGGAGCACATTAGGGTGAATAATTGCATAATCATAAATGAGGTTCATCTGCAGTGATAGCTCCATACCACATTTATCCTCAAGTGCTGCTGTTGTCCACCTCATCCCATAGAGATACCTCAACATACTATCCGAAGACAGTGCCCAGTGGATTTGCGCAAGAAATTGAAGAAGGATAATTAAAACCAATAAAATAGCAACATGTTTTAATCAGAATGAAAATAATGCTCAGCAAATATATCCCAGAGAGTTTAAAAATATTAATAAACCACACTATCAGCTTATTTGCATGAGTATTGAGTAGCACGGAGAGATAGAACCGAACCGGGGATCTCTGGAGCTTAGTGCATGATCCTGTGCAGTTTGAGCTAAAAGCCAGCTGGGTCTCGGTAAGGCTGTAGCACACACTCATTCTCTCCCTCTGTAAGTGGTCTCAGTGCCACTACATGGGACAGTGAACCACACCCCATAGGTTTGTGGGTTACAAGCACATTAATTTTTATACAGTTGCCATCCTCTAAAATAAATCATGATCTGGTCTATTTGCTGTTGGAATTGTTAGATGATACCTAATCTGAAAACAGCAGTGCTAATGAGATTTACTCTACACTGTATGACATTCAGCTTTTGTCACATGATGATGTAATGTAACATGCCATCAGCATGTGCCATGAAACCAAGAATGTAAAATACATTCTTCTTTTTGGCTTGGCTACTTGAGATCAATTTGTAGGATAAGTATCTAGTCCAATGGTGGGCAACCTGTGGCCCATGGACCCCCTGGCTGCTCCCCTCCCCCTTACATACTGGCATGGAGCCCTGCATTTCCTGCTCCTCCTCCTCCCTCCCAGCCCTTTTGGAGTGTGCAAATTACCTGTTTCATGCTCCATCCTTGTTCCTTCTCCTGCCTTCCAGCACTTGAAAAGCACCACAAATCAGTTGTTCATGGCTGTTCAAGCTCTGGGAGGGAGGAGAAGAAGCAAGGTTGGAGAGCAAATTAAGCCATTAGTGGTGCTCCAATAGTGCTGGGAGAAAGGGGAAGGAGTCAGAAGGATGAGGCTCCAATGCCCTACTGCACGAGAGGCGCATGGGGGAAGGGGACAGCCAGGGCTCTATGGGGTTGCAGGTGGAGCCCCAGAGGGCCATGAGGTGAAGGAGGGAGACTCATGCACCTCACTCACTCACGATCTACCGCTCAGCTAGTCCATTGCAATTTAGCGAACAATAACCTAAAGATTTCAAAGTATCTCTATTTAATTCAGTGCCTGCAAAATGTAACAATAACCTATTCACAATATCTGGATAATAAATGTATTATGATTTTAAAACTAATTTATAATCCCCAGACGTTTAACCTCATGTTGTGCTTAGCTGGGGAAAGCATTTTTTTTCTTTAGAGATGTAGAATTATGACTGGACTTTTTTCTTTATTATTACTTTTTGACAATTGGCTACTTTCTTTTTATTTAAAATGTTATTATAAGTTCTTATTTTTTCCTTTATAATGTAATTTGTTGGTTAGACAAGACCTGTTATGTGCACTGTGTTAGATGAACATTTTGTAGGCAAAAGAACTTTCAGCGAGGGCTAAATCCTGCATGTTGTGGGAGTGCTGCAAAAACAAGGATTTGGGCATTTAACCCAGGTTTTCCAGGCATGAATCAGAGTCTACATTACACCAATGAGCTCCAAACTGAAAATGTATAGCATTACCTGGTGTAAAACCAGGTATGAGCTCCTAACCAGGATCCCTGGTGTAAGGAAAGTCCTTAGAATTCTCATACCTCAACTGAACTAAGTACATGTAGCTCTCACCTCTCAACAGCTGGTCACAGAGTAACATTGTAATCTCCAGTGAGAGGAGACTGCTTGTTTTTCTAGGTGTATGATGAGTGTCCATGGCAACAGCTGAGGTCTGGGAAGGAAAATAGGATTATACAGAGGGGAAAAGCAGGCAACAATAAAGAGCCTTTGGGCCTCATTTGTGATGAACTACTTGGGTCACTGCCAAAGGTAATGAATTCATTGACCTAGGCTTTTACTAAGGATGGATAAACGCGAGGGATAGGAAGCTCAGATCACAGTGTGTTGTCAGCAGGTGAGTGTACAATTTACTGATTCTCTGGTTTTTCATGGCGTTCTGTTAAAATGCAAAAATAGGTCTAAGTCCATATTAAGGACAAAGGGGATGATCCTGAAAACATTATGTGTGAGTAAATGTAACCCTCTGAATAGTGCAACTTACAAATAAGTCTATTTAGGGACTTGTGCAAGGGACTTCTCAGACTAGAATCTGAGAGGCTATGTCTACACTGCAGAGCATTTCTGGGATACCAGAGGTATCCCGGAAAAGCTCTGCCGCGTCCAAGGAATGCTTCTGCTTTTCTGGAACAGTTTCCGAAAAAGCAGACGTGTTATTTTAGCATTCCTGTATTCCTCACTGTATGAGGAATAAGGGATGTTCAGAAAGAGGAGGTTTTTCTGAAATTTGGCCCCAAGTAGATGGGCCAAATTTCAGAAAAGCCTCTTCCAAAAAAAGAGAAAAAAAAAGAACCTCAATTTGTGTATCTTTTTCTGACTTTTCTTTGCAGTCTAGACATAGCCTTATTAAGTCAACTATTAGCACCGCACCCCACCCCCAATGAGGCTGCTTAGTGCAAAGCACCCACAAAGCTGGGTTAGTGGGACATCCAAGGAGAGTGCTGGTGCAGGAGAATCCACAGGTGGTATAGGGCTTGTGTAGCTGACTCTATTTTATCCCATCAAGCCTTCCCTCCTACCCCTATCCCCCTACAGAGTGATTCTACAGAGGATATTCCTGGGGACAGAGGGTATAGCTAGAGAACTGCTGTGTGAACTGCTCCTTGCAGACACTGGAGGCAAGTACAAATTAGAGGAGACCTTAAACTACTCTAAGTTAAGCTAGAGACTTAGGTATATACACACACAATACATTCCCACTGGGTTGCATGAGTCTACAGAAATACATTTATTGGCCTTTGATGCTGGAGTTTTGCTCTCAAAGGGCTATGCCATTGACATAGCAAGCCCAGGGGCAGGTTAGTTCAACATTAACTAGCTGTAACCGGTCAGGCAGGAATCTATTACCTAACATTCAATTTGAAAACACGTGTGCAGTGTTGCTATAGCTGTGCTGGTCCTGAAGAAGAGCTCTGTACAGCTCGAAAGCCAGTCTGTCTCACCAACAGACAATAACATGTTCCCTCCCCCACTGTCATCTCCCTGAACTGAAAACATCCCATACACTTATTGAAAAGTTGAAAGCAATTGGAACCAAGGAAGAACCAGGGAAAAGCCTTTCAACCAAGGAAGAATTTTAAACTCCTCTGACCCTAGAATCACATTTGAATTGATTCCTCACCATAAAGCCAGACTTATATTCACTTTCCTCAGATGAATCAGTTACTTTTTTTAATGAGGAAAAATTAGCACAAGGAATGCATTTCCATTATCTATTTCTTCAGAACCTTTTCAGTCTTCTGATATAAACTGTCTTTTGTTCTGCCGACTGGTGCCAGGATTGGGCACTAATAGTTAGTCTATTTGTAGTCTTCAAAAATACAAATAACACTGCAGGGAAGTTGAAATATTTTGATTATGTGCACAATTAAATAGAAACAGAGATAAAGAAGACTAAAAACTGAATGAACTGTTGGACAAAATGTTTTTTTTTCCTGGTATACTTTCAAGACTGGATAATTTTAATGGAGCTATGACATAGTCTACACTGGTCTGGCAGATAGTAAAACAAATTAGAATAAATGGTATAGCAAATGATGATAAACAGGGACAATAATTAAGACTTACAAGGATTGATATAATATGCTATATTAATGGCTGGATAGACACTCAGAAAAAAGCTAGGAGGACTCAGGTTTTAACTGGTGATATTTTAAAGGAAAGTCAAACACTTCTGGAACAAACTAAACTAAATCCAATCACAGGATTATTTTATTTTGTTTACAGAAATGCCAGCTCTTCCAATTTTCTTTACAATTATGGAAACAAAACCCTAATTTGTTAGTGAAAAATCTTATGAAAATAAGTTTGCAGGTCTCGTTGAAACATCTAATATTCCCTTGGATTTAAAGCATAGTATAGATGAATAGATTCTGAGCCAAAAGGTAACATTGTGATAAGTTAGTCTCACCTCCTGCGTAACACAGACAATTAAAGCCTGAGTTAAGTCCTATTTGAACTAGAGTATCATTTAGAAAAAACATACAGTATTTATTTAAAAATGTCAACTGATGGAAAATCTACTGCAGCCCTTGGTAAATTGTTCCAGTGGTGAATTTCCCAGATCGCTAGATTCAAATTCCAGTCACTCAGTTGTGTTTTATCTTCATCTGTTAGATTGAAGGGCCTTTTACTACCAAATCTCTGTTTCCACATGTGGGTAATTATACCCTGTGATGGAGTCACCCTTTAACCTTCATTTTGATATCTTAAAGAGATTGTGCTCCTTGAGTCTTTCAATGAGGCATGGTTTCCAGTGCTTCTCCGCTGAACCCTCTCCAGCTTACCAACATCCTTTTGAACTGTGGTCACCCAAACTGGACAAAGTATTTTAGTAGCAGTGGCAGTAATACTAAACACAGAAGCAATATCATGACTCTACTTCTACTCTGTATTCCATCCAATGATCACACCAGGCCTTTTGGCATCACCTAGCAAATATTCTGACTCACATGTGGAGTGAAAGACAAACTTTTGCTAATGATCTAATTCCCACGATAACATTATAAAGCAACATGGGGATTTATTTATTCTGCTGAAAATGAAACCCCTGAATACACAAAGAACAGCAAAAAGGGAAGTAAAACATTTCTTCAGTCACCCTGGAGTTTTGTTGGGATACTGTAATTCTTAAGCTCAGGTAGAGAGAGAGATTTTTGAACACACATATATATAATATGTGTATGCACACAGCAATAAAATATTTAATATTACTCTGGAACACTAAGTGGTAGGTACAGCGTTTAATTATTAGAAATTAAGATTTAACAGGCAAATGGCAAAACTTTTTTTAGGCTTCTCAGAACATTTCAGGTATTAGCAAGCTTTACAGAGAGAAAAATAAGGTGATTATTGGGGACCTCAATACTGTATGGAGAAGAATTAAAAACGACAATGAATCTGGTTATTACTATCACTTCAGTACTCCACTATAATCTATTATGCTTTCTCAGCTAGTTAATGAAATTCTTTGTCCTACACACAAAAGACCTGCAATGTAATAAACTTATTAATGAACATTAGTCAGCTTCTCTGAAGAAATAAAAAGGATCACTAGCAAAGAAGGGAGAATTTAATTCGCTTATTCAACAATGTTACTGTTTTGTAAAAAAAAATACAAGTTTTAAAATGCTTATCCCCTCATGCTATACATAGTTCTTTTGTAAAAGATTTGTGCATGTATTTTTCTGAACATCTACATCCAATTTTAAAAAGTGGAAACAAAGGTATTGCTTTTAATCCATTCCAGGACTGTAACTATAGAAAATAAAAAAGAACTAAATGCTTTCTCAGGAATAAAGAGGTATGGTGCATAAGCTTTTAAAATTCTCTCATGCCAATCTGTTTTTTTCAGTATTTATTTATTGTAATTCAGTTTTGTTGACTTTTGACCAACGCTGGGAACTTCATAAGCTGTAAAGCGTGTGCCTAATTCTTAGCATTATGTACTGTACCAGTTGCCAATCTGCATTAAGTTCAGTTTGTTTCACACATGAAACAATTAAGCAATAAGGCACAATGTGGAGGTGTGGTTATCTGATGATAATCGCAGCTTCCTGAACTTGCTTTATTGCAGTATAAAGGGTATTTCAGATTGCTCACAGGAAACTAGCAGCAGAGAAAGTTCACAGAGATTAGTGTATTCCTTTAGCATGTTGAGCTCACTATTTTTTTTTCTAAGTTACTTTGCAAAGTACAAAGGAGAACGACATACACTCAAAAACATTCTAATAGGCGGGTGCATATTCCATAGGGGAGGTTAATTTATAAGCACCACACGGTTCTGCTAAAACTATTTCTTGACACTTCAATATGTCAATAGTATGTTTTTCCAGCCCTGTAAACAGTATTTTGATCCACAATCTAAACATTAATAGTAGTTTTAAGACACCTCAGGGTTATGGTTATTTAAGCAATAAGACATAGCAGGGTGTGAATTATAGTCTAATAATTCCACACCAACTATATTATTAGGCATGAGGCCTAAGACAAGGACAATTGGACACACTATGTGTGCATTATTACATCATAATTCATACTCTAGCAGTCTCTTAATGCAAACAGAAATCTTCTAAACATGTTTTTATTGTATTTTACATTCATAGTCTGATAGCCTTTCAACATTAAAAGCTGTTCATTGTTGATACAGAGATCACTATCAATCAAAATATCTCTATATTATTTGTTGTTTGTTTTGTAGTTTTGTACTGTGGCTATATGCTTTAAAGAGTACAAAACCCCAGAACCAACATTTCTGATTTCAGATCTTGAAAATAAAATCAAGAACTTTTGGCACCCAATAGAAATACAGTACCATGTCTACAATAGTATAATGGGTACATCAATTTTGTATGAACTTCTTGCACGTAACTGTATCAATGAAATGAATTATAATGCTAGACTACCATATTTTCATTTTCCCAGTGCTGGATTAATATGCTATACAATTCTTTAAGAGTGAAGAGTGTTGCTTTGACCCCCATTTCTGCTCCTTTAGCGGGGATTCACCAAAGTTCTGAGACTGCTTTTAGCTAGGTTTGACAATGGGGTTATGTGGACACAAACTATGCAATGCCATTTTGAATTACACTCAATAAATGTATTTATCAGTTTTTAAAAGTTAATAATATGGATAGCGTATGAGGGATAGGTGTTTGAAGAAGGCCATATTAGAGGGGCAATATGTCTGAATAATGTGAGCATGGAGGCAGAGGCCATAAATTTACATAAAGCCTGGCTTTAGTATAATTGCTCTGGGATTACAAGTCATTGCCACATTCTCTGATGAGCAACCTTCCCAGCTGGAGTAAATAGGCCCAGCTAAATGTTACAGTATAGTCTTCGCATAACTAAGCCTAAGGGATATCTTCCTTGATTATTCTGAATGTTTCAATTTCCAGTAACATAGCAGACTTAGTTCTGCCTAGTGATAAAAGGCAGTTGGACAACAGGCTGGGGCTTAAGAGTACAATTTTAAGAGCATCTCCCCCAAATAGCCAAAACTAACCAAAACAAACATGAGATTGCATTTTAGCTTCTCCACTTATTTCTTTTAAGTGGAAAGACAAGTATTTTCCCCCACAGCCAATTTAAAAACCGCTTTTTAAACACTTCTAGCCAGATACTTAATTTTAACTTAGCTTAAATGATAAAATATGAGTTTAATTTTTTTTAAATATACAACTCCTTTCCTCTATTTCCCTCATAGTGGTGAGAGAGGCAGGCCACCAGAAAGAGTGCCTGACATTAGTTCTAGATAGGCCATGGACTTAAAGCAAGCAGCCCCTGACAAAACACCTTTGTATATATGTGTTTGTTCATACATAAATTATGCTACTTTAATGGCCAAGGAGTATTTTAGAGACTGACATATGCTGTTATAACGAATTAGTTTCCAGCAGCATTTTTTCCTCATATGTGTGTGAGAACTCATGTCCTCCACCCAGACTCTCACATTTCTGAAATAATTTCATTCCATGAAATCTAAGGTATAAATGAATCATTCTTTGTACTGCTATAGGGATATATATGTGCCTTGTGGCTTATATGAGTAAATCAGAGTTGTACTTTCATACCTAGTTACTATTATGTATCTTTCCACCAACACCTGACCTTATACATAATCAGCTGTGAACTACAACCAGACTTATAGTTTAAAGGAGTATATCATTATTTCACACAACTCAGGATGAAATAAGTTTTGAGATGAAATTAAAGAAAATCACAATACACTCATTCAGAAACATAGGGGCATAATAAAGAAGCAGAGCTCTCTAATTATTATAATTAGCATTAACCCTCTCTGGCAAATGACAGATTAAAAGGGTTTCAAGATCTGCCTCTAAGATTGACATTGCCAGTGCTAGAATACCACCACAGTATTGAAACTTTAGGTACATTATTAAGGATAAATCATGAAACAGTACCAGTACTGTATTTATTACCTGTATTCTGAAGAAAGAACAACAGCACCAATTGCATAAAGTTGTAAAATACCAGTAATAAACATCATGTTTGCAATTCCAATAAAACACAGACATCTACAAAGAAATATTATATAGGTATATATAATATAATAAAACCATTCATTGAGATACAAGAAACATCATATTGTTGTACTATATAAAACAGCTGTACAGTGTGCACACAAACTTGCCCAGTCTCTCCAAATCGTTTGACAATTACCTCTCCCTAACCTAGGGCACTTAACGCATTCAGTGTCCATGGGAGAGCAGTAGGTAACTATCTTGTATTTTTAAACTATGTACTTACAGTGCAGTTTATCTCCATATATAAAAAAGGAAAAGAAACACACATATATACACACGCACACAAACACACAACAGATCTATGTAACTCCTGCTTCCTGTGCTCTTGAATGGATACTTGTAGAAAATCCTGCACACATTGCAGGGGCAGAAACCTGCTGACTTAACAGATTGAAATCATTAGATGGCTTTACTTTGAATACCCCACAAATGAACAAATTGAAATCACATAGTGGTATCCCAGATCCCTGAAGATAGTCTGTTGCAGGGGGTATCTTCCGCCTTCTTCAGCAGAGATGGCTTCTTACAGGGAGGTGGGGGAGGAGCTGTGATTCTTTCCTCTGTGCTGTGCAGGATTTTCTGCCAGTCACTTCTCTCTTCGCACAGCTTTCGCCTCCAGTCCAGAAGTTCCTGCAGTGCGGCGCTCTCATTGTCTGACAGTCTGAGCTGGTGGATAACCTGTTAGTGAGAAGGGAAAGAAAAGAATGCATCTACAATTAATTGTACTGATAAAGTAAGAAACATAAAGCTTACACTGGATGCTTTTCAGGGCAGGAACTTTTGGCCTGCTGCTAGATTCACAACAAAATGTAAATGTTTCAATACCTGCCACTTTAGGCATCTAAGTCTGACATTTCGGTGCCACTGAGATCCTAAAAACTTCCACTTAGCTGTAGCCAAGCCCTAGAGATGCCTACATTTCTGCCAGTGCACACACCTAAACCCCGGCATTCCCTGCCTATCTTGCTTGCCAGGTGTTATCCACTCGGCATGCTATGAGCAGAGCTAAAAAACACAAGAGGAGGAGTTAATGCTGTCAGTGCTTTCCCCACACCTCTTTACGCAAAGGCCAGTCATTAGAACACTCATCCAAGAAGTTAGAGACCAAGTTCAAATCTTCATGCTGCCTGATTAGGAGCAAGGACTTGGATCCAGGTTTCCCATATACCAGGTGAATGCTATGCAGGAGCGGACCGAGGCCGGCTGTGGCAGCTGGTGCCCCAGGCAGGCGGCACAATTGGTGCCCCTGACTGTACGGCCGTCAATGGCAGTGACGTCATCACGGGGCTCCCCGGCACCCCGTGACATCATCATTGGGCGCCCGGACCAGCGGCACTCTAGGCAACTGCCTAGTTCGCCTAGGCTCACGGGCCGCCCCTGATGCTATGGAGTGTTTTGGGGTGCAACTCCCATATAACCTCTTAGGGTATGTCTACACTACAACGTTAATTCAAGTTATCTTAATACAAAACAGTTAATTCAAATTAAGCTAATTCGAATTAATGCATCTATACACAAAAACTATTTCGAATTAGCCTTTTGCTAATTTGAAATAGCATGTCTGCACTGAATGGACCCTGAACCGAAGTTAAGGCTGGCCAGAACCAGTGCCGGCATCAGGTTAGGACTTAGTGTGTGGGGCTGCTGCCTGAGGCTAACTGAGCT
>CM057845.1:218348811-218360426 GCA_030068395.1 Apalone spinifera
CAGATCTTCAAAGAGGGCACGACCCTGGGCAAGCAGCTCCTGGTGGAATTCCCTCTCGTCTTGTGCCCACTGCTCGAGGGTGAGGTGCATGGCTCACAGGGCCCCCAAGCGCTGTTCACGGTACCCCTGGCACGTGGCGGTGCATCTGCTGAAACCTCTGGTGAGGGAGGAGGTCCCGGGCGAGGTGCTGCGCCCTGCACCCACAGCTGGTGCGGCTGTGGAGAAAGAAGAGAAGCGGGATGTCTAGCTCTCCCTGGGAGTGGGAGCTGCCCCAAGACCGCACCCATGCCCCTGTACCATGTATAGTGCGGCCGAGGCAAGGAGGAGATTTCCCTGCCTCTGTGTAGAGGGGATGTGTGAAGGGAGAGCTTCCTGCTGGGTCCCGCCCCGGGGTCAGGAGCGTGTCAGGTCTCTTCACACCCGCATGTGGCTATCGGGCCATGGCCCCTGTGCGACACGTAGCTGGAGCCACCTTCCCAAGGGTGGCATGGCACGTGCCTGCACGTGCACAGGTGGCTGCCCATGCGCGTGGTCCCTGGTTTCCCCTACCTCCCGGGGTAAGGGACAGTGATGGCACTTACCTGGTGTGGCTCCCCTGATGACCCTGCTGACTCTGGTGCTGGGACAGCTTGGGGGTCCCAGTGGTGTGGCACCCTCCATGCTGGCCTCTCTGGTCCTGGCTCGCTGGCCCTTGCGGTGGCAAGGACCGTCCCACCTCCCAGGATGCAGTTGAGGGCGGGGAAGTAGGGGCAGGTGTCAGCCCCTGTTGCGGCGCCTCCCCTGGTGGCCCTGGTGTACCGCTGCCGAAGTTCTTTTATTTTGAGGCACACCTGCTCTTGCATATGCCTGTGGCCCTTTCTGGCCATAGTGGCTGCTATGCGGCGATAGACGGCCGCGTTCCTCCCCCCAAACCTCAATGAGGTCCATGATCTCTGCACCAGTCCAGGCAGGCACGCGCCGTCTATGGCCCCTGGCTGGCCCCTGGGAGCTGCGGGACTGGGCGGGGGAACACTGGGATGGCACTGCCTGCGTGGCTCATGACAGGGCTGGCTCTCTACAGGCAGGCCTCTGGCTCACACATGTCCAGTAGCCCGACCCTACCCCTTTAAGGGCTCCGGGGCTGGAGGAGAGGAGAGTAAGTTATCCTGGTTGTGCCCAGAGTGGCCACCAGGGCACCCTGGGAAGGACTGGAGGATAGCTAATTCGAATTAAGTGTCAACACAGCATTACTCTTCATAGAATGAGGTTTACCAAATTTGCATTAAATGCCCAGCTATTTCGAATTTAATTTGAAATAGCGGTTTGTATGTATAGACTTTGCAGTGGAGACATACCCTTATTGAAGTTGTTCTGCTTCAAGTACAATATGTGACTAGTCATTAGACCAGAAGAAGAAAATGAGGCTGTCTCTGTAGGCTTTAGTGGAGTTAACACAGGTTTGCCAAGCCTGCTAAAATGGGCTCAGAGGGGTAGCCATGTTAGTCTGTAACTAAAAAATACTTAAAAAACAATAATGGATCTGTAGCACCTTAGGGTACGCCTACACTAGCTCGTTAGTTTGAGCTAGGTAGGATAATGAGGGCAAGCGGAGTTGCAAATAAAGCCCGGGATTTAAATATCATTCCACGAGGAGTAATGGTAGTTCGAATTAGGATCTTTAATTCGAAATACCTACTCCGTGCCGCGTGTAGCCGCGGGCATGGAGTTCAGACTAAGGGGGATTTAAAAATGGCGGCGCCCGGGAACATGCAAATGAAGTCTGGGATATTTAAATCCCAGGCTTCATTTGCAACTCCGCTTGCCCTCATTACCCTACCTAGCTCAAACTAACGAGCTAGTGTAGATGTACCCATAGAGAGTAACAAAATATAAATAGTATCATGAGCTTTCATAGGCACAGCCCACTTCTTTGTCATCTGAAGAAGTGGGTTGTGTCCATGAAAGCTCATTATACTATTTATATTTTTGTTAGTCTCTAAGGTGCTGCTAAAATGGGTGTAAGCCAGTATTCATTGGATTAGATTCAGGTAGCATCCAATATCATCAATCATTCGGGATAAACTCGTGCCATATCCTCATGAGAAACTACAGTGTGCGTGTGTATGTGTGTGTGTGTAAGAAATAGTAGCTCTCCCTTCCCAAAAGGCAATGATACAAAATTCAGCTTGATGTAACCAAGTATAAATTTTTCTAAAACTAATGGAGTTGCACCATTTACATCAAGGGCACCTTGGTATAGGAAATGCACGAAGATGGTCTACTGTAGGTGAAAGTGATACTCTCCATGCTACACTTGAAATGGGAGAGACATCCCATCTCTGTTCTATTCATAAGGAAATATATGTGTCTCCCAAAGACACCTCTCACTTTGAGCTTTAAACATAGATACATGACATTAGAAATAAAAGAAAATAAAAACAGTATTGTAATATAGAAATAGACATGCACTGGCATCTACTTCCAAGGAGCTTCCAACTTTAGAATTACAGAACTCAAGTTTGCATCTTGTGGCAGCAAGAAACTGAAAAAATACTGTATATATGGTCCAGCAAAATATTTAGGCCTGTCCACATGTGGAAATGGATCATATACTTCATTTATGGTCCCCCCCCCACCAAACTACAGAGACAGCCTCATTTTTTCCAATATTTAGGCCTGTCCACATGTGGAAATGGACCATATACTTAAGAATTTGTCTTTAAAGTGTTAACAGGCAATATAGCTGTGTTCACAGCAGTTCTGCAGTCACCGCACAGGGAGCAGCATTTGCCCCTAAATATAGGTGCCTGACATGTAGTGTATTTTACTGCCTGGTGATCCATAATACTATTTGTCAAAGATTCATTCTAGTCTTATAATCTTTCTCAATCATATGATGAACAAATGATCTCTAACTAATATCAGTACAGGTCAAACATCTTTGGCCCAATGAGCCCAGCAGCCAGAGTGGAGCCAGGAGCCCAGTGGCCTGGGCTAGCCCAGTCAGTGAAGCCCCAGCAGTCCCAGGGCAGTGGCGGCCCCACCAGCCACAGACAGCAGCAGCCCTGCCAGCCCTAGGGCAGTGGCAGCTCTAGTGGTCCTGGGGCAGCAGAGCCCCAGCGGCACCAGCAGTCCTGGGGTTGTAGGAGTCCCAGCAGCCCCAGAGCCCTGCAGCCCCATTGGCCCAGAGCTGTGTCACTGGGAGCTCTGTAGTGCAGGGCAGGGGAGCCTTGCTTCCAGAAGGGGAGCCCTCTGACGACTGACCTCAGGAGAGCCTGGAGCCCATGAGCAGGAGTGTGTGTGTATAAATTGACCTCCCCTGGTCCAGCAATCTCCATAATTCAGAATCAGTCAGGTCCCGAGAATGATGGACCAAGAAGCTCCAACCTTTACCCTCACAGATTGTATCCAGCCCCAAATTTCACAAACGTTAGCCAAAAGTTTGCCTCTACTTCTTAAATAACCAGTCTTAGCAGACTTAGATTAAAAAAAAATCCTTTTGACAGGTAACACTGATGCTTACTTTTCAGCATTTCTAATTGTTTATATATTTAAATTTTCACAGTTGAACCAACATGTTTTAAACATATTTTCTATTTTTATCTATCATAGTTGTGGGAAGTTAGGAAGGGTCACACAATTATTTAATGACAGCAGATGCTGAATTATATAAAATAAAAGTGTTATAATGGTTTAAACACAAACTGTCAACTAGCATATGGAGAAGGGTGCTCCTGTTGAGATAGAGTATTTGGACTTTCAGAAAGCTTTTGACAAGTTTCCCTCAACAAAGGCTCTTAAGGAAAGTAGACAGTTGTGAGATAAGAGGGAAGATCCTTTCATGGCTCATCAACTGAAAATGAAGGATAGGAATAAGTGGTCAGTTTTCACAGTGGAGCAAGTTAAATAGCGGGGACCCCAAAGGATTTGTGCTGAGACACGTGCTGTTCAATATATTCATAAATGATCTGGGAAAAAAGGTAAACTGTGAGGTGACGAAGTTTGCAGATGATACAAAACTACTCAAGTTAGTTCAGGCCAAAGATGACTGTAAAGAGCTACTACTGGATCTCACAAAATTGGGTGACTTGCTAATAAAATGGTAGAAATTCTATGTTTATAATACACATTGGAAAACAATCACAGCTATATAGTAAAAGCCCTTTCATTTGGCACTTCACAAATTGGCAAGCACACTAAACCACCATTTCTAATCTGCACAGAAAGTCTGATTTATAGTGCGTATGGTGCAGGGCTGTCGGGGGTGTGATGTGGGAGGGGCTGCAAGGTACAGTTTGGGAGTTTGGGTCTGGAAGATGGGAGGGGTTGAGAGATGGGAGGGGGTCCTCACCAATTCTGTTTCTGGTGGAAGTGTACCCAGGTGGCTCTACAGGCTCATTGCCTCCATCCCCCCTCCCTGAGCACTGACTCCATAGCTCCCAGCCCATTGGTCAGGAACCATGGCCAACGGGAGCTGCAGGGGGTGACACCTGCAGGCAGAAGCAGCATGCCTGCTTGCAGCAGAGCTGTCTGGCCATGCCTCCGCCAGGAGCAGCAGAGGCAGGGAACTGATTGCACCCAAAGCAATTAACAGGCAGCAAGTTTAAAACAAACATAGGAAAGTATGTCTTCATGCAACATACAGTCAAACGGTGAACTCATTGTCAGGCAATATTCTGAAAGTCATAAGTATATGTGGAGTCAAAAAATAATCAGTTAATTCATAGATGGCAATCTGCAACCCCATCCTCTGTGTGTCCCTAAACCTCTGATTCCGAGAAAATGGGTTTGGGCAATAACTCAATAAATTGCCCAGTTCTATTTGTTCTCACTGATGTATCAGGCACTGAGCTAAGTGGACCACTGGTCTGACCCGGAATGGCCATTCTTATTATTTTGTGTTCTAACATAACATGTCAAAATATACAAAGTAAATATCCTTAAATAAGTTCTCAAGCAGCATTTCTCTTTGTTGATCTATACATATCAATGATTATCTAAGAAAATATTCTTTTAGTTAGTTTGTGTGTGTTCAGTGAAAATAACCTTTACCAACATTTACTGATAAAAATCTAAGCCTTATAAGTCTATTTATAACATTTGGAGGGAGCGGAGGGGGGGACTTATCTAGCTACAGAGGAGCTTTCAAAAATGTTTTTTTTAAGTTATGCCCTGTTCATGCTGTAAGACATTAGTTAGAATAGCAAAGTTACCAAAATTAACACTGTAAACTCAACAAACATTTTGTCTCAATGTTACAGAGTATATACCTTCCTCCACTCTCATATACTCCAGATGATTTGCCAGAGGATAAAATGATAAAATGTTCTCTCTCTTTTTCTCTCTGTACATATATATTTTAAAAGATATTGCCAACCCCTTCATATATCCAAATTTCCATTTTCAGTGGGGGTGGGTGCATTTGGGAGAAAAGCACATTTGGAACATGGTGCAGGTCATACAGATGCAGGAGCTGGTATCACCTTTAGGACTGGAAGTGATAGTCTCATCAGGGATAATTCCTATTAACTTTGATGGGCTTTGGATCACGGTTATAACCCAGTTGGCAGGACAGGGTATATTTGATTTTATTTACTTTTATCATTCATATCTCTGAAGACAATAACAAACAGTTTCATGATATCACATTAAGTCCCCTTTTAGGGATAGAGGAAGGTAAGAGGGGCCAATGTTGAGTATAATGTAATGACAAGTGCTAGTGTATTTGAAGAAGAAGTTGAATTAGAATGTCAGCTAAGAGCTTTCATTTAAAGAGCTTCAATAAATAAATAAAGTTGTATATAAATGGTTAGAGTTAAATGTATTTAATGTCAAAACAAATACTTTAAAAGCTGCTCCTAAGGTTGCTATCAGGTGCGATAAAATTGAATTTGATGGCATTACTTTAATGAAATAGTAAGGAATTTTCATCTTTGAGAGATACATAGAACTGAGAAGGCTTTGTTCCTATTCTGTAAGAGAAACAAAGGCACACAGGTGCACGGTGAAAAATAAGTACAATCTGACTGCATGGAGAAATTGACAAAATACACCCTATTTATAGCATGAAGAAACTGTGGATGCTTTATTATTCTGGCACTACTTGTGCATGTTGTAGCTACTGTTGTGTCAGCATTTTCATTATTCACCTCATTTTTCACTTTACAACGGACATGAGAATTTGGTCCTGGTTGCAAATGGATATATATCTTTTTATTTTATCTTTTAAGCTGGACTGAAAAAATCTGTTTGGCCATTTAAAAATTGTACACATATCTTTCTCAGATCTTTAACCATGGGGAGACTGAAACAGGTATACCCTGAAATACCCTCCCCTAATAAGCTTTTGGCAAGTAGTCTGGAAAGCATTACTATTTTAACTTGTATGAACAAATATGCAATGCAACAGGAAGCAAGGAAAATATACAAGAAGCATTTAATCTTTATATGGGTTCATTAATATAATTAGATATGGGTGAACAACATAAGAGAATAATCTAGTAGATACATTTTCTTCTTTTCTGTTCATGAATTGATTTATGAACAGCTAACTGTTTTCTCACACTTATTCATTATATAAAGAGATTTACTGAACCATTTCTGTGAATGATTCCTAGTCTGCAGCATTAAATAAAAAATGCAAGCTGTGCTTCTCAGTCAAGACTAAATACAAACTTTGCAAAAGATAAGCAGAGGAGGACATAGGACATGGATAAAACCTTATTATTATGTATAAGTACAGGGAGGTGGGCAAGGTTTCCTCTAACCCCGCAGCTGCTTCATGAGTCCCAGCCAGCCAGGGACTCAGGACTCTGTGCATGGAGCTGCCTGATGGGGCAAGGCTGATTAAGCAGCTATGGGGCTGTGCTGCCGCACAGCTTAGAGGGAATCTTGATGATGGATGGGCAACCTGCAGCCCATAAGGGTTCTATGTGTGGCCTGCAAGACATTTTGTTTACTGTTGCCCATGTGCAGGGTTACCAGATTCCTTTGGTTTCCATCTGTGTAGGGTATTTTTTTCTGCTGGTATTACTAAAGTGACACAAACATAAAGCAAGGTTCACATGAAGTGAGTTGTGTGCTGACTGCACATAACATTGAATATGAGAGCCATGTGCTCCCATCAAATAAATCCCTCCAATCAAAGTGCTGCAATGGATCAATTGGCACCCCGCACATTCTAGGGATGCAAGTTCAGTTAATAAAACTGCCCTGTCCTGGCAGACTACCTTGGTTACAACTGAGATGAAAGAAAGCCACACATGTGGCACACTCACTAGCCTAGGTTGCCTACCACTGGTATAAAGCTTGTCATGAAAACTGAACCCACAAAGACCAGCCTATCTATTGTCAGGAGAGAGACTGTTTCAAGTTTAGAAATTCAAAGTTCAGTGGGACTTTGGAAACCTCGTCTCTCAGGCCCCTTTGAAATCTATTTTGCATCTCCAGAGGAGCACAGAGAGAACTGGGGACTGAGAGTAGGGATGGACAGCAGGGGAGGAGGGTTAGAACAGAGAAAGAGGTAAGCAAGGGTACTTATAGGCCTGGAGGGGAGCACATCTTTCTTTGGGGAAGAGGAGACAAATGGTATATAAAGAGTGAGATCTGGGGAAAGGAATCCCAGTTCCTGACTCCCAATCTTTTTGTCCATTAAAGTCTCCCACTGTACTCCTGACCTCAGTTCCTTGTAAGGATGTTAAAGAGCAATTATTTGGTTAATTGTGTAGTCAATACAATTTGTATTGACTACATGATTAGTCAATAAGGGGGGCCGTTCTGCAGAGCTGCAGCATGGATGGCTGCCAGAGCTGGCACCCCTGCATTTTAAATGTAATAAGAGCCACAGGGCTCTTATTACATTTAAAATGCAGAGGCAAAGTGGTCCTGGACTGGCGTGAGCCAGGACAGCTCAGTTCCAACTCATGCAAAGTCCAGCAGCCCCTATTCCCAGCAGCCCAGGCTGGCTGGGGAACTGGAACTGCTTATGGAGCAGCCTCTGCCCACAGCCAGCCTGGGCTCCCATGGACCGGGGCTGCTCCACGGCAGCAGCCCTTGTCCGCAGAGAAGCCCAGCTCCCCTCTGGGACCTCCACAGACAGGGGCTGATGCTGGAGCAGCCTCCCCTAACCAGCCACCCACAGCCTCTGATAGTACTCAACTACTCACTTCCCCCTCCCCGCCATTGCCTCTGATAGAGACTGGGGGAGGAGGGGGAACTGTGCTGTGGGGAACTG
Source organism: Apalone spinifera (assembly GCA_030068395.1). NCBI lineage: Eukaryota > Metazoa > Chordata > Testudines > Trionychidae > Apalone > Apalone spinifera. The sequence goes on from CM057845.1 coordinate 218,357,024, forward strand.
GCTTTTAAGCCGGCTCCCCTCAGCATTGGCTCCTCTTCCACCTCCTCTTGCTGCCTCTCATATAGAGGCAGCAATGGGTGGGTGGGGGGGAAGCAGGTAATCAAGTATTCGACTTGACTGCCTATCAGGCTTAGCCTTATTAGGTAGTTGAGTAATCAACTATTTACTTACAACCCTAGTTCCTTGACAGTGCTGCCTCACTATACAGTGGAGCCAAGACAGTAGTGCCATGCCCAAACTAGCACTCAGTCCAGCAAATTTTAAGAAGCAGTGATAGTTGTGACCAAGCCATCCACCAATGAGAAATCTTAACACAAGTCCAGTCTCTCTTATCTTACTGACTCATTACAACCAATAGAATTGTAGCAAATTGTATAGATGTAGAGCAGGGCTGGGCAATAAAGCAGCAGCGATTCACTAGGGTTAGCCCCTGGTGGGCCACTGCCACTATATACCTGCATATCTGCAGTTATGGTGATCACAGTTCTCATTGGCCGGGAATGGTGATCTGCCAATGGGAGTTGTGATTCCCCACACCTGCAGAGGTGCAGGTAAATATGGCAGTATGGGGGCCCACCAGGGACTAACTCTGGCAGACTGGATCTGGCCTATGGGGGGATGTAGAGGAAGGATGATGAATGACTGTGTTCCTTTGATATCAAAATGTCCTTAGTTCAGTATACCCAGAATTGGTGACTTAGTTGTGTCAATTTATAATCATGACTAATAGTTATAACAATACTTCATAATTTATCTTAAAGTACAATTTTCAAACAAGATTTTAGTGAGTTTTAACAGTGGAAAATTAGAAAATTCTGTTATTCTATCATTAAGGTAATTTGGAATAAAACAAAATAAAGGTGCCACAGAGTGCAACATTTTTTAAAGGACCCATTTAAAATTAATTTTATCTCAATCTAATTCATAGGTTTACTTGTAAAGTCCCAGAAACTTGATTCTGTATGCAAAAATCAAGTGATGAAATATTAGGGATAAGTTGTATTGTCTATGAATAGCAAAGAGGTTGAAGCCCTACATTAAGTCTCAAACTCAATGCAGCCTTGACCAGTGCCTCCAAAATAAACATGTGTCTTTTAAGCCCACTTCTGTTTGTTTATGTAATTGTGTTTTTTTAATTCACTTAATAAAATTCAGCGCTCAGTGTCACTCTGCCTTAAGAAGAATTTACTTTTTCTGAAGTAATTCACATAATATGTAAATCAGTTGATTGGGCATTTGTCATTGTTCGATTTTTTCTATTGGTTATTCCTCAAAGGTGAAAAAAGGCATTGAGTGACATTTATGGAAATGAAAACAGACAAATAATTCTACCTGTCCAAATAACTTCAGCTCAATACCCTTAAATGCAAATTAATTTAAGTAGTTTTTGTAAAGTATTAGTAAAATTCATTAATTAACATACATAACTATTAAAAAAAATGGCAAGTTGCCACAGTGTAGTTTCTATGGTAAACACTGAATGTAAACCTGTGCTCCATAGACATTTGTATAAAGTATCTAGAGTGTATATTTCTTCTGTAAATATATTACCAATTATGTTCATTTAATGACTTTATCTACCATGGTGTTGCTTTAAATTAACTATCCACAGATTCTGGCAATTACCATAGTTTTGTTTGTCCTCCATGGGTATTTTACATTATTAATAAAGTCAAACTCACATAATGGAAGCCACATAGGAGATTAAGTAGCAGAAGTATCTAATACTGGCTCCCCCCCCCCTTAAAATCTGATTCGTTTTTAAAGCTACTCACAAAATAAACATATTTTACAGTAAGAAATTATTATTAACTCTTAAAAAGCTGAACTCCCAAATGGAGATATCCTAGATTTTAAAGCCATAAGGGACCATTGCAATCATCTAGTCAGACCTCCTATGGAGCATGGGCCATAGAATTTCACTCAGTAATTCCTATAGAAATTATTATTCCTAAAGGAATTATTCTCCTTACTATGCATGTGATTACTCGTGAGTTCAGTAATTTGTGGCTTAATCTAGCATGTCATGTCTCTCTCTCACTACTGCATTTCCAGCTCTTTCTCCTTAACTACCCTCCAATACCCCTCCTTTGGGTATGTCTACCTGCCACTGGCCCATTTTAGCTGACTTGCATTCATGGGGTTCAGGCAAAAGGTCTGATTAATTATAATTGGGCTAAGGAGGCAGCCTGACTCCTAGAGCCTGGGTTTCAACCTGAGTCTGAACATCGATACAGCAATTAAACAGCCCTTTAGCCTGAGACATGCAAGCCCGAGTCAACTGGCAAACAGCCACGTGTTTTTAATTGCAACATAGACATACCCTTAGTACCTTGAGTCCCTCCCCAAGTGCCAGATCTGACTGCAAACCTCATGTGTGTCATTATCTGATTATATCCAGCATTTATTTTGAAAAAAACAACATATTTTTGCTTCTGAAGAAAATATGTTTTCTTTTTTTTTTCTGGACTCTATTGCTTTAATATTAATCTCTCTCTCTCTCTGTAACTATTAGTCAGCTAACAGGCATGGGAAGCAATTTACCTTAGGGAAAATGATAATATCATATGGGTACTTCTATACTGCACACATATTTCGGAATAAGCTACTCCAGAAGATATACTCTGAAATAGCTTATTTCAAAATAGAGCATTCACACTACAAGGAAGCCTCAAAATTAGTATGAGGCAGGCTCCCTAATGTGGATTCAGTATCTCAATTCAGAGCCCCAGGGAGAGAAATTACTTAGAATGGCCCCAGTGAGGAGCTATTTACAGAAGTTGGAATAAGCCGCCTGTTATTTTGATATTATTTCAAAATAACGGACAGATTATTCCAACTTCTGTAAACCTCATGCCATGAGGAATAATGCCTATTCCGAAACAGCTATTTTGAAATAAGGCGTATATAGACGCTCCACTTCTGCTATTTCAAAATAGCCTCTCACCAGGGCCATTCTAGGCCTGTAGCTAGACTACATCCCTTTTCTCAAAAAACGGATGTAAATTAGACACTTTGAAATTGCAAATGAAGCTGGGATTTAAATTTTTTGATAGAAAAACAGTAGTTTAGACGGGGAACTTTCGAAAATAAAACTCTTTTTCAAAAGATCCTGTATTCCTCAAAAAATTAGGTTTACAGGATCTTTCAAAAAAGGGTTTTATTTTCAAAAGATCCCAGTCTAAACTGCCATTTTTTTATTGAAAAGCCCCATTTCGAAAAAAAACCCATGGCTGCCATTATGCAAATGAAGCGTGGGAAATTTAAATACCTGTCCAGTGTAGACGTACCCATATTGACAAAATGCTCTGTTAGGGTATGTCTACACTAGGCCCCTAGTTCGAACTAAGGAGGCTAATGTAGACATTCGAAGTTGCAAATCAAGCCCGGGATTTAAATATCC
>CM057845.1:218360526-218395275 GCA_030068395.1 Apalone spinifera
TACATTAGCCTCCCTAGTTCGAACTAGGGGGCTAGTGTAGACATACCCTTAGGATGTAAAAGGGTGCATAGCCTGTACAGATTGCAACATATTCCTCTCTATGTGCGATGTCATGGCTCTCTTTATTATTTCCTTTGGGCATTGCATGTCCCAAGGGATTATAGATGGAGCAGTTTCTCTGCTTTTCTCTGAAACCAAGAAATGCTGTTCTTCCTGGCCCTTATATGGACTGCAAAGGGTGGTATGGAGAAGAAGTAAAAACTTTTGGGCTTCTCTCACCTACATCACACTCATGTCAGGACCAGGTGCAATCTGGTCCAAAGTAAGTGTCAGTGCTCTTGCTCTTTCTGATGATTACCTTCATCTTCCATACCCCTGTCCAATATAAACCTTTTTCCTCCCTTAGGATGCCTTCTATAAAGAATGTTCATAGTTTGGAGTACAAAACACAATATCAAGATACTGGAAGAAATTTTAACCATCCAAGTCATGTGTATCATTAATTTCTTCACTCTAGCACTTTTATGTTACATCTGGGGAGAAACAGAGTTCATTTGTTACATGTGAGGATAATAGAAATTCAGGCAACTGAAAAAGTGGTGTTTCTTTTGACATATTTCCTCTTTATTTCTCAGGTAAAAGGGTTGCTGTATGGCTATGTGGTTCTCAATTTTTGGGCCAGCTCATCCTATAATGTCAAACAGCACAGCGTGTAGCCCAGGTATTCTCTAGGTATGGCATAGGTATAGGCTGTAAAGCAATGAGCAAACAGGGGACTGGCCTGTCAGACAATAGTTTAGCTAGACTAATCATGGCATGCAAAGATGATTTTTCTAGCCTATTTCTTTCACTATATTACCCCTCTCTTTGAATTCCTGCAAGGCTCCCCTTCAAGTCTAATCCCTTTCAGCCTATCATCTCTCTTTCACTGCTGATTCTCATCTCTGATGGCCCATAATGCCATTCTTCTCTGTCCATCCACATCCACAGAGCTACCTCACTATCTACCTGTAAGGTCCTCTTCAAAATTCTTCTTTGCCTACAAACATTTTGACACTAGTTAGGCTGCTGGTGTGCAAAGACCCTTACATATCATTCTGCCAAGTGCTGTCTCAGTGTTTACTTGTCTTCCCCACGGGTACGTCTACATTGCACATTTATTTTGGAATAAGCTATTCTGAATGAAATACTCCGAAATAGCTTATTTCGAAGTAGTGCATCTACACTACAGAGAAGCCTAATGTGGATGCGCTACCTTGATTTAGAGCCCCAGGAAGCACTGGAAGTAATTAATCTGAATGTCTCTGGGGAGGAGCTATTTAAAAATAGCAGTGGTGGAACGTCCACACGACAGCTATTTTGAAATAGCCATTATTTGTCATGGAATGAGATTTACAGAAGTCAGAATAAGCTGTCTGTTATTTCAAATTTATTTTGAAATAAGGGAATTTCTGTGTAAACTCTCGCATTGTTATTTCTGAATAATAGCCATTATTCTGAAATAATGCTTCTGTGTAGATGCATCCCATCCATCTGTATTCATTTGCAATCTCTTGTCTTGTACATGGATTGTAAGCTCTTTGGGGGGCAGGGTCTGCCTTTTTTTGCTCTGTGTTTGTACTGTCCCTAGCATAAGGGGTCCGAGCCTATGATTAGTACTTTTAGGGCCTACAATAATTCAAATAGTTAAATACTACTTTACTACTTCTACTTAATTATTCATTCGCCTTTGCCTCCACTGTCTGTAATGCATTTCAATATAGTGCACTGGACCAGAAGCTTAGAATCAAACTCTTAAGTTTGGGTGTGGTTGTGTCGATAAATGTCCTCTTTGCCAACACGCCATGGAGACCTCCAGAGCAAAAACATAAGGGCTACGTCTACACTGGCATGATTTTTCGGAAATGCTTAAAATGGAACAGCCCTTTTTCCGGAAAAGCGTCCATGGCCAATGTAGACGCGCTTTTCCGGAAAAAAGCCCCAATCGTCATTTTCGCGATCGGGGCTTTTTTGCAGAAAACACTACTATGCTGTCTACACTGGCCCTTTTCCGGAACAGTTTTCCGAAAAAGGACTTTTGCCCGAGTGGGAGCAGCATAGTTTTTCCGGAAAAGCAGCTGATTTCTTACAGTAGATTGTCAGTGCTTTTCCGGAAATTCAAGGGACCAGTGTAGACAGCTCGCAGCTTATTCCGAAAAAGCGGCTGATTTTCCGGAATAAGTGGCCTAGTGTAGACACAGCCAAGCAGTACAGCTCTGTAACTGGTTGCTGTAGCACTTCATATCCTTTATGGATCAGCACAGAAGGGGCCCTGTTACTCACACTCATCAGTGATTACATTTACAACAACCGTAGAATGAATTTTGCACTTTTGTCCATCTCTGCATACAAACAGAGAGTATAGTTGGTACTGCATGGACAGATGAGGAAACAAAAGGGCAGAAAGAGTCCTCACTACCTTGATATCAGGACAACAACAATTCCAGTCCTTCCACTTGCTGAACATGAGGAGAAGAAGAATGAAGCATGGGAAATGTGCTGAGCTTTCTCTGTTAAACAATGTAGCTGGTGTTGCTTTTAGGGACTCCTGCTGGTAAGGAGACTCTCCATATCCTGCTCTCCTAAAGCTTCAAGTTGTGTTTTGGCTTAATAGTCATGACATTTCCCATGGTGTGCATTTGCCATTGACTCATGTATAACGTACTCTGCCTTATTTAACTCTATGAAGCCTTTTGCAATATATTTTTGTCTGAAAATCCTGATAAGGAATAGAGTTATAATGTGTTATAACTCTTTGTTTTTGCACAGAAGTGAGATTGCAAAAAGATTTCTTTGCTGTTACTGTCAAAACAACAAACTTGAAAACAATTTACTAGTATTTCCCAATTCAGATCAGTGATATATAGGGTATTATATGTCACCTCTTGGATGTTGCATGTCTACAGATATGTTTGCAATTCTTTTATTACAGACTAGACTTGCTCAATTGCTACATTTTTCTTCAAAGATGGTTAAAGATTTCTGCAGCTAATGGCTGAACATGACAGACATTACTAATGAATGTAGAAGCCCTTTATTTAGAGCAGTGACAACAGGCTAAGGGTATAACTCACAGCAGTATCCAGGATTAATTCTTTTTTAACTTCTGAACATTCAACAAAAAGAAGTGATTGGCAACAAATATTAAATCAAGTATGAACAAAAAGAGCCCTGGAAACTATAATGAATATGCAAGTCTTTCTGAGATGATAGACCGCTGAAAGCAATATGATTTCACAAAATAAGAGCTCTGGCTTAAGCTATAATGAAACAATAAATACGTTCTTCACAAATGTGAGAAGACTTTTCCCATTTTTCATTGTCAGATGTTGCCTGCTACTTTACTGCAATATGCCAAACAGTGCTGTGAAGCTTTTTAAAAAATTGAAGGATAAGAGTGTAGATTCGTGAAAAAACAATCATCATTATTGACTTCGCTGCCTTGAGCTCTGGTGACAGAAGATCCTGACATTTCAGAAAAGGGGAAATCCAGAATTTTATGGTAGGATGTATATTTCCCAGATATTATTTAACATAGCAGGCTGACTGGCTACTAATGACTGTTTTATTTAATGTAATACTAGGGGACCAATACTAGAAACTGATAAGCATTCTCAGCACTCACTGATGTCAAGTGAATCAATACTCAGGCATCTTTAAACCAATCTTCCAAAAAGGTGTCATGATCTGAGGAAGTGGGTCTGGCCCACGAAAGCTCATCACCTAATAAACCATCTTGTTAGTCTTTAAAGTGGTACATAGTTCTGTCTTTTGTTTCAGCTACACCAGACTAACACGGCTGCATCTCTATCACTATGGCTCTTGAAGATAATTCTTACACTTTTTCATGACTACAGTGGAGCCCCTAAACTTTGTGGCATATTTATAGGAGCATCTGTGTTATGAGAGAGAATTTGTTTAACATAACTCGCAGCCAGCTTTTGCACTTAGCCTCCATAACTCTGAAAGCAAGATCACCTGAGTCAGAAAACCTAGCGTTGGCTAGGTTTGTTATGCAGCTATCGAGCGTGATGGAGAGCAGGGCTTTAGCAGACCAGAGTCTCGATTAAACATTTGAGGAGAATCAGACAGTGAGCAATGAGGTGAAATCAGAACCCAGATTTCACACAGAACAATAGCAGGGGCAGTGTATTACTAAGAAGCACAGATTCATGAAAAGGAAGTGGGGAATGTGAATAGCTGAGCTTGAGTATGGTTGTTTGTAATTTTCTGCTGGGCGCTGTTGTGTCGATAAGTAGAAATTATGGGTCTTTGATGTTGCTAGGCAAACCCCAGCCTATTAAAAGTTACTATGAGTGCTTTGTGAGAAGTCACATATGAAACAATTTAGTTAGTCAGTGCACTTCAGAGAAGCTTGGGAGAAGCTCAGGAAGATTTCTACAAGCTAGAAGACTGACACTTATTTCCCCAGTGGCTAGGAAAAAGGCTGGCCACTGAACCCTGCTTCTGAATCATTTGATAACACCTCAGACTTTGAGCAATTATATCTATGGGATGCTTTGAGACCAGAAGTTCTCAAACTTTTTGGCCTGGGGCCCACTACACTCAACACAAACTTTTCCATGGACCACCAACCACCAACCATGATGAAAAAAATGGGTGAAAGAGAGGGTGGGGATATGGGCTCTAGCCAAGAGGTAGGATTCAGGAGTGAGTCAGGAGATTGGTTGCAGGAGGGGGCTGCGGGTGCGGGGTCTGGGTGGGAGGTAAGGTGCAGGAGTGGGTTGGGGGTTGGATGTTCTCAGAAGGAGGGTGGGGGGGATGGAGGTGTAAAGTCTGGGCATGAGCAAGATGGGGGAGGGGAAACTTCCTTGGCTCCGTGCCCTGCACTGCTCCCAAGCACCACCCCCGCTGCTCCCATTGGCCGTGATTCCAGCCAATGGAAGCAGTGAGGAAAGCCTGCAGATGAGTGGTTTCCTGTGTTGCTATTCCCTCAGCCAAGAGGAACGGGGAACGGCAGTGTGCAGAGCTGCTTCCTTCCCACGCAAGCCAGAAGCTCATCCTCTCCTGAAGTGGGAAGCCAGCACTAGCACTCCTACCTCACGGTGGGGAAGCCAGCACTAGCACTCCTACCTCACGGTGGGGAAGCCAGCACTAGCACTCCTACCTCACGGTGGGGGGTTGCAGGCTGGAACACCAGTGCAGGCTCCCCGCCGCAGGGATGGGGGTGAGCCCCAAGCCAACAGCCCACCTGCAAGATGGCCATGGACCACTGTTCTAGAATATTGCTAGGTTTTTATGTGTGCTTTAGGCTCAATTAAAAAAAAGATTTTGGGGTGGAAACACTCTTGGTGTACGAATCATTCACCAGATGGAGGTTTTGTGTCCCCCACTGATTTATTTCCTGATAGTGCTTGGAAAACAGAGACTAGTTACCATAGTTTTGGGTTCAAATAGCCCCAGGTAACAGATCTGGTGAGACAGTAGCCAGAAGTTGGTGGAGAGGAACGGGATTATTGGTAGATGCAGTTTGCTGCAACAGGGACTTGAGTATGGCGGGGCAGGGTTTCAACTGTAATTTGCATGTCATCGTCCATGAGTCAATTTATGGATACCTTCTGGTACTGGGACTTAGGACTGAGGCTAGCCTCACGGAGGGAGAAAACATGTCAGAGGAAAGGGAACACCTGGAAAAAATGAAAGATTGGAAATAGTTTTGGGTAGTAGCCTAGCAGTGTTTGCACAGGAATATGGTAATGGACCTTGGTAACCTGGAAGCTTAAGCAGCTCTGGGACATTCCTACAACTCTGTAAGCAGATAGTACCGCTGGTAGTAGATAATGAGACAGATGAGTTAAAGGCAAGAATGGAGGCGTTAGAGAAAGATAAAATTAAGAAAGAACAGGAAGTAGCTAGCCTGAAAGCAGAATCAGACACTTTTAAGCAGCAACTCTGACTCAGGCAGCAAATGCAAGTGTTTCTTTCAGGGAGAGAGTGAGTGAGAAGCTGGAGCAGGATGTCTGTGAAAGAAAAAATCAGACAGAGGAACATGATGCAAGACTGAGAATAGCATATGGAAAAACTGCAGTTGAAGTCCTAGTTACAGGTTCTGATTCCCCCACTCCAGAAGCAGTACCTGCCTCCAAAAGAGGCAGAAGGCAGCCTAAGAAAAAAAACCAAAATGATGGACTTTTAATCCAAGGGATCCTAGTGGCACAATCGAGCCCCAATAATGCCACCCTGTGGCCAGTCCTTAAAAGTGATCTCAAGACTTGGAGGGTTAGGGTGAATTTTCACCCCCTTAATTGTGTGACTCCATTTATAGTCCTTTTAGTAGCTAAGTATCAGAAGATGATGGCATCCACTGAAGTGGGGCTCCATGATTTTCAGTTTTAGATTTGGCCAATGCTTTTTTTGCTATCTTTTTACATTAGGATATTTATTATAAATTTGAGTTCACCTTTCAAGTAAATGACCCGAGCTAATAAATCAGGACTGATAAATTTGCTGAGACCCAAGTGGATGCTTGAAGCCCAAGAGCCCCTAACTCGGTAAGAAATTACTTGAACCTGGATGAATCTAATTAGCAGCTGATAAATTTAGTTTAGATGCACAATAATGGCTGCTAATATATAAGGAGGGGAGAAGTGTTATTGTGTGTTGTATTTTGGCTTACTAACAGTATGGAGATATAAGAGAGGATGTACTCCTGGGTATTTCTTTTTCTGGTATTGGGATCACTTACCTATTCTTCTGGTGGTGTAAATTCAAAACCTGTTTGAAGCATGGGGAAACTTCTCAAGAATGATAGTGAAGTGTAGACTGAACAGCTCTGCAACAGAAGTCAGTGTGGGACTCTGAAAAAATCTCTGGGGAAATGAAGTGTGTCATACAGTGGGCCAATGAAAAAATCAAATGGGAATACCAAGTTGAACACCTGTTATTCTATGATATGGTTGTACCAAATCATTTAACAGATGGAGGTGCTGTGTCCCCCTCCTAAACACACACTGATTATTTTCCTAATACTTCCTGGAGAACAGGATCTAGTTACCTTAGCTTCGGGTTCAGAGAAACATAGGTAACATCTGGGTTGAGAACTATTTTGCATAGTAAATAATACTGAAAATATATGCATATTACGTACATTATAAAATTCTTTCAACTTCCCTTTGTCTTACAGGATGATGTAGAAAAAATACAAAGGCATGAATAAATAAAATAATTTACTCACCTCAGAGTTATTTGAAACACATGTTCATTCCATTTATTTGTCTCTCTCCATCCTTTAGTCTCCTTAATTTTATTTTCCCTATATGTTTTCCCTTTCCTGTCATTTTAATCTCTTTTTTCAATATTCTTGTTCTGTCTCTATTTCCCCTTTTCTTCTTTCTTCATTTTATCCATATTCCCACATCTCTTCCTGCCTCTCTCCTTTGCCTTTCTTCTCTTCCAGCCTCTCTTCTATGCCTTCCTTCTTCTTGTCTTTGCTCCAAACCATCTTGTTTGAGTTATCCTTTGTTTGCTTCCCATCTTATCTCCACAATCATTTCCCCACTCATTTGTCCTGCCCATCACTTTCCATCTGTTCTTTATCACTTAGTTGCTCCATCACCCATTTTACAGATTATTTGTGCTGCTTTTTGATTCCCACATTAAGACATGGAAACCTTTAGTCAGCCTGCTCTTTTCTCACCATTGTATTTCTTTTTCTTCATCTCTCAAGCCACAGGGCTTGACCAGGGCAGAAAATATTAATACAAATTGTGTTAAAAATATAGACAATCTCACACTTGCAGAGGTAAAGAGTTCAGAAAGCATTTGGTTTAATGTGGAGTGGCTGGTAGCACTTGACAAAACTCTTTGGATTAAATTTTTTTTTTCAGAAAAATGCAGATCTGGGTTGACTGAAACATTTTATGTTCATGTTGATTGTGGCTTATTGTTTCAAATGAAATAAAAAAAAAATTGGAAATGTTGCAATGAACAATTTTGATATTATGAAAATGTTGTTTTTAAGCTATACAGTAACTCCTCATTTAACACGTGACCACTTAACATGTTTTTGTGATAGCACAATTTTTTTTTAGGGAACGTTTTTTGAATTACGCGACTGTCCCTGGAATAACACGATTTCCCCAGCCGGCCCGTCACCGGTGGCTGCACAGGGCTTCCCCCGCCTCCCTGCAAAGCGGCGGAGGGTTCGCCGCTTGCCACATTGTTCCCCGGCGACCCCCCCTCGCCGGACGCAGTGCAGGTCCTGGCAGACCCAGCAGAAGGGCATACTCCCAACCCAATCCCCCTCCCCGCTCCTCCCCTCCCCTTCCCTTCCCCAGAGCCAAACACCTCCCCTCCCTGCTGTAAGCCAGACCCCTTTCTCCCTCAACCTTATGTCCTGGTCCCAACAGACACCACCGCTTGAAACGCAACCCCCACCTTTTCCATTATTTTCAATGGGAAAATTGACCCTGCATAATACGTTTTCACTTAACACGATCATTTCTGAAACACATCTATAGTGTTAAATGAGGAATTATTGTATGTGCAAGGGGAATTTAGGCACCATTCTCACATAGTGGTGGACTCCTTCTATCAAAAATCCTATGGGGGCATTCTCCTGTTGAAGCTCATCACTCTGAGGATATGTCTACACTGAAGAGTTTTTGCACAAAACCAGCCATTTTTGTGCAAAAACTCGCAGAGCATCCACACTACAAACGTGTTTTTGTGCATGAAAATGTACAGTAAATCGTAAGAAGAGAGGGCTTTTTGAGCAAGAGTTATTCCTTTTTCTACGAGGAATAAGCCTTTTTGCTCAAGAGCTCTTATCTCCTTATCTTCTGAATATAGGACAAGAAGCAATGAGCTTAAACTACAGTAAGGGAGGTTTAGATTGGACATTAGGAGCATTGGAATACATTGCCTACGGAGAGTAGACAAACAGTTGTCAGGGATAGTCTAGATGGTGCTTGGACTGCCATGAATGCAGAGGACTGGACTTGATGACCTGTCAAGGTTCCTTCCAGTTCTATGATTCTATGATTCTAAAATCATTTCCTCCAACAGCAGCTTTACTGTACAACTTGGCTGTGTCTAGACTGGCAAGTTTTTCTGCAAAAGTAGCTGCTTTTGCGCAAAAACTTGCCAGCTGTCTTCACTGGCCACTTGAATTTGGGCAAGAGCACTGACTTTGTAATGTACAAAATCAGTGCTTCTTGCGCAAATACTTTCACACTCCCGCTTGGGAAAAAGCCCTCTTGCGCAAGAATACTTGCGCAAGAGGGCCAGTGTAGACAGGTAAGAACTGTTTTGCGCAAAAAAGCCCTGATGGCGAAAATGGCTATCGGGGCTTTCTTGCGCAAAATCGCGTCTAGACTGGCCACGGATGCTTTTGTGCAAAAGCACTTTTTGTGCAAAGGCACCCGTGCCAATCTAGATGCTCTTTTCCGCAAATGCTTATAACAGAAAAACTTTTCCATTAATAGCATTTGCGGAAAATCATGCCAGTCTAGATGCACCCCTTCAGTTTAATTTTGAAGGTTGTCTTTACAACAGAATTGTCAAGAAAGATTTTCTATTAAATAAAAGCTTAGAATTAATGGAGTCTGGAATCCCCATTTAGTGAAAAAAACCCTCATGGTTGTGCATTAACACATTTTTGTAAAGATCATATCTGAGTAGATTTACCCAAATGGAACACTTCACCAGTCTGTAACTGGTCTTTCTTTGGGCCACTGATCCTAAGATCTATGAAACCAATGAGGAGTCCTGTGACACCTTAGGGACTGCCACAGAACTCATTATTTTTTTCAGATACAGATTAATACAGCCATCTCTCTGTGACTGGAAATCTAGGACACCCAATCCAGGCCATCATACTGTTTAAGGATGCAAGAAGGAAGAGATTAAGGCTTCTGCACTACACCCAGTGCAAAGTCACAAGCCACATGTTTTTATCTGGCATTCACTTGCTATTTACATATTTTGTTGAACCTGGAAACTATGACCATGAAGTCACAAAACCATAAATGGTCAGTAAAGGGTTGATTAATGCTCGTTGAAAAAATATGAATGTTTTCCAAGATTTTATTACAAGAAAAAAATTTCATTTCTTTTGAAGAAAATTCATTCTTGATAAAAGATTTTGAAACAAAATTTCACTGTGAAATTCACTTTCTTTTGGTGGGAAAAATTCCACTCCAATTTTAAAATTTACTCCCTCTTTTCCAGTGAGAGAGAGAGTAGGATTTTTCTAACAATTATTAAATATGAAATAGTCTGTTAACATTTTTCATTTTAAAATGTCAAAAAAATCCAAACATTTGGATGAAAATGAAATTGTTATCAAAACCCTATTGTTTTCTGTTAAAAATTGTCACAACCAGGATTTGGGATAATCACCCAAGTAACTAGTGGCTATTTGGTGCTAATTCTAAATTACATGAAAACTTTGTTATTATTTAAAATTAAAAGCCACTGAAGCTATACATGTTATGCCCCTCTAAATGGACTTGAAATTTTCTCTTTAATGTGTGTATATGTGTGCTTTTGTTGCAATGAGTGTAACATGTGCCATGAATGATATTGCCATAACTTTATCTGTGATATACCATGAGTCATGAGATTGTGTGAGGTAAGTTAAATTAAGTTTTCCCAACGCTATAAGCAATTCTCAATAATATATAAAAAGGCATAAGTATAAAAAGACTCTACTGGCTAATGAATCAGTTTCCTTTAGCTGAAGTGACAGAGCATCTGCCAAGGAATCCAAAGACTCAGTTTCAGTTCCAAATATGCCTCTTCCTATATAACAAGTAGGATCTTTACAGATCTATGCAACAATCTTTGTCTGATTATATGTTTGTAAAAGAATTGCTGTTAAGTGATAAAGGCTAATGAAGTGAAGCACGGAGAAATGACTTATCCTAGGCTTTCATTTTGCTAGAGTCACCACCAGTCTGCTAAGAAATGCCAATTGTAATTAAAACAAGTCATTGTCAAATACATTTCATAGCATACACAGAATGAGGAATGCTTTTCATTGTGTGAATTTTGACATCTCTCTGCTGAAAAGAATGAACACAGATTTCTTTCAGGAGTTTTTTTTTTCTTGGTAGCAGATCTGTAGTGACATTTTGGGATGTGTGCGTACATTAGAGCAGATTGTACTGGAAAAGCATAAAATGGGAGCCCGTTTTCTGTGGTAGCAATAACATATTGTGACAGACCCAGACCAGCCATCTGCCGTTCACTGGTGGAGGGAATACATACTGGAGCTTGGGTAAATAGCTTTCTCTTCCTTGAGTAAAAAAAGGCCAAAGCCTATGTCCAGCATAATCAGGCAGGCACCTGGGGTCAATTAGAGCTTGCTAGAAGTCACAGGCTAATTAAACACCTGCAGCCAATTAAGGCCTGTAGTGTTTCTTTAAAAGGGCTCCCCCCAGGGTAGGTAGGGGGAAGAACAAGAGTGAAGGACAGGAAGTGCTGTGTGGGTGTTAGTGGAGGACTGATGAACAGGTCCCAAGGAAAGGTGCTGGGAGGGATTGTTTGGGGAAGTGGCCCAGGGAAAAGCTGCTAGAATTGAGAGTGGCAGTAACCCTGCCTGTTGCTGCTGCCTTAGGGTCCCTAGACCAGCACCCGGAGTTCCCCACAACATCTCAACCTCTGCCTTGAGAAGGGAGATCAGGATTCCAGAGGGGATTTTACCCCAAACTTATGAACTAGTGTGCAATGAGTATGGCTCAGTAGGCTGTGTCTCTAGTGAAGAAAAAGAGGCCATGTGGAGAGCCACAGTGAGCCTCTGAGGCTAACACTATCTGCCAGTAGTGTGAGACCCACAGAGTTTTGCCACAATAGCTTCATCTTACTGAAGTTGTATATAAGATTGCTCCCGTAGCTAAGCATTTTGAGAACATTAGGTGGAATTTATTTGGGAGACAAGGTTTTTGTGAGTGTCTTCAAGTTTATGGCATTTGGGTGGTAAGGGGTTTCGACTGTATTTGGTGTGGATGTAAACATTGCTTTAACTGGTGAGTTCCTTGATTTTTTTCATGCTTTTGTTTACAGTAAGTGCACTTAATTAACATTACCTTACATTCCTTAATCACTTTACATTAAGTAGCACAAAATAAACAACAATTTAAAAGTGACAGAGGTGCAACATTTACTCTCCTTTTGTAACACCTGGTATTTATTATGATTTCTGTACTGTTAACATGCACACATAACAAAACACATAACAAAACTTCTACTAATAAATCGTATGGTATGCAGGGGCTGATGCTGATATAAAATAGTATCTGTTTTCATTATTAGCATATGCCTTTGTGAATTTCTCTTAGATAAATCTTTAGGAATGCCTACTAAGGACTGGGAAATAAGTAAAAACTGGAGTAACCATTCAAGAATTTCTTTCCTATTGACAAACCAATGTATATCTTTCACTCACATCCATGAAGGAATTTCAGTGCCTACATCCAACTAGAATTAATGGAAATTAGGTGCCTAAATACCTTTGAGGATTTGTGCCTTTGTCCCTCCAGTACCATGTTAAGCTCTGGTGATTGTGGCTACTGCACCACCTTATATTATATTTGGCTGCCTGTACCAAAGTAATTTTGGTGTTTGGCTCAGGGCAGGGGAGGATAGGAATATTAGCAACATTTTTGAAGAGGTTAACAGTGGCTTTTGAGTGCAGTCTCCAATAGTTTTTGCACTCTGAGAATAGTTACTGTGGTTGTCAGAGCATTTGCATGGGGGAATGGAAAAGAATGAGGATCTTTGGACCTCCTTGACTTGTGTACCTGTGCAGAACCTGGAAGAACCTGTGGTTTTTCAAGGTTAGATTCAGGCTGACTGTGGTAATAAGCGTAAAATTCTGGCTCAGTTCAGCTCACCGACAAATTCCCATTGACCATAGAGCCAGGATTTCGCCTTAGTTGTTTCAGATTGCCAAAAATAAAGCAAACTAACAGTAAAAATTGTATACATTTAGACAAAGCATATCCCTTACCTTCTAGCAAAATTTTTTGAAAATTGCATTGTCTAATCAGATCTTACTAATGAGGAAATTCCTCTCCAGTCTAACACATTTTCCCCTTGGACTTCATTTGGCAGTTATAGCAAATTTTTGATAGTCTCAAATGAATCATAGCTCACAATTTTATTTTTTAAAGACAAGATAGAACATATGCGGATTACAAATTTAAAGCACTAATTCTATCTATGAAGTAAGGTAGAAAATAATGGCCTGAAGGCCAAATGCCTGAACTGAAATGAGTAACTGGAATGCAAAGTATTTCAGGTTACATATAAAGTACTAACTGAAGGAAAGAATGAAGAAAATACGTTAGTTACAATTCTCCACTGCCTACCTTTGTTTTTTACTTAATGCATGTTAGTGTTAATTTTATGTTGGCAACACTTCACATTATGTTCCATTAATTAATTTCAAAGTAACTAAGGTGCAATTTTTATACTCCTTTTATACCTAATGATATTTTCAGTGACTTCAGTACTTTTGCATGAAGAGCCTATATAATTATGTTTTTTTTCTTAAGAAGCTGATTATTATTCAGATCTTTCTGGTGCAAAGGTGAATATCTTGGGAGAGATCAGTGTCCTCTTTCGATCAGGTCACTGAGTCAAAATTCCTGAAAATTATGCCCTCATAAAACAGCAATTTAAAGTGATATAAACTTTGAATTGTGACATTAGAAACCTCCAGAAAGATCATGGATGAAAAAGTTTGAAAAGTACACTAATAATTGCATTTGGCTTAATATAAATAGAATAATTTTTAAGGGAAAGTTGTATTTTTCAAAGCCAACACCAACACGTGAATAGGGAATGCTTTCAGTAAGCAGTCTCTGTGAGCATTCTTACTCATTTCAGCAGAGTATATTAGACCATCTGTAAAATATTTACCTGACTAGTGTGGCTCTCCCTGTGCCTTTGATTTGATGAGCTTGCTGCAGTGCTGGCTGAGAATCTTGAATATTCATTTTCTTCTGGTACACCTAAAGCAGAATAATACTTATAGCTTGACATTTGTACGGTGCCTGACTTTCAGCCAGAGATTGAAAATGCTTAACACGTTTTACTGAGTATAAAACACATAAATGTGATGACATACCTAGGCTTGCTGAAATTTTCCAAGAGATATATTATTGTTATTATTTATCAGCTACAAACAATGCTGTTGGCGCATGTGCCGTTCTACAGAGAGAACACTGATGTTGGAAGACCTTACAATATAGATTATGATGCCTTTACACCATCCAGGGATTTTCCCCTATAACAGGGTAATCTTTGTTTCCCTCTTAGAACAATTTTCCATCCTTTGTGCCACTGGGACAGTGAAAAAGGACAGAGCAGAGGGCCAAGACCTGGCTCTAAATGAATTTTCTAAAATCATGTAGGAAATCCATGGAAAAGCTGGACATTACACCTTTATCTCCTAGTACCAATCTAGTATCTTCATCATAAGAACAGCCTTTCCTTCAGAATTAAGTGTTTAAATTTCCTTGTTTACTTCACTCTTTGCAATTTTTTGCATATTGCCTATAAAAGGCATGAAATCTTTAGCAACATAATCAGAGATCCAAAATTTAATAAGTTATACTAAAATGAGCACTTGTACTGCATTGTGGGCCGGATCCAACTGCCTGCTTAATTTCGCTGAGGCAGCAGCATGTCTCCATACCAGGGGCTGAAAGTCCTGAGTTCCCCCCACTGGGCTAGAGCTGCGAGTGCTGGCTCATGGTGAAAAGGGAAGTTCTATATGATGTTCTCACCTCCAGGTGCTGTTCCCACAGGTGAATGCAGTGTGCAAACCCATCGTCCCCTTTTTCCCCGGGGCCATGGGGATGTGCTGGCCATGTCAGGGAGTGGTGTGGGGTCATGGCAGGCAGAAAACATGCCTTAGCCCTGCTGTGCTAATGACTTGAGGTAAGTGTCCTGCACCCCAACCCTCTGCTCCAGTCCTAAGACCCCTCTCACAGTCTAACTCCCTCCCAGACCCTCCCTCCTAGAGCCCCCTCGTGCATCCTGAAACCTTCATCCCCTGCCCTACCCCACTGCCCAAATCCCCTTCCACATCCCAACCCTCTGCTCCAGTCCTGAGCCCTCTGCATCCAAACTCCCTTCCAGAGCCCACATCCCCACCCTGAATCCTCTGACCCAGGTCAGAATCGCCTCCTGCACCCTAACTCCTTACCAGACCCCATGCCTCTCTGCCCATGCCCTGAGCCCACTCCAGCACTCTAACTCCCACCCAGATACTAGTTTCCCACCCTCACCCTAACCCCCTGACCTGAGCCCACTCCTGCACTCCTGAGCCCAGCATCTCCCCAGAGTCCATACTCCCAAATAGAGCCCTCATGGCATCCTGTACCCCAAATCTCTGTCTCAGCGTAGAGCCCCCTCCCACATCCTGAACCCCTTATTTTTGCCCCCCCATACCAGAGCCTAGGAGAGGCCCCAAGCCTCCGCCCCTTCTCCATTGGGTTGTGTGTGGCCCGTGACTGATTTTTTTAGGGGGTCAGAAGGTAGGAGAAGGAGATAGGAGAAGATTCCACACCGCTGCTCTATACTGATCTCGCTACAGTTATAAACTAGATGCCTGTTCAGTGATATAATGGGAGTTATTCTTGCTTTATCTCAATGCATGTGATTAAAGAATCATCCACATTCTTCTAACGTAGAATGCTATTTTAAGCGGGCACTGTAAGAACTAATGTGAAGTACTTGTGTGATTCAAGATCATAAAATTAAACTAAAATATTTTCTTAGCCACTAATGTTTTTTAAAAAAGAATCCTGTAGTATATCCTTCCGCATCAGGACACTGTTAAAGGATAGCCTTGATCTAAGCCCCAGGCATCAGTGATTCATCTGTTTATTTCTATGTAAGGTACTTAGATTAGATGTCTTATCAAATAAGTACAGTTTCCATGTACACCGAAGTTCAAAGAAGTACGTCAGCGTGGACATGGAAAGCAGAGAGCTGGTGGAGTTTGGAAAGATAAATGGAGTTGTAGATTACATGCCGAAAGGTTTCCTTTACATACACTTGGGTAAATATTAGGACACCACAGCTGTGCACTGAATAATAACTGCTTAATTCAGCACGAAGCTGGAAACATCAATTAGCAGGGGCACAACCATTAGAACAAAAGTTGTTCGAACTAGAAGCTCGGGTTTGAGCACAAATTATGGTCTCTGGGTCAGGTTTAATAGAAGAGCTTCTGGTTTAACCCAAATCAATACCAGCTTGACAGAGTCATCCAGCTTTGTTTTCTTCCAAATACTTTTTCAAATAAAAAATTTGAAAGTCAGAAGTATAACCTATACAGATAATCTCTAATATTATCTTGCCTGGTTTTTATTCTTTTTCGCTCAAGAAAGCCTTCTTCTATGCCAGTGTTTTTCAACCAGGGGAAAGCAGAGGGTGCATCAAACTTGTAGGGTAGTGCACCAAGCCTTCTCATTCACTCATTAGCTCACAATGCCACTGATTAAAATTTGATCCAGCCACCCCTCCTTCTTGCTGAAAAGGGCTGTGGACCAAATTTCAGTGACTGGTGTTCCTAGCTGATATGCATGGTTGCAATGTTCATCAGCTCATGAAATTGAGTAATACTGCCCTGAAGACACTGGGGATATTAAAGTATGTGCTTTTAAAAAGTTTCTTAGCCTATTCGCAGTTAGACAGCAGGATCAAAGGAGTGAAGTTATTGGAATCAATATATTAGTGGCCCCTCTTCATCTGGATTGCATTGGGAAGTCCTATTTAGGGAGTGGGGGTTCCAAAGCAAAAAAACAACAACAAAAAACAACCAAAAGTTAGGGGAAAGTGTGAGTAAAAAAAAAGGTAAAGACTCTCTGTCATGTAGCCTTGTCACATGGACATGTGCAATGCTTTGTCTTCACTGGAAAGGGTTTTCTTCTACAGCAATATTGGGAAATACTGCTAGTAGAAACGTAGCTCATAGCCGCAAATATGCTTTTGCTGTTACAGATTATAGCAGATCCCTCCATAAAATAAGCTATGCTGGCAAAAGGACGTCTTTGATCCTATAACCAGGTTTACAGTAAGACTTTTGTTAGCATACTTATGAGGGGTTCTCATACTCTGAATCACACAGTTATGTTGGCAAATTCTTTTAAGTGTAGAGCAGGACTAAATAAGCAACCTCTGAAACTGCCACTGAATCCAGGTTGGAAAGTAATAATTGAAATGCCAAGCTATTATTTAGCTTAGCTTATATCTTCGCTGCAGAGTTAACTCGAGTTATGTACACTTGAATTAACTTCTCTCAAACTATGCTAGCTCAAGAGTGGCCACACTACAAAATAACACTTCAGACTGCCAGTGACAGAAGTGCAGAGCAGTTGTGTCAGCAGTTGATGAATTGTGCTAATTTGAATGTTAGCTAACGCTGCCGGATGAACCAGCCAGCTTGAATTAATAACACCACTGCACTTGAGTGAATGTGTTTTGTGTGTGGATAGGACCTGAGCTGAGGGAAACATTTGTGTTATAACTCAAGTAACCTCTGCAGCGATTACAAGCCATTACAGGGGCCTCTTCCTAGAGACACTGGAAGTGCAGGCTACAACAGTTTGTGGATTTGTCCCCTGAGTTCACAAAAAAGACCTGCATGTCCCACCTAGCGTAGTGAGTGTAAGAAAAATGATTAATGACAACCACTATAAAATAATTTGTTTTCTGAGCTCTCTTCCACCACATTTTAATTAATATTTGGAAGGGATAAACAGTAAATCTCCATACACTGGAATTTACCAAGATCATGGCTATATTAGCCCACTCTTCAGTACTTGAGTGCTTTCTTCCATCAACTCTGCTTTTTTTATTGTTACGGTCTGGCACCTTTCAGCTGTAGGCCATAAAATGCTAGATGAAATTTCTGCTTATTGTCCATGTATTGATAAATACTTATGTGGTTCTTTCTGCTAAACTAAGGATTATGGTAAGTCTGGAGGGTTTGTGCTTTGGGGAATATCACCGTGCTGTTACGGTGCTCTGCTGTTCAAGGCTGTTACTGCAAAAACTGAAGGAAGACAAACGAAGGAGGAGGAAGATTACAATATATAAAAATGAAAAACTTCCATGAAAATTCCATATTAATTAAACTTAGCTTCTGAATTTGATACGGCATTTGTCTATTAGGTGATTGTGCCAGACAACTTTTTAGCTGCTTAGTAATGGTTTTTAAAAGAATTCATCAGATTCTTTCACAAGTAAAATTAAAGTCTTGGTCAAAATGATTGTTCTTTTGAATATAATAATTTTAAATTTATTTTATTGGTACATACTTCAGAGGAGTGATACAGTCACTTCACTCTTCATGACAGTAAAGGACAAGATTTTATGTAAAAATTGATTATTTGCTTAAATAAGTAATCTATGAATCTGGATTTCTACTTTTTCCTATGGAAATCAGACTGCTGGTACATCTTAGCACTTGGTAGTTTTATAATTTAAATATGATATAATTAATAGAGCATTTCATGACTCATATTCCAGAAAGTTAGCAGAGTTTGGTAAGCATTAGAAGAAAAGAGTAAATCCATATTTTTATATGGGATACATTTTATGCTCATACTCTCAAATTTCATTGTTCTCTAATGATACCAAAGAAAAAACAGACTTAAAACAGTCAAGAAACTAAGCTGTCATAACTGACGCAGTTTTCTGCTTTTTTAAAATTAGATCATCTTTGGAATCAGAGATTCATTCAATTGTCCTTCCAAAGTGTTCTAGAGCTTTTTCAGTTTAACTGATGTAATCATCACTAGGGTAGGCTGGAAAACAAGAATTCTGTTTTGTTAAATAAACAGTTTTGGAATTTGGTTTCATTACAGTGTCAAATGAAACTGAGACTTTTCAATTTTATTAATAAAAAATGAGACAGAAGTACCTATCCATCCCAACAGTGAAGAGCATTGACAGCAGAGAGTGAAAGTATCTCTCATTTCCTAGGTAAGTGTCATAAGCAACAGGCTATTGTTTGGTGGGGTGAGTGTCTCTCTTTCTCTCCTATTGGAGCTGTTCATTGGATCAGAATGCTAGAAATTAACTATGGTACGTCTACATAGCATCCTAAACTCAAAATAACATATGCATCTACACAGCACCAAATTTCAAAATAATGTGCTATTTTGAGCCATCCCTTAACCTTCAGGCAATAAGGTTTACCAGAATGGTGAAATAGCATACCTATTATTTCAAAACGTATTTTGAAATAATGGGCAGCTTGTGTAGACGTGGGGTAGGTATTTCAGGATATCTCCAGTATCCTGAAAAAGCCATCCAGTGTAGAAATACCCTCAGTGTCTTAGGGATTAGGGTACTCATCTAGACTGTGCAAAACCCAAGTTCATGTCCCTGATTTGGCGCATTCACGTTTTCCCATTTAACATTCTATCAAAACTGATATGTTTCTAAAAAAAGAAATTCAGTGTAAGCAAATCGGCATTTTTGAACAAACCAAACATTTTCTTGGAAAATTCCCAATCAGCCCTCATCATTACACCTTTCTGCTTAGGCTAAATATTAAGGTTCTATTTATAAATAATTTTAAAAGGCTTGATAAATTATTAATAGATGTTATAAGCATGTTGCCAAAGTGAGTAGTATGGGTTACTGATGGTTATAAACCATCAATAGGAACAATAAATGGTTACAAATTGTCGACCCTTTAGATTCCATAACATCTGATTAAGCGTTTATTAGAGAAACTCTTAAGCATTGACTCTTATAAACTATTTATGCATGTACATTTAATGTATAAAATATGATTTCATTTCTTAACTGTCAACAGTAAAACTCTCAAAATGGAAAGATCTGGAGATTTAGGGCTCAATATTGCAAAGTGCTGACCTTCACAATCCCGTTAGGCCATTAGAAAATACTGCCAAAACCCTAGATAGATAAGAAACCCAATCTACACATAGATTTTGAACCTGTATAACTATTTTAAATTCAGGATGTAATTTTTAGTGAAATTTTTATACTGATACAACTTCCAGTGTGGATACAGTTATACCAGTAGAGCTGCCTTACAGTAGTATACTATGATCCCTTTTCATATGGGGATGGGCTATAATGGTAGATGCACTAAGGTGGCGGTACTGATTTAACTATCACATACAACTTTTGTGTTTAGACAAATCATAAATAGATTAAAATCAATGGGATTTGAGGCAATTAGTGCACTGAAGGACCCAAGCACTTGTAAATTTGTTGGGGCGGGGGGAGGGATTCAGTGCCACTTGCAACTATGTGTTACTGAGCTTTCATTAGAAGGAACACCAGTTCCAAGAGAAGAGTATGTTTTCCATTTTCAATCCACTTTACATTGATTAGAAGATCAGAACCCTCAGTTCTCAGTTGCCAAGGCCACATATATGAGATAGTGAGCTAACTACAAATTCCTTGACAAAGGCAATTCCATGTCATTCACACTCAGGTGTTATTGGAAACATGCTTACCAACTTATAAATACAGAATTAATCCAGTTTTATATTTCTATTTTGCAACTCAAAACATTCTAGAGTTTGACTATATCTTAAAAAGCTCATTCAAAAACCACTGTAGCAGTATGTTAGAATGTTTTTCAGATTAAAAACTGCTTACCATTTGAGACTGAATTTCCATTTTCAGTCATTACAGAACCAGACAGTGGATTCGACAACTGAGTTCCATGGTTGTTTGCATTTTTATCTTGGATTCCTGATTCAATTTCTGATGTGGTGGGATCTTCCCTACTTGTGAAGTTCATATTAGTTTCAACACCTGATATAAATAAATAGCTCGTCAGCTTTTCACTAAACAGTATATTTCTCTCTCTCTCTCTCTCACACACACACACACACACACACACACACACACACACACACACACACACACACACACACACACACACACACACAGTAATTTGTTATCTATTCATCAAATTGCTTTTTTAAATGAATGTTAAGTAAACACTAAATTCACTAGAAAACCAATTAACTAATAAAAAGTGGTTTCTATTACTGATTCTTCAGGCAAAGACAATCAATTTTCAAAGTAAAGTAGCGAAGAATTATAGTAGCAAAGAATTAACTGGGTTTCATTTTTGCTGTTTCTTTTCATACAAATCTCTCTCTCTCTCGATATGTATATAATTTTTTTTCCTGCCGGGTGACAGAATGATGTCATCATGCTTTCATGGTCTCTGGCCACAAAAGCGAGCAGCAAGCAGAGCCCCCTAGAACATCTACAAAATCAAAAACAAACTTGCTTCCTTCTACTATGCATGACAGTGTTTTGCTCTGAAAGTTCATGGCAAATATACTGCCTAAATTTTAGATTCTATTCTATTACTGTAGTATCTCAGTATATGTAGTGCATTAAGTGATGTGTCTAATTACTATCACATACGGTTTCTTCTTTCTTTCACTTTCTTCCGGGGGAGAATTTAGGTGACCACTCACACAAAAGAATCACAAATATCCATTTTCTGCCATGACAGTTATTTAAAAATTCTTCCTGATAAGGTAACTAAGAAAAAGGCAGAAAAGTCCAGCACCTTAGACACAAAACTGTCACAAACATAGTTTTGAGACTGTCCCTCCAATATCAAATGTCTCACATCCTGATATAGGTCTCCACTGTCAAGCACCTTCTGTAGCCATTGACAGCTGTGCAAAGAAAATATAAATATTACCAGATCCTAATGGTAGCCTTGCTGTCCTAATGTAGATGATGACAGCTGGTGCAAGGCAGTAGAGAATCGGGTGTCTTATATTTATCATTCTACTTTTCCCACTTCGGTCTGCAGAAACAAACATAAGTATTGCCTTGAAATAGTGTCAAGGCCCTGGACTGGAACTCAAGATAACTGGGTTCAGTTGCTGCCCTAGACATTGTATGTTCTTGAGCAAGCCATTTAAGCCATCTGTGCTTCGGTTCCCTCTACAAAGTGGGAATAAAGAATAATTACAGTTCCTTATCTCACTTGTCTGTCTTGTATATTTAGACTATAAGTTCTTCAGGGCAGGGACTATGTCCTAGTATGGGCTTGTGCGGTGACCTTATACTGATCTTGGATTTGGTTCTATAGCTGCTACCATAATAAAAACCACCACTACCAGACAGCAAAATAAGTATACAAAGGTAAAGCGTAACATCATAAATCTTCTCCCCTTCCTCCTCATCTAGGCAAATGCCAAAGTGACACAACCCCTCTGCAGACTAAGCCTCACCCAGATTGATTGCCAGATAGGTCCATAAGACGGCCTTGGTCAGACAGTTAAACACGTTTTAAATCCCTGGGTATGGATCCATGCCTTACCACAGATACTTTCAATTCTCCTCCAAAGACAAATTATGTCTATATCAGATGTGCACACTGAACCCCTGTGCAAAAGGAGGGGAAAACTGATAACTCTCTGTTCATCAGGTATATGTCCTGGAAAATGATCCCTCACTTTCATAGCCCTTGAAAGGTAGGCCAGTCCTCACTTACAGAAAGCCCTCCCCACCCCCAGACCTTAAGCAAATACCAGCAACTATGCACCACACCACAGAAAAACTAACTCAGGAAACAATCCTTGCAATGAACCCCATTGCCAATTCTGCCCATATATCTACTCAAGCATCATCATAGGACCTAACCACATCAGCTCCACCATTATCTGGGGCTCATTCAGCTCTCCCCATAAACCAGTAGGAGAGCACTTCAATCTTCCTGGACACACAGAGATTTAAAGGCGTCCATTCTCAACAAAAAATCTTCAACAATAGACTTCAAAGAGAAACTGCAGAGCTGCAATGCATTTGCAAACTTGACACTATAAGTCTGGGTTTGAACAGGGAGTGGGAATGGCTGGCTCACTACAAAAGCAATTTTCCTTCTCTTGTTTTTCTCACCTACTCATCCACTGTTGGGAATTGGCCTCCTTCATGCTAGTCCTCCACCTGCTAAAGTAACTACCTTCTTTTCATGTTCTACTATATTTATGCCTGCTTCTGTAATTTCCATTCCATGCATCTGATGAAGCTTATGATCAAATACATGTTAGTCTTTGAGGTGCCACAGAACTCCTCATTGAGTTCTGAGGTTACAGACTAACATGGGTACCCTTTGATACATATCTGGACAAACATATTTAGGCACAAATTAATTGTTCCATGTGCTCCATTCATGGTAACAAATGCATGCCTTTAATTACTAACACAGAGAATATTAGAGAGACCTACAGAGATACAATTCCTAGGCTTTGCATACATTGGCAGTGATGTGGATAGTATGCATAGAAATACACTACACTAGAGGTTGTACCTCCTTTGACCAAGACTCTGGTCCGGTAACATTCATGTTCCAGAATGACCATGGATGTTCATGGACCTCAGAGCCCAGGAACAGGGAGGTCTCACAGCAGGGCAGGAGTGAGGGGGGGCCAGAGACTCAGATGGGAGTCCAGTGCGCATGGAGGGTGGCATGGTGGGGACCATCAATCCCAGTGTCAGCCAGGAGCTCTGGCTCTGGCCCCTTTCTGCCTCCAGCAACCAGGGAGCTCCAGCTCCAGCCCCAGTCACAGCCACAGCCAAAGCCAGGGAGCCCTGGTCCCAGCTGTGGAGCTCCAGCCCCAACTCTGGAGCCAAGTGGTTGCAGAGCTCCGGCCATGGCAGTAGTGGGGTTGGCAACAGCTAGAGAGCCCTGTAGGGCTGGGGCAGCACCAGGGCCAGGCTGGAGCCCTACCCAGTGATAGCAGGGCAGCATGAGGAGAGGAATCTCCCCTGGTCCAGCAAATTCCTTTGTTCAGGAGTGGTCAGATCCCAAGGGTGCCAGACAAGGGAGGTCCAACCTGTACTTTGAAAAGCAGGGTGCATCCACACTGTGATGTGCACCCACACATGGCAGTGAAAGGTACTGCTTCCTCATGGTCAGAATATATACTACTTCTCAGTAGTAGGGTCCAGTCATCCAACAGAAAAATGCTACCACATATATTGGCTGATTGTTAGCAATGGAAATAAAACACTACAGTGAATAGCTATAGTGTATAAATATTGGGCATATATTGTTGTCTTATGTTCTGCTTGTGTAAGTAGGTAAATTTTCTAAATAAGGTCACTCGATGGGTAGCATATAAAATAGGTCTCTATTTTTTTCAAAATATATTTATTAGATAAGATGCTTCATTGTACAGTGGCATCTTGAGATGGGTATACTGTACATCATGTACAATTAAATATTAAGTTGAAACTCACTTTAACTTCACAACATCTTGATGTACTCCTACAGTATTTTGGAAATTACTTTTTGTATTTAGTGCTCTTAACTTTCCTCTGTGATGCATCCCACAAACATACTTGTGCACCATTCATGTACCCCATCCACTTTCTAAAAATGTCAAAAAATGTCTTTGGGAGAAAAAGAATAAAAAATATATACAGCGTCTATCGCATCTACAGCTGTCATTATGCTAATCAGCACTCTTGAGTGTTGGCTGTTTGTTCAAACTCACTTTGTTGCTCTTGTCGTAAATACGTTGCAACAGAAATTGGCAGCATCTTAACTTGACAACTAATAAATAAAAGCTTATGTGAAGAATGATACTGACACTGATATTGGGAGAAACCAGTTAGGGAAAAGTGTTGGGTGAAAGAATGGCAATAGGCAGTTTATTGTGCTGGCAGGTTTGTCGGTTTCAAGAGTGGAAGATTTTAAAAGGAAAATCTGCCAGGTTCTGCGATGAATAAGAATATTTTGAACATTATTACACATTGCTAGGAATATGACTGAGGCAATGTCTACACCGTAGTTCTTCTTTGGAAAAAGGTACACAAATTGCGAACTCCAATTTGTGTACCTTTTTCCGATTCTTTTTTCAGAAGAGGCTTTTCCAACATTTGGCCCATCTACATAGGGTCAAATGTGGGAAAAACCTCCTCTTTCAGAAGAGGCCTTATTCCTCATAAAATAAGGACTACATTGCTTCCAAAAGAGTGGGCCCATTTTTTGGAAACTGATCCAATAAAGCAGACGTGTGCCCTGGATGCGGCAGAGTTTTTCCAGGATACTTCTGGTATCCCGGAAAAACTCTGTAGTGTAGACATAGCCTGAGTGTTTAACTTTCATGGTCAAATTCTGCCCTGACTTACACCTGGTAAAATCTTATTGCAAACAGATTGAATGGGTTATAAATGAGGGCACAGTTTGTCTCTTACTTGTGGCATAGTAGAGAGTCACAAACATCATATTCTGTACACATGAAAACCAGTGGAGTACTTTTTAAAATATAACAAATATGTAGTAGAGTCAACTCACAAATTCCCTATGAACCTGATATAGTCACTACTCCTGGAAGAGAGATGGACTTTACAGCTCATGACATAATCATGAGACACAGGGTGTAATAAAGACACATTCTCTTCATATTTGGGAAAAATAAGTTTGAATATGCCAATCATGGAAATGATTAACTACCACTGCTCCTTTTCTTTCCTTGTTTATGTGAATTCCTATGAATTAAAACAGCAAGGAGTTAAATGATGCCTTTTTCTTTGAGAAAGAAAAATATTCCCTATTTTAGTTGAGCTGTATATATCCCAAATATTCTGTTATAAAACCATTTACTCTCTTTGTATGAGCCCAAATGTGAATTTCTAAACACTATATTTATTTTAAGAATAGGACTATACCTAATATAATGTTACCATATAGCTAATCTCACACCCTTCATGGAAAATGGATGAACAGAATCTATAAGCTCAATTGGCCTGCAGACACTTATTGAGAAACTATATGGTAATTAAGTGATGAAATCTGCTTTCCTACTCATAGACAGAATTTAGGCATGTAAGTGCCAGCATGTATGGGGTTTTTCACAGAATATTAGTATGCTAGTAAGCTTCATATACCCATGTGCTGTGTCAACATAGGACTTCCAGTGTAGGCCGCCCTCACAGCTGGAGAAAGTGAAAAAAGATTAAGATAATAAAAAAAAAAAAAAAAAGGAAAAGAAGAATTAAAATAAATGATGTTAATAGTGTATACTGAAAACTATTTCTCTTTTCATGGAAAATGGCCAATGTCCAGTAAATACTTTCTGTTTGCAGATTCAGCCGTAAGAGCCAAAAGCCATTTAATCTTTCAACCCTGTGGAGTAATGGCTACTCACTGAATCCTTCTCTCTCTCTCTCTCAATGTATATTAGAGCGTATATAACAATCTGATACTGGAAGAGCCTTATTTCCTTAGGTGCCAAGGTCATCATGTCATTCTGAAATACTGTACAGTAACCCATAGAGAAATGAACCATCTTACTACCATTTTTAATAGATCTTGAAAATATTAACAAAATAATGTAACCTAAAAAGACAACAGATAAAGAATATGCGTGGCTGGGTTGAGCTAATACATGGAGAATATAGAACATATAATGGTGCAGTGGGGCCAACTCCAGATGTAACACAAGCAACAAACTTAGGAGATAACCTGAGGATTCTGCTGGCCTATATGAAATAGGGAAGATCTTTAAGACTTCTCAGACTGAGGTACCCCTGAGGGAAACCGTCAATAATGTTAACCAGGGGTTGAGATTGGCATGCAGAACCCACTGCAGAGAGTACAAAGAAGCAGGACTTCTGACTCTCTCTGTCTCTTCTATGGTGGTTCATAAGGTCTCTGATGAAGAAAAAATCCCTGCTGAGCCATATGTCTATATCAGGGATTAGGGTCAGGCATGCATATCCCCAGTGAGTAGAAAGTAGCCCTGGAGTTCTTCAGGACATGGACAAACTTGCCTGTCTTCTGGTTCAAGAGGTGTGATTCATCAAAGGCGAGGTACTCAAAGTTATTCTAGGGAACCCAAATGGATGCAGCCATGACATAGCAGTCACCATAGCTTTAGAGGTGGTATCCAGAAGCATTGACTGCAGATTGGAAAGCAGTCCTGGCTATCAGTTTGCTTTCATCTATCAGAACTCGAAGCTGAGTTGTGTCCTTCTGTGCAAGGCTGTCGGTACACTCTGCAGGGATATACTAGTCACTAAGTCCCAGATATTGAGAGTATAAGGGGTCAACACATGGTCATGGTGGGCCCCTGCACAAAGAGTACCAGCAGCTCTGAGATAAACGATGCAAAGTTTGGTCTCAAACTGGTGCTAGTCTTTTGGGTGGTGCAGGACATGTAGGGTAGGGGAAGTCCTGTTAGTGCTATTGGAGAGAAGGTGTATTCTGTGTATGAGATAGCTGATAAACTCCTTCCAGTGGTCAATTCACTCAGAGGTGATGTTAGCTCCTTGGAAACTGAGAGACTCAATGGGGAGAAGAGGGGATTCCAGATCCAGGAGAGCAAAAATGTCGTGTGGGGCAGAAAGGGGTTCAGATCTCTGTAGTGTGGGAGGGACTTTGCTTATTTGAGCCACTGGATGCAGTGAATAGGGAGGTACTCCAAGTTGACAGTGATTGCACTTCATCAATGCTAAGGGTTTTAGAGGAATCAGAGGTGATAGCACCAATGGATTATGGTCTGGTACTGATGTAGCCTTGTGCTTATGGTATTTTTTTGTCATGCCTCTGGGATCAGAAATATACTAAGTCCTCATGAGCTGAGCTGATGGGTTCACTTACAGCTGCATCCAACTTCTTTGAAGTGGATTTAGAAGAAGACTTAGCCTCATGCTTATATCTTTGCCTGCTTGGAGCTGCAGGCAGACTGATAATTTTAGTCTCTCTGAAAGAAACATATAAGGCTGAAGACTGTCAGGACTGGATTCCCCCAGAATACCAGCAGGTATCGTCTACTTCTCCCTTACGGATGTCCACTGCTACAGAAGGCAAACATTATTAATAGACTTATTTTATCTCATGAAACCTGACTGCCCCCCTATTTCCTGTTCCGCAAGTTGCAAAGAGTAAAGCAACTATCAGAGTGGGAAAACCACACTGCTGCTCCTAGGACAAGGGCATCCACCATCCCTCTCAGAGCCTCCATTTCACAGCTCTGTCAGTGAAACTACCAGATTACATAATGAGGTGGCACAGAAATAGCGCTCTTCCTTGGAGTGTTTTAGGGTAGGGAAAATAAAAACCTCTTCTGGCTTGTTCAGTGGAGAAGTGGTTGCAGAAGCTTTGCAGCATGAACAGCACAAAATGAAGTGAGGGGAAGTAGGCCCTAATGAAGAGTAGTCATCAGACACCAGTTGGCTGCTTCTGTAGAGAGCCCTATTTCCTTGGGGCACAATCAAACACCCAGGGCACATCTACACAGTAGGGCTAAAGCCAAAATAAGCAACACAACTTGAGCTACGTCAATTGTGTAGCGTAAGTCAAAATAGCTTATTTTGGCTTTGGCGCTATCTGCACAGCAAGAAGTCTGAGGTAGAGCACTCTTCCTCTGACTTCCCTTACTCCTCATAAAATGAGGGTTACAGGAGTCAAAGGCTACGCCTAGACTGCATCCCCCTGTTGACAGAGGGATGCACATGAAGCATGTTGAAATTGCTAATGAGGCAGGGATTTAAATATCCCGTGCTTCATTAGCATAAACGTGGCCACAACTTTTTTCCAACATGGAGCTTTTTCGAAAAAAAATGGCAGTCTAGACGCGGATCTGTCGAAAATAAACCCTTTTTCGACAGATCCTGTATTCCTCAAAAAATGAGGTTTACAGGATCTGTCGAAAAAGGGTTTATTTTCAACAGATCCATGTTTAGAATGCCGGTTTTTTTTTTCAAAAAAGCTCTATTTTGAAAAAAGTGGCAGCCATGTTTATGCTAATGAAGCACGGGATATTTAAATCCCTGCTTCATTAGCAATTTCAACGTGCCTAATCTACATCTCTCTGTCGATAGAGAGGCGTAGTCTAGACGCAGCCAAAGTAAGCAGTCCTCCAGCTCACCATTATTTCGGCAGTAAGCTGAAATAACTGCTTGTGGTGTAGAGGCGGACTATGTTATTTCAGAATAATGCTAGTTATTCTGAAATAACACTGCTGTGTAAATTTACCCTCAGGGTGCAGGAGACAACCATAATAGTGAGGAAAAGGAAGTTATGGTTAGCACAGTTCCAGTTATTCCAAATTCTGATCCAGAGGCTGACCGCTCAAGGAAGCTATTGCCCATACTATCAACTCATTTGAAAAAAAGTTTTCTCCACTACTATGTCAATCCTGGAAAGGATGCAATTTGTTAATCAAAGTTCCTAGAAAGAGGGAAAGGTCACTTTCTTCCATCTCTTCTTGATATGGTTTTAGTGCAGTGCATTTCTCTCAGAGGTAACTGCCTCCAAGCCCAAGCAGATACAATCTTCTAACTCCACATGGAAAACACCTTAAATGGACATCTTCTGGGTTTGACAACATTTCAAAACGGATGCTGTAAACAGTACTAGTGCCATTTGGAAACTATGCAGCTACAGGGACAGTTGGAGCTATGACCTGAAAACATTGGGGACATCAGAAATGCTGAATCACAGACAAGAAAGCAAACATGCTGTAAGAGGTTATCTCAGGCAAAAAGCAAACTGAGCACTGAGCCTGAGTCTACGACATAGCAAAGGGTGACACACCACAATGCTTTCCATGATTTCATCAGCTGAGTATGGCACCATCACTCTCATAGCATAGTGAAGTGTTATCAGAGAGAGGGCAAAGATATAATAGCAATGACCCTAAAGACATGATACTGGTCGGGGATAGCGTGAGGCTCGTGGAGATGGGGAGGGCTTCAAATGTTTTGTGGCTGCAGCTATCACCAAGTAACAGAGGCCTATAATAAGAAGGCAGAGCAAGATCTCTGTTACTGCGATAAGCTCAGTATAACATGACCCCAGTAACTGTGAAGGTGGGAGGGCATGCCTTAACACTGACAGGTGGACTACATCCCTCTGTCGGCAGAGGGATGCAAATGAAGCGGGGATTTAAATATCCCATCTTCATTTGCATAATCGCGTCATGGCGCTCTTTCGAACAAATGACATTTTGAAAGTAAAACCACAATCTAAACGTGGTTCTTTCGAAAATGGCAGGCTTTGTGAAAGATCCTGTATTCCTCAGCCTACCATTTTCGAAAGAACTGCGTACCTTTTTCCTATAGATCACTGTAGTGTAGACATAGCCCCAGGTTTGACAGGACCTGACCTGTGTGTTCTTCCTCCTAGGTGAGTGCCCTACCACCAGTGCATTGGGTTTCTCAATCTCTTCTATTAAAGATGTTCCACTTTGTATAAATGATTACAAAGTCATTGGACCAAAAAGCGAGTGTCAAAATGAATTATAGTGTAGTCCTTAGGGTTTTACATGGGATATGGGGATACTCAAGTTCTTGTGTGTGTTTCAATAAATGGCCCCACTGAATGGCGATGGACCTCACAGGACCAGGATGAAATGTGCATGGCGATATGAGGGATTAGGTTTGGGGAGCCATCTCAATGACATGAGAGGAAGAATGGGGTACCTGATCTCTGGTGCTTGTCCTCAGGTAAGACCAGAGTGAACTTGTCCAAGACTCTCTGCCCCACAAATGGGTTGGGCTTAGAAGACCCCTTCAATATAGTAGCAAATATACTGAACTGTCCCCTGAAAAGTTTGTCCAAATATGGCAGCAGTGGCACCTGGAGCAACAAGCACACCCCCATCCCCCCCACCTGGCCTGACCCAGTGTCCTGCTCCTACCCTCACTCCAACCCTCCCCCCCCCCTTCCTTGCCCTAATAGACTGAAAATTGTGTGGAAAATGGCTACTAGTAAATTTCCAGTACTGTGTCAAAAGGTAAAACATTTTGCTTTGATACTTCCAATAGAAATGTTTCCTAAACATTTCTAACAACAACATTTCTATGACTCAGAAACAAATTGCCCTCCCCTCCCAATTTTTATTTTATGGAGAATTTAAAAATGTGGAGCTTTCAGTTCAAATCAAAATTAAAACAAATTTTGAAATCTCACAATCTTCTACAAAACAGAATTATCATTCTCCACCCAGGACTAGTTATATGCAAGAAAGTCAGTTAACACCATTGTGGTCCCAAGTATATACCTAGCATACCCATCCACATTCAAGTTAGAAGTTAATAAATGGGTGGCCTGCCATTTTAAATCTGCTTTGCTGTTTCATTCTCCTTCGTGTCCTGATCAAGAGAATAATGGTACCACAATAACTTTAATCCCTTAGTAACAACATCACACCACTTTTATTACTAAATAATTGCATCTTATATGTATGGATGTCAGAACTTTCTGCTGTTGCTGCCACAAATGACAGCTTGTTTCAGTTCATTTGTCTGTACTTGTTCTCTCCTCCCCCATACAGCTGCAATCAACACAGTGCATGAACCCTGAACGATGCTTTCACTGGACCTGCATCTTGGACTCAAGTCTGCCTCCATATGCCATTACATTACTGGTTATTTGAAAATATGTTGTTTATGTTTTAAAGATTCCACCTGGCTGCTTAGTTACCAGGTGATTTCTAGATCTTTCAATAAAGAGGGAACAGTGCTCCAGACTTGTAATTTCACTTTCTTTTTAAAATAATGGGCTTGCAGTTTGTCACCTGAATTCAATGCTACATGCTGAGTGTTATTCCAATTTATGGGCTCAAGATACATGGTGCAGTGATACAGCTGCCACAGGAACTATGTGAGAGTTAAGAGAGCAAATTAATTCAAAGCAGAGAGAAACACAAGAAAGGGAAAGTGTTATATAAAGAATGAGGAACTGAATAAAACTCACATGGAATCGGGCAATTTTAAAAGTGCTTAGAAGAGATTGTGCAGGCCCCCCCTTAACTTCCTGCTCTTGCAATAGTAATTATGGAAAACCTCTAAAGTCCCAATCCTGCAATGACATATGCATATATTTAATGTTAGGCATGCAAGTTTAATGATATAAGCAGGGTCTAAATGAGCGCTCTCCTGACATCTAGTGACAAACTTGGGGCTTGGGAGGGAGACTTCAGGGGCAGACCAAGTTCTGAGCACCCACCCTCTATACATCAGGGCATTTAAAGGATCCTCTATGTGAGCAACCAAAAATTGATAATTTAAAAAAATGTATGTGACTAAAATTAGGCACATTTGTATGTGGGAGTACCATACAAATGTACAGGTATTTTAATATGGAGCTGAGAAATTCCTGCAAAAATACTCAGAGCACTCACTCAAATTTCAAAATCAGTTTGTTTTGGGTGCACTTACAAGCACTCTTTAGGTCAGGAGTTTGTTTTATTTGAATATTGCATCTATTGAGTTTTACTAGCAAGAATGTTCACAGTAAACCTGCACTAATTTTAGAAGTGAAATATGTTGCCTGTGACAGACAATGCTTGGCACAGTAGGTGAGGAAAGTTCTCCCTATGTGCATCACCATAGCCCTTCCTAGAAGACATTAAACTTGACATCCCACAACCTTCAAAGTTAGGAATATGCAAATGTGTAAATGTGACAAGAGAAATATAAATTAAATTTTGCTAATCAAATTTAAAATGCCTAATTTTTCTAGGAATTATACCTTAAAAGGAAAAAGGACAAGGATAACATTCTCTAAAATTCCCAAATCCCAATTTTCTGTCACCTCTTTCACGTGGTTTCTTTAAGAGCTCCTATAGATTAAAAAAGATACATTGGAAGTCAGGGAACACCACAGTACCTGTATGTGAATTTGTTGCATGTAGCTAATAATTCCAATTTTAAATATTTTAAATACTGAATATCAGATCCTCAGAGTGATCTGTTTATGATGAGTGTTAGAGAAAACCCCCCAAAACCCCCAAAGAAAGGGTAAATTAAACAGGTGTAAAACTCTGAGGCTGCGTCTAGATTGGCATGATTTTCCGGAAATGCTTTTAACGGCAAAGTTTTCCGGTAAAAGCATTTTTGGAACAGAGCATTTAGATTGGCACGGACGCTTTTCCACAAAAGCACTTTTTGCGGAAAAGCGTCTGTGCCAATCTAGACGTGCTTTTCTGCAAAAAAGCCCCGATCGCCATTTTCGCGATCGGGGCTTTTTTGCGGAACACAAATCTCAGCTGTCTACACTGGCCCTTTTGCGCAAAAGCGTTGCGCAAAAGGGACTTTTGCCCGAACGGGAGCAGAATAGTATTTCCATAAGAAGCACTGATGTCTTACAGTAGGAAGTCAGTGCTTTTGCGGAAATTCAAGCGGCCAGTGTAGAGAGCTGGCAAGTTTTTCCAGAAAAGCGGCTGATTTTCCGGAAAAACTGGCCAGTCTAGACACAGCCTGAGGGTATGTCTACATTGCAGGACAAAGTTGAATTAAGATATGCAACTTCAGCTACTTTAATTGTGTAGCTGAAGTCAAAGTAGTTTAACTCGGGTTTTGGCGCTGTCTATACTGCAGGAATTCAAAGGAAGAACACTCTTCCTTCGACTTTCCTTACTCCTCATGAAAGCAGGGTTACTGGCATCAACCAGAGTGACCCTCTCATTTTGAATTAGCTGTCTTAATTAGACCGCCAATTTGAACCCTGGAAGATCAACAGTGGCAGCTTCAATCTTCCTCTGAAGTGTAGATGTACCCTGAGAGTTCCTCTTTCCCTTCCTTTTTCATTGCTGTATTCTTGCAGCTTCCCCATTCCTCACCCTATCTTTATCCCAATTAAAACCAACCAACCAACCAAACCCATCACCGATAAGGAAATATGTAACTACAGAAGTGATGCCAGTTCTTCACCATCTTAATGTGCTTCACCATCTTAAAGTGCTATATCACTGTGCTCCAACTCTTGGTCTACACACTTGTGCATCTTTTCACATGAAGCCTTTGCTGGACAACATTTCTTTTCTATGTTTGCACAGCACCTTGCAAAACATGGCTCCAATTGCAGTAGCAGCCTTTTGGCCTTCTCATTATATAAATGTTTACATCTACTTCTAATTAAAACATTTCTGGAATCACAAAAGATTTGTGTAAATTCTCTGAGCAGGAAAAGATTCTAAGCAGCAAGTTTCCCTGGTCCACTTCATCCCTGTTGTGCTGCTCTGGTAACTCAAAGGCAACACTCCTCCCCAGCTAGGAACTCCCTTAGCATGAAGGAATTTCCAGCATGAAACTGAGATTATTGGCTCCTATGATACCTTCTCAGTAATCTCCTATTTAGAGAGTCCATAGCCAAATAATGCAGGGCTAGTTTAGAACTGAGTCCAGTATCAAAGAGCTATGAGCAGCTCTAAGTATCCCCTACTCTTCTGTATCAGCCCTAAACTTGTAAATTACTCACTTGTGAATTATTCAAATGGGTGCATTTACCTAATCTAAAGATTAGTCACTTCTCTAATCTGAAGATTGAGTCAGACTGAACAGTATTAGGTAATTAAGCAGAATTATATAAGCAGGTGTTAATCTATGTCAAAGAAGTATTTTGAAGCTTAATTCATTAATGTTTTTAAAGTGCCTTCATATCCTCAGATAAAAATGCTATATAAGTGCAAAGTATCATATTACAATTTCCTCAGTATTCTTGGGTAAAAGATGATAATATGTGACAAGATAGCTTTCTGTAGTGTTCACATTTTGTAAATTCTTGGGGTTTGCTACAAAAGAAGGAAATATTTTATATTATAATGTAGGAGTAATGAGATGCAGATATGAATATTATCTTTATTAAATTGCTTAAGAGGAAAGTCTGAATTGCTTAGAGGAAAATTGCTTAGAGGATAAAGTGCTTGCGAACAGGCACTGCTAACAGGGAGTTTGAAGAGGGAGTTCTCCAGG
>CM057845.1:218395375-218411700 GCA_030068395.1 Apalone spinifera
GGACCTTTGGTCTGACCCGGTACGGCCATTCTTATGTTCTTATGTTCTTAGGATTGGGATTTCATCTCTCAAACCCCAGTAGGAATTTAATTTGCAATCCAGCATAGAATTATGTTAGCTACCAACAGTAGCTTACTTTAATCTGCTCATAGTGGGGAATTATTTACAAGTTATGAAAAGAATAACTTCCTCTGACAGGACAACGTTCCTTTAGAGACAAGAGACAAGTTGCTGTTTTCCAAAGTTCGCCTAGCACATAAAGCATATTATTAACTAAGCTCTGGTTGGAACTAGGATGCCAAAATATACGCAATATCTGGGGACCATTAGTAGCTCCCTTACCATCACTATTTACATCACTATTCACATGTATGGTTACCTGGAAAGTACCGGACTCAGGAAGGGGATAAAGAGGGCAATGGGAGATGCCCATAAAATTTTATAAATATATGCCTGATTGTTATTGTGTTGCTTACTATATGATTTAAAAGGGGGTAGCTCAGATATGAACTGGTCTGTACATAGACAGGAAAGTAGACACACACTTCTGATGGTGACCTACCACATTTATTGATAATTAGAAGACTTACTGCCTGGGTCCTTCATGTCAGGGAGCTTGGAGTGTGTGTGTGGGGGGGGGGGAGTCAGGACAGGGCCTTGGGGATGTGTGTGGGGGCAGTGCAGGAAGCTGGAGGTAAGGGTGTGTGAGACTGAGGGTTGGGGGATGAGGAGGGGCTCAGAGCAGCAAGAGTCCATCTAACATGGGCCTTTTCTCTCCCTTCAGACAACCTCCGGCCGCTAGGGACTTTTCTCTCCCTCTAGCCCACCCGGCTGCCAAGGACCTTTTCTCTCCCCCCAACATTCAACACATAACCCACCCCATCCTAAATACATAAGCCACACCATTAGGGACTCATCCACCTGCACAACCACTAATGTGATATATGCCATCAAGTGCCAGCAATGCCCCTCTGCCATGTATATTGGCCATACTATAGACAGTCTATACCAAAGGATAAATGGACAGAAATCAGACATCAGGAATGGAAACACACATACGTCTATAGGAGAACACATTAATCTTCCTGGACATTCAGTAATGGATTTGAAAGTAGCATCCTTCTACAAAAGATTTTCAAAACCCAGTTACAAAAGGAGACAGATGAACTGCAGTTCATTTGCAAATTCAACACTATTAATTAAGGACTTAATAAGGATGTCAACAGATTAACACTTCTCTGGATATTCACATCTCCACACCAAATTCTGTGAATGATCCACTTCCACCCTGAGTGGATTAGCTTCATTAACACAAGCAACTTTTCTCTGATATATACCCCTGTTTCTGTAACTTCCACTCCAACACATCTCATGAAATGGGTTTTTCTCATGAAAGTTTATGCCCTAATAAATCTGTTAGTCTCTAAGGTGCCACAGGACTCCTCATTGTTTTTGCAAATACAGACTAACGCAGCTGCCCCTCTGAGACTAGACAGAATAAGATATTCTAAAAATACTAGACAAGCCAAGAATTTATGCATTTTCCAATACAGAACTTCACATTTTGTAGAACTGCTTCCTTATGTTGCTATCTTATTAAAATGCACCAGAGGGTAAATGAAAGGTAATATTTATAATGGCTATTACAAGAGAAATTAACTGAACATATGCAGTAAACTAAAATGTGAGCTGTAAAAAGACACTGTGTATATTTGTCTGTGTTTATTTGATACAAAAGATCCTTTGTCTCATCAACAATTTATATGTAACAATTCATATGTAACTGCACTTAAATTTATACAGCAGCTTTTATCTAATACAATATTGATTTTAAACGTTATGGCATATCTTCCTTGAACTTTGATCTTTCATGCTTAGTTCTTTCTTGATGAAATATTTAGGAGTCCAATATTTTCCATGTGATAGGTAAATTCAGAGCTGCTAGATGGTAGGCACACTTAGTTGTTACACCAGTCTCAAATCACAGGTTACCTAAGCTGATCTCCATCTTCTGATAACAGGGATGAAAATTGAGTTTGTAGAAATATCAGAACCTGAGACAACCTTTTGTGTGTATTAGAAAAGTGCATTTGTAGTCCCTGTTGAAGTGGCCCTACAGTGCTGCACTAAAAGAGATTGCATTGAGAACACACTTCCACTTTCAATCTAACAAACGCTTCTGAGCCAAAGACATAATGGAGAGAGAAACCAATTACATTTTTCTCTATGTATGAAAAAGCCAAAATATTTTCATTTATTCTGTTAACTGTGTGTAAAAACTCTGTTGTGTCCACTTTAAAAAATAATGAAAATTTCTAAGTATAATTATTCACTATCCCCCTAATTGTGTCTGATTCTATTCTATTCTAGCTGCATAAATCAAGACTAATCCCATCGAAGTCAGTGGAGCTATGCCCATAGAAAATACAATATATAAATAGTAAGTGAGGAGATAATCAAGCCAAGTATACAGTTACATTATGTGTGAAAATAGAAAATCAGACCAAAGTTAACTATGCCATGAATATTTACACAAACACAGTTAATTACTGGGCCAGATATGGGTTCAAAGATGGAGAAAGAGGATCAAAGAGTCAATAATCCAATTAACTGATTGTGATATTAAATAAACTGTTGATGCTGCCCACAGACTGGGATTGTCCAAGATGGACAGCTGACACACTACTTTTACATGAAAAGAAGCTGCTGTATATAATGCACGGCATAACTTTTTCTATATGTGGTTGTTATTAAATTAAAAATAACATTAAATCAGCTGACCAGAGTCCACTTTTGAATCAGACATTAAAAGGTTAGTCAACTGCATTATTAATATAGCTAAAGTAACTGCTGATATTAAGATGAGCTCTAAGAAATCATAATTTGCACATACACCAGTCTGGGAGCTTCTGTACAATAACAATAAACTAACAAAAAAATCCCAAGCCATTTCCTCTTTGAACAAGGTGAATGAT
Organism: Apalone spinifera; assembly: GCA_030068395.1. Taxonomy (NCBI): domain Eukaryota; kingdom Metazoa; phylum Chordata; order Testudines; family Trionychidae; genus Apalone; species Apalone spinifera. The sequence continues at coordinate 218,398,351 of CM057845.1, forward strand.
AAAATTAGGATCTGTAAAATACTGTGGTATCAAAAATATGTCTGTAAATTTGCAAGCTTGTGGCTCAATTGCATCAAGTATGAGGGGTTTTGCTCTGCAATCTGAAAGCCTGGACATCAATTTGTGTGTGTGTGTGTGTGTGTGTGTGTGTGTGTGTGTGTGTGTGTGTGTGTGTGTGTGTGTAAATTATTGCAACCCCTCTTGTATTAAATTGGGGAGTTAAATTCTTCTAAAAGGAGAAACATTGTTGCATTATACAGACTCTTGTCTTCGTGAAAATGTAATAATGAAACTCTGAACTGTGATCTACACATTAAATGTTCTCAAAGCTGACCTGCTGAAATATACAAAATACAATTTTGCAGTCAAGATACTGACATTGAATTGACATTGCAAACTCGTCTTTATATGACATACTATCTAGTCATTTTATTAAAATTATTGGAATGTGAAGAAAAACATTTAAATCTGTAGTGTAAGAACTGATTGGAAGAAGGAAAATTGACATTTTAGAGAAAACTTGAGGAATTGTATAATTTCTCTATTTGATCATATATTTTCTCTATTTTATCCCTGCATTTTTCACAACTACAAGAGATATATTTAAATAAAACAGGCCATTTATTTCTAATTTATCTGCTTCTGACACAGGTTATTTTATTTTGTAGGCCAGTTTCTCTGTGACACTGGAGCAATAGCAAAGTAAGCATTACAAAACCCTATCATCCCTTTGTGATCTCTGGATAATTTTCCATATTTATAAATGTTTATTGAGGATGCAACATAACTAACAAGTATTACAAAATAGGCACCTGACCCAGAAGTATATTTTTAAACTGCCCATAAGGAATCAGCAAACTACCATGCATCACAACTTGGGAGGATGTATGGATTTTTTTTACATTTAATTGAACCTAAGCTATGAAAAGTTTCTTTTAAGGTGGTTGAAGAGATGGGTATAACATTTTATTTTGGCATTATTTTGCTTTAAGATAGGCATTGTTTGCAAAAAGTTGTGAAAGTGAAAAACATGGAGAGTCTTCTGCCAGTAGTGTATCTGAAGAACAGTGCAGTGAATATTTTCTCTCTCTCTCTCTCTCTCTCTCTCACACACACACACACACACACACTTCAATTTGGCAGCCAATCAACAAATTGAAAAGAACATACCGTTACGCCAGAAATGTAATGGGATATGTGCAGATCTGTTTGTGGTCTTTGGTTTAGAACGTAAGTATTATTATAATTTAACTCTATAAATAACTTAAAATAATCTATTTATTATTATGAAAAACCTATATTGCCATACTTTCCAGAGTCTCCAGCAGGACTCAGACCCCCCCATGTTAGGAGCTGTACAAATACAAATGTAGACAATACCTGTGCCACAAAGAGCTTAAAAGGATAAAAGTCACATGAAAGATGGAAGAAAGGGAAACACAAAAATCTTTACAATGTTAATGTAAAAATATTGATTTTTCCACATTTTTTGGTACTAAATTAATTTAAAAAGCATCAGATATTTCATCCTGACCCAAGGCAAAAGTAATTATCTAATCTACTTTAGCTATCATTAGTTAGCAGAGTTCATAACAGAGTGGACTTGGAGAGGGAACTGAAGGAACAAAGGGAGTGTATTCCATGGGTCAGCGTGGAAAAAAGCATGAGGACATTTGTGGGAGAAGTGGATGCTGGAGGTTGGCATACTTGGTCAAGATAAAGTGCTGACAGTGTGATAGAAGAGATGAAAATATTTACTTACCAGTGCTTTCTAGATTCACTTCCATCTAATATCACGACCAAGAGAATTGGCACAAATATTGAGGTACAGATATTGTCCATTAAGACTGTGCAGATAGAATACATAGTAAGGTGAAGCATTCCCATTAAGCTTACCTTCAGGCTCCCTAATCTTTCTTCCTGCTGCAGACTTTCGAAGCATGCTCCGCCCTGAGTTGAACAAGCTAGTTAACTCATCAAGGGGACTGGTCAAGGGTCTTGAGTTTGTAGGGCTGTATGGCAGTGGAGATGACGAGTTGGAGTTTGATTTCCTGTGCTCAACTCTTGCCACCTTTACTGGGGAGTAAGGCAGCTTGGAGAATGGGGAAGATGAACCTCCAACTTGTATAGGATTTGGTCTCTGAGGTACTTTTGATGGCTCTGAGATTGTTCCTGTTTTCCCTGTATTAACCAGAAAAGCAGCACAAGTCTCTGGGGGGAAAGTAAAATGTGAGGAAGGTCGATAGGGAATAGTAGGGGGCATAGGAGGTGGTGGGGGAGGAAGAGGAGGAGGAGGAGTTGAAGGAGGAGATACTTTGCTTGAAACATTAAATACAGCCAAACCTGGGGATGAAGGTTTTTCATTCTCCCCTTTCTGGTTTTTGGAATACTGTGGGGATAGAGGACTTGAACCCTCTGACTGTACAGGGTATTTAAGATTGGTTTCCAGGACAGGAAGCTTTTTTACTTCTAGTGGTGTTAGGGGTGATTCATCAGAAGCAGGTGAGCATGTTACAGGGGTTGGAGGAAACACAAGAAGTGGGGGCCTATGAGGAAGCAAGTTTGGGAAAGGGGCTGGAATGTCACAAGAGTCTTTATAGCCCAAGGCTGCTTGATTATTTACATCAAGCTCTTCAACTGGTACAATTTTTTTGCTATCAAACAACAGTGGAGGAGATCCAGTCGCTGAAGGAACCATCCCATTACCACTGCTGCCTTCTTCTGGTAAAACATATTTCATCTCTTCATAAACAGATTCTCCTGGGTCTGGGCTTTCTGGTTCAGCAGAACTATTTGTGATAGTATTCCCTACCATTTCAATATACACTGGCTCAGTTTCCTCCTCTTCCTGTGACATGCATAAACTCAATGTGCTGTGATGTGGCCCATCGGCAGAAGCTGCTCTTTGTATTGTCATAGTGTCATGACCACCTGCTTGAGAGACTACAATTGAATGTTTCACATCACCAGGCTTTTGGCCAGATATCTCTTCATAAGAACCACTGAGCTTTGTGTTGGGACTTCTTTTTGGTTTTCTGGGAGGAATTTTTTTCATGGTACTATAGTCATCACTGTGTGGCCTTGGTCGGGTCAATACTGAAAGAGAAATACATATATGCATATATTAACAACAGATCACAGTCTTGAGTCTTCTGCAAGATGTCTTACAAAGTTTTGTACTTAAACCTTCATTGGATAGGATTCAAGAAATTGTAATGATCCAAAATCACCAGCCTCTTCTCAAGGAAGGTGAAGAGAGAAAATCTTGTCTGGGTCAGAAACACCTGACAGATCAGTCATTCAAAGAGTGGTGCTCTGCAGGATTGTGCAGTGTCCAGTGTCCAGTGGGTTTTCCCAGTACTGCTGACTAGTGCATGAGGGAGGAAAGCAGCACACAGGAAGTAGAAATGACACACAAAGCCCCACTTGGGGTAGAGAATGAGAGAGCTATAACTGACTCTTTGGACAGTCCTCCATCTGTCATTTCCAGTAGAACCTGGGTGCGGTGAAGAATTTGGTCCAACAATTTAACATTTATTTATCCCATGCACTTTCAAAGATGCCAGGTGCCTTATAAATTAGTAAATTAATAACTTAAGTAAAAATTGTCATTTCAGAGAGCCGTCCAATTGTAAGTAAATTATTCCTCCCTAGCACCGCTGGGCACAGAAGGCCCAAACACTGTGGAACTGCTGCAGTTTCACTGAACTGAGACAGCAGGCCTTGAGCATGCACTGGAACTTTCTGGTTCAGCAGAACTATTCATCATCTCTTAAATGCTTCTCTCCCCACTGGAGCAAAAAGAGCAGTTTTAGGGGTGGATGAAAAAGAGGAGGGATAGGAAAGATTGAAATAATCTGATTTAGATACATCAATCTAAATTATCAGGAAAAGGGGACACGCAGAGTCTCTAGCCAAGAGTACTAGAGGCTACAGAGTGGTTATTTCTCATCTCAATTGCAGCAAAGGAAGTATGTGCTAGTCTCTAGGAAAAATCTGATTACTCAGGCCTAACAAGGAAAAGTGGAAAGGTTTCCCCCCCTCCCCTTTAATATGAAGGAAGGTGAGGGGGCAGGACTACTTTAACCAAAATTGCAATTTGCACACTTTAATGCCTGGAAACATTTTTGGGCTTTCATTCTATTTCAGTATGATCTGTGTACCACTGCATCAACCTTCATTATGAGTGAATTGGAATATAATACAACTCAAGTGCAGCTATCTCTATTGGGGTTTATTCCTGTGCCTTCGTATTAATGTGGAGAGAAAGAGTAGGTAATTTAGAGTAAACCTGGTAATAGTCATCATTCAAAATGTTCTATTTTAGCTGTCGGAATAAGAATAACACTATTTAAAAGGTGAACTAAAATAAATCATAGGGAATATTGGCTAACATTGACAAAGCTTTTTGTTGTTGACAAATAAGGAAAACAGAACAAATGAACTATTATTATTTGCTGATTTAGGAAATACTGATAAATTGGTAACTTTATTTATTGCACCAAAGGTACTCTAAGGAAACAAGATATTTTAAAGATTCAAAGTCAAAAGATTCAGTATTTATGAGGGTTACTCCTTTTCTGCCTAACCTTCATTCGCTGTTTCCTTAGAAGCTGCCGACAGGCAAGCACTAACAGCCTCATATGAAGCGCTCAGTCGTGTGTTGGGGTCCCTCTTTGGTTTGGGAGGAGGCTGTTTCCTTGGTGATGGCAGGCTATTACTATCATCCATGCTGAACACAGAGTGCAGGGAAGGAGATCTGATGGATGATCCAGCCACAGAATGTACCAAGCCATCCACTGCCATGGGGATAGGCACAGAACTGGAATAAAAATGCTTAGGCGTTCGGCAGCCAGGAAAGCTGTCCTCAGAGACCTTCCCACCCCTGTCATCAGTGCTGAAAACACAGAAAATATGCCCAGATGCATTATTCAAATGATAACAATGAACCTGCTCATGCAAACATAACAACGGCTTTTTGGTAAACAATCTTCCAACACTCCCTGCTGTGCCTAGAGGGTGTGTGTAGTAATCTCTGACAAACAAAACTAGATCAAGCTTCTAGTATTCTTCCATTTCCTGTTTTATGATAAAGCAGGACACTGGACCTTTTTCTCACAAATGCAGCTTTACTCAAGCAGTTTCATATTGTTGACTAGACATTCACTGAATGAATTGTTCACACTTTGATTGTTAAGCACAATCAAAAGCTAGGATTTCAATCTGAATGATAATTTCTGGGAAATGCATTGTAATAGAAAGTTACTGAGGCAGCAAATGCTGCACTTTTAGCACTGTTTTACTTAAAAAAAGACAACTATAAATTCTACTTGTGAAATCCAGATCTTTAAAATATTGTGACCTTTTAACAGATGTATTTGGCTTCACATTATAACCCAACTATATGTCAATGTAAGTCTTCTGGCTTAAATGTTATTATCGTTTAAGCACAACTGTGGATTTTTAAAAACGTATCGTAGTGATCTTTGCAGTTTCCAGTATACATTGGACAATAATGTCGCTAGCTTGATTCCAACTAGCTGCTGAAAATGAGAAACCACCCCTTCAAATTCCTTCAACCTGAAAAAGTGACTTAGATTAAAAGTAACTGAAGACACTTTTCAGATATCTAAAAAGAGCTTTATACGATTGTGTAGTAATGTGCTTTACTATCTAAAAGATGGCAGTTCGATACTTTTACAAATAAGCCTTCCAGCATTTGTTTTAAAATTCTATTTCTGCATGGCAAATCATCAGCAGAGCTGGATAAAACTACAGGATATAGCCAGCTGCCCATGTAATAAATGAAATAGCTAAAGATGAAAGCTCAGCGCTCAGTGGATAATTTGTTTTCAGTGTAATGTTTAATTACAGTCTTTGCTACAAAAGCATTTCCTTCAGTATATAATCACTGGGATATCTGAAACTAATTAAACAGATACACTGCCATTTTTACTTCAATAAAAGTCATCTGAAAGAGGCAATGGAGGCAAGGGGGAGCTATTTCTGATAACATACAATGAGCTGGAATCAAGCTGCTCTGGAAAAATAAACATTCCTATGATCAATGAGATATAGACAAAGATAATAAGTTTCTGGTATTACAGAAAACATCATCACCGTCTGTATTCAACCTACAGGGATGGTTGCTAGAATATTTGCTAGATTTGCTAGAATAGATTCATGAAACTTCCAACTGAAGCTAAACATTAGGCAATTTTTTTAAATGAGAAGAAAGGAGCCTCTTGGCAATTCGTCTCTTAGGCACATTTCTCAGTCTGGACTTCACTGTCTTTTTATGCCTTCATAGCTGTTCTTGTCAGCTTGGCATGTATCCAGCTGAATATTCTAAGCATTAACTATTATAATTACTTGCTAAAATCCCACTTAACATCTGTTGCACTTATAGTGAAACACTATTTATTTTTTAAATGCTAGTATATCTTAGAGATTTTAACAATAGCCATAATATGTGATGGTACCTCCTGAATCAGATATCTTCTATGCCGATGTTTTATGCAACTAGAATTAATTACTTGACATGGCTTTATAAACAAGAAGAGTATCTGATGAAGACTCAAGAGTCATTTAACCATACATTTAAAGAAGCCAGAGACAAGTTTACATGTGATCATTATTCCTGCCATAATTGTATGGACTGTACTGAGAACTTAAAGAAAATTGATTCCTACTGTTAGAGAAGTTGCTTTCTCTCCTTACCTTTTGGGGGCTTCTTCCTGCCTGTTTCTAACCTCTAACTTTTCCCTATGGTAAGCAACATTCATTTCGTTGCGGAGCCGGTCATTTTCCCGAGCAATGTCAGAAGCATTCTGAATGACCAAAGCATCATATGCCTTCAGCCCCATATCCTCAGCAGTCTGCAGAAAGTCTTTGATTGATTTGACCTCTTGCTGTTTGATGTTCATCTTGTGCAGCAAACGCTGGCGAGCTAGAAATCCTCTTACAACTGCCATAATGGAAAAAAAATATGGACCAATGAGAGACAGAATTCAACAATGAATAACTTAATTCCAGGCACATCCCATTGTTCTGGCACAGCCAAACCCTGACTTTGCTTTAAGTTATGATAGGAGAAATCTGCATACCAAATTTGGTGGTCCTAGCTCTTAACCGTGTAGGAGGATAAATAGACTCACAGCCAGACGGACAGACAGACAGATGTGCATATCTAAAATATATAGTAAAGATGATAGAATTGGCAGCTTGTCATCTTGCCCAAGTGGGAGAGAATGTTGGTTCACGTCCTATTGTAAAAGAGATGATAACCTAGTCTTACATTCATTTATTGTTTCTCCCCTTATTATGCACAAATCCCAACCTAGGTTCTATGTATTATGAAGAATGTATTTTTACATTCTTTGTAATATAACAGTATCATCCTTTCAATAATGGATTTTTCATATGGACACCTTCATACAATTATTATTTTAGGTGAATGGTGATTCAAAAGAAGTGGGTGGATGCAGTTACCTGCCTACTTATGACTATGTGCTATGCCTTAGTACCAAGAGTGAGGTAACAGTACTGTACTTTACCTGTAGCGTTAAATAATTGACAGAATGCTCAGAGTCTGTGGGTGGACACCTTATTCTGAATCAAATGGTATATATACACATACAGTACAGGGGCCATATAGTGCAATGTATATAAAGGTTTATTTGCATGAGTTTGGAACAATCACAATACTTATGACTGATGAAGCCATAGGTGAGTTATAGAAGACATCTTAAATGAATGCTAGTAGAATGTTCCCACTACACCATCATCATGTATATTCTGCATGTATGTCACAGTTTACAGGAAACAATTTCACAAATGTTTTAGAGAATTTTAAAAAGTGTTTATATTATTTCCTAAATCTTCTGCCTGCAAAATCAGGTGCTATAGTTCCCTTTTGTAAAAATGTAGAGAATTTAAGGAGATAAAATAAAATATATTTAAATATGAGTCACTACAATCACCAAATATGGTTTTTTAAATTCGTATAAATGCCACAATTTAAAATCACACGTGTTATCTTTTTTTCAGGGTTAAAAATTCAGTGTGTTCCACTGGGAAACGACTTTAGGATTATTTAACTAATGCCAGAAAAATCTAGGTGATTTTATTACTATGATTTCCATGTAGTAAGAACAAAAATCCACCTTGAGCCAAATCTCAATCCTCTCTTTCAAATCTCAATCCTCTCTCACCCTTTATAGCCAATGGAAATATTCCTACGAGGAAGGTGAGCAGAGTTTGCCCACAACTTTTATTCATGGTTGCTTACGAGAAAAAACATCAAAACCACAAAACAACTGATATTAAGATTTTCAGGTAAAGACATGCAAAATATCTAAAAGGATAAGGCTCATTTTAAATTACACAATGGAAAATTAAGCTCTTAGGAAAGCTGTAGTGTAAAATGAAATAGAAAACAGTCATGCTGAACTAAGCTAAAGGAAAAATGTCTTCCAGGAATGTAAAATTGCTCAATAAAATAAAGAGGATAGAATTGGCAGCAACATAATATACTTGTTATCACCTTCCTTGTCCTTGTGTATATATTTAAAATTAGATTCTCTTAGGGGTTCTCAGTGTTTAATTTCTTGAAAAGTAGAAAAGGTTAATGTGAATATACCAATACTCTCTGTGTCTAGTATTCACTAGGGATTCAATTTACCAGTCTTATCTATTTCAAGCATGTTTATAATGGGAGAATCTGAGGATTTCCATTCCCATTATTGTAGACAACCATTTCTCAATCTCTTGAGCCACATTTTATAATAAATGTTGACTTCGTTAACATCTGAAACATTAATGCACAAACCCTATTTAGGTTAAAAAAGAATTTAATAGTGCATTTTCCTTTTGACAATTTTATGAGAGGCTTGATATTTGATGTACACATTATGAATCTGAACTCATAAAATCCTGGTGTTCAGGAGTTAATGAATATATCCCAGAACTTAATCTACTAGAGTCCACTGCTTACAAATACACAGTATTGAAAGAGCTTAATGATACAGAATTGTTCCCTCCCCAGCTGTACTTTCTGAAACATATTTTCAGAGCAACTGGGATATTTGCTAATCATTTAAACAGTAAATCCTAAATCACTTTGAAGAAAACACCATCTTTCTAAAGCTGAGACCTATTTACCTTTATTTTAAATATATTTGTTTTTATTTTTTAAATGCAAACAAAGCAAAAGTGATCCACTGGGGGAGAAGAAGAAATATATTTCTGCTGGATAAATCTCCATTATTATTGTCAGCATCACTGACAGTAGATGGGACACTGAAATTGATATGTTGGCCATTTGAACAGGTCATAGTATTTTTGATGACCTTTTGAGACAGAGATGTATTGGTTTTGACTTAGTTTATTGGAAAGACTGAGAAAGACATATAAAGACTTTCTCTACCTTCTCCCCACAAGTCCTACAAACTTCTTGAATTGAACAGCTGTAGTTTCAATTTAAAAAATGGGCATTTAAATACAATTTGATCTTCATTAAAATGTAGAGAGGTTTTATTTTCATTCCAGTGCAGAATGAAAACAAAATTTGAAAACTCAAATGGAAACATCATCTTCTAGAAGGCTCTACTGTTCACAATGTTGCCCTTATTGCACTGCTGTCCTCATTTATGTTGCCTGCTTAAAAATATTTGAGGTCTCATACCCCCTAAGGTCAGAGGTGTACCTGATTCTTTAGGAATAAAGGTCAGTATTGTGGAAATTGTGGCAGGCTGTGGAGTTGGCTTCTATACACAGATAAATTAATTCACACTTTGGCTGGATCACAATAGAAGAACTTCAGGATAATAAGCTTTGCCCTCAACTCACTAGTTGATTCAGAATAATCAGAACTGCCCTGGTTAGCTGCGTACTTGTATATGCATGGGTCTATGATACTTGAGCTCACAGTCTCTGATTTAGGTGGTATGGGTCTGGTAGGCAATTTTCAGGAAGGGATACTTGTCTATTTAAGTTGCTTTCCCTCCTTTCTCCACTATAGCCTGGGCTTATGAATTCATGATGAAAGACTTACATGTTTTCTTAGGCTTTTGTTGAAGCCAGAGAGGAACATTACGCAGGAGATGGTTGGAAAGGTTTGGATGGATGAAAATGTATGGGGGGTTGATAAGATTTGTGTATGAGGGCTGTTTTTCTTTTGCAGAACTCTGAAGGCTCTGCTATGATATATAATGAAAATAATATGAATTTTATACTATGCTTTGAATTTTAAATAGGCACAATGATTAAATTTGAATAAATAAATAAATAAATGTAAAACTTCACTTTATCCATTTCAAGACTAGACACCCAACTAGAGATTATCCAGATCTACAGATGTGAGTCTGTTCTGGACAGTCTACTATCATGATTGGCATTTGATGCCTTCTGCCTTTAACCAACATGTCATAAAGAAAAAGACATGTCTTTAGCTTCAAAAGATGTTTGGCTTGAGGTACAAGACTTATGTCCATCAGCATAAGAATAACTTACCCCTAGTGTTGCTATCAGTGGACTTGGTGGGATCCATTTATTCTAGGAGTAGAACGGGGTATGTAAGGTCACGTTGAGTCATACTATCTCACGAGGAGAGGAGGAAGTCATTCCAAACCTCTTAGAACTCTTGGGCTTGTAAGTTATTCCATACTTGCAACTACACCTATTTGTGGACTACTGCTTATTTTGAAGACTAATGCATGGCTGTGGGGAATTTGACTGGGTCTTATTGGAGTCCTGTGTGGGACCGCCTTCAACTTCCTCGGACTTTTACATACTTCTGTAAAGCCAGGCAAAATCTGCCCTATAATGGGTGGGAGCTTTCTAAATACTGTTACTGAGAAAGTGAACTTTTAAATGGGAGTAAATTCCAGAGGCTGGAAACAAGAAGCCAAGAAACTGAATTTTGTGGGGAGCTAAGGAAGCATTTATCCTCTTTACTTAGGATTAAACTTTGCAGATATCTTGTAAACCTCAGTACTACAGCAGCTGAGGAAGGTCTAGTTTGTGATAAAGTAGAATATTAATGCTGAGTTTAAATTAGAGGCAGGAAAATAAGATGATCAACTTTTCTTGGTAGTCGGCATAGAGGGAAAGCAGGATGAATCAGTTTTGCTTTTCTAAGGCAGATAAATGTGTGGAGGAATGAGGTTACTAGTGTTTAAAACTAGATGTGTGCTTTGATAACTTGTTGAATCGGGACCTGTGTACACTGTCATCCTCCCAAACCTGAAACATTATTAATTCCTGAAATTATTTCCACACAGATGACTTTGTTCCCCTTTACCTTTCTCCTGCTTTTTCTCTGCGATTGCCCCTTAATGAAGAACAGGTCATTAAAGTGTCAGTTTAAAAAAAATTCTAGGACATTTTTACTCAACTATGTGACAACTCTAAAAATCAAGGCACTTCAGTCTGCTGTGTCAGCTTTTTTTAAGTGCTAATGTGAATTGTTGCTGCTACAAGCCAACTAAATAAATAATGTATAGTGTGAAGGAAGCTGCTTTATACAAAGTAATATTCAATTGGAAATGGTTATTTGAGATTCTGATGGGAAATAGAACAGAAGCTACAGCACATCAGGAGACATAGAGACGTATCTCCTTCAAAAAGTGTGCCAAAATGTCAGAATGACCTTTGTAAAGATATCAACATAAAAGACAAAGACAAAAAAGCCAGAAGAAAATATGCAAAATATTGCAAATGATAATAAAATAAAGGTAACCAATATCCTAGACGAATAGTATTAAAAGTAGATGCATTTACAGGTGAAAGATATATGTAAATATTTAAAAAGTTTGCCTCTTCTATTCTTTATTTGTTAGATAGTGGGAATTTAAGAGTGACATTAAAACTCTTAAATCCTAAAAATATTGTTTGTTTGTTAAAAATAAGAAGCAATGGTAAAAAAGGCATTATTAAGGCTAACAACTAGAACTCAAACTGGATTTGACAGACAAAGAAGTGCACTGTAAACAGACAAAGAGTTGTTAGTCTGGACTTCTAAAAATCTGTATTGTCAATTAGTTGGAGGTGGAATTGTATGGAAATGTGCAAATATAATAATCAAATGAAAACTCCCAAGCCATGAAATGTTTTTAAACTCTATACACACAAATATAGTTCAGAAATATTTGTTCTGTAATTGTTACCTTTTTGACAGGTTACAATTTTCCTCTGTAGCTGTAGGCACAAATCATTGAGATGGTCAGCTTGCCAGTATTTTAGAAACACTTTTTGGACTCCTATCTAAAATACGAACAACAGAGAAACCTTCACCATCAAGAAAAAAAGGCCAAGATGATAAGTAATAATTCTACATAAAGCATCAAGCAAATGGTTGAGATGAGATCAGAAATACAAACTATTTCACAGTACCTGTATCTGGTGTTTTCCCCCTTCCAATTCTAAAACCATAAGGAAACACTTTACTTTTGAAATTTTCGGAACATGTAAGGATCATGCAAAAATGAGTACATATTCTTTTTATACCTTAAAATGCCTGCATCTTTACAGTGATTACTGAGAAAATAGAAGTAATGATTAAATAAGAGTTGTCCTCATATGGTATTTTATTCTCATGATTTTTGTTGGAGAATTTCTTTGCTAGCAAAGAATTTTAAAGAAGACACATACACCCAATAAGGTATGTTTAATAATGAAGAACATAGTTCCTTTTGCCGCTGGAATTGTTATTCAAATTGTATGGTTAATAGAAGCATTGAATATTTTGTACAATTCTGGGAATAATTGATCAAATTATTCAAAATTTTACTTGTCTGTAGCCTATAGGCCTAATTCTGTTCTGAGGCACCAGTGCATCCTCAATGAAAACATTTTCTGTGGGGATATTTTAGTGTGATTTACAGCAGAATTGGAAACAAATAATCTTTTTACAAATGGACAAAAAAACCCCAAACCGTCAAATCCATCATAAGTCAACAGACCACCGAAGACACGCAACTTATGTTGTGTATTTTTTAGAGTGCCCACATATGTGGCCGAGGTTACAGAATAAACATAATACTATATTACTGTTTGATTTCAGCAACATCTACAATTATATAAATATATGAAAAACTCTAATATAATAATTTAAGCAATGATTTGGTTTTGTGCATGGCTAAAACCAAAGTAAACAAATGTCAGTATTCAATGATGAAATAAGCCTACCCCTTCAAATCTCTCATGCATTATAACCCTCTTTAACCAACTCATATAATAATAAAGTTTAATAAACCCTTACATTTACAATGCATTTTTCATATTCCCAAAGGCTGCGTCTAGTCTGGCCCCCTTTGCCGGAAAAGTCATGCAAAGGAGGCCAGTCGGAAT
>CM057845.1:218416704-218451751 GCA_030068395.1 Apalone spinifera
CCGTTAAAAGCATTTGCGGAAAATCATGCCAGTCTAGACGTAGCCCTAATGTTTCTTGCTTATTAACCGGGGGAGGGGAGGTGGAGAGGAAGGGTAAAATATTCTCCTACCCTGACACTCACTTCTCAATACTTTCAGGACTACAAAGTCCTCTTATCCAAGATTGAAATTTTAATGTCATTCAGACTCCTATAAAAGTAAACCATCTGTGAATTACAGTCATAGTTATTTTAATTAGAAAATCATTACAGTTTTAATGTTATTTTTCAAAATGACACATTTTTAAAGATTAAGTAAAATTGTCATTGATGACTACCAAAGCTTCAATTAGTGCTATTTAAAAAAAAAAAAAAAAAAAAAAAGGTGTAGGATGCAGAAGTACAGACATTCAAAATTATGGAATGGTTTTTGAGAGGGAGTGTAGGTGGTATAAAGGCAGTATTAGTTCATACTTAATAGGTGTCAAGGGAATCTGCGAAGCTGTTCTTTGGTTTAAAAAAGGCAATTTGTAGGAGTGCTGTGTGTTTCTGGCAGTACTTTCAAAATAGCTACCCAGAAAAGACAGACAGTTATAATGTAAAGATATTTTACACAACACACATTTTCACAGTACATTAATGAAATCTGAAAAACCTAAAGCTATTGTAAAATTTGTCTTTTTGTGGTATTAATGTTAGTAAAATCATTATAATGTCATACAGATTTACAGGGCACAGATATAAGAACTGAAGTATTATTTGTGAAAGCATTAACTTTCTACTTATGAGCTTTTTCTGGCACATTTTTAAGGCCTTGTTCCATTGTCTCTGGCATACTAATGACCTCTGATTCTGGCATGGATTGAATCAGACATCAATTCTGCAAAACCTTAGGTATGCACATAGCTTAAGGTACATGAGTAATACTCCCATGAATAAAAATAAACACATGTAAGTATCTCAAGACTTGGGGCTTTACAGAGTCCTCTCCTTGCCACACTTCTGTTTCCTCTGGTCAGATAAGGAGAAAGATCCTGAACTAGGAAATGACTGTTGGGAAGAGTTGGTTGCATAGTGAGGTAACAGATGCTGAGTGCAGAACAGGTTTTGACTGCTACATATGATAGCTGGGTGCAAGTCTATATGGGACTTCTGGGGCGCAGTAGACCTTAGGCAGGAAGCCATGCTGGAGTGGTCCCAGTGAGTTTGGCCTGGAAATGGAGATCAAACAGGAGGGGGCATTCCAGGCACCAGGCCTTGATTGGCTTTCCCATAGATCTAATTCTTGATTGGCTTGCCCATAGATCTAAACAGGAACTGTTGCTCACTTCATATTCTAACTCTAAGTGTCTGTACCTACGTTATATGCAGCTTTTCTCTTTCCTGCCAGCCTTAGTAAAGTAGCCTTTCACTTAACCATGTATCTGAGGATTATTGGGACACACCAGGGCTCATGTTCAAAAAGCCTGGCTGCTGAAGCACCTACTGTGTTTCCCACCAAACCTGGTGTGCAACTGGCCCCTTGGGAGTTTGGTATGTTCCAGCAATGACCTACCTCAATAATTAGAGGTCTACAGTGGAGAAAATCTATAAGATCTACAGTGGAGAAAAGTAGATAGAAGGATCTCCCGAGAATCGCTACTGGGACCAGTGCTTTCAACGCATTCATAAATGATCTGGAAAAGGGAATAAACAGCTAAGAGGCAAAGTTTGAAGATGATACAAAATTACTCAAGATGGTAAGTTCAAAGCTGATTGAAAAATGTTACAAAGGGATATCACTAAACTGGCTAACAAAATGGCAGATGAAGATCAATGCTGATAAATGCAAATTAATGCACATTGGAAAACATAGTCCCAATTTACAGACAAAATGATGGGGTCTAAATTAGCTGCTATCATTCAAGAAAGGATCTTGAGACACTGGACAGTTCTCTGAAAACATCTGCTGATTGTGCAGCAGCAGTCAAAAAAGCTAATACAATGATAGGAATCATTAGGAAAGAATAGTTAATCAGAAAATGTCATAATGCACCATTTAAATCCATGCTATGTTCACTCCTTGAATACTGTGTACAATTCTGTTTCCCCCATCTCAAAAAATCAGAATTGGAAAAAGTAGAGAAATACTACAAAAATAATTGGAGTTATGCAACTATTTTCATATGAGAAGACATTTAAAAAATTGGGACTGTTCATCTTAGATGGCAACTTAGAATATATGTGATAGAAGGTTATAAACTTATGAATGGCATGAAGAAAGTGAATAAATTGCCCTATTTTGTTCATCATTACTCACCACTGTCAGAAGACAGGATATTGGGCTGGATGGACCATTGGTCTGGCCCAGTGTGGCCGTTTTTATATAATATATTTTGTGATGGCTCCTGCCACTGAAAAGTTTTTTCCAAGAACATTGCTTAGACAATGCACTTTTGCTAACCAATTCTTCACATGATCATTTTCCAAGCTAGCAGGGGCACCTTGGGTTCCACCCATTATTAACACCTTTCATTTTATTGTCTGGCAACTCCTCATTCCTATATATTTATTATTTTTTAAACTGTATCTTTATTTTAAATTTTATTATAGAAAATAAATTGAAAAACAGTTAAGATTTCCAAGTGACAAATTTATACAATCCAAACATCTGCAATAAAGGGAACATATAATAGTTACACTGTCTATACAAAATATAGACATAGCTACACACTAGTATCTCACATGTAGGAGGTCATATAAATGTTATCATAAATCAATTATGTTTCACACATTTCTATTAAATTACAACTACACAACGACAGCAAAAAGAAAAATTAATTACTTTATGGAAACATCTACTATTTCTGATTTAACAATATCTGTTAAAAGAAAAAAAATAGGTATCTTAACAAAAATGCAGTAAAAACTTTTGGGTCAGAGTTAATGTTGTGATGAAACATGAATTTCTTGGTACTTGATAAGAGTCAGGGACCAAATCCTGCATTATTTTAAATTTCTTCTTTGCCAATCTGCTGGAGCAAAATAGACTTAAACAATCCTAAATGGGCAGCAGGGGGTTCGATTTGCATAAGGATTTATTAAAAAAAATAAAGGCAGAGAACTATAACATTTATAGGCACTCGAAACGGAGAGGGTGGCAATTCGGGAACATTGTACGTTTTTGCTATATCGTCTCTGTGTAACCCTCTTGGTGTACTGAGACTCTGGCAACTGTTTAGTATCTACAAATAGTCTGGTAGCACTTTAAAGACTAACAAAACATGTAGACGGTATCATGAGCCCGCTTCTTCAGATACCATCTAAATGGGTTAGTGTTTAAAGTGCTACCAAACTATTTGTTATTTTTTAAGTTTATCCTGTACAGACTAACTCGGCTACCCCTCTCAAGCTGTTTAGTATCTGGCACTGAAGGAAGAGAATCAATTATCCTGAACTACAAATACCCTTTCCTTCAGGACTTAATGTTCCTCTGAGTTCTTCTATCCAAGTATCCACCCATCCAACTCTCTTCAGTTTAAGACCTTTGGGAAGAAAGAATCACTGAGGGATCTGGAGAAAGTAGTTAGAAGTTACACCAATAGTTAAAGTGTAAGTTAAAACAATACTCTCAAAAAGAAAATATACACGATTCTTTTGATATTCAAAGGCTAAAAGGTCCATCCCAGTCTAGTCCTGCCCTGCTGGACAAGCCTTAGGTAACTACTCCATGAAGCTGTAAATCATAAAATCTTAGAACTGGAAGGGACCTCAAGAGGTCATCAAATCCAGTCCCCTGCTGTCATGGCAGGACTAAGCACTTTCTAGATCATCCCTGACAGATGTCTGTCTAACCTGCTCTTAAATATCTCCAGTGTTAGAGATTCCACATCTCCCTAGGCAATTTACTCAAGTGTTTAATCACCCTGACAGTTAGGAAGTTTTTCCTAATGTCCAATCTAAACCTCCCTTGCTGCAATTTAAGCCCATTGCTTTTTGTCCTATCATCAGAGGCCAAGGAAAACATTTTTTCTCCCTCCTCCTTGTAACACTCCTTTAGAAACTTGAAAACTGCTATTGTATCCCTTCTCAGTCTTCTAAACTAAACAAGCCCAATTCTTTCAATCTTCTCTCATAGCTCATGTTTTCTAGACCTTTAATCATTCTTGTTGCTCTTCTCTGGACCTTCTTCAATTTTGTCCAAATCTTTCTTGAAATGTGGTGCCCAGAACTGAACACAATACTACAATTGAGGCTTAATCAGCGCAGAGTAGAGTGGAAGAATGACTTCTTGTATCCTGCTCACAACACTCCTGTCAATGCATCCCAGAATCATGTTTGCTTTTTTTGTAACAGTGTCACACTATTGACTCATGTTTAACTTGTCATCCACTATGACCCCTACATCTTTTTCAGCAGTACTCCTTAGACAATCACTTCCCATTCTGTATGGGTGAAACTGATTTTTCCTTCCTAAGTGGAGTACTTTGCTTTTGTCCTTCATCTTGTTTACCTCAGACCATTTATCTAGTTTGTCCAAATAATTTTGAATTTTGGCCCTATCCTCCAAACTTGAGACCCCTCCCAACTTGGTATCATCTGCAAACTTAATAATTGTACTCTCTATACCATCATCTTCATTCTTAATCCCCAAAAAGTGTCTTATCAATGATTTAGATGACGGTACAGAAAGTACCAGGGCTCGACAATTAGGGCAATCTACTCGCCCGTGGTGAGTAGATTTTAGCCCAGCACAGCGCTGCAGTGCGATCAGCGCATGCGCCTTATGCCAAACTGCGCAGCTGGTGAATGGGGCTCACTGCCGCTTCTCAAGCCTTGGAGAGTACAATTATTAAGTTTGCAGATGATAAGTTAGAATGGAGTTTGCAAAGATGCAAATAAGAGCTGTATAAAATGACAACAAAAGAATTAAATGCAGGTTACTGACATTGGCCAATAAAAATTTAAACTTGAGAGATTTGACTAGAAAGCTTAATAAGTTATTGTGTTAATTCAACCTTTATTGAATGTATATTTGCAAGCTCAACTGTGAGGGGACCGATAAACCAAATGAATGAATTTTCTTCTGTCATTATGTAGTAAAACAGTCAAAGATTGTTGGTGATATTTATATGTCCCAAATATTGTTAACATTTGCAAGCTGAGCATTGTGGGAATAGTGTACCTTGCTTAGTAAATATTCTGAAATATTTGACAATTTTTTTGAAAAACTGTAAATGATAAGAAAATGTGAGGGTGAGAAATCTTCACTAGTGAAATGTGACTACACAATGTGCTAAAGGCCAGTTGGGTGTCTTTCACTAGACTGGATAGTTCAATGGCCCTCTGATACTTTTATTGATTTCTCCTTGAATTTACTGGGTCTGATTCTGCTCCCACTAAAGTAAATGGCAAAATTCCCATTGAATCATAGACATGTACGGCTGGATGGGAGATCATGAGGTCATTTTGGGCATGCTAATGCCAAATAAGCTATGCAACATGAGCTACGTCAATTGTGTAGCTTAAGTCGAAATAACTTATTTCGGCTTTTGGCAGAGCATGCTTCCTCTGACTTCCTTTACTCCTTGTACAATGAGGGTTACAGGAGTTGGAGTAAGAAGCCTTTCAACTCAACATTACTTTGACATTATGTCAAAATAACTGTTTGTAGTGCAGACATGGACTATGTTGTTATTCCAAAATAACAGTGCTGTGTAGATGTACCCTTAGTTCAGCTCCTTGCTCTGATACAGGATCAAGGGAACTTAGATATTCCCGGACAGGTGTATGTCCAACCTGTTCTTAAAAGCCCCTAGTGACATAAATGTTGTTGGACTTAACTGGGAGGTGGATTGGGCCCATCATTTGAAAACTCAAAGGAATAGTGTATATTGGTATGTTGTTGTTGTTTTATTTTATATAGCAGCATGCTAGCAATTTTTTCTTCCAGCAGGCAGCTACCATTTGTTGTATGGCTGCACTCTGTTCAAGTATGTATTTATCTTGAAAAAAAAAAGCCTCATCAAGGCAATAGTACAGAAAAATGATGTGAAAATGTCTTTTGTTAATAAGACTGCACTTTTACAACTCACATTTCAGCAGTTAAGCTAAGTGTAGCAGTAGAAGTGCTTTGTATTGTATGCCAGCTTTAATAAAACAGCTCCTTTTTGTCCTAGTATAATCATCTCCAGCTCAACTTACCCAAATAACAAGCAACCTTTCATGAAACTATCATCACTTTTCTAACAAATACTTTCCTTTCAATATGGAAGCTGCTGAATCAAGCCCCAGTTCATGGCTGGTTGATGTTGTTTACTCTA
Organism: Apalone spinifera; assembly: GCA_030068395.1. NCBI lineage: Eukaryota > Metazoa > Chordata > Testudines > Trionychidae > Apalone > Apalone spinifera. The sequence continues at coordinate 218,422,985 of CM057845.1, forward strand.
GAATTTTATAAACAGAAAGTAAAGCATGAATGGATTCTATCCCTCGATCTCACCATCTGCCTCTGTGATGAAGCTTGCACTATGATACATTACTGATAGCATATCTGTTTTTTTCTGACCAGGCTCTCAACATTTTGGAGAAGAAATTGTTCAGTGAGCAGACTCTCAGATTGCTGTTGCTGCTGGTTTTTAGGTATTAGAAAACTTGCTAAACTCATAAATTAAATTAAAAGCCAAAAAAAATTGCCAAATTAAAAAAAAAAGGCATTTTCTTTGCTCATTTTTGGGAACATATTCGGGAACACAGATTCTTTTTTTTTTAACTTAATATCCAATAGCAATGAGTATCTACATGCTCAAATTGTGTGGTATGGTGCATTCTAGTATGTAATAAGGTTAAACAATTTATCACCTTTCTGCTCTGAAAACAATAGTGTAGAGTATGCATATTTTCCATTCCCCACTGAATTTATAGGCTAGCCTTTCTCTTGTGGTGTCTCGTAAAGAGGGGGTTATTTCAGATTTCCATCACTTTCTTCTACTTCTTCATAGTTCATTTGGATTCCACATTTATCAATCAATCTGCTAGTACTCTTCGGGGAATAACAGGCAAGAGTGCTGGGGAGGACTTTGCCTTGACTTATTCATGAACCCCTACATCAAATACATTTTCTATTCCAATGCTGATTCATTCAAAGTAATCACTGCTGGCAACAGGACAGGCTACACTGGCTGTAAATACACTCCCTACCCCTGGTGTGATTTTTTTTCTTTAGTGATGCAGTACAAGATGATTCCTTTTCTCAAGGCTTTGTTCACTGACATCATCCTGTATTGCTAATTCTTCCTTTTCTTTCCTTTGTGCTCCCCTCCCCTTACCTTTTATAGATTGCTCTGCTGTTGCAGCACAGAGGAGGACATCCATGACAACTACTGATTGTATAAGCTTCCTCTTTTAGATTGTTATTTAAAGTTCAACTTCCATGTTTAGTCAAACACATCTAAAAATGAACAGTGGGATTATGTGACACACATTACTCACCAAAGTTGGAGATACAGATTCTTTCCTTATGTCACCTTCTGTGCTCATTAAATCTTGTACTTACTGGGCCTTCCCCTATAGCAAACTCACATTCTAACTTTATACTCTTGTTATTTCTCCCTTCAGCCAGGAACACGTCTTTGTCCACTCCCCATAGCACTCTAAGGTTTGGGGTATGTGCATGGAAGAAAGGCCATTTATTTGCTTCTGCACAACTTCCTTCCATTTGCTTTTAAGCCACTGAGTCATTTGCTATTTCTCCTTACAATCACTCTTACATTTTTCTTATCCATGGAGCTTCTTGAATCTCTCAAGTGCATTGTGATTCTCTGGTCTGAAGGACATTGTATACTGTTGCATTTTTGTACAATTCACTTTTCAGCATATTACATTACCTTGCCGCTGGGACATACAAAATGTTTTCAGAGATCACAAGTTTCCATCTCTTTTACAGTAGGGATCTTGTTTTATAATTCCCTTTTTACATTCCTACCTTTCAAGGTTTCAGATTTGTTCACAAATACCAAGATCATTGTTCTTGAATTGCAGGCATTTACTGCTGGCCGATTGCTCTTTAAATTCTCTTGTTCTAGTGCTATTTTTGACTCCTGTGGAGTTCAACTTCACAGGCACCATGCAGTGCACTTTCGGACTGGACTACAATATAGAATTACAGCACCTCAGCATTTTCCCACCTTAATGCTTGAAGTTCTGAATGAAGTTGTGAAGGTTAGTGCCACACTGAGCTAAGATACACCAAGTTTATATTAGAGGGCGCTTTCACAGAGATCGCTATGGTAAGGGTTCAGGGCATAACACACAGGACACAGGACATTCAGGATAAAGCTGAGTTACAAATCTGTGTGGTAAAAGTGAAACTATTGAAATGTCTTTCTCTTTTGTCATGTTTCTATCTTTTGGTATTTCTTATACGTGAGATCAGACTAAAAGATCATATAACCTATGAATCTAGACCATCGGCTGTGCTCTGATGGCACTATGCATATGCATTGGATGGGAAAATATAGATATTTTTATGTAATTGGAAAAGCTTTACAGAATGTTACACTTAATTGAGTTCCCTCATTCCCAGCAAGAGCATGTGCTGATTTTTCTGCACATATTAATGATCACAGCTAGTGATGTTCTACTAAATTCAATAAATCAGATTATTTCATTTCAAAGAATAGGTATAATGTCCTCACCACACCAAAACATCAAAAGGATATATTTTTGCATAGAATCTGGTGACTGCCACAATATAAATTACTCCTCTTTCTTGTTTAAAGACTTAAGCTGTTAATTTCATTATTTTTTAAGTCACAAACCTGCCAGCCTTGTAATTTACACTTCTGAAGAACAAGATGACATTTCTCCTCAGCAGATAACTTCTTTTTCTCTCCCAGTGCTGTCTCAGATAAGTTCTTATACCTGCAAAAATTAGCAAAGGGATAATTGCACAAGCAGGTAATTCACAGGTGTGCCCTAATGTTACAGACTATTGTAAATGCTATCTATTGGACTTATCAATTGCTATCTCAGTTTCCACATACTTTAGTGTTAACTTCAGCCAGTATTCCTGAGTTCAAGTGCTGGAATAGAAAATGGCTCCATGGCCTTTGTAAATCCATTTACTTGGCCTGCAGAAATGTGTATACAAGTTTAAAACTGCTAGGTGCATTCCCTCATCAGCTCCCAATAACGATGTGTTACTTGGTACTAAAAGTATCATTGGTCTCTTGCTTGTTCTTTTAGAGTTTCATCTACAACCTACTGAAGTCAATGGAAAAACTCAGATGAACAACGTCAGTGTGCTTTAGATCAGTGCTTTTCAAACTTTTTTTCTCATGATCCAGTGGAAGGAAATTGTTCTTGTCTGTGACATAACAAAATTTGACTAAAGTGTGGGCTTCAGGATGGGACCGGGGCTGAGAGCTTCAGCTTTGGGGATAGGTCAGGGCTGGGGCAGGAAGAGCTTAACTTGAGTGGCTCCTAGTTAGCAGTGTAACAAGGGTACCAAGGGGTGCTGAGGCAGGCTTCCTGCTTCTCTTGCCACATGCTGTGCTCCAGAAGCAGCCAGCAGCAGGTTCACAGCCAATGGGAGTGGTGGAGCTAGTGCTCAGGGAGGAACAGTGCACGAAGCCCTGTGTGCTCTTTTGCCCCTGCCCCTTACCATCACCTAAGAGCTGGGCCTGCTGCTGGCCACATCTAGGGCACGGTGGAGTCTGCAGTGCCGAGACAGGCATGTAGCTTGCCTTAGCACTCCTACTGATCACTCTGCAGCAGTGAGACCCAGTGTCTGACATTCTGCAATCCAGAATTGGTCTGCAACCCATAGCTTGAAAACAACTGCTCTAGATGAGGCCCACCGAGGAAAAAATATTTCTCGAACAAATATCACATGAAAAGATGAATGTTTAGAAAAGAATCATTTGGAGGTGACATGGCTAAAAAGTGGCTGGGTTTTCTACCAATTTGAAATTAATACAATTTTTCAGCAACTTGAGGGCTTGAAAAAAATGCCTTATAGTCGGAGACTTGAGGAGCTCAGTCTGTTTAGCTCATCACACACAAAAAAAGAGAAAATGAAAAAGAGGTCTGATTATAACGTATAAATATCTTTATCAGGAGAAAATGCCTGGGTATTAAAAATGCCCATTGAACTAGCAGAGAAAGGTAAGACAAGGACCTATGACTAAAAGATGGAACCCAGGCCCACTGATAGACTCAGGAAGGATGACAAAGGGGACAACTGCTATGGGACCTGGCAGTTCAAAAGGGTCACCACTGACCACCACTGCAACTGCAGCACCGGTGATGGCAGGAACCCTGGGCTCTTTAAATCATTGCTGGAGCACCAGGCATTGCTGAAGGGCTGGCAGGGGAAGGGTAGTCCCAACCCCACCCCTTCTGTCTGAGGCCCCACCCCTTCAAGGAGTACATAACCAGGCTCCCCCACATTGCTTGGGGGGGGCGGGAGGGGGAGCGCTACAATTCCTCCCTGTCCTGTTGAAACCAACCAAATTCAAATTAGAAATAAGACACTAATATTTAAATAAACATGGCCTCCAAAACAAACAAAGGCTTCCCCAGCCGACCGATCCACGTCTAGACTACTGTTCTGTGCCGGATCAGCTGATCGTCAGCATAGCATGGTGGCCATGTTTATTTTAATGAAGCAGGGATTATTTAAATGCCTGCTTCTTTGCCTATGCCGGGTAAACTAGTTTACATGGCTCCATAGACGGAGCCATGTAGTCTAGACATACCCTTACTGGGCAACTGGCCACAGGGTGCTTTGGGAAGGGTTTGCAATACTGCATGGGGCAGACAGCCTCATATGATGCAGGTTTCCCAATCCCTTTCCTCCATGGTCATCCTGCTACATTGACAGCTGTTTTTCAACAGAAGTTGGGGAAAGAGGTAGAGTGTGAAAGGGAGTGTGTGCATGTGTCTGTGTGAGGGGCAGACAATGTGTTTCGGGAGATGTCAGCATGCTGTCTTGTAAGTTCAGACAGTGGCAGGAAACAATGCCTCCTCAGGCATGGGAAGGGAAACCCCACTGTATCAGGCTCTCTCCCTCGCTCTTTGCATGGGAATCTCTCTCTCTTTTTTTAAATAATGGAGATCACCTATCCCCTAGAGCTGGAAGGGACCTTGAAAGGTCATTGAGTCCAGTCCCCTACCTTCACAGCAGGACCAAGTACCATCCCTTACAAATTTTTGCCCCACATCCCCCACAAGTATTGAACTCACAACCCTAGGTTTAGCAGGCCAATGCTCAAACCACTGAGCCATCCCTCCCCTCCTCACCGCTCTCCCTCTCTCTCACATTGACGCTGTGTTCACAGCACAAGCATTCTGTCTGACTGATTTGCTCTGTGTCCCAGAGAAAATCTGTACAACATGCAGGCTCTCTAAAACAGAGCTGTGAAAGGAGATATACACACACTTGCAGGGCAGACAGATCAGTTCCAAATAGAGCAGAGGGGACTTGAAGGATTATGGGCCATTTCTGGAGGCCAGTCACAACACTGCAAACAATTCAAGAATCCCCAGTGCTGTATCCAGCGTGAAGTAAGCTCTTCAAGGTAGTTTATATAGAGCGCAGCAGCTGCAGAGTTAGTGTGGACACCTAGGGAGTCACAACACTGGGAGCTGATTTACTCCACAGTCACTTGCCAGTGTAGACTTGGCTAATCATGGTTGCTCCTCACACACAGTAAGACATCATTTGAATAAACATCACAGAATTGATTTCAAGGGTACCACTTGCAGAGTCAGGTCAACAGGAACAAGAATGGCAGAATCTTGGCCCTTACAGTGAAACAAGAAGAACACACAAAATGGGTGACATGGAGCACAAAAAGAAAAAAAAAAGGAACCCCAATTCCAGGATTAAACGAATTGATGAGACTTGCCTGAGCTATGTGCACAAACATTTAAAAGTCTTTACAAAAGGACAATTCTTTGTGTCATTTTCTCCACCACTTCCTTTTCATTTTATAGCTAAGAAAATTGTCAGTTTTCTCTGTTACAGAAACAGAGGATATTAGTACAGTCCCACATGGTTTCAGCCATAAAAAGCTTGATTCAAAGCAACTTTCTCTCTCTAGATCATTTTCTTATTGTTATTTAAATAAGAAAATGCCATGCAATTGCTGCCTGGTAGCTAAGTTAAGTAATATATTTTTAAATAACCAAACAGTTGGGGGGGAAGGGGGCGAAGAGGGGAAGCAAAGCTGCCAGTCTAAATCTTCATGCTGCAATTTCATTCTTCTCTTTTGGTTTATTATATTCTGTCTGGCAAATTAACATGAAATTGTTCTAATAGGTCTATTCAAAACATAAATCCTTTCAGAAAAAAAATCTAAATGTTTCCTATGTTTACATGTAATTGAATTAAAAAAGAATGAATTATCATCATAATACAAGAAAAGCAGGTACCGCTAAATTACTGAATTCCACTGATCCCTTTCTAGATCAAACTCTCTCCCATAGCCGGTACTGATCTAGACACCCAAGTGAATGAGGACAGATGTAGGGATGGGTTTTAAGCAGCAGACAGCAACTTCAGTAACATTTAATATTGGAGGGGGCCACTATCTCCCCCAGACCAGGCATTTAGATGGATCCAATGTGGGATTCAAAGGGCATGAATCATATATCCCCTAACTGAGGAATTAAAAGGGCATCAATCATATGCCCCATAACCTTCAACAGCTTACCCCAGCTTGCTCTTCAGAATGTTTTCTCTGCCCCCCCTCCTTCTATCTCCCCCACCAGTGTAAAGGACAGACATTACTAAAGACTCTGGTCTGCAAGAGCTACAGGTCTCTTTTTCTCCAGAGACTTAGGATTAATCAGCAAAATTCCATGTCTTGTATTTTCTGGTAGCTGACCCTATAGCCTTTTATCCACACTGTAGGTACTAGGGATGTTAAATATTGGTTAATTGAATAGTGTGCTCCAATCCCACTCCCAAGGAGCCCCCTGCCACTATGCATTGCTGCCTCTGTATCAAAGGCAACAGCGTGGGATGGCAGGCGAGAGCTTGTCTGTTGGGGGAGCCAGTGAAAAAAACAGCTCCCCTCACAGACCAGCTACCGGTTGTCCCATGCTGCTGCCTCTGATACAGAGACAGCAGCATGGGATGGCAGCAGCCCCTGTCCGGGTGTGGGATCTGAGCTTCTGGACCCAGCATGAGCCAGAACTGAACCCTAAGGGATAGAGAATAATACTTCATGAGATGTGGTTATTTTATCTCAAAAAAGATGTCTTGGAATTTGAAAAAGTTTTGAAAAGGGCAACAAAAAGGATTAGGGGTTTGGAATAGCTTCCATATGAGAAAAGATTAATAAAACTGGGACTTTTCAGCTTAGAAAAGAGGAGACTAATAGGAGATATGACAGAGATTTATAAAATCATGACTGATATGGAGAAAGTAAATAAGGAAAAGTTATTTACTTGCTCCTATAACTTGCTCCCATAACACAAGAACTAGGGGTTATCAAATGAAATCAATAGGTAGCAGATTTAAAACAAACAAAAGGAAGTATTTCTTCATACAACACATAGTTAATCTGTGGAACTTCTTTCCAGAAGATGATGTGAAGAATAGGACTTTAACGAGATGGATTAAAAAGAACTAGATAAATTCATGGAGGATAGGTCCATCGGTGGCTATTAGGATTGTTTGACAGAAGCTGGAAATGGGTGACAGGGAAGGGATCACTTGATGATTACCTGTTATGGTCATTCCCTCTAGGGCACCTGGCAATGGATCTTTGGTCTGACCCTGTAGGGACATTTTTATGTTCTTATGGTCTTAGGTTTAGCTGACAGCAGCTGCCAAACTCACCTTGCAAGGATCTCCAACCAAGACCAGTCTTCTTTTTAGCCATGAGCACACAAACAACTCCACGTCTATATAAATCCTAATTCTAAAACTGAATCCCAAGCATGTTCCAAACTATTAACACCAAGGAGAATAGTCAAGGGAGTTGGTAGTTAAATGGTTGTGGAAAGAAGGAGATTGTTGGGTTGTATCTCTCTGGCTGACCAATGATAACAGGGCACTCAGGGAATATTTAACCCTGTATAGGCCCACTTTATCCTAAAGCTGACTGGTAGCTTTGAGATCTAATGAAGTTTTCTATTTGTTAAAGCAGTGGATGGTAGTAGATTAAAGCATGAGACATGTTGTAAATCCTTTTTTTTTTAGTTTGTTTCTTTCACTACCATATTCTTCATAACAGGCTATTTTTATGTTAGATATGATCAAGTTGTAAAACTTTTCAGTGTAAAACACTCAGACCTTTGTTTGTTTGTTTGTTTGTTTGTTTGTTAAGCTGGGAGAGCAGAATAGGATTTGTAATGGAAAACCTATAATGCATCAGCTGGCATTTCTCAGTGACCTTTCTACTGTGAAGAGAATCTCTATGCTAGATTTTTCCCTTAAAAGGAAATGCATAGAAAAGATATTTGGAAAAATAAAAATGTAATGTAGACTTTGCAAATATAACTTCCAATATAAAACAAGAGGGAACTCTGGTGAAATGTAATAATAATAATAATAATAATAATAAAACCACTGGGTTCTGATGTTACTCATGCAAGGATGTTAAAAGAGTTAGCTATCTAATTTTTGAAAACATATAGAAAACTGGGCAGAAAATGTAAATGAAGTATGCCAATTTCCCAGAAAAGGAAAGAATAATGATTCTGCCAATTACTTTCTGGTAAATCTAACATCAATTCTTAACAATATTGATTGAATAAATATTAAAATATATTTTAAATAAAGATCTTGAGGACAATAGATGTATGAGAAAAAACACCATGTATTTAAAAAGAACAAATCATACCAAACAAACCTGATTGCTTTGTTATTATTGTTTTGTTTGTTTTTGATAGAATTACAAAAAATATTAGCTGAAGCAAATACAAGTGATGAAATACATTTTGTTCTGAGATCGTTTCATGAAAACTTAAAGAAATACTTAATTTGTTTCAGAGGTACAACATACATACATGAATTGCAATCTGCCTAGCAGACTGGAAACAAAGAGTAATAACAAATGACAGAGTAGTAAATCTTTGAAGGGAGACACCTTTAGTGGTGTTGCTAAGTTTCTAATGTATTAGTTGTTATCTTGGACTGGTACCGAACAGCACAGGATTAAAAAGAAAGACCTTTGAGAAGTTATACTTAAGGGTAGAACATAAAATTATACTGTTTGGGAAAATTGAAGTCTATTTTACTTTGTATTAACATGACACACAGATATTCAATGGGAGGAAGTTATCTGAAAATCAGTAATGCTGAAAGAGACAATTAGGCAAATTGATAAGATTTTATTATGCTGTTTTGTTTTACCATTATGTTGATGGTTTTCCATATTTCTTAATATCACAAGAAACTTATTTTATGGCAGCTGAAATGCCTGATTTACCAACTTCAGCAGCCAAAACTTTAATTTTTTAAAACTACAAAAGAGGGAGGGGAATGTCTCACATCACAGCATTTCAGGAGAGTAATTATTGAGTATGGCATAAATGGAGGAATAACTGGGATAACAACATGAAATTAAGAAAAAAAATTAAGACTACTGTCAGAATGTCATCTATGGCCCCTGTCTTGCAATGACCTTCACATGGATCCATTCGTAAACCCATACTCAGCTCAGGCACTTATAAAATTAACTAGACTGAAATAAACTTAAAAAACAACAGTCTGGTAGCACTTTAAAGACTAACAAAACATGTAGATGGTATCATAAGCTTTCGTGGGCACAGCCCACTTCTAGTCTTCTATGGGGAACAGTTGCTTAGGACATTTCATCTAAACAGGATAAAAAGTAAAAACTATAGGAAATAATTACATAATAAAATAATTAAGCATTGATGTGAAGGGGATTGTAGAATCATGGCCTATTAGGTCTTTTTCATCTTTAATTTTTATAATTTTATATTAGGCTTTACCATCAGCAACCATCGTGAAACATTTGAATTTCAATCTCTGGAGAGAAGAAATAACTAAGAAGTGTGTCTTAATCCTAGAGCATCTATTCATGAACTTCATGTAATTAAGCAAGGGTTCCCTCATCTCAGTCAATGTGGCAGCAGAATAATAAATGGAATTCTAAATTATACTTCAGCTCCTGGGATTAGTCAGTTCATCTATGCAAATAACAATGAATTCACAACATCTGCTAAAAATTTGCATTACAATACTTTCACGTCCTTTTACTTAAAGCTGACATTCCCAATTCATCTTGATAATGCAACATAAATTATTATATTTATTAATGAAATTGACAAAATTGGTGCATTAAATCAGAAATGTTTTAGCATAAAACATACATACAGTCGGGGGAAGGGAAGTAAATCAATTATTTCTTTTTTTTACAAAATCTGGTTTTAAATCAGATTTTTGGTACTGTTACTTATTATAATAAGTTTTTTTCATTTTAAAAAATAAATCTGTTTAAAATGCAATCTGAATATAATACAAAAAATGTTAAGGCCTATCTTATTATAATCTCTTAAAACAAAAAGTATGCTAAATGAACAAACCTCTATCAAAACCTCTGAGTTAAGGCTGCTGGTGTACATAAAGAAAGGATCGGGGAAAAACATACCTAATTTTTTAGATCAAGCTTTACAAATATGGCTTTATCAAAATGTCCTGTGCTACTGGGTACAAGAGATTGGCAAAGTCATCATAGGCATTGGAACCTAGCTTCAGAGTGCAGGAGACACTGTCACATGTATCTCATCGGGATCATCCATTGAGCCCATCTGGGTGGTCTCATATTCGTATTTTATAACTTCTCCTTAGCTGAGCTCTCATTGGCTCATTTCTCAAATTATGAATATTTCTGACTCCAGCGATCATACATACTTATTTTCCAGTTTATGGAAGAACACTAATCTGCCCAGTAACGACCATCTCTTGGTTCTGGATGGTTCTCGGCACTGCATGTAAATGGCACGTGAACTCAGACAGCAATACATACAGAAGATCTTAACTGCTTCTCTCGATCTCTAATCGGATAAAATACTGTAGTGTGAAAGGCAGGTGGATCAGGAGCAGACATCTCATATTGTTCTTTTTTTTTTCTGAGGATAGGACTGGGAATGGGGAATCATGTAACAAGGGAGGAGTAGCAGAGCATGCAACCAGAGAAGAGCAAGATTCGTGTCAAAACAGAACCTTGTGGAAAGAAGGGACAACACTGTTCAGCTTCCAGCGTTGATTTTATCACCTGAGAACTGACTTAAATAGGAGTTGTGGCCCAATCAGTAGCAGTGGAGCTTGAAACATGATGACTCCCCAACCCAAGCAAATTCATGTTCAGAGACCTGCAGAGCCTAATATCCCCCAGGATGTAGGATGCAATTCAATGGTTGACTGTTTTGAGCTATTTATTAAGAATTGGACTATTTTGTTGACAATTTGTGACAAAATAGATGGGGCTTTCACAGCCAAAGTGGTCAACACTAGACTAATGAAGAACATAGAAGATATGCTGAATAACCTGAAACCTATTTCCAGTCTTGGATCAAGGGCATTAAGATGGCTGCTGAACTGCTGATGCTGTTGAAATTTTGAAAGAACTTCAAGAGAAACTAAAGAAAGAAATACCTGACAACAAAGTTAAATTGCAGGCAATAAAGAAGTGGATGCATCAAGCACTTACTCTACCTCATTTTTTGGCCAATATTCTCAATCCAATGTACTAGGATAGATGCCTAACTGCTGAAGAAAAAATATGCTGCTATGTTGGGCATCTAATAATCTCTTGTCAATTATGTCTATCATAACAAATTTTAGAGGTTGAGGTGAAGTAGTATATACTTGCTGATGATGTTTTAAAGAAACTTAAACCACTAAATTCGTGGAAATCACTAGTTAAGTACCCGGAAACAGAGTTTGTTGCAGTGCTAAACTAAAATTTTTGACAGCTATAGCCTCTCCTGCAGGCACATGAAGTATATTTTCTTTTTTTGGTCTAATTAATTTGATTAAAAAAATCAATTAGAAGTTGGAAAAGGAGGAAACTTGCCATTCTCTTTATGAATAAAAATGAAAAAAATGTTTGATGGGCAGCCTAAATAACTTAGGAGACTGTCTTATTTTTCAAGAGACTTTGCTTTCATTTAGGCATATTTGAAAATTTTGTGAGGCTCACCTGCAATAATCAATTAATTCCCTGACTAAAATTAATCCCTCCATTTAATAACTCAGTTGTAAATGTGAGATACATGTTGGAGTTTATGTGTCTAGGGCATTTAAAGTGGTTTTTTTAATGAAAATAATTTTGATATTCTTCTTTGTGTGTTTAATTAAATTCATTACCATCTGAATGCTGCTTGACACAAATCATGAATAAGTTAATTATCTAGTAAATAAACAATAGCATGCACCATTTGCTAACATGATAAAATGTGCAATTAATAATATATGAAAATATTAATTGCTTGAAAAAATGTTATAGTTTACCCCCCAAGGTAGTAAAAAAACCATACCAAATCTAGGGTAAAGACTCTACTTAGTTGTAAATCAACATGTTTTAATGGTTATAACACCTGTAGGTGTTATCTTTCTTTAGAAAATAGCTGAAGTACAAAGGGAAAATCTGATTAATATACACACTTTAAATCTAGCCTTTCTACTTGGAGATTTAAACATGATTTTAATCTCTTTGATTTAAATCAATCCATCCTGAAACTAGCCCTATTACATAAAACATCACTTATAGGCCTATAAACACTGAGATTTAACAACAAATAGATGTACTGTTTCTTTAGCTTGGTGAAGAAGTAGCAGAATGCCGCATTGCTAGAAGAATGAGGTCTTGATCTGACCTAACACTATGTCATCCTGTACATTTCCCCATCTACTATAAGCCTTGTGCAGCCTCATCCTAGCTAGGAGCAGCATATCAGAGTAAGCATTGCCTAGCCAATTTTGCAGGCTGAGAAAGGCTCATCTTAGAACTGCGTGTGTATGAAAAGCAGAATGCAAAAGCACTGAGAGAGGAAAGGAGGACTTGATCTTGACAAAAAATATAGCTTCTTGGGATTGAGTATTATGTTCAGTCTGGGCTGAGTTCCTCTTTTTTTCTCTGTTTTTTGTTGTTGTTGCTCTTCTCTGCTCAGCCCCTCTTGCACTAACTGGTTCCTAGCTCAGCCTCAGTGCTGCAGGGCTAATTTGCCCAAGAGCACAGAAATGAAGAAAATCCCTTCTGAGGCTCTGAGAGCAAAGAAGGCTCTTCTTGAAGCCTATCTATAGGTCTCTCAGGAGAGGAGGAGGGGTTCTCTTTGTGTACTTCAATAACACTAGGGCTACATCTATACTGCAGGCCTCTTGCACAAGAAGCTTTTTGTGGAAAAAGAGATCTTCCGCAAAAACTTCTTGTGCAAGAGTGCATCCACACTGCAAAAGTGCATTGGAAAAACTCTGATTGCCATTAATGGAATGGCCACCAGGGCACCTGTGCTTCTTTCGCTAGTCTGTGTTTGCACAAAACCCCCATTTCTTCTCCACACACACCGTTTTGTGCAAGAGCTCTTGTGCAAAAAGGCTTATTCCTCATAGAAAGAGGAATAACTATTGCACAAAAAACCCCACTCTTCTTCTGATTTACTGTAAATTTACTTGCGCAAAAATGTGCTTGCAGTTTGGGTGCTCTGCAAGTTTCTGTGCAAAACCAGCTGTTTTTGCACAAAAACTCTGTCGTGTAGACATAGCCTGTAAGATGGGTTTGTAAGGATAGTTGAAGGTCCCTTCTATTTTATGTAGGCCAGGGTGGACTTATGCCATTATTGTTTGCCCCAGTCTTTCACCTTATCTACCAACAGAGAGTTGGGTGGAGGGTGAGAAAACAGGAGCTCCAAGTCCTTGGTGGGAACATAATACTATTTATCAGCTCTCTTATTTGTAGGTGTTAATGTAGGCAGAATTTCTCAAATGGTTTCTGCAGACTCCAGCAGAGTCTCATTGATAGGAAGGGCAATTCTAGAGGATGTCACAGAATGTCCAGTAGTTTATGTTGAGATTCTTTAACCTCCTCAAGAGATATTCTTAAAGAGTCTTCCTCCCACTTAAGGAGGTCTTGAAACTGCTAAACTCATTAGCCGTAGATGGAGGAGGAGGAAAATATTTTTTTTTGAAGGGTAACTTCTTTTGACTAACTTCCTAATCCCTGAATATTCCCTCCTATTGTTGAAGGGCAGAGACTTAAATCTGCCTATCCTTTCAATGGGACAGTGTCAGAGCCCTGGAGAACTGCCCCTGGATCAGTTCTGGCCACTGATGACTGTGAACAGGACAGGATGGATCCAGATTTGCTCCCACTACACCAGATAAGTTCCCAGGCATATTCCATGTCTCTTCTGCATGGGTACATAGAAGAATCCTGGACAGATATTGATAATACTGAAAGTAGGTCTCCATCATGGTTCTCTTTTTGTCTCTGATGAGGGAGCTCCAACCAAAAGAGCAGGCGATGATACCAGGAGTGGGTAAGTGATCAAAGACTGAGTAGTCCTCATAACTGAGAAACACTTAGGCTATGTCTAGACTACACTGAAGTTTCAAAAGAGGATATGCAGAGCTTTCGAAAGTGAAAGTAGTTGGGATGCAGTTTTTTTGGCAAGCCCCCCCTTTTTTGAAAAGCCACGTAAATCTCATTTTTTGAGGAAGAGTGGCTTTTCGAAAAAAGAGGGGTTGCCGAAAAAACTACGTCCTGATGACTTTCATGTTCAAAAGCTTCGCTTTTGAAAGTGAGAGTGGAAGAAGATATCCTCTTTTGAAACTTCGTCGCAGTCTAGACGAGCCCTTAGTGCCTTCAATCAATGGGGATCCTGTGTGCTAGGGTGTGTATACCCCGCACTGTAGCAGGGGGGATTAAGACCCTGTGAGCTGAGGAAGTCCCATTCCTTCACCTAGACTGGGCATGCTCCAAATGCTGGGGCTGTATAAAAGACAACAGAGCATCTCAGTCTGGGCTGGCCGGCAAAAGGAGAAGGCTCTCCAGCCGGAGCTCCTGAGCTACAGCAAGCAGTGACTCAGGCAGTAGGAAACAGAGTCCCAGGAGATGGTGGAGAAGGGTGGACCTGGGTCCACCTATCAGGGTGCTTGCCCCAACCCTACTGATTCTGGCCCTTAGCCCACACTGCATTGAACCAAGGACTGTATACTGATTCTAGCCTTTAAACAGCATTGCCCTGAACTAAGGGTTATATATAGACTCTGGCTATTAGGACATGCTTCCCTAAGCCAAGGACTGTCTAAAGACTCTGGCTGGTAGAACATGCTGCCCTGAGCTAGGGGTCACTAATGGACTTTTGGTACTACCTCGAGATAGGGGCTAGTAAATGACTTTTGGCCAGTGGGCTATACTGTCCTGTGTGCACCCTGAGACAAGGGAAGATTTGTCTGGTTCACCCTGAGACAAGGGAAGATTTGTGGACTGTGGAGACAGCCAGCTACTTTGTGGCCAAGCAGGCGGCATCCCACTCCAGAATATACTCACACCTGTGATGGGCAGTCACCAATAAGTCCTTTAGGCACATCAGAAGTGTTACAGTATTGTGTGGAGTTGAGTCACTGATGGCCTCATATGCTTGTCCCTGCAGGGCAGTACTAAGGATTTTGAGTGCTTCACAGACAGCACTGACACAGATGAAGGCTGAGTCTTACACAGTACGGAAGAACTTAGTGGGATACCAGGAAAATGGTTAAGTCCAACAGTATCGATCTTTTATGTCTCCTTTGACCATCTTTTCTAGATAGCACTTTTTTTGTGCTAGGCTTGCTCTTAGAAGAGCTATGGGATTTTCATGACTTGCTAGTACCATAGGAGCCTTTTGCCTCTATGGAGACTCAAGGATGAACCCTCTGAGGCTATTGACCTGCTTTGAGAGTGAGGTCTTTTTTAAATGATTTTTTAAAGAGGGTAATTAGAGTGCCTCTTCTTAGGATCTTTAGAGGAAGTCTGAGTATTCCAGCTTTCTAGGATAATGTTGCATCAAGGTTGAAGGGGTTCTAGAGAACCTTGGAGATGTATATTTGGGGAATTCTTCTGAACTGACTCCATCATTAACCATTATAGCTTGATTTCCCAGTTCTTCTGTGCCCTGGATCTGAGGGTTAATCAGAATTTACACTTCTGTGAGACATGCAACTTTGTAGACAGTAAATGCACATAGAGTATCCATGGCTGAGCAGGATAGCTTCCCTACACAAGAAGTGACATTGAAACCCCAGTGAACCAGGCATGGATTTCCCCAAAAGAAATAAAACAGTCTCTCAAATACTAACTAGATAAATTAAAATAAACTAAATTAGATCTAAGTCAGCAAGCAGCCAAGGTACAAACAATGTGAACATGCTAAGCAATGCTTCAATCCAAGGACGTTGAGAAGAGACTGAGCGTATTCACCCATACAGTCTGATGTAGCCTCGTAACAGGGCATGAGGATATCAGCAGTGCATTCACAGGCTAAATGAACACTAGTGAAAATTTCCATCAAAGGCACATGAAAATCCCGTTCTTACAGGCTATTTCCAAGTAAAGAGACAAGAAGCATAAATAGTCAAGAACTGATAGGAGAAAGAGAATAACTGTGTCCTGGAACTGTGAAAAAGACACAGATCAAATTCCAAAGGGCGTTTGGAGTGGTGAAGAAACAGAAGTAGTGATTTCTTAAGTTTGGCACCCTAAAAGATAATGGAGCAAATAACAATCCATAAGTTTTTGAGCCGTAGAAGATAATGTAATAAATAACAGTCAACATGGACTTGTTAAGAACAGGTCATGTCAAACCAACCTAATATCTTTCCATGATGGGGTAAAAAAAGCCTTGTGGATGGAGAGTAGCAATAGATGTGATTTAGCTTGACTTTAGTAAGGTGTTTGATACCCTCTCACATGATCTTGTCATAAAGTAAGGAAATATAGCCTTGACTAACCTATAAGGTATGTGCTCGACTGCTTGGAAAACCATACTAAGAGTTATCAATGGCTCACATTAGGCTGCAAGAGCATATTGAGTGGGATCCTGGAGTGATCTGCCTTGGGTCTGGTTCTATTTAATATCTTCATAAATGATTTTGATAATGGCATACAGAGAACAACATGGACAATACCAAGCCTGTGGACAATACCAAGCTCCGCAATTTGCATACCTTTTTCCTCTAGTTTTTTCAGCAGAGGCTTTTCCGAAGTTTGGCCCGTCTACACCGGGCCAAATTTTGGGAAAGCCTCCTCTTTCAGAAGAGCCCTTCTTCCTTGTGGGAGGAGGAAGACAGGACTTCTGAAAGAGTGCGTCTGCTCTTCTGTTAAAAAAAAAAAAGGCGGAAGAACAGATGTTTTCCCTGGATGTGGAAGAGTTTTTCCGGGATGCCTCTGGTATCCCAGAAAAACCCCATAGTGTAGACATAACCTTAGAGTGTCTGTGGAATCTCTGTCATTGGAGGTTTTTGGGAACAGATGAGACAAACATCCTTCAAGGATAGTCTAGATAATACGTAGTCCTGCCTCAGTGCAGGATTGGGTTAGTTGACCTATCGAAGTCCTTTCCAGTTCTATACATTTATGATTTCTATGATTTGTATGCTTGGTGTTCTTTCTATAGATTTGAATCTCTTTTTTCTCTGTGAGCAAAGTACATGTTTTATTGAAAATTCCTTTGCAGAATCTGTTATTTGTGTAGGCTGTCATGTAGTTCCCATGAAGGAGAACTGTAAACCATAAATTCTACAGACTCAGTGGAACGGTCTAATCATGCAGTCACTAGTTTCAGGGCCCAGACAGTTGGACTGTGGGGTTCCTACTGCCCAAAGGACTGTCAGATACTGGGTCTGGACCTGGAGTGTGTGAGTAGAGGCCTAGGGACAGACACATTGAACCTAAACTTTGACCAGTCCCAGAAAGTCAAGAATACATGGGACTCAAAATTTGGGCACAGCACAACAACCTGAAAAAGCGCATAAGTGGGAGCTCATCTAGGGTTGTATTAGGTGACAATACTGCCACAAAAAATTGTACTTGGAGCAGGGGAATTCCTTTACTTTGTTAGTTTCTAAACCAACTTAAAAATGTAATTTTAGAAAATAATCTGAGAAAGATGTGGCCATACTAAACTTGTTTTAAACAATGAATGAAGAAATAGGAGCACGTTACTGCTTGAACATATTTTAACAGCTCTATCCTTCTGCCTCAATAAGCCAGAAACATAACGTTGGCTCATTATTTGGATAGCCCCTTGAACATTATCACTAGTTTGAAAAATGTATAATCCAAATGGCTTATACAGGTTTTCACTGAGCACCAAGCAATGTAAATGACATGAAGCTCACTCAGCTTCCATTTCACTAATTGATACAGAGAGTTCAGGGCCTAGGTTCATATGCCTGAGCTCTTTTAGTGCCTCCAAGCTTTTTGGCTCTATTCCTGTACTAGTGGTTCTTGGATATCATGAATGTTCTGCAGTTGCATATGAACATCAAGTTTATTATTTGGTTCCTGGTGGCAGTCTCACTTGATATCATCTGTCTGTAGATTGTATGGTACATTGTCAAGGTTAACACAGAAATTAGAAAGTACAATGGCTTGGTAGGGCTATGTGAACAGTCTTTTTTCCCCTTCTGTTTTTTGTTTTCTGTTTCCCCTTCTGTTTTTTGTTTTCTTTACAGAAGAAAAATACATTAGTACAAAGATTATAGATTTCTCCTGTATATCAGATTTTTGCTTACATATAAGGTACTTCAGATGTCTGTATGACATTGATTGTGTATTCAAAGTGCAGGCACAAAATGGGAGGCTAGGATTTCAAAATCTTACCCAAAATACAAATATTC
This sequence comes from Apalone spinifera, assembly GCA_030068395.1. Classification (NCBI taxonomy): domain Eukaryota; kingdom Metazoa; phylum Chordata; order Testudines; family Trionychidae; genus Apalone; species Apalone spinifera. Next base: position 218,441,401 of record CM057845.1, read on the forward strand.
TTAAGAGGTTAAAGCAGAAGATGTGGATATAAATTTTCAAAAGTTTTAAATAAATTGTAGGCACTTTTGTTTTACTGCATACTGCTTGAAAAGCTTTAGAAACTGAGCCAACACTGCAGGCATCTTCAGCAGAACTACTGCAGCAAGAGTTGGCAAAATTCACAGTAATCACATTTATCATTTGACGATTATATCTGTGCTCTTTTCACAGCATTTAATAAAATCCACCCTGATTAATTCACATTTTTGTTACATATTCATTGACAGTAATTGGTACTACTGCCACTTAACCAGACCTTCCAGAAGATTTCCATCTAGGTCAGTGATTTTTGCTGTTTGGGGGAGGGATAGCTTTGTGGTTTGAGCATTGGCCTGTTAAGTCTTGGATTATGAGTTCAATCCTCAAGAGGGCCATTAAGGCTACCTCTAGACTACATCCCTCAAAAAATGAGGGTTACAGGAACTTTCAAAAAAAGCACAGTGTTTTTGAAAAAACTGCATCTAGACTGCAGTTTCAATTTCGAAATAACGCTTTTTTGAAAGAGCGCCATTACATGATTATGCAAATGAATCATGGGATATTTAAATCCTGACTTCATTTGCACTTTTGAAGTGCTTCATTTACATCCCTCTGTCAACAGAGGGATGTAGTCTAGACGTAGCCTGGGGCAAATCTGTCAGGGATGGTACTTGGTCCTGCCACAAGGGCAGGGGACTGGATTCGATGACCTCTCAAGGTCCCTTCCAGTTCTATGAAATAGGTATATCTCCATATTGACTAGTTTATTGAATAACTGTTAATTTTTAATTCTATATTCAACAAGCTGAAGTGATTAAGCCAAAAAAAGTAATAGTATTACAGGTAATGATTTAAGTATCATTGTTCAGGAAGCAATGTTCTTGTTTAGAACAAACTTTCCATAACAATTTACTTTTTCAGCCAATCCTTCTCCTCCCTTAAAAACAATTAAATAAATTACAAAACAACTCATCATATAAACTGGATCCTAGTTGTAGTTGGGAAAGAAAACACATAAATTTAAATACAACCCAGAAAAATTGAACAATACCTTCTTGCTCACAGATATCATTTGTTCTGTTACACCATTCTTTTTCCACAAAAGCCACTACTTAAAATGATCAACCAATATATTTGTCCTTAGAAAAACATTCACTTTCTAAACCTTCCATTTAACCAATTATTTATCCTCGTCATATCACCCAGGTCATTACTAGGGATAAAATAAAATAAAATAAAATAAAAACCGAGTCTAGCAGTGGTGTAACATACTGTCAAGTTGGGATTCTGACCTCAATTGCCTCTTTTGTAAAGTGGTTTGTGATCAACTACAATTATCCTTTGGTTGTTGGACTGTCAAAGGCTGGGAACCTTGTAAAGATAGCAGATTCAGCTTTAGAGAAAGGAGAATTACTCACTTTGGTGACAACTGCTGCTGAACGCACAACTACATTCATTACAACCCAGCCAATTGAAGAGTCACTGAAAGCTCTCTTTGAGAGTATAGGTAAGAAATGCATTAACCTCTCATCCCTTAGGGCTCTAAAAATGACACATCTTCTTGAGTTTCAAGAGTCCACTTAACATTTTTGCTTTTAGGCCTATCTACTAGTTATTACCACCTTTTTACTCTCCCTTTTTAGGGTGGCAGCCAAGAAATCTCCAACATTTCTCAAGCCCCTTTCCAGCTTATTATCTGTTTCTCACATAGGATGCTTACGCTGTACTCCAATATAGAACTAATGGCTTTACTCCCATATTTGCAGCCTGGTGGAACCAACATAGTTACATTGGTTGTAATTCAACAATTTCAGTTATTTAAGTGCTAGCCTGTATGTGGATATTTAATTTGGATTAAGAGTGCTGTACTTAGATATAACAAGTTGATTTTTTTACCTCCTACTTCATGAAGGAGAACACTTATCTGTGATCTGTTATATACACCTTTCAACCCATTGCAGAAGAAGCTGAGGCCTGCTGCAGAAAGAGGCCTAGAAGCCTTCCCAACATTCTGATCCAATGGCACTGCAGTAAAAAACCTTCCATAGTATAAGCATGCTCTGGATCTGATCCTAAAGCCTAACACCATCCCAGACTGAACCTTAGTCCACTATTGTTGCTAAAAACTGAGATATCTGTCTCAGGATAAATAGCAAAATACCCAGAATAAAGAATCCCATAGAAACAGAGAAGTAAGTATTTCCCCATGGACACTGAGGATGTTTCAACGGTGATTTGCAAATGATGACAAATACACATGACACAATTTAGCAAGGGAAATAAAGAGCCAGGTATGATCTAAGAAACTTACCATTCCTGCTCCTATTAAAAAAAATCTAAATACAATAGACCAGCTTGTAACAGAGAAGAGCAATCAAAGACTATTAATAATGGGCCAGTGACATGTAATCTGTGCACCCAGTTCAGGGTAAGGACTCCCCATCCCTCCATTTTCCTCTTCCTGCATAGCAGTTTAGTAGCCTTGAGGTTAGCAGGTATCACCTCCCTTTAAGAGAGTAGTGTTGGGCTGTTTTACTCCTCTTTTGTGAGCCTTCAGAGTAGCAAACTAATAGTTACTGTAATCAAAATAATCTTTTCAAAAGTATTATTTTAAATGTGTTCCCTTCTTTGAGTAAGAAACGATATACCTAAATATATGACAAGATGTCGCATTTCTTTTCTTATATTTCTTTTGATCAGACACATTCAGTTTAATCTTGCAGCAGTATTAAAAAGAAGTATATGAAAAGGTAATACCCCACTCCGCAGAAATATACAAAAAAGAACAATTAAAAGGAAGGAAGATAAAAGTGATTGTTTAGCCCCAAAAGTGGTGGAGCATTTCTTTATAGAATCATAGAATACTAGAGCTGGAAAGGACCTCGAGAGGTCATTGAGCCCAGTTATCGTCTTTCCCGTTTGCCATCTCTTTTCAAATGTCTGACTGCAACACTGAAAGGTGAATTTATAAAGTAAAAACATATGTAACCCCTCATCAGACTAAGCATCAAAATAAACCAGCACTTGAGACATGAATACTAGATCTCACAAGTGTCCCAATAACAAACTAGAAAAAGATGATGAAAGTGATGTGAACATTTCCTGCTCTAAAGCAATTTTAAACAAAAATTACATGGAGGTACTACAATAATGTTATATTTGATATATCTATGCTACTAGAGGTTCTATCATTTATACATTTGACCATTCAAGAAATAATTCATAAATAAGATTTATACATCATATGCATGATTCCTTCAATTAAAAGAACTGAACTCTATGCCAGCTCAAGTAATTTTTTATAAAGAAAACCCAAAAGGCTCATCAACAAAATAATAGTGCAAGCACTTATACAATATGACAGAAAGCACTGTGCTGTTAGTAAATGCTTTTATCAGACTCTATGAACAAGAATTTACCTTGACAAGAAGTCAGTGAAAGAGAGGCGTACTGGATAACCATGCCGTATGATTTTCACCATCTCTAGGACACCAATATACTGCAGCTGAGCAGACACGTAAAAATTATCAAAAGTATCTGGCAGCTTAGAGTTATTGGATTTGATACAATGAACAGAATGGGCTGTGCAGCTCTGAAGCTTCCCAATAATATCTGAGAGTGATTTCTGTGGAAAGAAATAAAACCCAAAAGATTCTCACACAACCATTTGTCAGAAATGAAAGAGTTGCATAACACAAGGCATATCTTTAAAAAAATTTACTTCACATCATTGTCTTAAAAGGCTTGACCTGAATGCACAAATTGCTTACTTAGGCAAAACATGTATCTGTTGGTCTTTGTAACCTGTGCTCATTCCGTGCTTAAAACTTTTTTATAAACCTTTGTCCAGCAAAAATTTACTAACCCTGAGCTGTGCGGCCATAGTGATTGGGCCCCCTCGATCCAGTCTCTGAAGAAATGTGGAAGTTCCTTTCTTTTTTAACAACTGTGGGTAAGAAAAATATACACAGAGTATTATTAACCCAATACAGGCCTAGTATTATAATTTTCCCTGGAAAAGCAGTTCACCAATAAAGGCAGATATAAAGCTGTGTTTGAATCATGTCATATAGGGACAAATCTCTTGAGGCTAGATTTTTAAAATAGCCAGCAGGACAGCTAGTTGCCCACAGAAATCTGTACAACAAAAGGCTAGTAAAAAAGTTTTGATTCTAAAAGCTGATGTGTTCTACTGTATGTGCAAAATTTCATTTGAAGTCAGCATGTAAATGTATACCGAACATCAGTATGTGTGCATTTGTAAAATCATTCCTTCTCAGAATGAGGCAAAGTAAAAATGTTTGTTATGGCATCAACACTTGTAGATTTAGCGTAACATACAGAATGCATATTATAAAATTTTATGCAAAGATCCCCTTAGTCACTAAATGGTTTTTGAATAGTTGTGTACATTCAACAATTCCCAGGGATAAGGGTAAATTATAAATGAAAAAAAGACACAATATTTATTAATGAATTACATTTTTTTCTCCCGTTACAGGTGAATGTAGTTAAAACATTTATTTTAAAGCCATGTAAAATATGATTAGTATGAGCAGATGTTTCCTGTACCATCAGGATCGGTAATATCCACTAGTAAATGGGGGGGGGGAGAACCTTTGAATTCTGTCTACTTTGTATCTTTGAGAGAATACAGTAAAGATGTTATCTTAAGAAGAACCATAAGAAGCTGGCTTCTTCTGCTGAAGTTTCTAAATTAGAGCTGGCAGACAACTGGATTCTAAGCCCATGTATACTCTACACACTTACAACAGTATGACTATGTTGCTCTGGGGTGTGAAAAATCCACACCCTTGAGTGGCACAGTTATACTGATCTAATTCCCATGCAGATAGTGCTATTGAGGAGTTCTCTATCGACGTATCTAACAGGTGGATTAACTATGCATAGTAACATCTGCACTGATATACTGTAGTAATGCAGCTGCACCAATGCACCTGCACCGCTGAAGCATTTTAATTGAGGATGTTTCTTAAGGTTTTGCCAAGAATATAGAATTTAAGAAACTTATACATATCTGTGACAGTCTTTTACTCTTTGCCCTTCTTTCTGGTCCATTTCTCCCATCCATTTGCCCACAACACCCTTTTTCTCAGAGCTGGGATCTGGAAAACTCCCATCATACCCAGTTGTACCAGAATGCACATGTATATCTTCATCTAAACACATCCAGGTTAAATCCCATTTATAGAATAATTGCATTGCCTGCAACTCCCTGATCACTGTGCTGGACACTGGAGCTGTTTACTCTTTTAAATCTCACACAAAGTAGAACAAGATCTCCATCCTGGCAAAGAGACTGGAGGTCTGCTGGGCCATGATTTCTTTCTTTATAACAACAGTCAGACCTTGTATAATGATTTTCACCCATACACCCTAAATGGTTTAGAAATGTGGGTAATTAACTCCATTTTATATGGGCGTTATCTCAGTTTTACAGAAAAGGGAAACTGTGACACACATGCAAATGATTAGCCCAACATCACTCACTGATTCAATAGGAAAACCAGGAACAAAATTCTGGTTGCACAACTCAGAGTCTGTTGTGATACACCCACAGCTTTGCTGCCCCCCTCTGAGTTTAGGGCTATTGGGGAATAGGGAGGCAGGAACAGAAATGAGTTTAAACAAAACTTTTCAAATATTCAACAGTTTCTGCTTTGGATTCAGAAATAAGGGTTGTATCAAATCATGTCTTAATTCTCCATCTACACTATAAATCTCCATTAAACTCTTCATCGACAAAGATGGCTTTGACAAGAATGCTTATAAATCTTCTACCTCTGTCAGATCTACAAGAGGAAGCATGGTTGTCTAGCTCCATAATTACTGTTAGAAGGAGAAACCTACTTCATATTTCTACTTCCACAGTATTTTAAGGTTTTAAATCCCAATAATCTTGTAATAGATGTTTTTATCCCAAGTATGCCTACTATGGAGTTCTTTGCATATGGATGATCTAGGTTTACTTGGTCATGCTTCAGAGGAGGGGGATTGGACTTAATAACTTCTTAATGTCCCTTCCAACCTATATTTTTATGGTTCTATTTGTAGACCAACAATCAAATGAAGCAAAATTATCTGGAAAAGTAACAACAGAGATAATAGTTGTAGCTAGTCAAATACTATATGATTAACAGCTTCTGCATGGCTAACCCATGCGAGAGAAAGAGTGAGGCCAAAATCTTTCCTTCAGTTAAGAACCCCTTTTCAGTTAATAAAATCTTACAAACACTCCCCCTTCCTTCCTCTTGCATGGCCTCTTTTATGTTCTAAGCCCCTGATCCCAGGATAAGTTTAAAAAAGAGACTGTGGTTTTGGCTTTCAAAATGTGGTCATTTTTTATTATAGGAAGACAGAAAACTCCTTTTCCTAGTTATTGTAATTAATTAATGAATACATTAATCAATTAAACAATACTCTCCTTGGATAGGTTTTGAAGGCTGGGCGTAGGAGGAGACTAATGGTCTAAGGTTCAAACCAGTACCATTAAATTCAATGGCCCTTTTGCTATTGACTTTACTGAGCTGATGGTAAACTGTTGTCAAAATCATTTCTAGGGGTATTGATATGAAAAATTCACTTTAGTATTCATTGCCATTACCTGCATGGACCCTCCCACAAATAGACGTGAAAGCAAACTCTGTAATCCTGTGGCTTTTTATAGATGTATGTCAAAAGACAAAACTGTGCAACTCAATAGGCCTTCCGATACACCTGCTCCCATTGGGGGAACACGTTTCCTGCTTTTCCAGAAAGAAGTAAAAATCCATGATATAATCAAACCTAGACTGAACAAGTATGTGACTTCTATATAAAGGTAATACTCCAAGTACGTAGGTCCACTAAACCTTTCAATGTAATTTGTTTTCATTGATTTTCAGTACTATAAAATGGCAATAACTTTGCAAAATCTTTTGATTCAGCAACGAAGACAAAATGTTGTCCTGCAAGGGACACTATTGCAGTTGAGCTAGTGGTTGTTCTGGACAGCCTCCAGATTGTTGTGGTTTCTTGTTTTGTTTTTGGTTTTGGCTGAAATCAGGTAATGGAACTGAAGACCATTCCAGAGAGTGAAGTGATTTTAATTTCGGCTCAAATAGATTTATATTGATATATACCAAGGCTTTTATTTCTCCTGCCAACTCCAGACATACCTTAACATTGTCTACTGCTCTCTTTATCTTTAATTTTTATACTATAAATGATCAGGCAGAGAATGAGGGTTTAAAAACAAAAACATTTAACAAAAATGATAAAGACTATTATCCTTTAACCAAAATACTAAATATGTGCATGAACATAAAATTATTGCTTGTAAACCATAAACCTCTTGCATGATGAATACCAACAGACTAAGCAAGTAGAATTTATGCTTTTCAGTTTACTGTCCCTTAAGTTATTTTACGTTCATCATGACAGCCACAAGGATTAAGCATGTAGTGTTCCACATAATAATTTTATTGGCTGTAATATTATTGTCCAGGTAAGACAGTACATTTCAGAGATCCTTTAACCAAAAATAATATTATGTAGTTCCTCAGTTGCTTTGCAATCAGAATAGTGTGTCTGATTATTTCAATAAATAACATTTAGACTATTGCCTGGACTTTATGGAGCTTTCCAGATTTCTTAGACATAAGCAGTCAATGATGAAAGTATTTGCTCTAATTCTAAAAAAGAGGAAAAAAGTTTCAAACGCCTACCTTACTGAGCTCCATGTATTTCTTTGCTTCTCCTCTTGTGTAGGCTACTGATGTATCCTTATTGAGCAAGGCTGCTTTGGATCCTCTAACTTTAAGAAAATGATATGGAGGTACAAGGGATCCTGTCTGTGTCAGTTTAGACTGGAACAACTGATTGATAACTATATTTTCACTAGCTGGGAAAAAAAAGAAATGTCATGTACAGAGATAAGATACTGATGAGAAAATTGCATACACAGTAAAAGGAATGGGACATACAAACCAGGAGATAGTATTAAACAAGACGAGAAATAAATTATTTCGGATGAATAGCTGATGAAGTACTACATTTATGCATTGTTAAGTTATTCAATCCAAGGCCAATAGCATTCAATTATCCCAGGCTGTCAGTCATCAATGATGGTTTTAAAATTTACTAAAATAAAAATATGTTTAAATTGAACCAAACAGGGCTCTAAGAAACACCAGATACAATTTAGGATTCAGTGTTACAGGTCTGTCTAAATTTCAGCGTTTGGGAGCTGAATACTTTGGCTGTTTTGGTATATTTCAGAATCCACTTTAGCTATTATAGCTCACACCCATGTGACTAAAATAGTGCCAAATAAACTTCTGCTGTAAAAATGGTGTGGTATTTTGTAGTATCCTGATGTATGCTATGTACTTCACAAAAGTCAGTTAAAGATTGAGCCAAATAATCTGACATGTCACAAAAGAGAGTTGTGACAGATGTGAAATCTGGGAAGCATGCAGTCCTGAAAAGATGATTATATTGAAATATGCCAGACCGGCCTGGACTCCTTGAACACTTTGTGTTTCCATGGTCCTGGCTGAATTGGTTTCCTGGAAAATCCCTGGGTGATGCTTAAAGTAGAATTTCCCAACAAGAGTTACACTAAAACCTAGCTTTTGAAGCTTTGGTCCCTGAAAAGGGGTCCGTTACAGGAGGCCAGAAATCAAAGGCCTAAACTAAATAAAAAACCCAGCTTAACCATCCCAAGATTGTTCATGTTCTTGATCTGAAAACAAAATCTCAAGAGCAAATCTGTTCAGGAATTTGAAAGATGGGCTCCTACCAGAGACCTATCTTGTAGGTGGGTGACCTCTGGTAAACTTTTACTATGTGCAAGTTTCTTGATTTTTATATGTTTTGCCTGTGATGCCTGTGATTGCCCCAGAAATAAATGTAGTCTGCTTTCTGAAGACTAACTGATAGCTGGAGTGTACTGCTATAACCTCCAGAGAAAGAGCAAACCACAGGTGCTGAACCCTTGTCAGATCTTCAGAGGAAATCACAGTGAAGTCTGGAAGGACTGTAAGCCTATATCCCTGGAGGCAGAGAGACACAGAGAGGTGACAGATAGGGCTTGAAACCTTAAGTGTGTGCCTTTGAGGAAGCCAAGGAGTAGGAGGGCATTAAAGGCGCATTTAATCCTGAAACAGTGATAGGTGACAAACAATAAGAATTGGGAAAGAGAAGAGAGTCTTGTAGCAACCTGATTTCACAGCTTTCGGTGATTTTTAAAAAAATATATGTACTAAACAAGAGCAGTAAGGCACTATATCTTTTGATTCATTTATTGTGTATAGCACAGAAGAAATTTATTTGTTGTGGAGCCTGCTACTATAATTAAATAATAATCATACAATGAAGGAGAAAAAGGATCTAAAACAATTCATTGAATCATTACTTTTTATTCAAAGCAGGATCCAAAGGGATGACAAGTAGCCCAGGTAAAATAAGTATATGTATCCAGTGCCATCACCAGAAGCAGTAATAAAATGCCCCCCCACCCCCGCAGTCAGAATAAATAAAGTCTATGCTAATCGTTCTTTGTGTTTATTTCTGTGTGTTTGTGATTTTAGGTGCAGGGTAAAATTTTCAAAAGCATCAAAGTGACTTAGGATTCTACATCCCAATTTCAAAACAGATTTTGCCGTGTGTGTGTGTGTGTGTGTGTGTGCGCGCGCGCATACCTGAGGAGCCTAAAACTCATTGAAAATTAATAGGAGTTTGGCATTTAATTTGCTTAAGCAATTTTCTAAATCCCAACAAGCACCTATCTGTATTTTTAGCTGGTGGCCTTAGGATCCTATGTTTAATTGAAAGTCAACAGGATTAGGCTACTAAGTGCCTAAATCAGTTCTGAAGGTGAGAAGAATGTGCTTTAGAAAAATGTACACTTAGTCCTCTTCGATTAGTTGGATCTATTGATATTTGACTTCTAAATTATATATATTCCCATTAACAATATCAAAGAGTTTATATGAAATCCAATTTGAATGGGGAAAGCAACCTAGTGACAGTTGGTATAGAAAAAGCTGAAATACTCAGTGCTATTTTTGCCTCAGTCTTTTGCCCTACTTCACTGGGCAGCACAGTATGGAGAGGAGGTGAGCAGGCCTCAGTGATTAAAGGACAGCTTAAGGACTATTTAGAAAAGCTGGACACACACAAGTCCATAGGGCCAGATGCAGTGTATCTAATGATGCTCAGGGATTTTGCAGATGTAATTGCAGCATCATTGGCCATTATCTTTGAAAACTCATGGGCTACGTCTAGACTACATCCCTTTTTTTGTAAAAGGGATGTAAATTAGACGTA
>CM057845.1:218463695-218484041 GCA_030068395.1 Apalone spinifera
CCATCCGGGAGGTCCATCGGGGGGCTGTCAGTATCCAGGAGGCCCTGCAGGATAGCTTCCACCTGAGGGGCACTTCGTGCCACCCTGGTCTGCCCCACTGGGGACTTGTGCCTCATTCCTCCCTCACGTCCTTCCGCTTACTCCTCCCTAACCCCCCTTCCTGATGTCAAATAAAATACAAGTATTTTCATGAGCAAACTCTCTTTATTTAACAAAACTGGGGGGGAGGGAATGAAACTGTGGTGAGACTGGGGAAAGGAGGTGGGAGAGGAGAAGGGGAAACCTGGGAGGAGGGAGCTGGAAGGGGGAAGCAAGGGGAAAAAGGGGGAGGGGAAGCTCAGGGCTCAGGGTTGGGGGTCTCACCAGACCAACTTGATTTTCATGCAAACCTGCTCCTGGGTTCACATGTGGCCTTTGGTGCCCAGGCTGGCAGCTATCCTGCCATAGACGGCCGCGTTTCTCCATCTAGTGCAGAGATCATGGACGTTGGGGGCATCCCCCCAAACCTGAATAAGGTACATAATCTTCACCCTGGACCAGGAAGCCACCCGCCTTCTCCGGGCCCTGGCAGGCTCCTGGGAGCTGGCAGACTGCTCCTTGGCAATGGTGGAGGGATGGCTGCCAGTGGCTTGCTGGCTCATGTTTTGGGGCCACTGGATCAGGGGCAGTGACTGCTGGCTCTGGGCTGGCAGGCTTGGAGCTGGCTCAGGCACTGTGGCCAGAGTCTACCCCTTTAAGGACTCCGGGGAGGGGGAGAGGGAGAGCAGTGTTTTTGATTGAGACTGAAGTGGCCACCAGGGTACCATGGGAAGGCTTGACACCCCCTAATTTGAAATAAGTGTCTACACAGCACTTATTTCAAAATAGCTATTTCGAATTTGGCGTTATTCCTCGTAGAATGAGGTTTACCAAATTCGAAATAAGCGCTCCACTATTTTCCACAGTTCCTCAGTGTAGACACTAGGAAAGTTATTTCAAAATAACTTTGCTGTGTAGATGTACCCTAAGATTTATGCAGTGAAACATTCAGCATTTGAAAAAGTGAAGAACTCTCTCATGGTATCAAAAATGTGCATACATGACTGATGAATGCTCTGACGCAAGTGGGCATCAAGTATTAAGTGATTCTGATTATTTTTATGTCAGTAGTAGACCAACAGATATTTTCTAGATGTTCTGGTTATAGAAAACATATCAGGTAGATCTGAAACAATCCACATCTTAGAAGAACTAAATGCATATAAATTGGATCTCAAACAGATGGTTGCTTGTGGATTTGATGAAGTTTCAAAGACACAGTGGAGTACATACTTTGTTCAGAGAAAAGTATAACCCTAATCTATATATGCTGCAAAGGCCATCTACTCTTACTAGCACTAGTATTAGCTGTAGAATCTTCAAAATACATTAAAAACATAAGTTTAATGTCTTTGTTATCTTTTTTTTTCTAGCAAGACTCCAAAAGGACTGAACATCTTGGAAAAATGGAAGATATATTGGGGCTGAATTTCAAATTAATCCAAACTGGAAAAAACTACTGGCTTTCTCATGAATGATCCCTGGCCGTTGTTTTAGAATTACTGCAACCTTTATTATTGGCTTTAGAAAGTATCTATCAAGATGGGATTGACTTAAGTCATGAGGCTAACGGACTACTTTTACTACGAAATTCAGAGAAGACTATTGCCATTGATACTTTTGTGCATCTATTCTTGAAACCACTTGGGTCCTTAGACGATGCCATCCAGGAATCTGCAACAACAGTAGATCTTTGTCCAGCAATAGAAGCTATTCCTGTATCAATCAGAGAATACATTGAAAACATACTGGAAGAAACAAAGACTTCAGTTCAGAAGTTGACTGATTAAGGCATGTATATTGATTCCTGAAGTGAAGAGGACAAGAAATCTTTGTTAAAGACAGTTGAAAAAGTACACAGATGTGATACTTACAAATCTACAACAGCAACTTCTGTATTCTACTCAAATTCTCCATAGCTTTTATAGATGCCTATCTCTAATTAACAATATTTTTCCTTCTCTTTCCTTCCCCACCCCCTCTCTTTCTCTGCTATTTATTTGTATCCTGGATCCCTTACTATATTCATCTGAAGAAGTGGGTTGTGCCTACAAAAGCTCATGATACCATTCACATTTTTTGTTAGTCTCTAGGGATGCATCTACACAGCACCCGAAACTTAAAATAAGATACGCAATTTGTGCTACGCAAATTGCGTATCTTATTTTGATTGAATTTTGAAATAGTGTATTTTGAAATTTGGTGTGTCCACAAAGCACCCTATTTTGAAATTACACACTATTTTGAGACATCCCTTAATCCTCATGGACCAAGGGTTACAGGTATCCCAAAATAGTGTGTCCGCTATTTCGAGACCTATCTCGAAATAGCAGGTGCATTCAAAAGATGCGGGGTAGCTATTCTGGAATACCTCCAGTATCCCGAAATAGTCTCGCTGTGTAGATGTACTCTAAGATGCTGCATGACTATTTGTTTTTTTTTTAAGTTTTATAAAATCCTGACAGTTGAGTGGAGTAAGGCTTTACCAGCAATGGGCTGCCTTTTGATGATGACAGAATAGAGAATTTGAACACAGTGTGGAATATCTTATGAATGCTTCCCTGACAGCTGTCTGAGAGGTGGAAAGAAACACTGGGTGTTTTTATGTAAATACAGTTGCTCCGGGACACTATTTTGCTTAGATTTGCTAGATATTCAGCTGATGGAGTGGTGTTTTGTTCACTGTAATAAACTTGACTGGGATTGCATCACAGATTATGTTATTACTAAATGAAGAGATAGTGAAATATGATCACCAATGTTTGTAATTATTGTGGGAACAGAGAAAAGAAAGACTGTGCGTAACCTGTCCCAAAGAAGAAAGCCACTCTCAGTTTAAAGAACCCCAGATGGACAAATGCTCAAACGTCGGAGCCTCGTGAAAGAGAGGAGGACGGGACTCCCAATCAGCAGACTGTATGCCCTCAAGTGTCGCTGCAAGACTGGTTTGACCTGTGTGTCCCCACAGACCCAAAAACAGAGCTAAATAGACTTCATTAGGAGTCTTATTTGTTATTTTTAAAATGCTCTATCACCTGTAGCAGGACTGTGTTTTTACCTAGCCTGCACAGAGCTAAAATCACTAAGGCTGTGTCTACACTGGGCCACTTATTCCGGAAAATCAGCCGCTTTTCCGGAATAAGCTGCCAGCTGTCTACACTGGCCGCTTGATTTTCCGGAAAAGCAATGACTATCTACTGTAAGAAATCAGCTGCTTTTCCGGAAAAACTATGCTGCTCCTGCTCGGGCAAAAGTCCTTTTTCCAGGAAACTGTTCCGGAAAAGGGCCAGTGTAGACAGCACAGTAGTGTTTTCCGCAAAAAAGCCCCGATCGCGAAAATGACGATCGGGGCTTTTTTCCGGAAAAGCACGTCTACATTGGCCACGGACGCTTTTCCGGAAAAAGGGCTTTTCCGGAAAAGCATCCTGCCAATGTAGACGCTTTTTTCCGGAAATACTTATAACGGAAAACTGTTACGTTTTAAGCATTTCCGGAAAATCATACTAGTGTAGACATAGCCTAAGAGACTGCCCACTGGGGGCAGCCATTGGGAGCAGTGAACAGGCAGCTGTCGGGGTGGCTAGCAGGAACAGCAAACAGGTGGGCAGGTGGTTGGTGGGATGACTGGTGGAAAGAGGGAGCATGGTGGCATTTGCCCCTGCAAGAATAATGAGAGGAGAATTCATGTAGATATACCTGTGAAATCTGCGTCTGTGCTGACCAAACACAACTCTGAGTGGGGCTTTAAGTGGGGCATACTACAAGAAATAGGGAGTTGGACTCAAAAACCTCAAGCAAAGAACATTGCCCAGCAGACTCTCATGCTCATGCTTTTATAACAAGGATACTGCATGTGCTGTTTTCCTTCTATTAATGCTAGGTTATTTTTATTAAACCCTTTCTACCTCAGGCTCAGTGCTTCTGAGAGAGGAAGAATAGCCTTTTAGAGGTGTCCAGTGAGTAAAGTGAAATGTTTCCATCTGCCTGGTTGGGGGCTCAAGATGTGCAACATAGTTATATTCTTCAATATAACCCCCCCTAGATATTGAACCCACATCTAACTGCTGTCCATTGCTACTGGCAGACGGGTTGCACTTAAAAATCAACAACAGTAACTTCTGGATTCTACTCAGCTTCTACATAGCTTTTATAGATTCCTGTCTTATAAAACACTGTCAGTTGAGTGGAATAAGGCTTTACCAGCAATGGGGCTACCATGTGATAAAAAATGAAAAAGCCATTTTAAACTTATTAAGAAATATGTGGCAAAATTAATTTTTAGCTACCTAAGGAAATCAGGCTGCCTGCCCTCTACTGTTTAACAGAAAACTTGCATCCACTGTAAGGGCATTATTTTGGAATTTCAAAATGTGCATCTTCAAGGCAAGCCATTATTTCGAGATAATGTAAAGCTGGAGGACTTCTTACTCTGACTCCTGTAACCCTCATTTCATAAGGCATAAGGGAAGTCAGAGGAAGAGCGTTCTTCCTTCAACTTCCTGTTGTGTAGACAATGCCAAAAGCCTAAGTAAGCTATTTCAACTTCAGCTACACATTTGACATAGCTGCAGTTGTGTATCTTAATTCGACTTTTGCCCTGCAGTGTGAAAGTGCCCTATTAAACACACAATCATTCTAGACACGTTAGACTGACTGAATTTAAATGGGCAATCTTAGAGATTGAAATCTCCATATTCAATTATCAAACATCTTTGTACCAGTCATACATTTTCCTCGGAGTCTAATGTCAATAATGAGAAACTTTATTGACGTTAGGGAGTTGCATCAGAGTATAATTGGTATACGTGAAAACAGAATCAGGACTTTTTGTTTTAAATATCAGGATCTCCAGAGTCAATGAGTCATCCAGGTGTTAACCTTCATTTCCTTTAGTTATATTTAATTGCACATTTTAGCAATGGCTATCTAAATCTGCCAGACTATACTGATACTTTTTGTATGACATTTTTATTTTGTATTGCCAATAAAACTTCATAAATATAAAATTCTGATTTGCTAGCAATTTGTACCTCAAATTCTGTAATAGTGCAAGTTTAAGGACAGCATCAGCATGAGTAAAATCCCTTAAAAATTCCTTGGGGACTATTTGGGGAGGGGGCGAAAGAGAGAGCTGTCTATTTTTAAAATGAATCTAGTCAGCTATGTTAATATGGAGAAATCTGCATTTTACATATTTATTTATTCAACGAACTATTCTTGTTATTAGAAATGACATCCTGTGATGATACAATGATCCCATGATAAATGAAAAATGGAAATGTCTTTTTGAAAGATGCTCAATCACTATTCAAATAGAGAAGTTTTTCAAAAGGATCTTTCTGTCTTTGTAAAACAAGAGCCTCAAGTCACGATCCTGTCAAGAGCCTATCAAACCTTGTACATACCAAGACAATTCCTAATCTGGTTTACACTAGAGTATCTCTACTGACTTTAATGGAACTAGGAGAATTTACACCACAGAGCTGCTGGCCTACTGTTCATAATTTAAATTAAACATAATTAACATTTCTGAGGAAAGGTTAAACCAAAAGTCTCTTTATAAAATGAAATTCTAAGGGCAAAACACAAATTAATGAAAGGTATACCATTTACCACTCAAGTCCTAAGTTTTGGAATTTGGTACCTGAGGCTTTGATCTTAATTAATGGCTCTACTGAGTGTTTTGTAAGAGGATACCACAAGCACATTCCTCCCTCCCCAAGCCCTCCGTGTGCTTTTTCAATGTGCTTATTGTTTTTGTTAGGAGTTTAATTTTCATTCCTTAACTGCTTCACTGCTGCTCTTTCATGCCAACTTGCATATTGTTCTGGGGTGCAGCAGCATTGTAGCACTATTCTGACACAAATTTATCATTGCAATAGAACATCCTGGCACACAATCTACCTACCAATCTAAGTCTAATATGTTTACTACACTGAGCAGCACTGCAGAAGAATGTTGCTTGAACTTCGTGGGGTATGATGAAGAGTACTGAAGCCATTAACTTTGTTTGAAAGCGTTATGTGCTATGCATTGTTGTTGACAAGCTTCATTTCTCTTGGCATGCGCATGTATGCACGCAGTATAATGTGTACTTTGTAACAATTGTCTGCTCAACATCATTTGTAATTAAGTACCGTAATTAGATATCCCAGTTAACCAGACTGTACCAATTATAGTGAAATTGAGATTGTGATCAGTTTTCATCATTGATCAACTTGCCTGTTTCCCATGCTTATCTCTCCTGTCTTCTCCCTGCCTGAAAAGGAAAGAACCTAGACCACAGTTGCCTTATATAGCACCCCCGCACACACACTGCCGCACGCACACGCACACATACTATACACTCATGTAACTTAAATGTTGGTCTTGGACTTATATGTGAGAGAGAGAAAAGGCCAATCTAATTAGACATAAGAACCAAATCCTGCAATTCTTATTCTGTATCCTTACATGATGACTTTATTTGGAGTTTTGACTAGATAATGACTATAGGGTTTAAACCATTGATTCTATACACTACATTCAGAGCACAGACCATCAAGAGTAAACCAGAATGAGCCTGAAGGATTTTTGAAATTTCCTTTGGGCCAGTATCCTATTGACCATATCTGTCAATAACTTGTACTGTGCCATATTAAGCACCAAAAGAAATCATAAAGGTGTATAAAATGTATTTCCCATATCAGTGAAAAGAGAAAAGTCATTTTCCTACACTAAGGATGGTACCTGCACTTTTTTTTTTAAGCATCTGATTTTGGTTGTTTGGCAAGAGGGCCAAAGGAAAAGCATGCAGACAAAAATAAAAGAAGAGAATGGGTAAAGAGAATTAATGTAAAAAAGAGGAGAAAGTGTACAGGATTTCACTGCCAGTCATAATTTTCAAAATTATGATTTTTTGTTAGGAAAAACGTGATGAATTTTTCACAAAAATTGCCAAATATTTGTCCTTTTTTTGAGCATCTGGAGAGCTGATCAAAAAGCTTTGAAATTTTAAAAAAGCACAATATTTTGGTGAATTTTTCACCAGAAACCCCCCTTTTTTTAGCTGTCCTGTGCAACTTGGTGAGGATTTTCAGAACTTCTCTTGGGCCAAGAAATTCTAATAGTGCTCCTACCAATCATCATGGATCTGAAAAGTGTCCATACAAAGACACAGATGCCTGTGGCAAAAATTCTGAGATCCACAGGCCATAGACCTCATAATTTTTATCACAGGCTCTCTCATCTCAGAGAGATCCCTGGAGCTCCACAAGCAACTCTCCCCATCCCCAGCATCACTGCATGCTGTGGAGAGTCTCTGCAGAGGCAGAGCAGCTCCACATGCTGCCTCTGTTCTCCCTCCCTACCCCAGCACTGATCCAACTTCCAGCCCATTGGCCAGGAATTCTGGCCAGTGGGAGCTGCAGGAGGGTGGGGCCAGAGCTACTTGATCACACTTCCCCAGTGGGGAATGGGAGGGAGCGGTAGACAGCAGCTGTCAGCCCCTGGAAAAGAAAGAGCTGCAGGAATCTGTCACTGTCAGACACACACAGAACAGAGCTGGGTGAGTTTGGGGACAGACAGAGCCAGGTGGAAAGGAGAGCAGCAATGGACACCCAAGAACTGGCATTAAATAAAGAGGCAAAGGGGGTTTTCCTGGTAGGGGGCTATAGCAACTCCCCACTGCATAACAGACCCAGGCTCTGCCCATCACTTCTCTTGGCCCACAGAGACCCACACAACCCTCTGCTCCCACCCCAAGAGACCCTTCTAGCCCCTGTACCTCTGTTACCTCTCTCCACAGATCACCCCCTTTGTGCCTCCAGAGAGAACTCCCTTCTCCTATACTCGCCTGTTCCTGAGCTCCCAGAAATTTCCCCTTTTGCCTTCTTGCTTCCTGCAGCCTATTGGTCACTGTGTTCAATGAGAACTCCACCTGAGGCTGTGTGCCTGCTTGCACGCGCCAACCTGCCAGGCGGTGTCTCCACAGCAGTGATACTCAGACAAAGGCTCAGGAGCTGCAAGTGGCTCTTTGCAGCATATAATATTAAAACATTGTCATTTTAATTATTAACCAATCCAAGATATTAATAAATCAGAATGTTTTAGTATGTTACTAACTGTAGATTATTTGGTCAATCATTTTTGCCCTGACAATTTTTATTGGTCATTAATTTGGCCCCTGAATTATTGAGCTCTGAGTGACACTGCTCTACAGCATTAGGTGCCACAGGTGAGCAAGCCCCAGTCACCCTCATCACAGGCTCAGCAATTCTCTGTCTGGGTATTTAATTTCACTGACCCAAGTAATTCCTTCTTTTCAAGACAGTTTGTGGCTTTTCTTGCAAGAAAACTTGCAAACTTAACATTTCCTTGCAAAGAAGTCCATTTGTAGTTTCTCACTTAAGAAGTGCATTTTCTGCTTATCCATGAGTTCATTTATTTTGTTTGCTCAGTTTCATAGGAAATTTTAAAACGCACTTGCACCTTTTTCCCATTGGTCCAAAATCACATGGATAGTGTGCAGATTTTTATATTTATAGTCCACACACTTTGTGGGCATGTAAATGTCAGAGCTTGAAAAGTTCTGTAAGGGTGGGTGGATCTCTTCAGGAAAGTGTCCTCAAGTCATTCATTCTTCTCGACATTGTGTTCTATTGTTCCCTTCTATAGCGGTAGCGATCAGTGTTTTCACACACAGGGGAGATGCAGAAGACTGGGTCAACCCTGCAACAACTCTCCCTCTACCGTAGTTCTCTGTCCACTCCCTCTACCAGCCCCTTTGGCCTCTCTATGATTCCCTCTACCATTGCTCCCTCTGGGTGTTATTTTCTGGAGCTTCTCATGAAGTTGTCTGTCATGACACCTTCTTATATCTCTAATGTATTTACTATCATGTATTTTAAGTGTTAATTAATGCACTTTGGGAGTCCCCCTTCAGCCCTCTGTGTAAACTGATCCCCATCTTTCCATGTTTTGCTCATAGGACTTTCTACAACCTTGGGTAGACAGCAAAACATCTGCGTCTTTGCAATGGAATGAGTAAAAGGGACCAAATGGGGTTTTGCTCAGGGTTTATAAATGTTATCATTGCTCAGGGTACCAAATATGTGTAAATGATATAAGTGCCCTGTAAAATCCCAAATCAACCTCATTTTCATTTCTAATGTCATATCATATACAGTATGTATACATGCATTTTTCATTAACTATATGAGCTGAATTTAGTAGTAGTAGTAGTTAGGTTACTGTTTTTTTCAGTGTGGAAAATTGTATGTGCTATTTTATGGATTAAATGACTGAATGACATAATTGCCTCCTCCCAAAGTCCATCACCAAGTGCAGTAATGTTATTAAGTGTCCCTTGTGTGACATGGTGATGTCTACCCCTGGCCAATGAGGAAGGAGTATAAACTAAATCATTTATTTAACAGGCTTTGAATTTTGAGATGTTAGACTCTTTCTAACAATGTATTGTCCAATAAAGTGAATAGTTTATCATGGACTCAGCTTTTTATGTTAGCTATCAGAAGTTATTAGTTCAGAAACTTTGAGGAATCCCTTTAGTTCTTATAGCTCTTTTCCTTAGCCATATATTATTAATTACTTACTTTCCTCCCCTCACTTACCCTTCCAGCGTAATGCATAATAGTGAAGTTGGGACCCTGATCCTTTGGTGCAACATTACCATTTCCGTCTTTTGTGGAAAAATATACAGCACTTGTGTCTGAGGTTTCCACGTAAGACTGAAGGCGTTTAGAAAGATTCTGTTCAACAGACCAAATGGATTGGCTTTCTTCATCCAGCATTGCCAAAAAACCTGATGGCTTCTAAAAGGAAAAATGGAGGCGCTTAAATTTCTCTGCTTTTACTCATAGGCAAAATACAATTCTTCCATTTACACTAAAATGTCTTTTTTATTAAACAGAATTGTGTGTCACTGTTAAAAAAATGTTTTAGTGAAAATCTGCCAAACACATCAGATGGTCATCTACAAAAAAGTACGAAGATTCATATTTGATTTACTAAAAAATTGTGATGGTCACTAATCTCCTAAGAAAATTACAAGGAATGATGCTATTTCATACTTCAAAAATCAATTCCAAGGACAGATGATATCTCCATGGTCTCAACAGGATCCTGAATTTTGCAGTAGTATCTAGGGACTGCTTTAGAACCCCTACGTATGGGGGCCAATGGATCAGTATAGTGAGTCAACCTCTCCCAAAACCTTTCCCATGTACTGGTACACAGAGCAATTATAGAGGCCTCCTTTTATAAGTCCCTTGTACCTCTCACCTTTTCTTTAGACACCTAAATCAGAAACTGATATACAAATTTTTGTTAGCCTAACACACATAGTATGTGTATAAATGTAAATGCTGTATAAATGGGTTTGAAAACTACCTGAAAGAAAAAATCCAAGGCTTCTGTATGGTCACCAGGAGAATATGTTGTTTCCATAGTAACTCCCTCCTGTACACATTCTGCTTGCTCTTGTAGAAAAAGCACTTCACTGATATACTGGTGTATTTTCTCGTTGACCATGTTGACACACAGCTATTGTTAAAAAAAAAAAAAGCAAAATGAGTACTGGAAATTTACAAAATAATTCATCAGTACAGGCTTTACTCTGTGTCTAATATCGAACTTGATGACAAATTGATAAACCAAAGATTACGAAGCCACTGGGGAAATGTATATTCTAGCTATTATTACTACAGGTTGAACTTCTCTGGTCTGGCACTCTCTTGTCTGGCAACATCCGTGATCTGGCATGATTTTAGTTGGTAAGCCAGATGTCCACTTACCATGGGTGTGGCTAAGTTTCTTGTGATCCCATAACATTTGTTTAAAGCCAACCGTCCTGTCTCTCAGTATTCTGTGCTATTATTTAGTCTAATTTACTCCAAAATGCCTTCTAAGAGCCTAACAAGCATCAAATTCTCTGGTTTGGCACCGATCAGGTCCCAAGGGTGCTGGACTAGAGAGGTTCAACCTGTATTAAATTGATAGGATATAGTTCTCTATTTATTTTGTGAATTCTAAATATTAGTCCAAATTTTACCAATATTCTGAGATATGGTCCAGTAATCTCCAGTAATTCCACTTATTAAAGTTACACAAGTTTTACTTGAAACACCACTAAACACCATAGTCTCATCTCTTGCTGAGAGGAGGTAGTATACAACAGGACACCAATGGCCACCATTTACTAAGGTAGATGAAGCCTGGCTTGAGAGGCCAGCCTCTAGTGGAAAATGGGGACATGAGGCAGACAAACTGTAATTCTGACGGGGCAAAGCATCAAAATGTGTTGGTTTCCAGCTGAAAATGTTTGGATTTGGCAGAAAATGGAACATTTTGGTTTAAAGTGAACTCTTTTCTGACAAAAGCAAACAAAAAACAAAACCCCACATTATTTTCTGCAGAAAACATACACAATTTTGCCATTTGTCTAGCTAAGAACCCATTTTTAAATAAAATGCAATTGAGAGAGAATTATTTTACAAGGCTTTTTTTTTTAAAGTAAAGATATCAGTCTATTGAAGAGTAGACTTTATTGAAGAATATTCAATAAAAAGAATGATTCTTAAAATATTTTATTAAAATTAAATGGGAAATAGTCATAATGATTATATAAAACAATACTAAGAAAGTAAGGGGTTGGAACAAGTGAATTATGAGGAAAAATTAAAAACTGAATGAATCCAATCTCTTTTCAGATTGGACCTTAGTCACATGATTATTTTGGCTAGAAACTGTTTGATAATGAAATAAAGGACATAAAAATAGTTCTAAACAACCAACCAACCAACCAATCAATTTTTTATGACTAAAATATGTATTTCAGTCTTAAATGTACATGGTTTACCATTAAGATTAGCAAAAAAACCTTCAAATAATGGGCATTTCAGAGCAGCTTTTGTACTTTAAAATCTTATACTAATGCAATCTGCTTACAATCACTTTTAGTGAAGCAGAGTAGCATGACCAATAAACCAAAACAAAAATCAATTTTGTAAAGAACATAAGCATCAACTGAACACATATCCAAATACAGAATAATACAAAATGAAATCTTAAATGCAAACATCTATTTTTAAAGTGATATTTCCCAAAATTAATCAATTTCATATCTTTTTCTCAAACACTTAATATAGAAACTAGAAGACTGAATTACAAAAAGAAGCAATGCGTTTAGGAAAAAATACTTTTAAATATATAATTTGGTCATTATGCTTTGCCTTTCATTTTTAGAATTCTAATTCCAATTATAGAACCCGTCTTCCAGAAAAATATTTTTACTTCAAGAGACAGCTATAACATAAAAAGAATCAATCTTTGTTGAACAGCGTATCTGATTTGTGGTCATGAGATAAATTTGTGACAGGTGCACAAATTTGATCAAACTCCATTTAATTTTACCCAAATACATTTTATAAAAAGTTAATTTGTTAAAAAACTTGACACGAATTTAAGCTTATTTTATGATATGCAGTCCTTCTGAAAAGAATTAAACAAATGAAATATTAAGACTGATGACTATGCAAAAAAAATTACTAGGCAATACAATTTGAGTTGGTGGATGGGAAAATCTAAGTCACATCTTGAAAATGTCTGATTTACAATGCTGGAGTGAATAAAAAAAATTCAACATGCTATGCTGTGAAGACTTTCCATATATCCACAGAACAAAGGAGGTTATTACAGGAAAACAGTACACTGCAATGTGAATTGTAATGATTAATACATTGCAGCATACTACAGCAACAGTTCAATTTTCAGCTGTAAGACATGCAAGTAGAAATGTGCTATTCAGATCCTCAGACCTGAATTCATGAGAGTGAATTCTGCTAAAAAAATCAAAAAGGAAAGTAAGTTCAATTGGATACATATCAAGAAGCAAGCTCACATTGCTATAGATGCATTCAACTATGAGAAACAGGAAGCGCATAGAGTAAAATCTGACTCAAATAACTCCAGTGAGCATTGGAAGCAGAAACATAAGAGAAAGGAGGCAGGGTTCTGCAAGTGAGCAGATGGGGCTAGACCTGAGTGAATAATTAACTCAGGGGAAATATTAGTTTATTTAGAATGGAAACTGATTTTTTTTTTTTAGTTTTTGTTACCAAAGTGAAAAAAAAGAAAAGAATTTGGTTTGAATGAATCAACATTGTGATACAGAATGGTTAATTTATAAATAAGACAACAAAATTGGTAATTTACAAAATATAAAAAATAAAGAGTTTTGACCTTTCAAAGTTTTTTCCTAATTTTTTATTTGGCCAAAATTAATTGCTGAATTCTTCTCAAATTGTCAATATTTTTGTCACCTTCAAAACTGCACTTTTAGGCAAATTTACTGCTCTCAAAAAAATGTCCAATTCTAGTTTTCAGCCATGGTTTTCCACCATACTCATGTTAGCAGAACTAAGAGCAGTCCAAAGGCTCCTCTATATTACATTGGTTTATGATACTTGCTGCCAACAGACTATTAGGCCAACCAGTGATTGTTATAAATGCAGGGCATGCTAGTCATGCCCCCTACTTTCCCAATATGTCTCTTAGGGTGCATCTACACAGCACCCTAAAGTCAAAATAAGATACTCAATTTGCGTTATGCAAATTGCGTATCTTATTTTAATTCTATCTCAAAATAGCTTATTTTGCAATTTGGTGCATTTATACAGTGCCAAATTTCAAAATAATGCACTATTCCAAGATATCTCTTAACTTAACACAGGGATGCCAAAATAGCATGCCTGTTATTTTGAAAAGTATTTTGAAATAACAGGAGGCTTGTTAAGACATGGGGTAGCTTGTTAAGACATGGGATAGCTGCACAGTGTAGACATACTCTTACAGCCATCGTCACCAATCCGTCGATCACGATCAACTGGTTGATCGGGAGGGCTCAACCAGTCAATTGAGAGGCGTTTGGGCCCTCCTAACTCCCCCATTCCTCCCTACATCCAAGAAGAAGACCCCCATTGATGCTACCTTCAGCGACAATGGAGGTAGTGCCAACTTCCTTCAGGATGGGGGGGTCATTCCTGCAGGGGGTAGGAGTCCTGGGAGGAGGTGCACACTGGACACTTCCTTCTCCTGCTGCCTTCTTGCAGGAGGCGGGAAGAGTCCCAGGAGAAGGCACGCACCCAGGACTTTCTTTTCCTGCTCTCTGCCCCAGCACCCTGCCACCTGCCTCTGCCCCCACTGGCACCCCATCTCTGCCCCAGCACCCACCAGCACCTTGACCCAGCACCCTGCTATCTGACCCAGCACTGCATCCGCTACCCCCACCAGCACACTGTACCCTGCCCCAGCACCCACCAGCACCTTGACCCAGCACCCCACTACCTGACCCAGCACTGCATCCACTACCACCACCAGTACAATGTCCCCTGCCCCAGCACCCACCAGCACCCTGTCCCTTGTCCCCACCAGCACCCCCAGGACCCTGTCCTCTGCCCGCACCAGAACAGTTGGGGCCACATTAGTGAGGCTTGGGGGGGTGGAGAGGGTTTTTTTGGAGCAGGGTTTTTTTGCATCTAACTTGTGTGGCCCTGACCGACTATTCTATGGGTTAGTGACCCCTGACTCAAAACAGGTTCTCCACCCCTCTCATAAATAAAGACAACACTGAAACTGTTTGTGTTTGACATAATATTTTATTTAAAAATGAAGCCTGACCAACAAGCCCCCAATTGGCGCCAAGCCCCCATCTGGTTGCAGTATCATAAAACTCCTGTACACCCCTTCGACCCCAAATCTGAGCCTATCATACACTGGAACCCCCTGTCCTTAGCCTCTCCCACCCCCAAACTCCTGCACTCCCATATCCTCAGTCTTCTGCTACAATACTCCTGCACCATCCACACACTGCATATCTGTGTCCTGAGCCCATCATACTTCCAACCTCCCTGCCCTGAGTGCTTCACACACCCCAACCCGCTTTTTTTTGTGGAAGAGCAGACATGCTCTTTCGGCAGCCCTGTCTTCCTCCTTCCACGAAGAAAAAGGTTTCTTCTGAAAGAGGAGGCTTTTCCGAAATTTTGCCCAGTGTAGATGGGCCAAATTTTGAAAAAGCTTCTTCCTAAAAAACTATTGGAAAAAAGTATGCAAATCGCGGAGTGCAATTTGTGTACCTTTTTCCAACAGATCATTGTTAGGCATAGCCTAACATCTTCTTAAACATCTCCAATGACAGGGTAATTTATTTCAGTGCTTAACCATTTGGATAGCAAGAAAATTTTTCCTACCATCCAACCTAAACTACCTTTGCTGTTATTTAAGACCACACTGTTTCTTGTCCTATCCTCAGAGCTTAAGGAGAACATTTTTTCTCTTTCTTCCTAGTAACAATCTTTTATGTACTTAAAAATTGGTACCATGTCCTCCCTCGGTGTTCTCTTCTCCAGACTAAACAAACCCATTTTTCAATCTTCCCTCATTTATCATGTTTTCTAGACCTTGAATCACTTTTGTTGCTCTTCTCTGGACTTTCTCCAATTTGTATATCTTTTTCCTGAAATATGGCGCCCAGAATTGGACACAATACTCCAGCTGAGGCATTATCATGGCAGAATATTTGTCCCTTCACTAAATAACTATTCTATCCATGGTCTTGCTTGCGTTTCTAACATATTTGTAGAATGTTATCTTGTTATCCTTTATGTCTCTAGCTAGATTAATTTCATTTTGTGAATTGGCTTTTCTAATTTTGTCTCTGTCGACGTGTGTTATTTGTATATATCCATACTTTGTAATTTGACCTAGTTTCCACTTTTGTAAGACTTTTTCACCACACTTCCTATCTTTCCTACACAGAGGGATAGTTTGCTCTTACACCCTTAATAATGTCTTTTTGAAAAACTTCCAACTCTATTGAACAGTTTTCCTCCTTAGATGTTCTTTCCATGAGATTTTACCTACCAACTCCCTGAATTTGTTAAACTCTGTCTTCTTGACATTCATTTTTAATTTATTGTACTGTTTTTCTCCTATGATTCATTAGAATCATAAACTCTATCATGTCATGATCACTGCAACCCTAGCTTCCTGCCTCTTTCAAATTCACCACCATTCTTTATGCCAGAAATACAGTTCAACAGAAACAAAATATTGTGTTAAGCTTCTAATATAAATATCAGTGACCTGCAGAGTGCTGTAGAAAGGAGCAGAATATTTCTCCCAGTTATTCTGAAGATATGTAAATTAAATAATAATAATAACAATCTTTCTTTAAAAGAATCTGGAATTAAACAGTTCAAGCTGGCTCCAAATTTTCCACTCTCTAACTTCAGTTGCTTCTCAACAAATCAAACATTTGCTGTATACAAATGGATACCACTGTGGAAAGATATGTATCAAGTTTGTTGATCATTTCCATTCTATGGTATACCATCCATCACAAACAGAATCAAGTTGGCAAGCTTAAATTTCAGATCAATTATTTTATTTCCAAATATGATGTGCCCAACATTAAAAAAACCCCTATTTTAATGTTGGACATCTTGTACGTGCTTTGATATTTTCACTTTTCAAAATAACTGGTTTCTTGGGAAGATTAAACATGTCCTAATAATAATAAAGCAACTGGTCCAACTTGGTTGACTAAGGCAGAAAAAAGTGGGATGATGGCTACATCTCTGCATATCCCTAGATATGGGCTCTGGAAAAAAAAAAGTGTGGGAATGCTCCTCCTGTCCTGAAAGCAGACCTGGGCACATCATACCTGTTCACATGTCCTTTCAAGGCTTCCTCATGGAGCTGCCAGACAAAGTATAAAGACAGTGGATAATTTGTAAAATATAATGGATATTCTCTGTTGGGCCATATAACATCGTCTCTCTTTACATCTCTCTCCCTACAGAATATACACTGTTAGATTTCCAGAAAATAGCTGAGGCAAATAGCAATGTAATCTAATATAGTTTGAATGACTACATTGACAAAGATAGGTCACATGATTCAATCCTAAAACACAAGTCTCAGCAAGCTGCAGCTGAAGAGGAAATACATAGAAATACATTGAGAAATGTGATTGCATTTCACACTTATTGATGAATGTATGATGAAATTCCTTTAAGTGCAGTTGGCCTGTGCCACTTAAATTCCATATTGTAACTAACAAAGTGGGAACCCTGAGAAGAGTAGCCATGTAAGTAGACTTGTGCATTCCCTGCATGCCTGAGAATGGCTCTGAACTAACTCCACAGAGACTGATGAAAAATGCAGCATGATCCAGGGAAGAGTGATGATCCATGCGTGTCCCAGAGCCCTAATGCCCCACCTACGGAGTGGTCCAGCATAGTCCAGTGAATAGCACATGGGACTGAGAGTCAGAGGTCTGGATCCTGTGCCTTGTTTTGTCACTTGTTGTGTAACCTTGGACTCTACTGTCCCATCTGTGATACGGAGGTTCTGATATATACCCTCCTCTGTAAAGCTTGGAATTCTGCAGATGAAAAGTGCTATTCAAGAACTAAGCAGTGTTGCTATTCTATTGTCTGGATTACTGGGTGCAGAGGAAAGGAAGGACTGTACGACATTTGTTCCATTCCCAGATTATGGGTGACTATTTCACCTTCCTCAACCCCTTGTAGAAAGCCCTGTTACTCAGATTTTATAGATGTGATGTGAATCTTACTCTTAAAGCACTATGCCTGGTGGTTCTTATATTCTGAATTCTTCTTGACAACATTGTAGGAAACAAATGTATTGGGAAATGGCATAAAATAACAGTGTCAGATAACCTCACCCACACTCTCTCCCATTGCTTATTACATTCATTTGATGGGTCTTCTCTTTAATTAGATTGCACATACTTTTAGGCAAGGAGATTTTCTACCTATGTGTTTGTGCAGCTCATAACTCATTTGAGCTTCACTCTTAAGGTGTGTCTAGACTACAGGGTTTTGTCGACAAAAGTCCACTTTTGTCGACAAAATTATACCTGCATCTACAGTGCCACTGAGTTCTGTCAACATAATGTCGACAGAACTCAGCAGTTTTGTTGTCAGAGTTCTGCATCTACACTGTCCTTTGCATCCACACTGTCATGTCGACAAAGCGGCTTGCTTTGTTGACAGAACTGGTTGTAGTTTAGACACTCTTTGTCGACAGAAGCTTGGTCGAAAGAATCTGTCGACAAAAGTTCTGTTGACAGAAGCCTGTAGTCTAGACGTACCCTCTAATGGGACTTTGGGGATACCATTCATAATAAATAAAATAATATTAAATACCTCAGCAAAAGCATATACCTCCAGTATTTAGGGGGAGGGAGGTTTAGTGAAAACAGAATAGAACAGAATATAAATGTACTACAAAACGTGTGAGAAAAAATAGATTGATGTATCTTTCATCTAAAAGTGCTGCTGCTCTTATTGTGAGACTACTAAAACTAACAGGGAGAGTCAAATGACCATAGGAGCTAAAAACAGGCATCAGGGCATTTAAAAACGAGCTTTAAACCTTATAGAACAAATTATTCTATGATTCTCTTGAGCTTGTATTGGAAATATAATTTCCAGTTATCATTAATGCTCTTAGCCTGTGTCCTCTCACATTATTACAACATCTCTCAGTTTTTTAACATGTTCAATAGTTTTCTACTCTGCACCTCAAATACAGTCACTGTTAGTTATCTATGTACACTGTTTTGCTAATGTTGTTCCAAAAAGAATGACTTGACCTCCTATTGTGAAGATTTATGTGGTTTAAAATGAAGGCCTATTGATGCTAAACAAATACAAATGAAACAGTATATCCAGTACTGGCTTTAACATTGAAGATTTCTTCTTTGATGTGATTTGTGAAACTCATCTCCTAGTTAGTGACCAATCATAATCGTCTTGGTTTCAGAAGTTATTAAGTTCTTGGTGTGGAGATAATTAACTTTTTTTCCCAGTTCCCTGGCATCTATCATCCTGTTCATTGTTCATTAACTATCAGTAGACTCATTCATTGTTAGCCTTTGGCATTTCAATACTTTAGCAGCTTCTCAGTCAATCACATTCTATAGAATGAATGTGTTATATGACCTAAATTGTCCTTCTTCCTTTCAAAGAGACATATGAGGCACCTTCTAACAGCACTTGTTTTATAATAGCTGGTTAAATTTCACATACCATTTAATAACATATTGTTATTTTTTAACAGTTAGACTGAAAGCCCTATTGGTCTGTTTTAAAAAAAATGAAAGAAATTCAAAACAACTTTAAATGTCCCCGTCTTGTAGATTTAGACAATTGGAGTATTTTAGTCTTTCTTGGAAAGACTAACATATTTTTCATAAGAGCAAGCAAATACATAACGAGAAGAATGCATTTTCTTACAGTAAATCTGAAGCAAAATTTAAAATTTCCAGAATTATTTGTATATTGTTTTAAAATAGGTTAACTTTAAATTTAAAGAAAAATTAAATGAAAAAGCCAGCCACTTTGCATTGAGGAACAGTAATGGTTAAATGTTCCCCATGATAACACTTTTAAAATCTATATTGCTGTTACTCTTTTTATCGCCCTTTTCCCTCCACAGATATTGATAGAAATAGGCATATCAGAATTTTGGGTGCAGTAGTACCCCAGTTACCCAAAGATTTTATCTAACACTTGGAAGTTTGTGATAAACTTGTCTTCAGATAATCGGGAGAGCTCTCTCAGCAGACATTGATAAGGGCCTGATTCTTCCACCAGTATTAATAATTGTCCAAAGTCAATAGAGTTTTCCTGGTGTTAAATGGATATGAGAGCATAATCAGGATTATTTTTTTTGAGGTCAAGTTTCAATACCTTAAGTACAAAACTTATTCTTGCATGAAGCAATTTGAAACATTTTGCAGGGGGAGCTATGTTAATCTGTTCCAGCAAAAATGACAAGGAATCTGGTAGCACTTTAAAGACTAACGTATTTATTGGGGCGTTGGGGCATAAATTTTCACGAGACACAAGCTTCTGCCCTCTAATGCCCCAATAAATTTGTTAATATTTAAAGTGCCACTGGACTCCTTAATTTGAAAATTGTTACCTATCTCTCCCTTGTCCCGACTGTAAAATCAACCTTTGAGCAACATTTCCCTGAATTGTGACTCAAAACTGAAAGACAAATTCCCAATTGCTTTTCACTGAGTGTTATCTCTCATTGTCCATTCTGCTGAGTTCTAAACATAACAAATGGATTCTTGTTTGCATTTTCATCTCACACAGGGCTGACTGAACCTCTGCTCTGTTTGGGTATGTCTACACTAGCCCCCGAGTTCGAACTAGGGAGGCTAATGTAGGC
>CM057845.1:218524586-218539804 GCA_030068395.1 Apalone spinifera
CCCCCGGAATAATACACATATACCAAGTTACCACCAAAAAACTGATGCACCCAAATTTACTTCTCAAGGCCTTGGCCATAAACATTACATTACACACACATGTGCACAAATGAGATAATATAACCAAGTTAAGAATCAGTAGTAAATACATCTGTAAAAATAATTAATTCTACATATGGCTCATAAATTAATCTGCAGTGATTTTTGCATTCTAATTAATTAATTAACTCATAAGTGCTGATGAGAACCCACCTTCTAAAGCAAGGAGAATTCTTCTTAACACTGAAGATTCTTTTTATGTTACTTCACATTCCAAAATCATTACTTTGACATTAAATCTCCCCTTCCAAGGCACCCCACCCTCAAGTAATTTTATATAAAGAGCAAAATACTATCATCAGTGAGCTATATTCAACCAGAAATAAACCATTCCAGGTTACATTTTGGGGTTTTGATTCAGGAAAGCATTTAAGAAGCAAGTTCTTAAATCCCAATGACTTCACATGATTTGCATCAGTATAAAAGGGAATTGACTTTCCTGAATCAAAACTTGGTAGTTTGTTGGCACTATTCTTTAGTGGAGAAGAGGCTCAACTTAAATGTATGCCCCAAATTAAAAAACACAGTAAGAGAACCAAAAAAATGACACTGTGGCTTAACAACCAAGTAAAAGAATCAGTGAGAGAAAAAACACATAGTTTAAAAAGTGGACGTTAAATCCTACTGGGGAAAAGAAAAAAGCTCTTTCAAATTAAGTATAAAAATATAATTAGGAAGGCCAAAAAGGAGTTTGAAGAACAGCTAGCCAAAAATTCAAAAAGTAATAGCAAACAAAAAATGTTAAGTACATCAGAAGCAGGAAGCCTACTATACAATCAGTGGGGCCACTGGATGATTGAGATGCTAAAGGAGCACTCAAAAATGTAAGTTCATTGCAGGGAAACTAAATTAATTCTTTGCATCAGTCTTCAGGGCTGAGGATGTTAGGGAAAATCCCAAACCTGAGCCTCCTTTTTAAGTGACAAATCTGAAGAATTGTCCAAGACTGATATATCATAAGATAAGATTTTGGAACAAATAGATAAACTAAACAGTAACAAGTCACTAGGACCAGATGGCAGTCACCCAAGAGTTCTGAAAGAATTCAAATGAGAAATTGCAGAACTACTAACTGTGGTTTAAATTATCCTTTATATCAGCTTCTGTACCAAATGACTAGAAAACAGAAAATGTAACACCAATTTTCAAAAGGGGCTCTAGAGGTATTCTCGACAATTACAGATCAGTTAGTCTAACTTCAGTACTGGGCAATTTTTTTCACACAACACAGAGACAACCCATGGATCTCTTAGCTGGAGGATGTTGTGAAGACCAGGACATTAACAGGGCTCAAAAAAAGAACTGGACAAATTCATCCATCAATGGCTATTAGCCAGGGTAAGTAGGAATAGTGCCCATAGCCCCTTGTTTGTCAGAAATTGGGAATGGGTGACACTTGGGCTACATCTACACTGCACAGCTATTTTGGAATAAGCTATTCTGGAATAGTTATTCTGAAATAGCTTATTTTGAAATAGCACATCTACATTGTAGGGAAGCCTCAAAATAAATCTGAGGCAGGCTTCCCTAATGTAGGCATTCTATCTCAATTTAGAGCCCCAGAAGGAATAATTTAGAATGGCCTTGGTGAGGGGCTATTTTGAAATAGCAGTAGAGGAGCATCTACATACACCTTATTTTGACATAGCTGTTTCAAAATAGACATTAATCTTCATAGAATGAGGTTTACAGAAGGTGGAATAAGCCGTCGGTTATTTCAAAATTATTTCAAAATAACTGAATTGATGTGTAGACACTCGTATAATTATTTCAGAATAACAGCCATTATTCCGAAATAACTTTGCTGTGTAGACACACCCTTGATGATTATCTGTTCTATTCATTCCCTCTGAGGCACCTGGCATTGGCCACTGTCAGAAAACAGTATACTGGGCTAGATGGATCTTTGGTCTGACCCAAGATGGCCGTTCTTATGTTCTTATGATGAACTGGTGGCTGCACCATTAAATTCGCAAAGGCACACCCTGTTATGGTTTATTGTTGTAACTGATACTGTATTTACATACAAGGATTTGTATTTTGTGAACAGTAGAAAACTAAGTCTGAGGTAATCATAACTGAGCACCACAAAGTATAAAATTTAACTTGAATAATTAAACAAATCAGAGGGGATTTCTATAGATACCCAGTGTGCTCTATAATTCTGTAGAGTGGCCAGGTTTGTATTGCACTGCGTGGTTTGCATATTATTAAAAAAATATGGCATATAGAATAAAGAAGAGGACAGAATAAATTATGTCTCAGAGCAGCCCTTTCCTTTCACATATAAGTGGGGAGTTGAAGTGGGAAGTGAAGAGAGAATATTATAATTACGTGTTTGCAAGATAGGTTCCACAATCAACACCACAACCACGTAATATGACAGTTTGTTTCCTATTATTCCAGATTATTTCTTCTCCACTGAGATCAACCTAGTTTCACCACATAGTTTTAAAAATAAACATTCACTAGGGTAAATCTAGTTAAATGAGTTTTATGAGATGAGTTTTCAGGATGCTTCACTTGTTTCAATATCCTTCTTCACACAGTAAGGTTGTTGAAACAGGAAATTCAGAAGTGGAAATAATGCAAAGACAACCACAGCTGATGAAAACAAAGTGACCTCAGAAGGACAGACTGCATCAGGGCACAGAGGCTATTAAGAAGTCAGGAAAAAAAAGGCAAACGTATATCTAATAATGAATTTGATTTACTTACGAATGACTGAGAACAGTGGACAGCTGACTGATACAAAACCAACAATAAAGAAGTGGTCACAAGTAATAGGATGTCAAGGCATGTTTCTTGTAGCAATAGAAGTTCTTAACCAGCTTGTATGTCAGACAAAATGCAGATAAAGGGATTAGAAATTTATGTTCAAGATCATCATTGCTGAGACCCTGACAGGACATTTAACTTCAATATCCCAAGAAATCAGAAGGGATTAATTACCTCTTGCGCTTTTTTTGAGTAGTAGAGAATTTTAATGACTAAAATCAACCTCCACATTTTTTCTAACATATTATTTTTCTCTAACTAAAATTTCCTATTGAATGATATCTTTTATAACTTACTTATGATTTACCTGCCGTGCTCAGGTCCTTAACTCAAATAACTTTTGTTTTTCTTTATTTAAAACACCTTTCTGGAGTGGGGCTGGGGATGAGAGGTTCAGTATGCAGGTTGCCCTGGGGAGAGAGGACTACCCCAGCTCTCGCTCAGTACAGCAGCTTGGGGCCAGAGAAGAAATGCCTCTCCATGCCTGCTGTAGCTGCAATGGGCACTGCCAGGGGAGGGGTGCATATCCTCCTGCTAGGGAATAGATAGATACCTAGACAAACTCTCCAAGGGTGCATCTACACAGCAGAGTTTAACTTGAAATAAGCTACACAAATTGAGCTACGTCAATGGCGTAGCTTATTTTGAAATAGCTTATTTTGAATTATGGTACTCTCTACACAGCACTTATTTTGAAATAGAACATTCTTCCACTAACTTTCCTTACTCCTCATGAAATGAGGGTTACAGGAGTCAGAGTAAGAAGTCCCCCAGCTTGACAGTATTTCACTATTATGTCAAAATAATGGTCATCTGTGTACACATGGGCTATGCTGATGTGTAGACATAGCCTAAAATATATAGTAGAGAGCTGTCCCTTTCTCCGCCTCTACCCCCTTCTGGCCAATGGGGTTATAGCTGTCCCAGTCCCCATGGTCATTCTTCAGTATAACTTCCTCCTGACAGATCCCTCTCTTCCCATTTTATGAGACACAATCAAATTCCAGACATATACCATCATCCTGGTACAATCAAACCCTCACATTGCTTTAAGTTATGATAAGAGGAAGCTGCAAACAAATCTGGTGGCCCTATTTCTGATAATGTAGGAGGAGTTCTTGAACAAACTCACAAGCAGACAGACATATGCATATTTCTAAAATATACAGTAAGATTGTTAACCTGACAAGACAACACAGGTTTTTTTCAATGTGGCTAGCACTATTTTCAGTCTGGGCAATCCCTATTTTAGCTAAGTAAAACAAGTTATAAATCTGGCATCTTTGTACTGCCAAAATAAACACTAGAATTACTGTGTAAGATTAATACTAAGACGTAACACACCAATATGGTATACTTACATATACCCAATGGTTTGTTACATTTCCCCAAAATTAAAGCAGATATAAAATGATACCAATATTTGTTATAAGTTATACATTATGTTTCTCTGTAATTGCTGTAACAAATGCTGGTTATCCATCAGATGGCATTTACAGTATTTTAGGCCCCAGATTATCTTGTTTAATACTGAATATCCATTATACATGTTACCTCTATTTCTGATTTATGGGAAATATCTTTCATTTGAACAGTTCATTGTGGAAATTAGAATTACCTTAAATTAATTCCTTTCCCCATCTTTCTCCCATGTTGTCCGGCAGAAAACTGAATCTTTATATTCACTAACTACAGGTTTTGTCACAGGCTAGGTCACAGGTCAGGATGGTATACTAACAAGCCCAGAAAACAGCTGACATTCCTTCTTCCTCCAAAACCATCTCTAATCCTTACAGTCATATTCTCTTCCAGATCAGAGACCTAAATGACCGCCATACTTGTTTGTATCTTTGTCTGGCTTAAGAGGCTGTGTATGTGCCAAGATGCTTTAAGCATTCCAAGCATTCTGAACCATTCTGCCTCTACTTATGAACCAAAGTGAACTGAAGCTGTGACTGGTCAGTGTTGCTATCTGTTTTGAATGCCTTATTTGATATAAGAACATAACATAAGAATATAAGAACAGCTATGCTGGCTCAGACCAAAGTTCCACCTAGCGCAGTATCCTGTCTTCCAAAAGTAGACACTGCCAAATGCACCCAGAGGGAGTGAACAGAACAGGTAATCATCAAGTGATCCCTCTCCTGTCATCCATTTCTAGCTTCTGACAAACAGAGGCTAGAAACACCATTCCAACCCATCTTGGCTAATAAGTATTGATAGACCTAGCCTCTATGAATTTATCTAGTTATTTTTTGAATGATGTTAAAGTTCTGGTCTTCACAACATCCTCTGCAAGGAGTTCCACAGCTTGACTGTGTGCTGCGTGAAGAAAAACTTCCTTTTGTTTGTTTTAAATCTGCTATTTATTAATTTCAATTGGTGACCCCTAGTTCTTACACAATCTATAGCTATATCACATTGTATTCCATTGTATTGTATTCCCATTAGATACCTCAAGCGAAGCACAGATGAGCAGTGTCAATATTTGGGATAGAGGAGCACCAAAAATCACTTTGGTGATGATGATTCATCATGTGATGCTCTGAGGCTGTACTGAACTGAGGACCCAAAATAGCACACAAGGGCAAGGCTGATGGAGGTGCAATTGTTTAGACAATAGTTAAACTTACTTGTGGTTATTAACACTCTCATACAATTTTTTACACGTATATGGTTGGAAAACCTACATCCTGGCGAAAAGCCAACTTGGGTAATTATTCTAATTAAAGTTCCTCAATGTACACAACATGCTGAGGAAAGGGGGTTCGCAGAGGAAAGGTTAGGGTCAGAGCATGCCATGCCAGGGTGATCTTGACTGACTTTACTTGTCAATGTACATAAGGGTAGCACTAAAGTTCTAACTTAATCAGGAGGTTCCACTGCAGACTGTAGACAAGGTGAATGCAAATAATGGTCAGAGAGTCTCCCCTCTCCTCGATCCAGTAGCATGCATGCCAGTAGCAGTAGCATGCATGTCTGAAATATCACTCTTCCTCAATAACTCTCAGATCTTGATTTCTTTAACATGTAAGAACAAATTTAGCCTTAGGGTAAGTGGGTGTAACTCCTACTGACCTTCAGAAGAGGTTCACCCTCTTACATACTGACAAATTTAGGCCAGAGACTTCAGGCTATGAGATCTTCAAACAAATCTTTTACAAAACAAAATTCCAAAAACATTTGGTTCACGCTATGGTTGTTTTTGTACTTTTCTTTGTTTCAATCAACCAGCTTCAAATACTACTTCATTATATGTTTAGTGTTCTGATAAACACATGGTCTACCTTGAGTACCCTAGCTTCTGTACAAACACTGGTTCTTTGAACAGAATTCTTCTTTTAAAAAAACACACTTAATTACTGAGTTGTGTTTTCTCCCTCTTGAGTTAAACATATTTTCTTTTTTTACCTCCCTTTCTTTGTCTTTTATGCCACAGTCAGATTATCTTGTTCTTATTTTCTGCATGTGTTTCCCCTATCATGCTGAGAGTAAGAGAAGGAAACAAAGGCTCCCTCAATCAAAGAAATAGTAAATGATACCATGCCAAGCCAAATGAAGCAGCTGGCATGTGCATGGAGTGAAACAAAACATGCTGAATAGAGGGGTAAGAATCTACAAAGTGATAGAATAGAAAAGTTAGTGGCAAATCTTATAATTAAAACACAAAGATCATTTATATGATCCAACATAATTTCTCTCGTGTTGAAGAGCAAAAAGTCACCAACAGAGTACCTGTAGAAAGCACAAGAGATTATCAGATACCTGAGTTCTTATAGGATAATATAGAAGGATTGAAAACACATAGAGCTATAGTGACTTGCCATAATCCATCTCTCTATAAATACAGTTACATCCACAGAAAACTGTTCATTTGTTCATTACCTGTAGTCTTGTAACTTACATTTATCAGAATTCTGATAGTGAGAAAACATACTTGTCAAACAGGTAATAGAAATGATTTTTGTACATCCTAGAGCCTGCAGGGGAGTGTCATGCACAACACTGTCTCTATTCAGTCAGTTTGCATGAAGCAGACAGGACTCTTAACATAAGATGAAAGAATATACTCAGAAGAATAACACTTTCAGATTTAGACTTCCAGACAAAGCACAATTTCTACATCGTTTATCCTGAAAGCCAGAAAAATAACAAGTGCACTTGGACCAAGCTAGTCCAACAAGGATGTCAAACTAGCTTCAGTCTTATTTTATTACATAGACTTTTATATGAAGACCAACCTTATTAAAGTAAATGTTGCACCTATCCAAAGATCTATTATTTATTCATGACTCCCTTTAAGACTATGAGGTAGAAAATAAATGGACCAATGCTGCTTAATTGTCATGTATAACTGTACTGATACACCTTGTATAAGCCTATGCCTAGACAAGGCTTATCAGCTTTCTTCATAACAAAATGTTACCATTGTTTCACAATTTTACTATATTGTAACTAGGAAATAAGGGTATGTCTACACTAAAAAGTTAATTCGAAATAACAGTAGTTATTTTGAATAAACTTTAATAGTGTCTACACAGGCAAACTGCTATTTCAACATAAATTCAAAATAAATTCTGATGGCAGCGACACCACGAGATGCACCGGCGTGCCCAGGGGCAGCTTTGGCTCCATGTGGCCAAGTGCTGTGATGTCCCGAGTTCGAGCACTCAGGGCACTCCAAGACAGGATTGCTTTGCTGTCCCTCATCGAGGTAGACAAGTAGGCGGGGAACCCTGAGAACTCTCTGTCCGGGTAGGGTCCCTTTAAGCACAGAGCTCAGTTAGCCTCAGGCAGCAGCCCCACACACTAAGTCCTAACCTGATGCCCTGCCAGCACTGGTTCCAGCCAGCCTTAACTTCGGTTCAGGGTCCACTCAGTGTGGACGTGCTATTTCGAAATAGTTTTTGTGTGTAGATGAACTATTTCGAATTAGCTTAATTCGAATTAACTATTTTGAATTAAGTTAATTCGAAATAGTGCTGTAGTGTAGACATTCCCCAAGTAGCTAAAGCATAAAAACCATCCTTCTGTTTAGTAAAATTACTGGAATTTGCTGGGCTTTTAGAAAACATTTAGGGATAAATTCGAATAATAAAACACTAGAACTGGAAGGGACCTCAAGAGATCATCAACTCCAGTCCCTTACCCTCATGGCAGGACCAAGCATGGTCTATATCATCCCTGACAGGTGTCTGTCTAACCTGCTCTTGAATATCTCCAGTGATGCAGATTCCACAGCCTCCCTAGGCAAATTATTCCAGTGTAATTATTCCACCCTGACATGAAGTTTTTCTTATTAATGCTATATAACAGCACAGAACACAAAGCCAGGACTGGTGGCTGCAAGCAAACTTTACTAGGACTGTGCGAAACTTAGCCTCTCACATGATAAGTGGACATCTGGCTAACTAAAATCATGCCAGACCATGGATGTTGCTGGACCAGAGAGTGCCAGACTAGAGAGGTTGTCACGTTACTGGATTGTAAGGGAAATAGCCAGATCACTGCTGCACCCATGGGGGGGTGTTTGCCCCAAAAGTTGGTACAAAAGGGGCCATGTGGGTGTCAAACAAAAGCATATGTTCTACTGATTCGGTATATGCAATTCATGTACTTGTATAATGTCTATATGTGGAGTTATACTTATGTATTCTGTGTTAATGCTGGAAGATTCTCTGTCTGAGGCAGAGCAATGAGCAAGAAAAGCTCAGCCTATGGGTATGCTAATTAGCAAGGAGCTAATACACATCTCAGGAATGTGACAGATACCTAAGGGCTACCAGCATGGAACACAGGGATAGGCCACTGAACAAGTGACCTGCTGCAGCCAAGAAGATGCCAGGAGAGGTACATAAGAGCCATGTTGCACCCTCCACCTTGTCTTCAGTTTTGCTCCTGATCCCAGATGCAGCCTTGCAGGGAACAACAAGCCGGGAAGAACCAGGGACCCATCCTGACATAGGATGTACACCAGAGACTTTTAAGATAGCAGTTTGTAACATCTCTGTTAAGGGCCTGTATCGAGAACTGGGTGATTCGATGCATGTAATGTATTATCCTTTAACAACCTTACTCTCATGCTTTTCTTTCTTTTAGTAATAAACCTTTAGATTGTAGATTCTAAAGGATTGGCTCAGCGAGGTCTTGTGGGTAAGATCCAGAATGTAAATTGACCTGGGAACTGTGGCTGGTTTCTTGGGACCGGAAGAACCTGTTCAGGGTAGGTGAGACTGGGTTCTAAAACCCCTCATCTGTGTGTTAGGCCTGGGTCTGATTGGGGCACAAGAAGAGCTGGGGTTTCAGAGGGGTTTTGCTCGTGAGGCTTCTTGCTGGCCAGATTTGGCAGCTGAAGTGCTCTGTGTGACTGGTTTGTGGCCTATTTGGGAAAGGCTTCCAGTCAGGGGCTGTAAGGAGCCCCGAGTTTGAGCAATTCACCCTGAGCAGATGCCCTCAGCCATGCCCAGACCCAGCTCGGTCCGTCACAGAGGTTCAATAAGGAAATAAAAAATAAAATAAAAAACCCCTAAGAATTAAAGCTAAGGCATCTCACTTTTAAGCTCATACACATCTTCCTTGATATATGGAATATATAATCAGTGGAAATAGGATGAGCTAAAAGTTCTGACACTTTCAAGTCGATATTTTCAAACTTGGGTCCATCGAACCATGCTCGTATATTTATGTGACCCTTGTTTAAAATACCTGTGAATGCACTATGTGCAAGTATGCATCAGACATAGGCTTGTGCATATGGTCAGTTAGGAGCAAGACTGACCTAGTGCGTGATTAACTTTGCAAATAAGTTAGGATCAGACAAATATATGCACACAATGGCACATGCTTAATTTTGAAAAGCTGACCCACAATACCAAGTGGAAAGTATTTATGCCTTTCTTCAATAACAGAATAATGCCAAGATCCATCCATATAGTGCAATGGAGCCCTGGTCCATGCCTAGAACTGATAGTGATATTATAATACAAATGACAATACAGTGATGAGTTTACTGGAAAATGAGCAGACAGACACAATCAGTGCTCAGACTTTTTCCTGTATGACATGTACAGGTCATGAAGAAAATATGGGAGGCCACTTAAAGCTATGTCTACACTGCATGCTTATTTCAAAATAACTCATGTTATTTCAAAATAACAGAGTGAGCATCTACACAGCACCATATTAATAATTTCAAAGAAATGGGCTTGTATTATGTACTTCACAGGAGGCATTCAATAGATCTCTGAATCATCTCTGTATGTGACACAGAACCACACTGTTCACATAAGCAGTTGTTATCCTTAAAAAGTCAACATTTACTAAGTTACTACATCACAGAAGTTGGGGTACCATAACTGCCTGTTAAGTACAGGGTGGCTATACTTAGGAACCTGTATGTATAAACTAACTTTAAAATCATGATGGATGTACATAATACACGTACATTGCCACCTGAATTTTCATAATTGACAAATGAATTTCAGATGCCCAACATGAGAGGTCTTAATGAGGATTGAGTTTCTCCAACTGTGTGCTTAACATTTTCTGAAAATCAAGTCCCTGTTAAGTGTTTCAAAATGGAGGCAACCAAAATCACATATCACTTTTGAAAATGTAGGCTGCAATCTTCTAAATTTTGATAATTTCAGGGTAAACACTGTTAGTAACTTAATAATGAGTTTTAATGTATTCTGCCTGTGAAAGTGACTTGCCATTTATAATGTTTTCTTATCTTTCTAGAGAGAGCACACTACTTAGCTTAGATATGTCCAAATTATACACACACACTAAAGCAGAGTGCCAGGTTCTGAAATATTAGAGATGATGTTACATGCAATTATATGTACCAGCTTTTTCTGTTTATACTTTGTAATTTCACACCTTGACTGGTATAATCTCCTCCTTTAAATGTTTCTAATTTCTCTCCTTTCATTTTCTCTCTCAAAACAATGTTATTAAGATCACTTTCCTCTCTTGCCACTTTGAATACCCTGCCCTTTTAAGGCTCAGCTGTGGCTCTCCCTCTTCTGCATTCAGTTCGAAATCCTCATTCCCTGTAAAAAGCATTACACAACTACATTGCCACAAACAGTTAACTTTGTAGTCTAAATTCTTCCTGCCTTACTCCTGCTGTTCTCAGTGTTCTGCCCAGTTCTCTACTGTCACTTAGGGTGTGTCTAGACTACAGGTTTTCTCAAAAAAAAGTGGCCTTTTTTTCAAAAAAACTTCCCCTGCATCTAGACTGCTGCCGCGTTCTTTCGAAAGTAAATTGAAAGAACACAGCAGTTTTTTTGACTGCGGAAAACCTCATTTTATGAGGAATAATGCCTTTTTTTGAAAGCACTCTTTCAAAAAAAGGCGTTAATGAACACGAACTGTGCTTTTCCAAAAGAGAGCATCCAGACTGCCTTGGGTGCTGTCTTTCGAAAAAACAGCTCGCTTTTTCAAAAGTACTGGCTGTAGTCTAGATGCTCTCTTTCAAAAGAGGCTTGTAATCTAGAGGTATCCTTAGGGTGAGACTCAACCAAACCCTGGCAGTGGGAAGAGGGTCATAAAAAAAATCAGAATTCTTCTGAACTTTGTAAAATTTGCCTTTATAATGAGAACAATGAAATCTCCAGATCTTAACATCCCCAAATGTAAGGATGCTTGAAATCTGGATCTGGACTTTGCTGTTGATTCTGGATATGTCTATACAGCATTTGGGAGCTAGCAGGAACAAACCTCCTAGGTATCTAACAATAGCTAGATAGACAGCACTTTGTAGCTGTGGCTCCATCTGGAGCTTAGGCTCTGAAGTGGCCTTCCTTCCTAGGCTTCACAGCTAGAGTTCCAGCCTGAGCCACCGCTTCCAAGCACTGCCTGCAATGCTATTTTTAGAGTGCTAGCATGAGTCTCTCAGTCTGGGCTTGGAGCCAGAAGGCTCGTTGCCACTTGCTCCAAAATGCTGCATATTTATACCTTTATGACTTCTTCTGCAGCGGCCCTCAACTCTGAAAACATTTTCTATATTTCAAATCATTCTTGAAACTCCATCAACTGTGCCAAGCCTAGGTGTGCAAATAAACACACCCAATTCCACTGCTGTGACTTGTATCATTGCACTGTGCTATAACGGTTAATGTGCTGCAAGTTTTTTGAGGAAGAGCATGTACTATGCATAAGGCTATGATTTAGTCACAGTAAAAGTCATAGACAAGTCAGGGGCAATAAACAAAAAAATCATAATCTGTGTTCATGATTTATATTAAAAATACCAATGGTTAAATCCTGTGGGTAGGGTTCTGCTGGAAGGCCACAGGAGGGAGAGGGCAACTGGCTCCAGTGGCATCAGCTGCTCTGGGTGGTGGACCACAGCTGCTCTGGTCAGCCAGCCAAGAACCACTGCCCAGGGTCACAGACTGCAGCTGCTCTGACTGGCCACCAGAGCAATGCCTGGTGTGGCTGTCCCGGGGGCCATCAGCACATCCTTGGTGTCATCCATGCTGGCCCCTACAGGAGGTCACAGAAACTAATGGAATCCATGACTTCTGTGACAGATACAGAATCATAATCACACTGTGGAAACTAAAG
Source organism: Apalone spinifera (assembly GCA_030068395.1). Taxonomy (NCBI): domain Eukaryota; kingdom Metazoa; phylum Chordata; order Testudines; family Trionychidae; genus Apalone; species Apalone spinifera. Next base: position 218,537,037 of record CM057845.1, read on the forward strand.
TTTGTCTGAGTTCAGACAGAAACATACAGCTGCGAGTCTGGAGATGAGAGGTTGAAAGTTCTGTGAGAATTTGAATGTTTGTATTCCTCTTAACAGAGTCTTTGAAAAAAGGAGCAGAGCTAGGGAAGAAACAATTCAAACAATAATAGACACAGCATGTATATTATATCCATTAAACATGTATATAATATGGGGCACGTCTGCACAGCATGGGTAAAGCCGAAATAAGCTATGCAACTTAAGTTGAGTAGCTTTAGTCCAAATAGCTTATTTCGGCTTTTGGCACTGTCTATACAGCAGGAAGTCCGAGAAAGAGCACTCTTCCTTTGACTTCTCCACTCCTCATAAAATGAGGATTACAGGAATCGGTGTAAGAAGTCCTCTAGCTCACCATTATTTCAACATTATGTCGAAATAACTGCTTGTACTGTAGATGTGGACTATGTTATTTCAGAATAGTGTTAGTTATTCGAAAATAACACTGCTGTGTAGATGTACCCAATGTGTACCATATATAACACTGTTTGGCTACATATACACTGCAGGCTTTTTGCTCAAGAACTGTTTTGCGCAAAAGGTCTTGCACAAGAGGGCATCCACACTGCCATGTGCTTTTGAGCAAGAGATGTGCTTTTGCACAAGAGCGTCCATGGCACTGTGGATGCTCTCTTGCGCAAGAAAGGTCTGATAGCTATTTTAGCCATAGGGGTTTCTTGAGCAAGAAATCCCTGTTGCCTGTCCACACTGCCTTCTTGCACAAGAGCTCTTGCACAAGAGGGCTTATTCCTCGAGGGGAGAGGAATAACTCTTGCACAAGAAGCCTTCTGTTCCGACACTTTAATGTAAATTTACTAGCTCAAGATCGTGCGTATAGTGTAGACGCTCCGCAAGTTTAGTCCTGCTACAAGAAGCCTGCAGTGTAGATGTAGCCTTTGTGTAACTGTAACTTTAAGGGCATATCCACCAGCAAAATTCAGTGGTCTTTAGTTAAGAAAACACATGTTGTTCCTTAAACTGAATCAAGAAAGAATAAAAGAAAGAAAGAAAGAAAGAATGTCCTCTCTAATACACCTATATAAATCAAGAGTAACTCCATTAAGGACAATGAGGCCACACTGAAGTGGAATCAGCATGAATGATTCTCTACATTAAATTACAGCGATTCTCTACATTAAATTACAAAGTAAGAGTTAGCAAATTGTGAACTCCATAAAGTTTCATAAAAATCTCTAATTCTATGACATATAGAACCTCTATCTTTAATGCCAACAACTGTAACACATAATGTTCATATGTAGAACTATATAAAATCCATGTAATAGTTTGATAAACTAATAATAAAAGCTACATTTGTCTTTAGATTGGAATCAGAAACTCCATTTATCTTGGACACAATGTCAAGGAGAAGACCTTTTAAGCACAGCACTCTCAAATTATTCTAGTCAAGATGGAATGATTTGTAGAATGGTTCCAGTGATATCTCAGTTTTCAAATGAAATTTCTAATGGCCATTTTGTAGATAAAGATGTGTGCTGCTTTGGGATAATGGGGGAATGATATGATTTTAACAAATGCTTCTGAACATCTACCCAGACAAGTCACATTGCTTTAAAAAGAATTCCTATCTTGGTTGAAATGTTAGGTGTACTTGGGTTTATTCATACTGTTAGTTCAAGCAAAACCTACTCTAAACATTAAACTTAATAGTGCACACATCTAAGATGAAAATATAAGGTTTATAAATACTACATTGTTGGCAACAACAAACATTCTGAGGTTGGTAAAGATGGTCAGTTACATAAGAGTCATATCAGGGAAGAAGGAAGTGATAAATAGTATAAGCAACAGTATTGTGTCCACTGGATCACGGGACAAGCAGCAAGACATGCAAAATGGAAGTAGATACAAAAATGGTAGGGCCGATTGATATTCAAGTGTAGGAAAATTGATTTAAAATAATCTGATAAAATGTAGTGGGTGGATTAACAAGTGATTCATGCAATTTCATGCAGGGAAAATGGGTTGGGGCAGACAATTATAAAGAGTTTTATTTGTTTACTAAATGATTTTACCACAAGAGTTATTAGAAAAAAGGATTTGAAGGGTTGGTCTTTTCTTCTTGGTGTACCCTCAGCAGTTGAAAACTGAAGGGTGGCCACTTTTTGGTCCTTCAGAGGGTACGTCTATGTAGTAGCATTATCTTGGAATAACTGAGGGTATGTCTACACTACAAAGTTAATTCGAACTAACAGCCGTTAGTTCGAATTAACTTTAATAGGGGCTACACATACAAACTGCTAGTTCGAATTTAAATCGAACTAGCGGAGCACTTAATTAAAACTAAGTAAACCTCATTCTACGAGGAGTAACGCCTAGTTCGAATTAAGTCGTTCAAATTAAGGGCTGTGTAGCCACTTAATTTGAACTACTTGGAGGCAAGCCCTTCCCAGGTTGCCCTGGTGGCCACTCTGGGCCAAACCAGGGAAACTCTTCCGCCCCCCTCCCAGCCCCGGAGCCCTTAAAGGGCCACGGTCTGGCTACGGTGCTTGTGCCAGTTGCAAGCCTTCCAGCACCCAGCCAGCAAACCCTGCACCTGGCACGGCATGAGCCAGCCACCCTCTGCCACCCAGCCCTCTGCCTCTTCCCAGGACCAGGCTGGTGGCTCCCATGAGCCTGCCCAGGGCCGCAAGAGGCGGGAGCCCGCCTGGTCTAGCGCGGAGATTGTGGACCTCATCGAGGTTTGGGGGGAGGCCTCCAACATCCACGAT
>CM057845.1:218539904-218599592 GCA_030068395.1 Apalone spinifera
GAATGGCCGTACTGGGTCAGACCAAAGGTCCATCTAGCCCAGTAGCCTGTCTGTTCCCCGGAGGGGATGGATCGAAGACAATGACCAAGTGATTTATCTCGTGCCATCCATCTCCAGGCTTACACAAACAGAGGCCAGGGACACCATTCCTACCCCCTGGCTAATAGCACTCCATGGACCCAACCTCCATGAATTTCTCTAACTTCTCTTTATAGTTCTAGCCTTCACAGCCTCCTGTGGCAAGGAGTTCCACAGGCTGACGATGTGCTATGTGAAGAAGACCTTTTGCTTATTAGTTTTAAACCTGCATTAATTTCATTTGGTATCCTCTAGTCCTTATATTATGGGAACTAATGAACATTGTTTTATTCACCCTCTCCATACCACTCATGATTTTATATACCTCTATCATATTCCCCCTCAGTCTCCTGTTTTCTAAGCTGAAAAGTTCTAGTCTCTTTAGCCTCTCTTCATATGGGACCTGTTCCAAACCCCTAATAATTTTAGTTGCCCTTTTCTGAACCCTTTCCAAAGCCAAAATATCTTTTTTGAGGTGAGGAGACCACATCTGTATACAGTACTGAAAATATGGCTACCATAGTTTTATACTTCCCCTCCTCCTTCTTCCCCTGGCTTCCCCCTTCCAGCTCCCTCCTCCCAGGTTTTCCCCTCCCCTCTCCCACCCTCTCTCTTCCCCTCTCCTACCTTCTTTTCCCAGTCTCCCCACAGGTTAATCGCTCCCCCCCCCCAGTTTTGTTAGATAAAGAGAGTTTCTATTTTTGAACACACGTGTCCTTTATTTTTTACATCAGGAAGGGGGGCTAGGGAGGGGTAAGTGGAAGGAGGTGAGGGAGGACTGGGGTGGCTCTGAGGGCTCCTCGGGGTGGAAGCTCTCCTTCAGGGCCTGATGGATCCTGACAGCCCTCTGATTGACCCCCCCAGATGGCAGCCTGCAGCAAATGCAGCCGGGCTGATGGCTGAGTGCTGTGATGTGGGCACTCAGGGCACTCCAAGACAGGACTGCTTTGCTGTCCCTCATTGAGGTAGACAAGTAAGTGAGGAACCCTGAGAACTGTCTGTCCAGGGTGGAGGTCGGGTCCCTTTAAGCACAGCCCTCGGCTAGCCTGAGGCAGCAGCTCCACACTCTAAGTGCTAAGCTGATGCCCTGCCGGCTCTGGTTCCGGCCAGCCTTAACTTCGGTTCAGGGTCCAGTCGATGTGGACATGCTATTTCGAATTAGCAAAACGCTAATTCGAATTCTTTTTTAGGTCTAGATGCACTCATTCGAATTAGCTTATTTCGAATTAACTAATTCGAATTAAGTTAGTTTGAATTAGTGCTGTAGTGTAGACATACCCTGACATTATTTCGAAATAACATAGTGCATGTCTACACTGCAAGCCATTATTTTGAAATAATTTTGAGATGGAGGACTTCTTACTCTGACTCTTGTAACCCTCATTTCATGAGGAATAAGGGAAGTTGAAGGAAGAGTGTTCTTCCTTCAACTTCCTGCTGTGTGGGCAGCGCCAAAAGCCAAATTAAGCTATTTAAACTTCAGCTACGCAATTGACGTAGATGAAGTTACATATCTTAATTTGACTTTTGCCCTGCAGGGTAGACATGCCCAGGGTGTCCCTGAATCATGGAAAGTTGTGTTGAATGAGTCCAAAAGCATTGCCTTCTAGAAGATTCCGAATCGATGGGCCAAAGATGCACTTATCCCACGAAAGGGGATCCTCATGGGCAAGTCTAGAATAATCACCACTTAACTTCACATTGTTCTAGTAATTTTTAGAAAAGAGGGGCGCTGGATACTCACAAAAATTCTGAGGCATGAGGCATTAGTGCCTTCACTCAACCAAGAAAGTTCACTTTGAAAACAGTCTCTTGTACTCTTTTCTAAGTTACTCATTTTCCTTTGCTGCATTTTCAGTGTCCTTTTTGACAAATGAAGTTTATCATTTAAATAGGCAGAATGATACTGTCAGCAGTTAAGCAAAGGGGTGCTGATCCATTTAGATTTTAGTGACTAATGCAATTACTTCATTACAGTAGCTGCTTTATACATGAAGTTAGTGTGAGATTTTCTTACTGGCAGTAAAAAAATAATTTCCAGACCAAAAAAATCATAAGAGGAAATGCTATTTCGGCAAATGCTACATAATTATATGTTTTTTTCCCTGATAGATGTGAGGTGCATAATTACTAATACGAGTGAGACTTGGGGGGTTTGGGAGGGGTTTTTTTTTGCATCTCACTTGTGTGGCCCCGACTGACTTTTCTGTGGGTCAGTGACCCCTGACTTAAAACAGGTTCCCTGCTCCTTTCATAAATAAAGATAATGTTGAAAATTTTGTGTATGACATATTTTATCTAAATCCAAGTGATACCCAGCAAACACAAATCAAGACAACTTAACCTGAAATTAACCTTTAAACAATTTACGATTTATTTTCCTAAATAACCTTAATAAACTTCTATAGTTCTTTTAAAACACACGAAGCCAACAGAGAGCCTGGAAATTCCAGATACAATCCCTGTACACTAATTCAAATGCATGTTAATGGCTAGTTAAGACCATTCAAACATCCTTTATTGCCCAGTGACACCATCTTGAGAATTTATTTTCACTCCTGACTTTCCCCTCTTTGTTCAACTTAAAACAAACAAACAAACAAACAAACAAACAAACAAACAAACAAACAAACAAACAAACATGCCACCACCATCAATTACATACTACTACTACTACTAATACATTTTATTTTTTAAAATAAAAATGGTCATTTTTTATGGAAAATCAGGAACAAGGAAGATCTGTTTTAAAGCCTTGCCTATTCAATATGCTTGATTCAATCTCAATGGGAGCAAAGGTGTAGCCAGTGACCTTGTTAAAACAGGGTATAATCTAGAGACTGTTCAGTCTTCACTCTAATGGCTACAATTTTAAACAATTTAAGAAAAGAACAAAATCAGACACAAACCATTTCCACCAGCTGGGCATGAAAGAAAATTCAGTTTCAAAAAAGGTTTTATCGAATTCTATTTGTTATTACTATTACACTTACACTTGTTTAAAGAAAACATGACAGATGCAATCTTTGCTCTAACCTGAATGATATGATCTCATTAAAGTATTAGCCAGAAAGAAGTTGTTGATGATGGGCCAAATCCTGCTTGCCTTACTCATGCAAATAGTCTCATGATGTCAAATTTATCTCTGGTGTAATTCTGTCAACCAAGATTAATCTGGCTAACTGAACTACTCATATGTAAGGAAAGCATTATGAACCAAAATTCTTCTTAACAGTGCAAAATAAAATCTACTGTATAACTAAAGCAACAGTTTATGTATAGGTTAAGCCATAAATTATTTCTGGAACTGGAGTTATAATGTGTATTTATTTAGAAATATTATTTGTTCTTATTGGATATTTATCAGAGAAAGTCTAATTATCCAGATTTTTGCTGAGTTCCCTCCTGTTGGAACACCTTGCAAAGTAATTTCAAAATGTGCTATTTTCTGAATAAGCTGAGTGATTCTAAACATTTTTGTTAACAAGGAATAAATTAATGCTCTAGTGCTCAGCAAATATATCTTTTTGGTTTTCAAAGTCTTCAAAGGGTTTACAAGAAAAAATATTAGCAGAAAAGATTAACTGCTTTTTTTTCCTTTTGAAATAATCTTTTTAGAAGCAATGTAGTCTCAGGTTTGTGTCAAAGATGCTACTGTAGTTTATTCTATCTGAAATTGTGCCAATGTATTTAAATTCCAAAAGAGTAAAGAACTTAAGATATTACCAAGCAGTACCACCATAAGTATTTGTGCTTAAAACATCAATGCAGATAAAGATTTTCCCACCAGAAATGGTAATTACATCATTACATTAACTCCTTGTAGGCCTGAAAATTGAGAACAGCTGTTTTATTCAAGTATCAGTCAGTATGGAAGATGCATAAGATGACCAAAAAAAATGCCAAAGAAACATTCAAACATTGAGAAATTAAAGCACCCATTTCTGATAATTTTAATGATTATTGTTCTTTTTTTTGTTGTTGTTGTTGTTAGTTAAAACTCTAAAAAGATGACGAATTTAAGAGAAAAAAGGGAACAGTTAGTTATTCTTTAAGTTAAGTTGGCTGCATGGATTCCACACTTGATATGTGTGTCCCACTTGCATTCAAGATCAGATTATTCTGACCAGCAGTGGGGTTTTGTCTATGTCTTAAATGTCACTATGTCGAGCTACCCAAGCATCTTCACCAATACAGAATCCCAGAAGAGTAGGACTCCATAATAATGGAGATGGAGGATGAGTTGTGAAATCCAGGAGACAACACATCTTGATGAACTACAGTTACTATAAGGTAAACCATTATTCTTTCTTCTATGAGTGACTGTCTACATGGGTCTCACACTTGGTGATTAAAAAACAGTTATCTTTTTTCTTGGAGGTGAGTAGATTTCATATACTACCAAAAAGGGATCTGCTCTGAAAGCATTACCAAAGAATTGAGTCTTGTAAATGTGTGGAATTAGCTCTATGTAGCTACCTATACATTTGAGAAATAGGAACATTCTTCACACAGGAAGCAGAAGCTGTCTTGAGTTGTAGTGGAATGAGGTCAACTATAGGTAAGTAGATCTAATTTGGCTTTCTTATGATAAGCTCTTATCCAGGGGACACGTATTCCAATAACCTCAGGGAGGGTACTGCCTGACCCTTATCTTCATCAACAAAAGCCATAAACTGTCTAAATATGTACTTGAATGTTATTGTCCTGTTAAGGCAACATAGCAATACCCTTACTACATCAGCTATATCAAGTGTAGCTTCATTGGAGTTGAGTGAGACTTGAGGAAGAAAACTTGAAGATGAATAAATTGATTCAAATGGAATTCTGAAGCAACTTTCACATAGAGCTTGGATGAGGCCTGAGAGTAACTATCTATGAAGCACTGTATATGAGGGACACAGCCATGAGGGCCTGAAACTCACTTACCCTTTGAGATGATGTAATGACTACTAAAAGGTCAGCCTTCATTGACAGATGGTAGAGAGAATTAGTTTGTTAAGGACTCAAAGCTGGTACACATCAATCCTTTTAATACTACTACACTGAGGTGCCAAAAAGAAAAGGAACCCAAACTGGAAGAAAAACCCCCATGAATAAATCATATAAGAAATCTAGCCACTGCAGGCTGAGAAAATATAGCATGGCTCTAATATGGATGTTGTTGAGAACACCTAGTGCTGAGATGATCACTTGGCTTGAATTCTCTGCAAGTCAGGTTACGTTGTGGCAAGACATAGTGTGACTCTATAGTACACCAGTTTGCTGCGGACACTGCTACAAGTGCACTGAAAGTCTTAGAGTGGGGTGGCCAACCCATTCCAGGCAAAGAGCCAAGATATCAGTGGATCCTGCACGAAGAGCCGGGGCAAAGTTGTTGAGAAAAAAAAAAGACTGCCCCTTTAAGAAAATACGTTCAGAGGCTTTTTGGCCACATCAGGCTCCCGCTGACCGATGCCATTTTTAATGCTCCATCTTTAATGGCCGCTCTGGATGGCTTCCTTGTCTCGGTGAGCGCAGGAAGTCAGGAGGAAAGGGTCATTTTGGGGGGTGTGAGGGTGGCTTTATGAGTCACGGGGGAAGCGGAGGGGAGCTTCGCGAGCTGCACCCAGGGGACGGGGGGAAGAGCTGCATGCAGTTTGCGAGCCGTGGGTTGGCCACAGCAGTCTTCGAGTATAGTCTGGCTTGCTACTACACTCTGGGATATTTAGTGTATTGTGTAGCAGTATCAACTACACAGAGAATATTACCATGTCACAAGCTGGTGTATTGTAGATTCACACTTTGACTTGCTGTGCAACTTGCCATGTAGACAAGCCCTTAGTCTAGCTGAAGCTTTCTTGCTTTAGAGGAGAATGTTCTGAACATTTTTTGATGAATGCTAGCCAGCCAGGACCCAGACTGTTGGATGTTTGGAATGTCAGATCTGACTGCTGTTATCTGAGACTATGTAGAGCAGAGCAGATCAAATGATCACAGATTGCACTGAAAGCTTCACCCTAACTAACTAGTCCATGCTGAGATCCTCATATTCATAGATACTGCATCTTATCTCAGCTTCTTCAGGACTCTCAGTATCATGAGGATCAGGGTTAGGCATATATCAATTCCCATGTCCAGGAGATGAGAAAGGTATATGTCAGGGCTCACTTGCGGGAGGCTGCTCTGAAGCAGAACACTAGCATTTCTTGGTCTGATCTGTGACACACAGGTCTAGAAATGGTTGTTCCCTTAAAAAAAAAAAAAAGGGCACAGGCCTGGCCTCCACAGAAACTTCTTGCCAAAAGAATTGGAACTCATGTGAAGGGATAGCCTGTACACTGAGAATGAAATCCATCCCTTGAAAAAGAACATTATTTTTAAGCAAACATCATTTCAAAATTAGCACCCTGAGTTCAATGGAGGTTGAAGGTGCTCATCAACTCTGAGGATCAGGCCATTAAATAGGAAAAAGACCATGTCAGCTCCGTAGCACACATAAAACTGATAGCATACCTGTGTGCAGACAAATTACTGAGGTATAGGCCGTACTTTTCTTCAGCGGACAGCCCATCCATCAACAAGTAAAAAACCAGAAAATTGTTCTGGTTGAGAGGCTGCATGACAAGACGAGACTTCTCCAGCATATATGTATAAATCCTTGCTGATTAAAACACAAACAAACAAGCGTATCATTTAATGGATTGTTTTTTGACATAATTAAAAACCATTAGTTACCACAAAAAAAATGGACATTCAGACTTTATAAAAGAATCAAATAGTATAAGATGAAAGACAAACCTAAATATAATTCAAAAGCCACAGTAGAAACACTGCCAGTAAAAACCCAAGAGGGTATATATGACTCCATTGAAAGTTAATGGCAAAACAGCATTGGTAATATTGGTGGTCTTATACATTTGTTTTTTCTCATTGGGGAAGCAGTAGTCAAAACTTTGCAAGATGGAGAAACAAACTATAATCAAGAAAAGAAAAGAAACCTTTCCTGAAATAAGAAAAAAAACCCACCACAGAAGTTAAAATAAAAAGCAGATATTTATCTTTGTTCATTTTGCACTCAAACAAAATGCACTCAAAAACTTATCTGTAAATTAAACATTTTTGTATATGGGATAATATAAGAACTATATATTCGGTAAAGTATGCAGCCAGTTTCAACATAAACTTCAGTGCATTATGAGCAAATACAAGCTACTGATAAAGTGTTTATGACAGATGATATGGATCTCTGTCTATAATTTATAGTTCAATGTAGATGTGGGGGTGGGGATTATGCTGAAGAAAACTCCAACCTGTCAGAAAAGATGAAACAGAAACTGGCTGGGGAAGTGGCAATGCAGATAGCTCTGTGAACTGCAGCATTTGGGTTGGATTATTGAATCTTTAGAGGACAACCTATGGACATCGTTAAGGGATGGCAGTGAAGCAAGACCCTATTGTGCATAGATAGAACTGAACGAGACTGGTATGGGAAGGAGTGGGGGCAGCCTGGATCAAAAAAAGCATGTCTGGACATACAAACTGACCCAGAAGGATGGGATTAAATAAAACAGATGAGCGGCAAACAGGCTGACGAAAGAGTGGTCAGAGGAGGAACTGCTTTAAATGACATGTAAACTGTTCATTCACTTCTCTTTCTTCTCTGTCCCTAACCTGAGAATGCCTATTTATTTTTTTCTATGGAAGTGTAAGCCTAGCTACATTAAGCACTGGTTCTTCTCTTTACATTCAATTTGCTCCCCGTTTTTAATAAACTGTGTGTTGGTTATACTACTCGTGTGTGAGTAGTTAGTTCCAGATAGACATCCTTGAAGAATCTGTAAAGAAGGAAGGTAAAGCATTTTTGGACACCACATCTCCCTCCCAGCCTCGATCCAGGGGCATGGACAGAGATGTCAGCTCCCAGGGAGTTGGGCTCCCATTAGGCTGCAGTAGGTGAGCACATGGGAAAAGTAAATGGAGATGTGAGTTCATGAGGCTATTGATCACAGTGAACACTGTAATGGATTTAAAGCTGTGTATGTAGCTATTCTGGAGAACTGGGCCACTGCACTTTATGAAAACACCCCCCTTCAGTTTACAGTCATTTACACTAAAAGTGTCTCATATATATATAAACAGCACGAGTTATATATAAAAAATTATAATGACAAGGATTTCAGTGTAAAATAATCCCACAGGCAGTACCTGCCTTTGACTTAATTCCCAACTCTGCCACTAGCAACCAAAATCATTATCACCATTTTTCCCCGTAAGTAAAGAGGTTGGGACAGATACATTAGGGCTGTATGGCTGTTTGGTGCCCCATATGAGACATAATCTATCCCTAAAGCCATTTTAATCATCTCACAAAGGATGAACCCACTGGTGTCATGCACCCTTTATGAGAAATAGAGCCAATATGTCATCATCTCGCTTGTTTTTGGTGTAGTGGAAAAAGGGATCAGGGCTGGAAGAAAGGGATATGTCTGGAAAATCATTATGCTGATTCTGGGATGTGTCCCCCCTCCTCCCCCTCCCACTCTCTCCCACTCTCTTGGCTGCAGAGCAGATGTTGCAGGAAAAAAGTACATTAATCATGTTTCTGTTGGATGAAGCATAACTGAGCTATACATTTCTCATAAACACATTCAATGCCCACTATCCAAAGACTCAAAATGGATCAGAGATGTTACTATCTGACGTAAAATTTAGGTCTTGTCTCACATGTTGGAACACTTGAGATAAAGTACAGTAAGGCTGAATATTACTTTAGAGGCTCTTACTCACTTCCTTCACTTCGAATTATAGACTATTATTTTGTCAAGAATTCTCAGTTCTTGTTGCACATCAGTGTGCATCTTCAATGATAAATTGCCTTGATCCAGACCTCTTAACAAAACATCTTTCATTAGTGTTTCTAAACAACCTACAATCTTGCCAGTTGTGACCTAATATCATTTTAAGTTTTGTTTACAAACCTGCTGCATTTAGCCCTGTTTGCATAAATGTCAGTTATAAAGTCACATCACAAGAGAATCTGGTGCTTTTTATATTTACACTGTTCATTCATGTTTAAACAGTGCAAGAGACAGTAAATATTGCTGCGAATGCTCTTCCATAGAGACACACAACATCACCAAGTCGGTTTTAATCTACAGCACAATAAAATGGGCTTGATCCTCTTCTCAAAGTGGTGTAATCAGGTTTAGGTCACTGAAAAAACTGCAGTAGGGCTGGCCTATTTCAACCTACAAATATGAACAAAAACTTGTTAGCCAATTTTCCTGTTATATCCCTTCTGGCTCCTTGGCATATAAATGATTGCATCCTGAACTCCCCTCAGTCTCAATAAGATTAATGGGACCAAATTCAGAGCTGATATGTAACCAGGTGTAAATTACATGTCTGTATGTTAATGGACCTGAGTCAGCAATATATTATCCCAACCAGTGAAATTAACAGAACTACAGTTATATAAGGGAGTTTAGCTGCATGTAATTCACGGATGAGAAGGCTGGTCCGGTGTGGGGCCCATGATTAGTCAGCTAAGAATGTGAATTCAGGGAAGGGGAGAATAGGTCCCAGGCATCTCAAACTTAGTAGAAACTTTTGATCTTAATGTCTCAATAGTTCCATTCCCCATCTGCAAAATGGTGATAATAATAACCCTCATCTCATAAGGGTGTTGTGAAAATAAATTCATTCATGTTTATGAAGCAAACAGATACTGTAGTGATGAGGGCAACAGGAAAATCCAAGAGGAAATAATAATTCTGTCTTCAAAGCAGAGTCTGAAGACTATGCAGTTCATTTAATGCATGGAACCACACATTAAACAACAAGGCTAAGACAAAATATATAATAGCTGCTTATCAGTGAGTGTCTCCATTCTTTGTCTTGTGAGAAAAAATAGCATGTTGTCATGTGGCAGGTGTGCTCACTTCTTTGCGTGCCTCCTTCCCCAGTGTTTGAAGATGTGCTGCCATCTTCTTCATCTTCCTGGTGCTCCCTGCAGGCTCAATCAGCCTATGCAGGTCTTGTGTCTGCTTTGGCCTTCTAGTCAGGTCACACAATCCAAGCCCTTTCTCAGGTAAAATAATCTCAGACAAAAAGTTCCTCACCTTTAGGATCACTTATAACTAAAATTGTTTTTTGCCCTTCTGGGTTTAATTCCATTTCCACAATTAGCTCAGCAGTGTTCCTACCTTAAACTGCGGCCACAAACAGGTCCTGGTTTGGCTATGACCTAGTGTGACAGGTTGTGCATATCCTGCACTAGGCAAGAAAGGGTTTAAACCACACTTTGAGTGGAGGAAATCCCACCTCTCAGACTGTGCTGGGCATGCTCCAATGACTGTGTTAGCAAGAGAGAAGCTCAGCTCAGTTTGGGCTGGCCACTGAGAAATGGTTATTGGAGGCTCCCATCCAAGAGCTGCCACGGTCACTGACTGCAGGAATCAGAGATCCCAAGGACCAGATTGGAGATGTGCTACCGAAAGTAGCTCAGCAGGAGGCAGAGTTCCAGGGAGCTATCTATGCCAGAGATCCCAATGCTGTATGGGCTATAGTTTCAGGAAATAATAGGAGGCAGAGTGAGTTATATCTCCCACCCATGTAAAGTCAGAATGTTCCAGAAGAATCCCTGCTGACTGGGCCTTGAACTGGAATCCAATGAAACTGGTGGTCCAGGTCCTCCTACCCAAGCTGCCACCCCCACTTTGGTAGTGGCCACATGGACTCTGGTCATTTCTTGAGTTCAAATTCAGTCTGGTAGACTGCAACCATTGTGCCCTCATAACCCAATCCACCCTGCAAAGGGGGATGGGATGTGCATACAATTCAACACATAAGAAATGTTCTTCGTCGCTCCACAGGTTTCAGCCAGAAACCATCTTGCTAACGGTAGGCAGCTCCTTTTATTACATCCGGCTAGGCCTTAACTGGCTGTCACTGGCCCCTAGCTCTCCTAGCAGCTGGAGGACCACATCTCTATGGCTCCCAGGAAACCTATCTAGGCAAGTCTTCAAGTCAAATACTAGCTGCTCTTTTCCTCTCAAAGAACTGTTTCCTGGGGTGGGGTACAGCAAACCATCAGGGGCTCATAAAGGCCTGATATACCCTGTCACATGCCTCCCCTTGCAGAAAGGAACCAGGGCATTAGACTTGTTCAAGGACAACAACTCTGACTCTTCTTTCATTACTTTTGCCCTTCGCAGGGTGCAATTTCCTATAGGAGTTCAAGGAGGGTGACCCCATTGACTGTTTTCAATATAGGGCTTATAGCCTATTTGCCTCCTTTGATAATTTCTTCCAGACATGGGGGCAGTTCTTATTTGCCTGTCTGAAGGAAAACTGCTAGCCCTTTAGCCATATTTCTAGCATCATCAGTGAAAGATGACAATACTACAGGTCGTATAGTATTCAGTATGTCATTCAAAATAAGCTGTGCCTCTTGTAAGTCTAGTTCTCCAACAGCATCAGCGATAACCAACAGCACTGTGCAAGACTGTCTCCCTGTCTTTTTGGGAGCAGCCTTCTTGTGTACAGCCTTTGGGCACAAAGCCTTTTTTATCCAATTTAACTCCCTCTTAAGATTTCCATTTTTTTACCAAATCACTTTTTTTCCCCTATGGCGTTCCGTAAATAACTTATGAAAGCCCATTTCGGAAGCTCCTAGACTGACATCACATTGCGTGTGATGTTACCTGTTGAAGAATCATTTTTGTTATTCTCTGAAAAAAAATCACTTTTGCTTGTACGCTAGTCTTTGTTTTAGCTCCCCTTTGATTAGGGCCTTGTGATGATATTTCCAAATTTCTGGTCTTGGAGCAAAGAAATAGCTCTTCTTGTTGTACTTTGGCTCCCTCTTGGGCATTCCATTTTCCCTTGCCAGCCTGGCAGCTTTCCTTTCCAAAGATCATAATACTGTCTCAGCCTGCTTGTCTTATGCCTGACTTTCCCTAAAGCTCAATTGCCTCCTCACGGCTGCCTGCTTACTTCCTAGTAATTTGATTCTCATATCACTGGTCTTAACTTTTCACGAATATGTTAACTTTTCATCTGTAACAGCAATGGCCCTCCTCCTTCATTCTGAGGAGGGCTGACTCTTACTCTATGGCTAGAGCTAGAACCCACTCTCTTGAAGAGCTTCTGGCTCTTTGTCATTGTGCTGATGCATCCTATCACACTTTGGGGTAGAGAAGAGATATAGCACAGCCAAGTTTAAAGGGTGCAACCAAGTTTAAAGAGTGCCCACATCTTGGGACTGTATGGTTCAGTGCTCACGTCCATTACTAAGTGGTAACACCTCCTGGTCAGGATTGATCAATGACCAGAGTCACTATAATTGAAATGCTGGGCCACTATCCCAAAGTGGATGGTGGCCAGGATAGAGGGACCCAGGCCCTTCATCTCCACTGGGTCCAGACCCAGAGCCCAGTTGATGGTGGGTTCACCTGCAACCAGCTCACAAGAAATATGACTGCAACATACCAAACCTTTTTCCTATTTCCTGGTGAAGGGTGCTGCAGAGGATCAGGGTCTCCAGCAGGGGGCCACAGAGGCCTGCTATACTGGTTCTCAGATCATGTAATTAAAGATTGAATTGTATAATGCACAGGCAACCTTAATTTGGCCTAACTTTTGACTGCTTGACTTTGCAGCCTTAATAATGTTATTTTAATTTAAGCGTGTGTGTGTGTGTGTGTGTTTACATGGAGCAGCTCTGTTATATAAAGATATATGAAATATGGGATTGTTTTAAAACCTGGGCTCTACAACACTTATCTTAAATCTTATAAC
This sequence comes from Apalone spinifera, assembly GCA_030068395.1. Taxonomy (NCBI): domain Eukaryota; kingdom Metazoa; phylum Chordata; order Testudines; family Trionychidae; genus Apalone; species Apalone spinifera. Next base: position 218,552,766 of record CM057845.1, read on the forward strand.
TTCAAGTCAAAATGTGGTTTTACTCCACATTGATGTTTAAATCACTTCCTTTCTTCAAATTCAAATCAGTGAGTTATATATGAAAAATGTTGCTTTCCTCATCTTAGTTTTACATTTTCTTCATAAATATATTCCTACTGGAAAAATCTTTTGGGTTACACACAGCATGATTTTATTTATGAAGACAAAAGAGCAAACCATCAAATTTTACTAAGGTACAATGAGCTCCCCAGCAGAAAATCAAATGAGATTTGTCCTTATTTCTAAGAAATGAAATATACCCAGTGGCTGTGTCTAGACTGGCCAGTTTTTGCGGAACATCAGCCACTTTTGCGCAAAAACTTGCCAGCTGTCTACACTTGGCCTCTTGATTTTCCGCAAAAGCACTGACTTCCTACTGTATGAAATCAGTGCTTCTTGCGGAAAAGCTTTGATGCTCCCGTTCGGGCAAAAGTCCCTTTTGTGCAAAACTTTTGCGCAAAAGGGCCAGTGTAGACAGCTGAGATTTGTTTTGCGCAAAAAAGCCCCGATCGCGAAAATGGTGATCGGGGCTTTTTTGCGCAAAAGGGTGTCTAGATTGGCCACGGACGCTTTTCCGTAAAAAGCGCTTTTGCGGAAAAGTGTCTGTGCCAATCTAGATGCTCTTTTTCCGAAAATGCTTTTAACGGAAAACTTTTCCGTTAAAAGCATTTTCGGAAAATCATGCCAGTCTAGACGTAGCCAGCATGTAGGGGATTTCTCTGTCAGCACAGAACCATTTAAAATGTTAAAAATGGATTACTTTGGAAAGTTGAGGATAATTCAATATAATTTACCCAGAAACTAATTTACACATAGTTGTGCCACTCCAAAAGCAGTTCAGGGAATTGTGGCTTCCTTCCATTCTTACCTCTTGCACTAGCACATAAGTAATTTACTGACGACTGTATTGCCAACAAATTACAACACACCCTTGATACCCTAGCTAGTTTGGCCAATATACTGAGGGGGTTGCAAAGCTATGTCCATTGTCCATCCTTCATACCAACCAGCTCTTGAGGGGAATTAGAAAGCTTCCATTTATTCATATGCACCCAGACAAACAGTCCAGGAACCTGTAAGAGGATGAGTGGGTTCTTACTTTCCTTATGTCCTAAGTCAAAATCAAGTCCCTAATGTTGGAATAGTGATTTTTAATTCAATATTATTTTTCAAAGTTGAAAGTAAAGTTAACTTTATCAAAGTAAATTCATGGAGCCAATTTCTGCCAGTAAAAGAATCAATGCTGTGCTAAATGTACTCAGTGGGAGCCGCACAAAGGATGAAGGATAAAGTTTAGGCTATGATGTTCCCTGTGGCTCACACTTCTTCACAAATAGTTTATATTTTTCTGGTATAAAACTCTTTAGGAGATATTAAAATACTTACTGTAACCCTAATTTCTAATGCAGTGCTGAAAGCTACATTAGTGACCCTTTATTTATTTTTAATTTCATTAGAAAAGTAACATTCGTCATTTTAAAAAAATCACTAAGTACAGAAAAATGTATGATATATGAGGTAATCCACATTTTTCTTAGTGTTTGTCTGCCCTCTAGTGGTTAAATGGAACAAATAACTTCTTTTTAACTGTATTTAGAATTCCTGATCCTATTGGCTAAGAATGACACAAATGCTATTATTTTTATGATTTTGTCTTCCCTGCCTCAAACCACGACCTACTGGTCTCATTTCATTCTTTGGAGAATTAGCTCTTTGGATCCAGGACCATTATTTTCTACATGTTTACCAATGTTCCCTCTAATATTTTCTATCATGTGTGGGAAAAAAATCATGTGCACCGAATCATATGTGGATGTGCATCAGCAGTAGAAACACATACTGCCAGCTGTGGGAGGCTGTGGGCACTCTGCTAATCAGATGGGTGGTATTCAGTCTCTTCTGGGTGGCCACCCAAGCACCCACCTTACGTGAACCCTGATGCCTACCATAATTGGACTCAGATTCAGTAGGCCTCTGGATGCAACCATAATATAACTAATACTTACCTCCGGTTAATATTTTTTTCTTCTCACAAAACTGCAGCTCAAAATATTTTATAAAACGGCTAGACAAATCATTCAGGGTTGTTTTAGCATGTCCAAAAGCCTCCAAGATACAGTTGATCTGCAATACAATATAAAGGTAATGAAGTGACAATATGACAGGAAGTAAACAAGAAATAGTTTCAGTGGGCTTCAGTGGCAACTAAGGGTGCACAGAACTTGGAATCAGGCCATTTATTCGTAAGTCTAAATAGCACTTTAATTTCTGAAACTCTGCCAAGATGCACAGAGAAATAAGGAGGACTCCAAGGACAAAACCTTTGTAAGGGTACATTTTAACAGCAGTGCTACTTCGGGATACTTCCGGTATCCTGAAATATCATTGTTCACGTCTTCACAGCGTGCCTTTTATTTCGAAAAAGCTTTCAAAGTAATGGGCACGCTATTCTGACATCCCAGTAAACCTTGTTTCACGAAGCATAATGGAGCAGTCAACAAAGGCTTCCCTTGTCAACCGATCTGCTTCTTGACTCGCTCACTGTGCTGCCGATCAGCTGAGCCGGCATAGCGCGGCGGCCATGTTTATTTTAATGATGCCAGGGATATTTAAATCCCAGCTTCTTCAACTATGTCGGGTAGCCTAGTTTACATGCCTCTATCGGCAGAGGCATGTAGTCTAGACATACCCTAAAAGTCATAGACTCAGTAAAGACATCTGATTATGGCTCATTATAACAATCTGTAACTGTATAATACTCCTTTGTTCTAGGACTGCAGAGATATTAATGGCCCTCTTCACCCTGAATGGTCTTTTGCAACATGTGTTAATTCCTTATGCTTAATAATCTGTTCAACTTTGAGTTAACTGTGACACCCTGAGGACCTTTCCCAGACCTGAAGAAGAGCACCCCATAAACTCAAAAGCTTGTCTCTCTCACCAAAAGAAATTGTTCCAATAAAAGGTATTGCCTCAATAAAAGGTGGTCTCTCTTTAATATCCAGACACCAGCAAGGCTAAAATGACACTGCAAAAAAAACCTATGTTGGCAGAGAATGGTAGAGGTCAGAAGGTGAAGCCACATCCTTGAAATTAAAAATCAGAGGTTTTGACCATCACTTACCCTACACTAACAGAACTCCATTCTGTCAGGTTCTCTGATGCTGGTATCTGCAGGCAGTGGCTTCCTGATGCTTAGTCCAGCTGCATGCCAGCTGAGGCCATGACATACTTTACAGCAGCTTCAGAGCTGATCTAAAGAACACTAGCAGGCTATGACTCTCCATGCAGTAATATTCCAGCAATGTCTCTTCCACCCCTGCCAGAGTTGCTTGGGAGCTGCAATAGGGATCCTACAGAAAGCAGCTATGCTGGCTGTGTACTAGTTGGGTCTCTCTCCAGATGGGGAAACCTAGCAGTTTTATAGGTCTGTGCACCATTAAACTATCTCAAAGGTTCTGGAGGCTTATTGACATCAAACAGAGTTTCTCCTGATTTACACTTCAGTAAGACAGAGATGAATTCAGCTCAGCATTTTTTGGCAGCTCCCTCTATGAATGCAGTTTCTTGGTTCAAGTTAGGCAAACCGTTAAAAAAAATATCGTGCAGAGAGAAAGTAAATTTCACTCTCCTCTCACTCAAACAAATGACCAGTACAAATATAACGTACACATACCTATCTATGGTTTATCCTGTGCCATTTTTACATATTTTCATTTTTAAAAAAGTGTTACAATATCTTCCCATTTGGTTCTACAGGGATTTGTGCGACTCCCTGTGAATTTAGGTGATTACATAGAATCACAGAATGGTAGGACTAGAAGCAACTTAGAGAAGTCATCTAGTCCAGTTCCTTGCATTTATGGCAGAACTAAGTATCATCTAGACCAGGGATGAGCAACCATGATTAGTGGTTGGCCACATAAATGGTCCTCCTTCACCTCAGTGGGCGGCAGCACCCCCGGCCTGCTGGAGTTCTATCTGTGGCCCTATTCCCCCACCCCCATTCTGCACTCTTCCCACGAACCTCTCATCCATTGAGCACCAGAGTCCCTCACTGTTCCTCCCCCTCCCTCCCAAAACGTTTGAAGTGCACAAATTCCCTGATCCACACTCTGTCCCTCAGCTGATTTGTGGCCTTCCAGCTCTGGGAGGGAGGGGGAGGAGTAGAGTCAGAGCATGAAACAGGCAATGTGTGCACTCTGAAAGTGCTGGGAGGTAGGAAGCATAGGGAGTACGGGATTCCAATTTCCCAGTGTGCAAGAGGCGAACTGAGGAAGGGACAGCCAAGAAACAGACCCCAGTTTCTAAGGGTCGCAGGTGGAGCCCCAGTTGGCCACAGGTTGCCCGCCACTGATCCAAACCATCCCTTTGGTGTGGATTTTTGTAACTATACCGAGAGCCTGACTCAGGACTAATTTGCACCTTGCATTTTCATTTGCACCTGGGAAAGTTGGGTATAATGCTCTACTCTTCTGATATGGTAGCTTTTTTATACCCACTCTGTATAGCTATAAATTACTACACAAAAGTGCAACATTGTAGAAAATCATTCCCAGGAAATATTAGAATTTTAATTAGCTGTTTGTCCAGTAGATGGCAGCAGAAAATTGACTAATTTAGATCTGTCCATAACTTCAGTAGAATTATATCAAGGATGAATTTGGCCCAGTGAGAGTAATCCAGCATTATGCATAGGTGCAGCAGGTATGAATTTAGCTTACCAGTACTTCTTAAAAACAGTAAATTAAAATGAAAATCAAATTTACCCTTCTGTTACCACATCTATTCATTTATTTTTTATGGAAAGCATCTTAGCTGATCTGTAATGCACCAGCACAGTTATTGATAGAAGTTGAACCAATGACAGAGAATAAGTCAGTGTCAGGCACAGAATCCAAGTATCCTGACACCTGTATCAGATGATCCTTACCCATTGAACCAGGTAGTCATTTTCTCAGTTATTTGTTCTCTGATTCCTCCAGTTCTTCCTATTTATTATTTTTATCTGAACTTTAGGAAAGGAAAAGCCATAGAATAGATCATAAGTGAGTTAAAATGCAGGAGAAGGATTTATGGGCAGGACCCAGCTGGGGAAAATCAGCGAAGGTCCGCTGAAGTCTATGGAGTTATTATTCTGATTGCATTTAGCATAATGAACAAAAGCTTTGTTACTTGTATACAATTATCCTAATACAATATTAAACAGGAGAATTTAAACACACAAAACTGGAAAGTTACAGTTCCACTGTAACATTAAGACTGTTTCAGTAATCATCTATATTAAAGCATGTATTTTCAAAAATATCAACAGTGATCCAGACCTCTATGTTGTACAAGTGCAGTGTAATAAAGTTAACATTGTTCTGGGAACTTTACTATTTGAATTTCCAGACTGTGGCTTTGTTTGAATGTAAGATACCTGAAGTAAATTCAGCAGTGCTTATTTCAGCTTAATCAGATTTCAATACACAATTACTGAATATATAAATGCAGCTGTGTTTTCCAATAGCCAACCAGACATCAGTAAGTCTCTTAACTCATTGCTAGTGTGAAGGGATTGTGTGTGTATTTGTGTCAGTTTTACTTCTCCAGAGTTTAAAAAAACCCAACATGTGGTCCTTTAGCACCTTAGGGTATGTCTACACTTGCACCCTCTTTCGAGAGAGGGATGCAAATGAAGCCGGGATTTAAATATCCCGCACTTCATTTGCATATTCACATTATGGCGCTATTTCAAAATAACAGATGCTGTTAAGATGCGGTTATTTTGAGAGAAAACCCTTCTCTCAAAATAACCCTTATTCCTCATACAATGAGGTTTACCAGTTATTTTGACAGAAGGGTTTGCTCTCAAAATAACCACATCTTAACAGCGTCTGTTATTTCAAAATAGTGCTATTTCGAAATAGCTCCATAACGTGAATATGCAAATGAAGTGCGTGATATTTAAATCCTGGCTTCATTTGCAATTTTGAATGTCTTCATTTGCATCCCTGTCTTGAAAGAGGTTGCAAATGTAGACATACCCTAAGATGCTACAGGACCACTTTTTTTTTTTTTTTTTAAAGTTACAGACTAACACGGGTACTCCTCTGAGACTTTTTGCACCAGAGTTTGTCTGGATTGCAGAAAGAAAATACTATGTTTTGAATAACCCATGTGTCAATTTCAAATGCCATTACAATGAACTCCCTAAAAATTAGCCAAAATCTCATTTTTATTAAAGATCATGGATATGACATGTTTGAATTCCAAAATGATAATTTTAAGTTCAGTTTAAGTGGCGGTGGTAAGGAAGGGAGAGAATGAAAAGTTTTTAAAAAATCAGATCATACAGATATCAGAAATGACTGCATGAATTGGGTTAAAACATCTAAGATACTATTGCTATTATGATTTGCATTCCCATAGCACGTAGGAGCCCTCATCATAGATCAGGAACCCAATGTGTAGGGCACAGTAAAAACACAGTCTCTGGCAAAAAGAATTTACAATGTAAGAGAAGAGATAATGGATAGATACAGATAGATAAATGGGAGAGTATAAATAAACAATGAGATAATATGGGTCAATATAGTAGGCTGAGTCCAATACAGGAGATAAGACCAAGCATAAGTCATTCAGATAAAAAGATAATTTAGGAAACTATTATAAAAGTCCAAAAAAGAGTGACTTAAAGTGGAGTGTTCATCTGAAACTTAACCATAGTGCTCCTGCTGTAACATTTTATTGATCAGTGAATTACACTGTCCAACTGAATGAAAACTTTTTATTTAGTATTTACTGTCACAAAAATAATTTCTGCTTTTGGATAAAAGCAGCTAGTTCCCATGGTTTCCTGACTGAATTTGACCCAGTTATGGAAATTTGTTACAAAATTAAATTGAATTTTTACATCTTATGTTATACATTTATGTTACAGTTTTCAAATGAAGAGTCATTTAACTCTGCCCTAAGGCACACTTTTGCAATCCTGTTTGGTACAATGGCAAAATATGACTCAAAACATATAGAAATCATTTAGCTACATTTATAGCTAAAAATAAATGGATAACATCATTTTTAAAATGTAATGAACAAGTCTTATTAGAGGGATAAAATTAGATTTATTTTAAAGTGATCTAGATTAATGGGGTTTTGACATAGTTTGTAAATAAAAACAAATAATAATTTTGTAAATAAGGGACTGTTATGGTAGATCTATGCAGCAGGGCTTAACTCTAAATAAGCTATGCAAATTGAGCTACTTCAATTGTGTAACTTATTTTAAAATAGCTTATTTTGAAATAGAGAGAGTCTACACAGCACTTACTTTGAAATAAAGCACTCTTCCTCTGACTTCCTTTACTCCTCATATAATGAGGGTTTCAGGAGTTGGAGTAAGAAGTCCTCCAGCTTGCCAGTATTTTGACATTATTTCAAAATAACTGCCTGCTGTGTAGACACGGACTGCTGTAAATTATTTCAAAATAATGCTAGTTATTTTGAAATAATGTTGCTGTGTAGATGTACCCTTAGTCTAGGTCTAGACCGCAGCATTTTTGTGGAAAAAGCTACGCAAAATGCACTCTGCATTTTGCATAGTTTTTTCCACTTTTTTTTGGAAGAGGCTTTTCTGCCATTTGACCCAGTCTATGTAGTGGTCAGTTGCGGAAGAACTTTGTACATGTTAGTTTAGGGGTGGTGAGGCCTGCATTCTTTCCCCCCTTTTCCCTATATCTGATGTGCCAGAAGCAAGTCTTTGGGAACATACGCCACTTAAGATAAGCATTGTTGCCAGTATAGCAAGAACAAGTATGAGATAAGGGTAAAGGGCAAGAACTGCATAAACAATTCTGTTTACCCTAATGTACTGATCACGTAAACAGGGCCAAAGAACAAGAAGATCCAGATCAGAACCAGATTGATAACTAACAGCTAAGACCTACATCAGCACTAATGAGTAAGCCCTGGAAATTTCCAAACTGTCAAACAAGGCAGGAAAGCTATATTTAAGGCTGCCTCAGAGCCTAGCAAATTGGACTTCAGTGATGGGCTTTGGGTACTGGTGCCTTGGAAGCTGAGACAACCTCCCACTGCGTCTGCAGCCTACGTGGGGTCTCAGGCTTGCAGGAAGGGACGTAAGATATGCCGTTTCTTTGTTATATTGTTCTTCCATTTATGGGGCACAGCTGTTAGCTGTCAAGAAATAAACTACTTGTGTTTGACAGATACCTGTGTAGCGTCCTTTGTACTTTGGGAACCCAGTGTCGGACCTGAGACTTACTCTTGCCGACTACAGTCTAGATGGGGCCAAATGGTGGAAAAGCCTCCTCTTTCGGTGGCGCCCTTATGTGTCATGAAACGAGGTATACAGGGCTCCCCTAAAGAGCACATTTGCTCTTCTGCAAAAAGTAGTGGAAGAGCAAACGCGTTCTTTGGACATGCAGGGTTTTTGCGGGATACCTAGAGTATCCCGCAAAAACCCTGTAGTCTAGACATAGCCTTAGAGAAAAGGAATGAGAGTATCTTATGTATCATTGAGACATAGTGATTTCTTTTAAACCTTTCCAATATTTTCTCCTAGGAGTTTACTCCAGAAATTACAGTATTTTTTGTACTCACCTTAAGGAACACCAACAGAGAGAAGAGGGGTGAGGAAGCTCAAAAACTTGTCTCTTTCACCAAAAGAAGTTGTTCCAATAAAACATATAACCTCACCCACGTTGTCTGTCATGCTATGTGTAGACTGCAAAGTTTTTTCTGGGATACCGGAAAGCTCTGCCGTGTCCACTTTTTCGGAAAAAAAAAGCAGGTGCATTCTTTCAGCATTCCTCTTGGTGAGAGGAATAAGGGATGCTCTGAAAGAGGAGATTTTTCCACATTTTTTTCCAAAATTAGATGGACCAAATTTCGGAAAAGCCTCTTCCGAAAAAAAGCGCAGAAAAGTGCAATTTGCTTATCTTTTTCCCCCATAAAACTCTGCAGTCTAGACATAGTATCAGTGGGACCAACACTGCGCCAACATCATACATATAAGGAACACCACAAACACAGACATTAAACTACATAGTTATCAAAATCCACTGGAATATTTTTAAGGGTAAATACTGTACCATAGACATTTCCTATACTTAGAAGAAAGGATGAAAATCAAAATGACCAAAAAAAGTATCAACAAAGCTAATTTCCCCAAGTTAGCCCAATCTCTTCAGCACAACGTGGTTTTGATCCTGTTCCTATTCAAGTCTGTGGAAAAAAATCCCATTGACTGGAATATGCTAAACCACAAGAAACCTTTCTTCTGTTTTATGAAAAACACCTAAAATATTTCAAGACTTAGGGCAGAATCAAGCCTTAAGTCAGCATGTCTGTGGAATTCATAATTTCCCTCTAAATAAAAATATCTTTCTTTGGCCAAAATACATATTCATGCCAAGTTCTGAAACAGCTCAAAATGCTACTTACATGTTTTATCTTTGAATCAAAGGTACACCTGCTGGAACTGGATCTACATGTCAGATGTTTCACTATTTGTTTGCAAGCTTCAGTTTTCCCAGAACCACTTTCTCCACTGCAGAAAGGAGAGAAGGGAAAAAAAGGCCACTGTTTAATTTTTTGTGTCACAGTTTTATACATTACATTATTTACAGCCTTTTTATTCCTAATGGAGTGGATACTCAAGACAAATGTTAATTCCTAACTGAGGGATTATTAGGAAATAATATTATTATTAAATAATATGAATATTAAATAATCATGAAAACAACATAAAAGACAAACTGACTTATAATCTATGATTTTGCACAACCACAGGTTGTTCCCAGATTAGCACAGAGGCAATCAAAAGTTATAGTTTTTATCCTCTGTAGTGTCCTAATAGCAAATCTGTAACTTTGCCTTTTAATGAGCCCAAAAAAGAAAGAGGTCATACCAATTCTAAGTTATCTGGTGCTTTCTGTTTGAGGGATGGGAGTGGCAAAGATGAGAAGAAGAGAAAGAGATGGAAAATTACAAAGAGAATGAGGCATGGCAGAGAAAGAGAATGAAAAGATAGCACAGCCCAAAGTTGGCTGACATATGGCACTTTGACATGTCAGCAATTTTCCTTTTGTTGTGTTAGACTTCTCTGTATGGAAGATACAAAGTAAAATTTACAAGCTCCCCAAACTCTGAAGTGCTGCATACTCAGAATTCAAAGATTATGAATTTTGTTTAATTTCTTTCCTTGCACATGGACAGGAATAAACAAAGAATTAGAGGAATGGAGTGGGCAAAGAAAACAGATAAAGGAAAGTAGGAACAAGAAAATGGAGAGGAAACAGAACAAAAGGGAAGAGAAAGTGACATCACACCGCAAGATCCTGTAAACCTCATTTTTTGAGGAATAAGATCTTGTGCAAAAGGGTTTTTTCCCGAAAAATGGCCCCGTGTACACTGCAGGTTTTTTCGCAAAAACCTCTTCTGCAAAAAGGATTGGAAGAGACTATGCAAATGAGAGCACGAGATTTACTAATGAGTGCTTCATTTGCATTGCCTCTTCTGCAAAAAACAAACAGTGTAGATGTAGCCTAAGTGTAAGATTAGAGATAACAGGGAAATACAATTAAGAGACATGTGTTTATGTCTATCCACTTACCTCAACTTGAATAACCATGAGAGAGTTTAATTAGCTAGTTCTATCGAATGTAGGTATTTACATGCCCCCTAGTACCATAGTAGAAGACAGCCCCAGAACCTATAAAGTATTTATCATCACTATAAACCCGTTAAAATTACTTCTATCCCCCTTTTAAAGATGGGGAACTGAGGCGCAGAACAAACTTGCTCAGTCACCCAAGAAGTCTGCCAGAGCAGGGACTTCAATCCATGTCCTGGATTGCTGATGGTGGGGAGCAGAGGGGCCAGCTTCCCCAGGTCCTGGCAATTTAAAAGGGCCAAAGCTCCAAGCAGCTACCGTGGCTGCAGCAGCAGACAGACTCTGGACCCTTTAAATCACCAACAGAGCCCCACGCAGAGTGGTCTGGGAGGCCTGAGAGCTGGCTGTGGGATCCTAGATCCTCACCCTTTCTGCCCAAGACCCTGCCCCTTAATGGGGCCTGGAGTTGCCCACCTCTTCACCTTGCCTAGGGCCTGGCAGTCTGTTGCCACTCCTGCTCGTTTCTTCCAACCCAAGTCCTAAGCTACGTCTGACCCACTGGACAATCCTTTCTCAGGCGGCGTCTACACTGCAGAGTTTTTGCGCAAAAACTCATGAAGCGTCCACACCTCAAGCGTGGTTTTGTGCAAGAAAATGTACAGACCAGAGGGGGGGTTGCGGTGTAGGTATTCCTCTTTCTACGAGGAATAACTCCTTTTTGCACAAGAGTTATTGCGCAAAAAGGTGTGTGTGGATGGGCAGCAGGGTTTTTTTGCACAAAAACAGCCTATTGAAAGAAGCACAGGAGCCCTGGTGACCATTCTGTTAATGGCAATCAGAGCTTTCTTGCGAGAAAGTGTTCATGCAGTCTGGATGCTCTCTTGCGCAAAAGCTCATTGCTTTTCCGATGCGCTTTTTGCAGTGCGCAAGAAGCCTGCAGTATAGATGTAGCCACAGATTCAGTTTGATAAAGTTAAAAAAAAATTGGATTGTGGACAAATCTTTGTTATTAAAGATGCAAATGAATGAAGCTGACATTTTCCCAACAAAATGAATAATGCTTATGTTAAATTAAATATCTTCTTTCACACCATTATGTTGCAGTATATGAGGAAGATGAGTAAATAAGAATAAATCAATTGAAGGGAAAAAACAGAAAGGAAACCTTGTCTGCAGAGTCCATAGGGAAACATTTCAAAGGCATGAGTTATAAATCATTCAATAAAAAGACAGATTTTCACCTGAGAATAAAGCATTGAGGACGTCGCTCTTGGAAAAGCACGTGGTAAGCCCTTTCAGCACAGGAGAATATATGTGGGGGAAGTGAGGAACATCGTTTGCCAGAGTCACTTAGATAAAGCTGGGTGACCTGAAACATAACTGAACATTAACAAAAGCAGCAAATTCTAAACAAATATTGTTTCATCTCTTCAATAAGGGGCTTTCTTAAGGCTCACTATGCATTATAAACAAACCATGTGGGTACCTTCAACTATTTGTAAAGCATTTCATTGAAGTAATAAATATATCAATGGCATCACAAGAGTTCGGTTTAAGATACACTATTTTCATACTTAATTATAATAATGGTGACTAATTATGCAGATTTGTCCAATTTAAAAAAGCAGATAATATATTGTTATATTATTTATACTTCCTATGATAATACTTCAATGTCCTGATTTTAAAATATTAAATACAAATAGCATAGCTGCCCTCTGAAATAATAAGACAGATCAATTAAATCAGGTTACATGCTAATTAATTTATTATATGACACAGCAGTCTCCCAGTAATTCTTTATTTGCAATTTAGAAACACTTCTGTAATACACATAATTAGCAACATGCTCCACTCTCATTGGCTAAAAATGGCAAAAATCAGTTATCCTACTGTTAGCCTACATTCCTTTGAGACAGACCTGACATTTAAGGTCTGTTAATTAATTAGAATCACAGCCTTCAGCAAAATTGGTTTGTAAATATCTATAGTTTGGCTCATTTAAAAAATGCTGACCCTGAAGTAACTATTATTGTTATTCAATAACGAGCTCTCTATATGAGATGAGAACACACAGAGCTACTTACATAGTCTAGAAAGTGAATATTTGCATATATACGCTGTTTCTTTTTGTCATGAATAGCAGAATATTTCAACAAGCTACAAATCACTGACTCAGTCCTTCGAAAACTTAACATACATGACTAGTCCCATTGAACTTATCTGTTAAATATTGCAAGGTCGGATTCCTGATTAATAATTCACTTTTCATTATTGAATGCTAACATTGATACTTCACACTGACAATCTCAAATGACTGGGCTAATCTGGAATATGACATGTAAAACATAATGTGAATTAATGTTGTGCCCACACTGCAAGTGTACCAATGTTTTGATACTGAAATGGCCGACAGTATATATATATAAATCGATTGGATGTCATAAAATTAGTAAAACAAGAGTTTTGACCAGGCCCCATTGAGCCATTGCTTTTAAGTACCTTTTTTTTCTTGGTACTTAAACCATCTATGAAAGAAGTATTATTCTGCTAGTTGCCACGTCTAGCATGATTGCTATTTCACACTAGTAGCACTCAAGAAGAACAAAGCAATAGGCAACATAATAAAACAAAATAAAAACATTTATGGCCTGAAGGCTACTAACGCAAAATTCAAACAAGATGTTTCTAATATGAAAAGAACAGAGGCATTTCTTATTTACTTAGGATTCCAGATATTCGATATGGACGAAACTCCACTGAAGTAGATCTACATCATAACATTTTTAGAAAAAAAATGCTTACCATAGTGGAATAAATTGGAAGTTCTTTAAATGGATTCACAAGCAACAGTATATCTCCAACATAGGTCTGGAAAAAATATAAAAGTGTTTTATTAAGTGATAAATTAGATCTTTCAGGAAGTCAATGAATTTCTTCCAGAAAAGCACCTTAAGTCCAGCAATAAAGAAATGAATTATAAGTTCATACTTTCACATTCCAGAGCCTTTTAAATTCCTGCTCTTAAAAACTAAGATCCAAATTTACAATTCATGCCTTTAGTAATTAACACTAAGTGCTTCATAAGGTAAAATGATTAACAAAAGAATTGAATTGTGCATATTATTCTAAGATGACTTATTAAATATATGTGTAATTCACCATTTTTTAAACTTAGCAAAACGAATGAAGTTCGGACCACACAACCCATCATCTTATTGTGGGATAGACCGGATTAGTAATGCTAGCAGAATTAGATAAACTGAATAGCTATTTAAAAAGCTGTTACTAGGATAAGAGACAACAAACTACATAATTATAGTACAAACTTTACATCTATGAATAAAATTCAGAATATGGGCTCCACTGAAGGCAAAAACAAAATTCCCATTGTCTAAAAAGGGCCAGGATTACACCTGCAACATTAGAACACACACTACTACATGAATGCATTGAGATGCATTCTCTAGTATATCCTGACTGCTTGGTGCCTTACTTTCTACTCACCTCTCAATGGACTAGAACTAATGTATCCACATATCTCCACACAATTCCTGGCAAAGGAGGTATGGTCAGGTTTTTTATTTAATGGATTGCCATATCAGCTCTTTGAGGCCACAAACAGCAGTAAAGGATACACTAGCCTGTATTAGAGAGCAAGGGTGGCCCTAGACTAGCTGCCAGCAACTGGCGCCCTAGGTGAACCATGCAATCAGCACCCCCACCTCCAAACCCCTCAACGATATTGCGCCACCATTTGGTGCCCCATTTAACTTGGCGCCCTAGGCGACCGCCTAGTTCGCCTATATGGATGGGCCGCCTCTGCTAGAGAGCAGTCCAGTGATGGGATGGTCTCAGGAACAAGAATATATAAAGGTGACTTTAAGCCACCTTTCCCACCCATCTCTATCCCAGATTTTATTTATTAAAAATTGCCTAGCACATGGAATCTGGGACCACTGATTTCCTAGAATGGAATTTCATTTTTAACCTTGTTCATACATGAGAAAAGTTGAAGAGTAGTTTCTACTACTACTACTACTACAAACCTAACAGCAAGACAACTGAAACACATATTGGCCCCAATTATTGTTTTAACACTAAGCACTATAGAAAAATAAAAATGAAAACTGAAGAATTGTTTGGTGGCAAGTGTTTTTCTAATTGGTTTATAAAATTGTAACACCATGAGTTGCTTTGTCAAACTGATGACGGACATGATAGCTGTGGTTGTTGAGGAAAAGTAAAGTTTAGTACATTTTTTCCCAGGGTGCATCTATACAGCACACTGAACTCGAAATAAGATACACATCCCTTATCCCTAATGCAAGAAGGTTTACAAGGATAGCAAAATAGCACATCCATTATTTCAAAAAATATTTCAAAAATAATGAGCAGCTTGTGTAGACATGAGGTCACTATTTTGGGATACCCCCATATGCTAAAAGTAATGTGAACTTCTTTTGTTGGATTTACATTGTAGTAGAACAGAAATAAGTGTTTTCAACATGTTCTTAATTAAATAATTCAGTTATTACTGTGCTTCTAAAACATTCTGTCCACAAACACTGACTTAATTAAAGAAAAATGCTTCACATGTGGTGATTAAAACAAAGTAGCAAAATAAAACAAAGCAAACAAAAATAAAACACTAATAAGACAAAGAAAACAAACAAAAGGCCTAGGAAAGAATATTCCTCTACTACAGTCTCTTGTGTGTTTTGTGTTTTCTCCTGGTAAAAAGGACCATGTTGTGTTCTGTGTTTTATACAGCACTACAATCTCTGCATTTTGTTTTAGTTCAGAATGCTTTATTTTTGTATTATATATGTATATATTCAGGGCTTGACAAACGGCAGCGAAAACTGCTCGCCAGACCCGCACTGTGCATGCGCAAGAGCCACATTGTGCATGTGCGCGCTGCCAGTAAACGGGGCGCACGGCTGAAATCTACCCGCCATAGGCGAGTAGGTTCTATACTTTGTCGAGCCCTGTATATATTATACAAAAATAAAGTGTTCTGAACTAAAACGAAATGCAGAGATTATATATGTATATATATAATTGTTTATTTTCGTGTGGGTGTCCTGTCAGTTAAGGGTAGGAATGAGCCACACAGACAGCTTGAGGAAGGTAGCCTTCTGCATGCAGAAGTTCTGTAGCCACTCCTGGTCATCCCATCCCTGCAGGACGATGAGGTCCCACCTGTCCGAACTCGTCTCCTAGTGCCAGAAGTGGCATTCTGTGGTGTCCAGGGGATTGAAGTGCATGTGCAGCAGCAGAAGTGCCAGTACATGAATGAGAAGGATCTGCAGTCCACGTGGGGTTCATCCTGCAGGTCCTGGTCCTGGGCCCACTGGAGTAACATGTGGGCAGTTTGGTAGTACTGCACCATGAGGTGCAGCACAAGGCCCATGAGCCTGGCACTGCTTTGCAGGAGCTTTGGCTCCATGGTGTGAGAGCTGTGCCATCTGCAAGAGCAACTAGAGCACAAGAAGGCATGTGCCCACTGCATCACTTGTGTGTCCCACGAGGCAGTGGTGGAGTGGTGTGTGGGACACAGCCGTAGAGAGAAGCCCTTGAAAGCATGTGTCACAGCTTGTCTGACCAAGCAGCCACCGTACTGGTGCCCTTCCCAGACTGCTTCCGGGGGCCCTAAGTCCAAGGCAGGCTCCAATCAGTGTGGATGTACCATTTCAGACTTATTCTAACTAATTTGCTTCCCTGTAGTGGGGACACATTATTTTGATTTTGTTAAATGGGGCATTATTATGTTGATTTTAGTCATTTTGAAATATTTCCTAGTGTAGACATGCCCCCTGGGTCAGGCATAGGAGTGTATAAGGCATCTGTCAAACACAAAAGTAGGCAGCACTGACCTGGGAGCAGAGACTATGCTGAGTTAGCATATCCTCTGAGCAGCAATCACAGATGGGACTTCTGTGTTGCAACAATAAAATAAAATCTACCCATCTGCACATCCGCTCCGCCCTACTCCACCTTGAGGAGGAGATATACAATAAAACCTCCCACTCTCAGAATGAAGCCCCATTTAGATTCCCTTTTGGATAAGGCAGATATAGTTTATTCCTCTCAGAAACAGGTTCAGAGAGCGTGGTAGTATGTGCGCTGTGGTGAAAAAGATCTGGGTTTGTAAATGGCCTCCAGGGTCTTTTTTCCTTCTGAGATGGTAGAACCCCAGGAAATAATGGATGAGAGGTTGTTGGGGTTTTTTTCCAGTTCTGTTGGGGATAGCTACTCATTGCACAAACAGCTGCTGTCAATCAGTCAACCAGAAGAGCACTGATCAATGGTTCTGAGAAGACTAGTGTGCTCTGGAACAAACCCAAAATATTTAATCAGGCCAGAATGAGAAACAAGAGTAGAGAGGCCTGAGAACCCCAGGTCAATCCTGAGAATGAGATGTCAGGTGAACAATTTTAAGAGTAAACAAACACTTAGCCCTGATTTTCATAGATGCTGAGCATCTGTAGCTCTCATTGACTTAAGTCAGATTTGTGCATGCTCAGTACCTCTGAAAATGACATAAAATGGAGGCTACACAGAAAATAAAAAGGCATGAACATAAATATAGTCTTTACATCCAAACAGCATTGTCATAGCACTATCATAGTACTCATAATGTAGCTCCCGTATTTAATTTCAGATGATTTTACAGTAGTTTGTTGTTTGTGATAGTTGTTTGTTGTTTGTGAATCTGCATTTTGCTTGTCTAACCACTCTCTGTTAATTCATTATATTAAGGCAGATTCACACATTTCAAATTTACATACAAATTACCTAATCAGCTGTTCAATAGCTAAAAAAAGGGTATGTAGCTATGAACAGGAATGCCAGATGTAGGTTTTACCTTTGAAATAATCTACGCCTGACTGGACTCTCCCTCTGTTTAACATGGCAAGAACAGGAAAATCTATTGCATGTAAATAATCTAGTAATTATTGTAGTGTGTCTAAATCATTAACATAACAATATCAAGATAATTATTCATGTAAATTACAGGAAAAAAGTAACAGGAAATCAAATGTTATATACTGATTTTTATTCCATTCCAGTTATTGCTATCAGAAACCTGCATGAAAATGCTTACATAAAGTTAAAGACAGAAATCTCTTGGTACAGGTTGAATCTATCTAGTTTGGCACCCTGGGAACTTGACCAGTTCCAAACCAGAGAATTTTCCAGACCATGGGAGGTCAATATTGTCTAGCAGCATTACCAACACTTTCAAAGCTTACTGTACTGTTAGAGGACATTTAGGGATAAATTAGAGGTAAATAACAGCACAGGACACTGAGAGCTAGGATTGTGGTTATAAATAAACTTTAAGGGACCTTGGGAAAGTTGGCCACACACATGAAAAATGGACATCCAGCTAACTAAAATCATTCATATACATATAGGCTTACCTGTGCGTATTCATTGTCTTTTTTTTTCCTAATTTTACAATTAAAAATTTGATTATTGTAGATTTAACATACACATACTCATACACTCAACTTAATATTGGCCATTCTAGTGTCTGGCAATTCTGTTTAGCTGGAATTAATAATAGTCCAATCCTATTTTCTTTAATTGCTCATCAACTTGAAAGTTGACTGTAGGTAAGTGAATAAAAACAGTGGAGAAAGCAGTTTCAAAGCCACTCACATATATCTGATTGTTACTGAAACGTTTCTGAATCTCATAGAGAAGGCTGCTGTCTGTTAGCTCACTCAGAGTAGACAAGTCATCATTTGGTGCTGGAGGCATTAACTTGACCTGGAAAATACAAATAATACATTCAAATAATCTAACTTCATAGCTGCTCACTCTTCAGTGTAATACCCTAATTTCAATTATAAGCTCCAAATGCTATAATTAATATACATGTTTATTGTGCATTAGTAAATCAGAAAGATATCCATAATTTCCCAGTCACTCTTAATCCTTTACATTAAGTAATAGAAGTAAATTAGAAAGATTATCATTTTTAAAGCACATATTCTGCACTAGTTTAATGAGGACATAAGTATATGGAAATGTACAAGTATGCTGTTTGCAATCCCTAAACCTGACAAGACTCCAAGTTCAAGTGGAAGTCTCCTGCTCTCTTCATTAACTATTTCTAATGTAAGGTGATCGAGAGTTGAAAAGTTAATGCACTTGTAAATCACATATTGGCCACTAAACAGAACTCCCAGCCCCAGAACCCTCAGCTCCTTCTCAGCATATGGAAGTTAATATGCTATTGTAATTCAGCTGCACAGAACATAACAGAGGAAACTGAGTGTGATAGATATGAGACTTAAATTGTCATTAGGTGTGGAAGGTGCTCAACATCTAATATATGAATCATAACATTTTATTTTTTTTATACCACAGTAGCACCAAATATGCTTGGTGCTTTCCAAACACAGGAGAAAAGAAGCCTAAATAGTGTACAATCTAAATATTATAGAAACAAAATCTGTTACCAGAAAGAAAATTACTTATATGTTGTACAAGTACAATAAATCAACTATAAAAGAACTGCTATGAAATAGAATGAAAACACTGTGCAGTGAGATCTACTATGTTGAGAGTGCAGACTGACTCATGGTCAATATCAGCAACTCAGTGTTTATAAAACCAGATTATAGTCACCTAGAAGAAGCCTGTTTGAAGTGAACAACTGGCAAATCCCCATTTTAATAAAAATAAAATAGCATTCTAAATGTTATTTCATCAGTAATTGACCAATGTGATCAGTGCAGGAACATTGAGGGTCCAAGCTTGAAGTTAGTGGTGGTTTTGCCAATTATTTTAATAGGTGCAGTGTCTGTCCTGGGAGTCCAGAGATCTGGGTTCTTTATCTAAATTTGTCACTGATTCATTGGGTAACTTTGAGTAAATCAATTAACCTGTGTGTCTCTAAATCTGTGAAAGGGACCAAATGGTACCTTTGTTAAGTGCTGTGAAATGATTGACCAAAGAGGTACTTTGATTCTTTCTTTCTTTCTTTCTTTCTTTCTTTCTTTCTTTCTTTCTTTCTTTCTTTCTTTCTTTCTTTCTTTCTTTCTTTCTTTCTTTCGCAGGAATAATCAGACACTGAGACCACCAAAAGGAGTAGCAGGGGGTGGGGGAGGAATGGGGCATCAATCAAAGTAAGTAGGAACAATTCATAACAGATTTAAGAGATACACACAAAGAGTTATTGAAAGTATTCAGCCTTCATCTTTATGCCAAACAAACAAAAATCCACACAACTAGCCATTATGGTATTAGACAGAATCCTACTGGGCCTTTCTATTTAAATAGTTTGCCCACTTTACTCAAAAACAATATATCTGTTGGTATAAAACAAATGAACATAAACATATAGCCCTTCTCTAGTATCTCAATTTCAGAATTGTAGAATATCAATTATATAACTTTTTACACTTCAGTTCACCCTAAAGTTTCTCAGAGCCTCAAGATTTGTGTGAAGAATGACAGCTCTCAGGGCATGAGCACAAAAAGGAGTGACAGTTCTCTAAGTCAGAATTTAATAACAAAAAAGCTTTTTCTTTTTTTTTCTTTATACATTGTCATTACTGCTTGCCTGGATCAAGACATGCCACTTATGAAAATTGTTCTAACAAATCAAACTGTTATGCTTTTAGATATCATACTGCATAATCGCATGCAGTACATACAAATGACTTAGAGTGAACTGCTCTATTCAGTTCCTGGTTAGTTCCACAACCAGTCCTATTATTGACTTCATTAAAGTCCAGGGCTCTATTCCTAATGAATAGTCACCAATTTAAATCATACACTTGACAGAAACCACAATCAAAGGAAAACAAAACCAAAAACATCCCCCTGATAAATGTTAAATAGCAAATATTAAAGGCCAAAAGAAAATCGGTATTGAGGAAAATTTAATTACAAATTATTTTTTATCATTTCCTAAAATCAAACTACTTAAATTACAGAACTCACAAATAAAAGTATTCATATCCATTTAGCTGTATGTGTGCTATATGACAACTGTGTAAAATTACTAAAGAACGTAAAACTGAAGAAAAATGCATAGATTCACAGTCATTTCTGAGTAAAATCTTATAATTTGAACTTACCTGCTGGTTTACACTAGCAGGTAAGTTCAAATTAAGATATGCAACTTCAGCTATGTTATTTGTGTAGCTAAAAACCAAGTATTTTAACTTGAATTTTAGTGCCATCCACATTCTCCCTCCGACTTCCTTTACTCCTCGTAGAGTAGGGACTACCTGCATCGATGGGAGCCCCTTCACAGTTCGAATTAGCATGTCTTCACTAGACCCACTAATTCAAACCCAGGAAGATTTACTCAATCTTATCTGAAGTGTAGACCTGGGCAATGAGACCCCAGTAATGAATCCATTGCCTTTCAGTTAAACATTGACTGTAGAAACAATTCTGTGTAAAGGGAAATGCATAATATGTAGGCCCTTTGACTAGCCCTGGGAGAGTTTATGATTCAAAGATTCACAGTTCTTCCCCTGCTTTGCAACTCGATGGTGAGATGGAGTGAGGAGTGGGATAATTTATAGCCACCCTCAAAATGTCGCTTAATTCCCAGCATACCACACACTAGCTCTGTAGAATGACAGGTCACAAAGCCATGCCTCTATCCGCCCTATTGCACCTTGGGTAGCATACAGCAGCATGTCAGTAACCACTTTGGGACTGGTATCACTCTGGTTCCTCACCATTTCCCCTCCATTCTTCAGAATAAAATTGTATGCAACAGGCACTAATCTAAATTTCAACATCAACTGATAAGAAACTAAACTTTTCCCACACTAATTTATCCCATTTTTATCAGTATCAGTAGCAGGCAATAAATACTGACCAAAAAAGGTCTCTACTCATAGGTTACCTCTAAACCACACACCTTTTGTGATAGCATATAGGGTAAGCGTAGCCACACAGAGCAATGAAAAGTAAACTGCAGCCACACTGTGGTATGTAGCTATGCATAACAGTAAAAGGCTCTGAAAGGGGAAGCAGCTGGCTCCAGCAGCAGGGTGGCAGCGAAACACAGCATTGTTAAAAACAGCAGTGCAGAGGGGGAAGCACTGCTTGGGCATGCAGAGAGCCTTGTATGGGGCAGGGTGGGGGGAAACAGTTCGTACAGTGGGGTGGTGGGAGACATTGAACCAAACTGCAAATTCTGCATGAGATGGAAATCACTTCAAGCCAGGGGGCAGAAGCGACTGGTGAGGAAAAACATGAGGGGGGGAGGGCACAAGCCATGTGATTGGCTACCCCCCACATGACTCCTCGCGCCAACCCTAGCCTAGGGGAAGGTCAGGACAATTCCTCCATCCCAGAACCTGCCCCTACTGTTCCTGCTCCTCCCTCTCCCTGCCTCTTCCACAGCGTTGCAGCACCTCTTCCCCCAAGTCACTCCCAGAAACACCACTAGCAGGGGCCTAGCACCAGCAGACAGATCACCTCCCCTCACACACTCATTGGCAGCAGTAGGGGCTGGGGAAGCGGAATGATGCAGCCACAGCCCGCTCTGCTCCCTCCACTGCTGGCCGTGTCACTCTGCTTCTTGCCAGTGAGTGCGAGAGGGGTAGTCTTGCTGCTCCCCCAATGATGTGTCCAGCAGCCAGAGGAGCAAAGCTGAATTGTTCTGCTTTCCCCACCACTGCCAGTGAAAGCAGGAGGCCCTACCCCTGCTGTGGTTGCCAGGCACCCCGGTATTTCCCCAGGCCACACACAGGCTCTGGCATCTTGCCCCACCTGCTCATGGTATTTGTAGGGCCAAATGTGGTCTGGGTAGGCTAGGTAACCCAGGATACAGGTGTGTCATTACACACATAAGCAGTTCCGCACCATCTACACTGCTATTTATACCCTCGCTAGGAAGCATATAGTACATGTACTCACTTGGGCTACATCTAGACTGCACACCTTTTTCAACAGAGGCTTTTTTGACAGTATCTTTTGATAAAGTCTCTGTCGAAAAAGAGCATCTAGACAACAAGGTTTTTTGAAAAAGCATCTCGCTTTTTCGAAAGAGTGTAGATGCTCTCTTTCGAAAAAGCCCTGTATTCATGCAATAGTACCTTTTTTCGAAAAATGACTTTAGAAAAAAGGTGATATTCCTCATAGAATGAGGTTTACCGCCGTCGACAAAACCGCTGCATTCTGTCGCAGGGGAAGTTTTTTTAAAAAAAGGCCACTTTTTTCGAAAAAACCCTGTAGTCTAGACACACCCATGCTGCCATAAGCAACATGCAGTGTAGATATACCCATAGGCAAATCATCATGTGCATGTGACAGCATGAATTTTACCAACATCATTTCAAAAATTGTTCTACCTAACCTAAAAGAGCAGCTGCAACTATCTCACTTGTATTCCTAAAGACCATCTATAATACAATGGTTGAACTAGATGAAATGGTAACCTTGAAGTCAATCACATACCAGGTCACAATCACTTCTCACAGCTCCGATTGGCCAGGGACAACAAATCACAGCCACTGGGAGCTGTTGCAGCCATGCCTGTAAAACGCTCAGGTAAATAAACTATCTGGCAGCCCTCCAGCATCTAACTATGATGAACCGCATCTGGCTCACAGGCTGGAATTCCTCACCCCTGGCATATACAGTAGTAATTCACTAAAATATACATTCTAGATAGACCAAATAAAGACACCTCAATCAAATTTTGTTATAGATGCATGGTAATTATAGAACAGGGACTGTAGGCTATGCCTGTTTTAACTTGTTCAGTAGAAAAACTCTCTCTCACACATTTGGGTCTTTAGGCAGAAATTATATAACAGGGAGATCACCCTGGAGGGGAAAAAAAAGACCCTAAAACTGTTCTCTCTGGTCTCTTTAAAATCTTATAAAAAGACTAGAGAAAAAGTAGATTTAGGAGCAGATTATACTGATTCATGTGTTCACTCTCTTGAGTCTATAGAATAATAAGGTCAAGGAAATTTTAAACCCAATAATCTGCCAGAAAGTTTGTAGTTATGTTACACAGTGATCCAAGACCCACAGGCAAGATGACTTTTCTCTTATAATTGTGGAGATCAGATTCCGGAGTAAGAATCTGAGTAAGAGTAATTCCAGAGTAAGAACACTTTTCAAGTGTTTATATTTTTATGTCATGATTTTGAGATTATGTGTTAGGATCTACTGTACTTTTTTTCTCTATGATGAAAATTCAGTACTATCCAATTTATTTTTAAATTATACTTCCTCCTTTCTGCTTCACTATAGAACTTTTCAATAGATACCTATCATCCTATTCATACCAGAACCCATTATGATCTGGAATATGTCTAGGACAGGATGACTAGCAGCACAGAGAAAGAAGCTATCTAAAAGAAATTGTTTAAAGACTGCATTTACCAGATTTGGTTTTTAAATGAAGCTTCCAACAATCTCTCTTTCATACACACATACTTAGTAAATAAGCAGTGGTGTACTGAGGTACTAACTTTCAGAAACAAGTGATAAACAATTTTGTACCTTTGACTTTCCCTGCATTCTGTTACTGATCCATCATCCCCAGGACTTATTTCAACATTGCAAAGCTCTGAAAATCATCAGTCTTCTATCATTATTATTCCCCTTTTCCTCCACCAGCCCTTTCTTTCTAAAATGTGGAAAATTTCCACATAAACTGCTTATTCTTGAGCTCTGTACAGACAGTATTTTGTTTTCTATAAATGATGCATACAAGTGATCTAGATAGCTTGCAAACCCTCAAATCAGGAAATGGGAACTTTACAGTTCTGAAAAGAAATTTTTTTTTACAAATTTCCCAGTGGAATAAACAGCAATTACTTATAGTCCTAAAGTGTCCCAAGATATCAAACTATGAAATAGTGACTTTTTTGTGGATAAAAAAGCTGTTAGAAACATTTGAGAATGACCTAAATTGTGTTTATTATAACTTTTCTCTCCTAATGAGAGGTTTATGGTAGGTAGTCTGGCATCTGGATTCTAATATAGTTGTATGTAAAATGTGTGGTATATAGGGCCACTTCCTGATCCAACAATGTCAGTGTAGCTTTTGCATCCATACAGAATAATATGATGTTATGACATTTGCTCTCATTTGGGATGCCATGCATAAGTTATGTAGCCATCCAAAATTCATGCTGACAATGCTTTTATGCCATAGTTCATCATCATGTACAAGTGTAAATTATATATCCAGCTAACAGTGCACTGTTTTTAGAAATAATCAAAACTGTTTGAGGGGAAAAAGGATGCACATTCCCAGGACATACCATCAAACTGAGGTCAAGAAGAAAATATGATGGTGTTGCCCCATTAAGCAAATAAATGTCCTAAAAGTTACATTTAAACTCAAGTAGAGATGTGCACAAAAAATTCCACATGCATTACGTTCACAAATAAATTGACCAAAGGGTAAACTCTGTTTACATAATTAATCTCTCATTCCAGGGCATTTCCCATGTTATTTTGTTCAGCTTCTTTTGCTGAGCATACAAATGAGGTTCTATTTTTTTCTTTCTTGCTTCCTGTGTCTGAGTGTTAAAGTGACCTTATAATATATATTTTATTAATGGTTCTCAATACCCTAAACTATGGAGACAGACTCTCAAAACCAATAATCTGAACAATCACTGAACACTCTCAGCCATGGATATATTAGAAGCAAAATGGCTATCTTTTGTTTTAAATATTAACAATGACATTCTCGATTTGCTCATTTGACACTGTGTGTGTGTGTGTGCGTGTGCGCGTGCATGTGTGTTTGTTAGACTATCTAAATGCTCATAATCTCTTTAGATGACTTAATTAAAATTTTTAGTAATTTATACTGTATCACCAAAAATAAATGTATTTATTAGTACCATTAATAAAGTCATATGCATTCTAATTTCCATGCACAATATTCTTACAACCATTACTGTCCCCTGAATGTGTTATCTAACATTCCAGCAACAAAAGAAGAAAAAAATGAATCTGTACATTAGCAGTCTCCATCACATTATGTGGACAATGATATGAAGCCCAATTTTGTGCCAATTCTCTTTCCAAAACAAATGGCTTAATCAAGTAAAAAGACTATTTTTGCTGTTTTACTTGGTGTAATGTAACACACAACTCCAATTCACAGCAGAGATCGCAAGCATGTACTGGGGAAAATATCATCCTCGACTCATGATAAGCACCTAAATTGCCAACTATGTAACTATGGTGATTATTCATACTGGCTTATTGATCTGGCACATTTGGTTCAGGAAATTAGTTGAGATCAAAAACATATTTCAGCTAGAAAAAAAATGAACCAAGAGACCCCAATTGCTCATTTGACCCTCATTCTCTTAAATTTCATGACATATGAATTTTATTTTATTGGATGTGGTATTTTGTTAATTTTTATATTCACATTTTGTAATTGTATGTAAATCTGAGCTATCATAATTTGTATTCCAAAACAAAAAAATAGTTTTCTATATTTAAAATGTATATTCCAATCCTAATAAGTTCTAAATTTTCTCTCAGATCCCCTGGGGAAGGTCTAATCTATTTGCCATATTTTTTGTGAATGTATGTTATTCTTGACATGCACCATGTGAAATATCATGCCGATCATTTAAATAATATATGAAGATAAAACCTGACTAATGACTCTGCATATCATAATGAAAAATTAAACAGAACATGATTACTTCCAAAAGAGGTTAGAATATAAACACTAAGGATAAATTACATTAAATCCTGTTAGATGTACCACATTTAAAGTCCTATGTTCAAAGCTTTTTATTTTTAATGAAAAGCATTTTGTCTGCTATGGAAACATATTGCCAAGATTCCTTCAAAGAAACAGCAGTCAACAGAAATTTCAGTTTTCAAATTGCACAGCTATAAAAAAGATATTATTTAGAAGGATTAGAACAGAGTACATAATAGACATCAGAAATGCTTCATAAAGACACAGCCTTTTAAAAGTTGGTTGTGACCTATATCATGGAGCCATTATTGGTGGCAAATAGTTTGGCATGTACAGCAAATGGCTAAAGATTCTGTTCAAATGCTGCCTCTCAAGTATGCCATAGGCAACCAGCTAGATATACTTTTTTAAACATTAATTTTCTGAGTAGAAAAATTTGATTACACAGATTTTCACATTATTATTATGAGATGGGTGAAACTTTTTTATGGGGTGTTACTCTCCACTGAACTCTCCAGTAAAGAGACTGTGGTATTTGTGTTAATAAAGCACTGCATATATAATTATAGCAAGAGAGAAAAGAAAATCCAGCTTTATTTTTCTCTTATTGTTTGCACTTTGGTACCATGCAAAGGTCTGATATGGTGCCCTACTAATTATTTAATATTTGAAAACCAAATACATCTGCTGATCACAACTATGTCCATGGAATTAATTAAGAGTGATGGTCTTTGGGGTAGCCTGATCCTAAGATGTTTAAGTGTAATGATTTGGGGAATTATTATTAGAATATGACTGTAGCCAACACTTTATAGCATATATAAGTTACATCCCTGTGCTTTCTTGTACATAATATGTCAAATTCCCAGACCCAAGACATTTAAGAAACTTGGCATGTACCTGTTCAAGTTTGGTTGTGTCACTCACTGTGACTTTGTCAGATGCGGTGTCTTGAGACTGCTGCTTACATAAACCTTTTGTTGCATCTTTGAACATGGTGTCTTTCTCCAGCAAACTGTCTTGTTTGGCAATCGGCAAAGCTAAGGGATTGCTACAGAGAGAATCAATATAGCAATTAGACTCCTTTTGAAGATGCCTGACAAACAGAAGATTGCCAAGAATGAGAGGTATGAATCTGGAACTAAAATATAATTCATGCCTGAGACAGTTGCTCCTGATCCAAAAAGAAACATAAATTGGATGAGGACAGCAGATTGTTCACTAGTCTATGCCAATGATACAGTAGTCTTGGCAAAGCACTTTGATTTAAAATTCACTTTTATGCAAGTCTGCTTCAGAAGAAAGCTAAGCAACACAAATAGAATATGCATGAGGTTGTATTTGATAGTGCTAGGCTGGCAAATCAATAAACAATCTGAAAGCTGAATTTAAGTGTATGATTAACCTCCATAATAGTATTCTGAAAAATAATATATTTAAAAACAATTTGACACACAGCTACTGTTGTTGCATTAAATAAAATAAAAAAGTATCATTGTTGGTAAACAAATAAGAGATATTTAATTTGTTTTAAAATCTATATAGACTGTTCCAGAGTTAGTAATACAATAATATTTAAGGTGAAAAAAAGAAAATAGATGATACCTAAAATGACTGCCACCATACAAAACTTCTCTATATGAAAAAAACCAACAAATGGTCTGGTCTGGTACATTTCCTGTATAGACTAACTCAGCTACCCCCTGAAGCTTCTCTATATGAGGTGATTACTGCTCTTGGAGGTAATCCCTCCCCTTCCCACTTCCTATATTTACACTCCAGAGCACTCCATACTTCTCAAAAACAAACAAAGAAACAAATACACAAACTATGTCGGACATGCAGGTTCTCACAAGATTTCAGATACATCATGTACCAGGACACTAAACATGAGCAAAAGCCTCAGAACAGAGGTGAGTTTGAAAAATGCCACCACATCACGATTCAAGAGTGTAGCTACAGAGGAACCCAGTTTCCTCTGTTTCTTGGTTATGTCTCCTTTGACAATGCACATGGAGGTAACATATAGGAAGGAAGACAGTATGGAGATATGGAGGATAAAATCATGGTCAATGAAATCAATGGGAGTTTTGCGATTAACTGTAGCAGGGCCAGGATTTTACTCGGAAACTTACGTCCTAGCTATCCAAGAAGAAAGGAATGGGGGTTTATTCCCAACCCTAATAGTGGCCCCCATTCTTATTCAGGATTGCATTTAAGTACCTGCTTAACTTTAATTAGGTGCTTAAGTCCAGTATTTAATAGGGGTACACTTAAAAATGTGATAATTGCTTTCCTGAATGAGGACCATTTTTAGCAGTAATATTATACTGAAATGTTAGTAAGTAATAAAAGTGCTTTGCTTTTAGTAACAAATAATGCCAGAAATGACACGTGATATACATTTTATTCTAAGACATGTCTAATTGAAAGCATAATCTTCTGAAGAATTTTCCAAAGACCATATCATGAAGGCACTTTTATTTTTCAGAAAGCCATGCTAAGGGTCTCACTTTTGAAGAGTAATGGTGAGAATAGTCATATCAAAAACTAATGTAAAAATATTACATGTTATGCCAACTTTCCTTTTAATGCAACTTTTCCTATTGCCCACAGCTTTCTTGAAGTCCTTTTGGGTAATCTCAACACAAAAGGTAAACTTTTAATGGAAATTTTGAACCACATGACTGCAGGCATTTTCAAAATATTTTTCTGGTATTTATTAGGAAAAACAAAACAAAACATTTAACTAATATGTTTTCCCAAGTTTACAAGTGTTCCCAATATATTCTGATTAGAAGTTGTGCTCAGATATGGTGATCATCATTAAAATTTTCACAGTTGGTATTTTCAAGTTAATATTAATATAGTATTCACTTTGTGAGTGTTCACAGCTACAGAATCTTACTGCTGCAACATTCATCCTTCCTCATCCCATCCGCTCCCCACTGTTTGTAGCACACACACAACCATCCCCAGACACAGCAGGTGCACTTGTAGCATCATGTTTAAAATTAGAGTGTAAGCTTTTCAGGGAAGATAGATCAAAAGAATCTGATTTAGATGTTGTAGATAGAAGCTGTCTATCACAGATACCCTTAGACAACAAAGTGCTAAACTTTCCTCCACTCCTTCGGTGACCAAGTAGGTACTTTTTAATATTAACCATAAATTTTGAGAATTCAGTACATATACGTGGCAAGTAAACCACAGGCTAGGTTCTTAAACAAAAGATGTGTAAAATACATTGATTTATGCCTGCATGCCACACAAACTATTTGTATTTAAGACATTTTAAAAAGCCTTTGGATAAAGTGCTAGAATATACTTTGTATTTCAAGAAGTACATGAGATGAATTCCAACAAAGACAGAATAACACATCATACAAACAAATCTATTTGTTTCAGCTTCAGAAAGATACTGAACATTAAAACAGATAGGCACCTTAGCTAGAAATATGATCTTTCCACCAAAATGTCACTTTTAGTAAAATTCCTCTATAAACATTCATTGCAGGTTAGTCACAAGGTGAAATTCTGTTAACTACTGTGCCACTGAAAATCTAATTATAGCCCAGTGGGGAAAAAAAAAGATCTTATGTTAATGCAGGTGTCTGGTTAAGCATGAGCAATCATCTCCAGAATGTTGTGTTCCATGACCAGATAATTAACCACAAAGGGAGCTATGTGGCTTGAGGCAAAAGTAAAGATATATACTAGACACAAAGTTCAGTTATCAAGGGTAATCTATTTGAGTTATATAGGGCTACCGTTACTGGCACACATTACTGGAAAAATTCTAGTGTGTTGTACAAGTAATAGTCACCTTAATTTTTATCTATATGAGCCATCAGTGTATTAGATTAATTTTCTGATTTTTATTTTTAAATGTGCTTAAAAATATCACCTGAGTTATCAGTTTCCAGCATTTTCACACTGAAAAGATTGAATGTAGAGGGAAGTCCTATTCACCATCTAGAGAATAAGGGATGTAGGACAAAATATTTCTCCAATCAAGGGAGGAGGAAAGCATCCCTAAATGATCCGTAGCCTAAGCCTCTGATTGAACAAAACATGAGGCTGTGGCAAAGAGGTCTACTTCTGGTTACCCCTAAGTATGAAATATGCCATCAAAAATCTGGAATTCCAACTCTCATTTGTAGTCTTGCAGAGAGCATCAGCTGTGATGTTTTGCCTGACAGTGAGATTCATTGCCAAAATTCTTAGTGATGCCTTATCCAGCAGTCCCGACACTACTACTTCAGTGCAGGAGGGAAGCAGATCTCATCTCTTCCTCCTGGGCGATGTAAAACATATAGGCCTCGTTGTTGTCATGGCTTCTTGACTTGTCTCTGATAGGAAGCAGAAAATAATGGCAAGAATTTCCAGCTGTCCTGAGCTCTGATAGGTTGATAGGGAAGGTGTTTTTTTGGGGACATCATCTGTCCTGTATCATATGTTCTGTATGCTACCCATCCCAATGAGATACATCTCTAGCTACAGTTACCATTGGCATCAGTTGGAAGAAAGGAACTCCTACGCGTCAGTCTCAACAAAGATGCTAACTACCTTACCCATTACAAAGATAGCTTCCCCACTTATCACCTCTAATACCATTAGCTCACAGACATTTTCCCCCCCCCCCCCCCCCGTATCCTCCTTCTGTTCTGAAATGTGATTTGTCCTTTTCATATGTGTTCATTTTTTAAATTGTATCCTTTGGTATATATGGTTGTGACTATTTTCTTCCACTATTTGATCTGAGGAAGTGGGTCTGGCCCACGAAAGCTCATCATCTAATAAACCATCTTGTTAGTCTTTAAAGTGCTACATAGTCCTGTATTTTGTTTCAGCTACACCAGACTAAAATGGCTACATTTCTATCTCTATTCTACACTTACATTGTAATCATTCTTCCACCAATCTAAGGAGTGTTTTGTCTGTTAGGGAACTGATGTCAGTTTGTCTAAGCCAGTGGTCCCCAAAGTTTTTCAGTAGCACCCCCTTGCCTGGTCTGTATCCCTAGGGAGCTGAGATTGGGGTAGGTGAATGAGGGGGGCAAGATGGGAAAGGGGAGCCATGCTCTAGGTGTGATGGGTTAGAGAGGCAGGTCAGGCAAAGGAGACTCATGCACTGGGGTTTCAGGTGAGTGGGGCAGGATGGGAGAGAACTATGCTGTAATGTAGGCAGTTACTGCAAGTAACCAGACTTTTAGTTTTTGGTCAGCAGTGCTCACCGGGGACTGCCAGGTCCCCTTTATGGCCAGACTTTCCAGTTGAAAACCAGGTACTTGAGAATCCTAAGCCACAGCCGGAGGCCACCTCTGGGAGCTGAGCCCAGGAGGGGAGCTGTGGCTAGGGCCAGGCCACAGTAGAATTGGGTCACAGAGTGGGGCTGGGTGGCTATCCCTCCACACTCTTTAAAGGGAGTGGTTTCCCTTTGGTGTATGTAATACCCCTTCCTGTGAGACAGTAGCTAGATCATTGAAAGAATTTTTCTATCAACCAAGTGCTTTTCTTATGGGAACATACGTAGGATTAACTACATCACTCAGGGTGTCAATTTTTTACACCCTTGACCAACATAATTAAACCAAACTAATTTTCTAGTATAGACCATGATGTAATAAGAAGTCATAAGAGGGTTCCCTGAATAGGAAATAAGAAATGGGGATGAGATGAAGGGAGGAAGTAAGGCTACGTCTAGACTGCATCCCTCTGTTGACAGAGGGATGCAAATCAAGCACATCAAAATTGCTAATGAAGCAGGGATTTAAATATTCCTCACTTCATTAGCATAAACATGGCCACCACTTTTTTTCAAAAAGAAGTTTTTTCGAAAAAAAAAATGCAGTCTAGACGCGGATCCATCGAAAATAAACCCTTTTTCAACAGATCCTGTATTCCTCAAAAAACAAGGTTTACAGGATCTGTCGAAAAAGGCTTTATTTTCGACAGATCCGCGTCTAGACTGCTGTTTTTTTCCAAAAAAACTCTGTTTAGAAAAAAAACGGTGGCCATGTTTATGCTAATGAAGCATGGGATATTTAAATCCCTGCTTCATTAGCAATTTTGATGTGCCTAATCTACATCTCTCTGTTGACAGAGAGGTGTAGTCTAGACACACCCTAAAAGTGGATGGTATAGAGACAGCTGTTATTGCTTCCAGCAATACTTCAATCAAGGGGATACATTCCAAAGTTTGTTGGAAATGGGAAAGACAACTGCCAATCAGAGGGAAAATGAGAAAATAGTTGCAGTTATCTAGAGAAAAGGAAGGGGTCAAATTGTCATCATCTTGTCAAAAATGACATTTCTAAGAAGCAGCCTGCTGTGAACTTGCATCAAATGGGTTAAAACAGTGGCTCTCCACCTTTCCAGACAACTGTACCCCTTTTAGGGTCTGATTTATAATGTGTCCCCCCCAAATTTCACCTGATTTAAAAATTACAAAATCAGACATAAAAATACAAAATGTCACAGCACACTATTACTGAAAAAATGCTTATTTTCCATTATTTTATAATACTGTGGTAAAAAAGCTATTAAAATATAAATATTGCACTTACATTTCAGGATATAAAATAGGAAGCAGTACAAACAAGTAATTATCTCTATGAATTTGTAGTTTGTACTGACTTTGCTAGTGCTTTTTATGTAACCTGTTGTAAAACTAGGCTAATATCTAAATGAGTTGATGTATGTGCTGGAAAACCTCTGCATACCCTCACTGGTACCTGTACCCCAGTTGAGAATCATTGAGTTAAAGGATCTCTTTCTGTGGAACCTCTGTCTATTTTTCTTGGAGGTTCCAAAGGTCTCTTAGACTATGTCTAGACTACATCCCTCTTTTGAAAGAAGGATGTAAATTAGACATATCAAAATTGCAAATGAAGCCAGATTTGAATTTCCCATGCTTCATTTGAAAATGCTATTTCAAAAGTGAAACCGCGGTCTAGACATGGTTCTTTCAAAAAGAAAAGCCTTTTTCAAAAGATACTGTACTCCTCAAAAAATGAGAAGTACTGGATCTTTCAAAAAAGGATTTTCTCTTCAAAAGAACCGCGTCTAGACAGCCGTTTTCACTTTCGAAATAGCATTTTTCGAAAGAACACCATGACAATTATGCAAATGAAGCGTGAGAAATTCAAATACTGGCTTAATTTGTAATTTCAATATGTCTAATTTACATCCCTCTTTCAAAAGAGGGATATAGTTTAGACGTACCCCAAAACCCAGAGAAGTCTATTGGGTAGCATCTTTGGACTATTTGCTATTTACTGAATTTCCTTTTGTTCCCGGGTGTGTAAATGCCCAATGAATGCAATGTGCTTCCTGAGTCTTGTAGCATGTGTAGTGTTTCATTAGTATTCTCTATGAACAATTTCAATCCATCAAAGAGGAGACCCTCTACCCTATTTGGACTTCTCCTAGAAACCACAGCTGGAACCAGGAGCCTCTACCCATCACCACGGCTGTGGAGAAAGACCAAGCCATGGTATCTGCAGCTTCTAAGGACACGCAAAGGCTGTTCTGGTCAGTAGCGGTCCCTTATCAATAATAACCTGGAACTGTTCCTTTTAGTCTGGAGGGAAGTGCTGAATAAGAGAATTTTTGCTTTTAGAGCTATGGGCTGTCTCTGCCCCATGAGTACCAGAGGAACCCTTAGCCTCCACTATACCATGCTTTGAAGTGATATCTTTCAAAGCTGTTGACCTGTTTAGATAGTGAGGTCTTTTCGGGCAGTTTCATCTTCCACAGATGGTTCATCTTCAGAATCAGTTATTTTAGTTTTTCAATGAATTTTTCTGGATATTTATGGATGAAGGTCACATTCCACAATAGGTTTTTTTTAAAAAATATTATCGTTGTATAAATGATAACCTTTGGAAATTTCTCAATGAGTCACAAGCTTCCTCTGCATTTTAGGAAGCAAGGGATAAGGAGAGTAAATTTCACACCCTCTGCACTATGTCCCATCCATGTCTTTCACATGTTGATAGCTCTAGAAGGCAGAGTACAATCTCTGACATAAATTCCCAGAGTACAGGTTCCCAGATGCTGTGTTGAAATTGGAGGAAGATGGGCTTTGTCCGCTGCTGCCATCCAGCAATAGGCCTCTTCCCTGAGGCTGTGCCCCACCCAGGCTGGGGCTTAATAGGGGGAGGTGGGGCAGGAGAGACCCACAAATTCACAATATCGCAAATAACAATTCTGCAACTTGCAAGGGTCTCCTGTATAATGTGAACTCCAGATAGATAAAATACTGAATGCTGTAACTGAAGAATTAGGGACTTAATGGCCTGTTCTTCAAGACAGCAATCTGTAAATGACTTTGTTTTTCCTGTAACCTAAAACTGTAGTAAGTCCTACAAAGTCCATGCCACCTGGTGTTGGAATCCATCTTGAACGTGGTATTATTCCTTGGGGCAAGTGAGGGGCAAACAAAGGGAAAATTCTATTTAAGGAATGCAAAGCAACCAACATTGTCTTCAGCTAGCTTTTGAAAACTGACTTTCCCACTCTAAGGGTATGTCTACACTAGCCCCCTAGTTCGAACTAGGGAAGCTAATGAGGATGACCGAAATTGCTAATGAAGCTTGGGATTTAAATATCCCGCGCTTGATTAGCATAATCCTGGCCGGTCGCCATTCTGGAAACTGACTAGCCCGAAGTAACTGCCCACATCTACACACGGCAGAGAAGCGAGTTTCCGAGATAAACACCTTAGTTTGAATTAACTGTTAAACCTCATTCCACGAGGAGTAACAGTTAATTCGAACTAAGGTGTTTATCTCAGAATCCTGCTTCTCTGCCGCATGTAGACGCAGGCAGTTACTTCGGACTAGTCAGTTTCCAAAATGGTGACCAGCCAGGAATATGCTAATCATTAGCAATTTCGGTCGTCCTCATTAGCCTCCCTAGTTCGAACTAAGGGGCTAGTGTAGACGTACCCTAAGAGAATACACATAAAGAAAAATGAAAACAAAGAATTCTGAAGACACGGGAAGCTGTTAGACCCAGGCCAGAGAAAAGATCAAATCTGTGTTGAAGGGCTATAATTGAAACAAGGAGTAGGTTGAAAATTATGATCTGTATCAATTTTGCTTAGTATATTAAGCTTAATTGGCGTATTGTATTTGTTGTGGCTTGGTAACTTGGTTTGATCTGTCTGTTTTCACTTAACAATCACTGAAACCCTATTTAATAAAACACTTTTGCTTATTATCAGGCCCAGTGTAAATAATTGTTACTGGGGAGAGAGGCACAGCTGTGCATCTCTCTCTTTCATTAATACAGAGAGCGAATCTTATGTGCTTTCTCTGTGTAAAACTTCTGTACAGAATAAGATTGATTTATTTGGCATTTTGGTCCCTTTTGAGGGCTGGGTTTCTGAACGCAATCAAGTCCCTATAACTGAACCCTCCAAGAGCTGGGCTGTTTCAGCATCTCTTTCTCTCTGCTGGGGGGTTATTATTCCAAATCTGTGTCTTTATTGGGGTGGACAAGACAGGGTGGTGGTGGGTGGCCCTAGAAAGCAGATGGTCAGGCTCAGTGGTATGATCAGCATAGTGGGTGACAGCCCCAAAGGAATTTCCGTGTCAGAGTCTCCTTCTAAGATGTGCAAGAACATATACAGAGATCAAAATCCAACTTTTTGTTAAGAGCAAGAACTAAATCCATATTGTACTCAGCCACTGACCTCTGAGTTCGCTCAATGGAATCCTACCTTTCTCTCCACCTTGCACGAGCTACTTACCGTATGCGGTACAATTCAGACTACAATCTGTAACTTCCTAGAGCAGTCTTTACTTCTGTCTAAAAGTGGTCATGTTAATCTTACTCTCAGTAAATGACCCAGCTCCTACTTCAGTCAATGGTATTTTTATCAGTTCATTTTCATCTGTGTTAATGGGAGCATGATTAAGTCTAAACACTGAAATAAATTGCCTAGGGAGACTGTGGAATCTCCATCAGTGGAGATATACAAGAGCAGGTTGGATAGACATCTATCAGGGATCATTTAGACAGAGCTTGGTCCTACCATATGGGCAGGGGACTGCATTTGATGTCCTCTCAAGGTCTCTTCCAGTTCTAGTATGATGCTATGATTTTATGATTTCAAAATGGTACCCCACAATAATTCTGCTAAAATAATCCAGGAATTTTTACTGACCAACATAACAATATATTATACTCTTCTTACCATGCTTTATAGCCTAGATTGATTTAAAGCAAACTTAGTAGAGATGGAGGACTAAAACCAGAGAAACATAAGGCAACTTTCTAAAATGAGGAACCCATTAGCTCCTCAGTTGTGCATACAATCTACAGGAAAATCTTGCCCCAGCACTTTATCACTTTAGTAGAACACTCTTAACAATAAAAACACTTACAGTTTATTGGAAAGTGCAGGCAGATCATGGATGATCTCTTCATATGGTTCCTCTTGTGATAAAGCAGAAACAGATAAAGGGTCTTTCATTTTTTCTTCCCAGACAGTTTCAGCCTTCAGCAGCATTTCCTCAATAAATTCAGAAGCTGCAATATCTAGATAGTGGATATTGTCAAGAAGACTATCAGGCAAAAGAAAGTAGAAAAGCCAAATTCTACTTGACTCAAAATTCCAGATCAGATTAAGATTTAATAAAAGTTTTTATCAACATGTTGCCAAAAGAAGAAACACTGCTCTTGATATATATCACAAAATAGAGCACCAGATTATTGGGAATAAAATAAATGTATGATACCTTTAATATGAAATTACATTATCATTATTTACAAAACTCCATAACCAGTCTTATTCTATCAGGAGCTAAACTATTCAATACAGTAAACCTTCGCCATTCTTGGTGGATGCACTCAAGGCACCACCATAAATGTTGAAATTCATGAATCCTGGGGGCAGCAGCTCCCAGCTACTGCTTTGAGTCCCCCACAATTCCTGCGACCCACAGTGAGCTGCCCACAGCTCCTGAACTCCCTGCAGCTGCTGGGAACCATGGGGAATTCACAGAGAGGGGTCAGGAGCCATGGAGAACTCACCACAGGGGCCAGGAAGTGAGAGGAACTCACCATAGCTGACGGGAGCTGTGGGGAATTGATGTTGGGGGCCGGGAGCTGCAGGGAACTAATCACACAGGTTGGGAGCTGTGGTGTGCTTCCCCATGGCTCCTGGCTGATGCACTGTTTTCCCCACAGCTCCTGACCCTGTGGTTCTTGGCTGCTGTGGTGAGTGTGAAGATAGGGGCATCCTGTCCATTGCTGCCATCCAGCAACAGGCTTCTTCCCCAAGGCCAGGGGTTCAGGTGTAATGGGGGAATAGAAGAGACCCACAAATATACAAAATCACAAATAGCAATTCTGTGAATCGTGAGGGTCTCCTATATTATGTGAACTTCAGATAGATACAAATATTGAACTCTGTAACTACAGAATTAGATAGGCTAGGTGAGGTTATATCTTTAATTGGACCAACCTTTGCTGGAGAAAGAGACAATCTTTTGGACTACAAAGAGAAAGATATTACCTCATCAGCCTGTTCACTCTATTATCCTGGGACCAACATGGCAGAACCAACTTTGCAAACAATAATTATACAATGCATTTGAACAAACGTGAGCATTGAAAGTTCTTGCAATTTTATTTATTTCCAAAAATTAGTTTGATACTTTAAATTGTATATTGATTTGCAGAGGTTGAAGCAACTTTATTTTTTGTGCAATGTGGATATTCAGCATTAAGATGTAAGTTTTCAGATAAAAAGCTCATTTTATCCTTTTCTCAGAAGGTAAGGAACTGTACTTCCACAGAAGGATTTTTAATAATGCTTTTTTTTACACTGTACTTCTCATGTCTTTCATTGCTCCTCTTTATTAATGAGGATATGATTTTGTCACACATATTTATAGTAAAAGCCATAGACATGTCATGGAAGCCCATGACCTATCAGTGACTTTTACTAAAAACATTCATGACAAAATATGAGCTAAAGGATCCCCTCGTTGCCAGCGGGAGGCCCAGCTCTGAGCTGTGAGTCCTCCTCTGCCTGTGGCTCAGGCTGCAGGGTCACTCCACCAACCATGGTTAGGATTGAAACACAGAGCTTTGGGGATGTTCCTCCACCTGTAACAGACAGGAGTTGCAAGGTCCCATCGTTATGCAGGGACTGGGAGCTGAAGAGAACTTTCCACTGCCTGGAGCTGCTGAGTACATACATACACGCCTTGCCACCCATGGTACTTTGGAGCTCCTGGGACCCCATTGTCTGCAATTCCCTCTTCATATCCACCTACCCTGACTCCTGCACTCCCTCACACCTCCAGCCCCCTGCCCTGAGCATCCCATGCCCCCAAGTCCCTGCCCAGACTCCTGCACTTCCCATATTCCCATCCCTGTCGTGATCCCCACCACCACCTCTGCACACCCCAGGACCCTGATCTGAGTCACCAACTCTACCTCACACTTACATTTCAAACAAGAACTGTTAAATTTCAGACTCCTGCCCTGAGCTCCCCCTCACCGAGGGGGGG
Source organism: Apalone spinifera (assembly GCA_030068395.1). Lineage (NCBI taxonomy): Eukaryota > Metazoa > Chordata > Testudines > Trionychidae > Apalone > Apalone spinifera. Next base: position 218,591,628 of record CM057845.1, read on the forward strand.
GTACAATACAACAACACTTGTAAGAAATTTAAGTTTCTTTCACCCCTGATGTACAGATGAGCTTTTGTGACATGATTAAACAGCCTGTGTTCATTTAGCAGCTGCTGCTGTGTTTATCTACATGAAGAGTAGGAGCAGCTTGCGGCCATGTACCCTGGAGGAGCAATGTGCTGGTTTGGTGGCTGGAGGGAGAAGTAAAAAAGGGAGATCTGAAAAGGAACCCTAGAGGCAATTTGTCCAAAGGAGCTGCAAAGCTGACTAGGATGGCTATCTCTGAAAAATGAAAAGGTTGTAATACTTTGGGAAGCAATCTGCCCTTTGATAACTGAGCTGATCATGATCTCCTGATCAGGGATTAAGGGATATGACATGCCAATATCAACATCTCTGAAAATCATGGAGATGAGAATCCAACACTGTAGTATCTAACCCTGTGGCAGTAGAGAAAGACAGAAACCACCAAAACCAAGTCTCCAAAGGAATAAGAACATCAAATATATGCTAAAAACAAATACTAAAAACTATAGGGAAGGTATTGATGCATGAACCGTTTCATATGATCTCTGTTTTTCTGGATGACTTTTGAAAACAGAAGACAAAATTACATAAAATGCACAAGAAATGTTATTTTAAAAATACACACTCTTGAATAAATCATCACCTATTCTATAAGATTAAGAATACCCTTGAAGACATGGGTCCATCCGTAATCCCACAGCTTCAGAACCAAAAGGCAAGAGATGAAAAGCACCCCAAGTACAACAACATCTTGTGAACTCACAACCTCTCGAGTCAGTCTCTTTAAAATTTCACAATGCTTTCTTGCGGTGGCATTATGCAGTAAAATTCCTATCGAAGCATTCATGTACCTCTATACAAAATAACTTATTCTTTGCAAGGTGGGCCAAGCCAACAATCTATAGAGCTTGAGTGAAGACTAGAACTATTTGCTAAGGGAAAAATAAAGGACTATCACATTTATTAGGACACCAGTAGATCATCACCCACCTGAGGGCTTTTCATCATTGCAGCTGAGAAGACTGGGGTTTGCCCGATGCATCAACAGCAGTTTTACAAGGTTTGTCTGGAAAAGTACAAAAAAGTCTGTTTGAAGTAACAAAAGATATTATTCAGTTACAATTTATTTTAAAAGGCCTCTTTAAAGGGAAACAGTATAGTGTTATAGTCCACCTGCTCCAGCCACAACCACTGCATAAATCTGTCAGAGGCATACATGCACTTTGCACATGCAGAGGTAAACCCCATCAACAACAACAGATTAACATCCTTGCCTGCCCTAGCCCAGATCCCAAATATTCTTCACATGTACCCATGGCATGTCAACACAAGGGTGTTACCTTGTGACCAAGTCATTGGAATGGAGCTCTTTTTGTAGACATTGCAAGTCAGATACTTAAGAGATGCACCAGTCAGGATATTGACCAATGTCAGTTAACAAGCAAGGAACTCAGGATCATGCACAGTTATAGGACAATCATTCAAGACAGCATCTGGAGTCTGCCAGATTCACTTTCCCTAGCATCAGGGAACACTGGTAAGTTGCACCAAAGGATGAGAAGGAAAATGTTGGAAAGGAGCAGTCCCCTGAGAGCTAGGATCCATTTGGGATACGGGACCATGATGCTGGCCATCTGGAAAATCCAGCTGCTGTCATACCTTGCAGCAATACATCCGGATTATCAACAGGTTTCAAGACTGTGGCACTTGCCCATCTGACAATTTTCCTCTTCTCTTTCCTCTTCTGCCCGACCCAGTAAACAAACCCCAGGTCCAATGCCACTGACCAGCCCAAAATGGTGGCTGGCATGTGGTGCAACTGCAGCCCTTACCCTACTCCACATCCAGTGTCACATTTAAATAATGAAAATAAAAACCACTGGTTACAGGAATAGACCTTCAGTTAGTGCTTATAGTTCACCTGGGGTGGACACGGACATTGCATGATACCAGTACAAACAGTACTGATTCCTGCTGAGGTTGAAATGCCCTGTAATGCATATTCTAGCTCACAATCATTGCAGAATCCTATTCATTTTTTTCTGCATTTCCTGCATCTCTGCAGGAGAGATAAAGCAGAACTGAAGATCAAGGAATTGTTCCATTTTGATTCACGTGTTCTAAGGAATAGCGGCACATTGATTCCCCCTTTTCCCTACCCCATCAGTTGCAGCTTGAACACCCCTTCTATTCCTGCAGTATTTATGGGGAGGCCAAACTGCTCAGTAGCTTCAGCGCATGTCCTCTGTTTTTTTGAATAAGACCATTCTCTGACTACTAGTTTCCTGCCTCACTGTAAAGTCACTGAGGCTTGGGATAGCCTAAAGGGGATACAGAGGGGATAATTGACCAACTCAACCCCAGTGTCCCCTTCATATCACCATCATCTTCTCTGACACCATAGAAATGCCTCAAACATACAAACAAAATTTCCAGAACAAAATGGGAGCATATTTCCAAGCCCTCCCCTCCCCCCCCCCATGCTCCTCCAAGCTACTAAGGCACAGCAGCAAACAGCACATAGGGAAGACAGCAGTCTCAGGGCACGATTACAAAACAGGGTAGGCCAGCAGGTTCAGGATTTCTGTAGTGTATAAGAGGACCCAGCATCTTGGACAAGGCTGGCCATTGGGATCAGTGGTAATCTCTCCCCACTGTGCCACACAGCACTTATCCCAAAGGCCTTTCCCCTCTCAGTTTCAACATTTGCCCACCAAGAACACTGGCTCCTGGAAGTGCAGGACTTTTGAGGCCTATACAACACCTGAAACATTTGAATTACTGCCCAGAACTGCCTATGAAAGACAAGGCAGAGGGAAGACTTACGTGCAGCTGTAACTTTAAGCCTAGGCCACACAGTTTGTTACTTTGTACCTTTTTCATTGCTGCACTTTCCACTTGGTTTACATGATTTCTTCAGAGGTTTGCTTTTTGTTGGTTAATCAGTAGATTTATTTTAATATTTTTTTTAAAAAAGAATCATTGTTATATCTCAGTGCATCAGGGTTTCTGTTTTATTATTGTTGTTTTATAATTTAAACCATTTAAATTCATTTTGGTTCATTATGACTCTGTGTAACACCTAAAATCCTTTAAAATAATGCATATGGCTTTACAAAAGTATATATGGGCAACATCCTTTTCTACCACACATAAGCAATGCTGCATTACTCACAATCTGCAATACTCCCAATCTCCTCCCCTGCCTCCAAAGTTGTGTAATAGGATGTACCTACATAGGCTGAAGACTTCTCTAAGAGATACCTTGCTGGCTGCTTGAACTGCCAAGCAAGTGGCCTACCCTCAGCCTGTTGTTAAAGGTTTTCCTCTTTGTCTGACAAATACAGTGCAGAACACTGCATGCAGCTATATGGGTTGGGATGTTTCTTTTCTGCTGCTTTCAAACATTCCCCAAGCCATGCCACCCACGTTTCAAACATTCAAATACACACTTGACCACCATGATACAACTACACTGGCTACGGTTAAAATATTTTCTGCTCCTCCCTCCCATAATAGCCTGGGACATTAAAGAGGGCATCAGAGAATAAGGAGAATAACCTGAGCAAACTCCACATCTTTAATGTCCACAGTAGTCCTGAGGGCAAAGAGTCCTTTCTCCATTAAATGAAATAAAGCTGAGATCTGAAAGCTCATCGGATGGACCCTTCCAGACAGCTTCCAGAGGGCAATGGAAACCTGCTTTTGAACTGGTATGGGACACTGCATGCGGGAATGCTGTTGATGTAGGTCTTGGGGCAGCTCTGTACCGACCTCAAAAAAGGTATCCCTTCCCAACCTGGAAGCCTCTTGCCACTACTAGCTGTCTCCTACCATTTCATATGGGTTCCCAGGGCCCATAAATAACACTGTACACTGATCCTCTTCTTCCAGCAGTGCAGCATCCTCATCCTGCTGCAACAGCTTCCCAGTATTCTCCTACTGCTGGAGAAGTGGGGATACCATCATTGTATATTCTCCTCACCTGCCCCATCTGCTCACCCAGTCAGCGTAGGTGTGAATGCTGAGCCCAAGCAACCTCTGTCTATTCATGCTTGCCTCCATAGAGGTGCAGTACATTTCTGGGTCTGTGCTGACAGCTCTTCGAAAATAGCGCCAGGCCTCCCAAAAATGAAGTACAGAGCAGAGACAGATTTTTTTAAAGAAAATTGAATCCGCGTGGTTTCTGCTTTGCATCCCACAATTCACCATTGCAGAATGCACATTGCTCAGCCATAACCCAAAGGACCATGGGAAAATCTCCGAGACTAGTATTCCAAAAGTTCAAGTAAACCACCATCATGTGTTCACATTATGCAAATTGAAAATAGAACAGGCATCTCATGTGCAAGTTACAGGTGAAACATGCATATTTTAAGCTACCAGAAGCACATAAAAAACCTTCACAGTACACTACCTGTGCAGGCACACTTTAATTCACTGACTCTGCATGGTCACTGTCAAACTAGGGAAATAAATCATACCCACTACAAAGGAAAACTGTTCTCTGTAGCTAAAAGAAATTAGGCTTTTTGTCTTAAGTTGATCAACCTCTTTGATAGTAATAGTAAAAATTATCTTGATAATTATCGCACTGACAACACAATAATTTTCCTACTCCTCTTGCAAGAGTGCAGAAAACAAATGTGTTTTGCAGTTCCTGCCATTGCACTGTACTGTAGCTTCCCAATATATTTATTCAGCAAATACTGCTTGTATATTGATTAGTCTGATTAATGAAATGATTAGAAAGAAAGAGATAAGAAATGGCACTAAGAAGGCTTGGGGGATATACAGAACACATGGATACAAAGCTTTAAAAAGAGAGGTTGTTTGTGCAGCTTAGAATACATGGTAAAAGGCACAATCCTTACAATGTAAATGCCACTAGGCAGTTGAAGACTACATGAGCAAAGTAGACCAGACAGAAAAGAAAAGATTATTTAGACCAGCGGTTTTCAAACTTGTTGTATTAGTGAATCCTTTCACACAGCAAATCTCTGAGTGTAACCCCCCATGCATTAAAAATGGGGGGGAAGGAATTTAATTTAATGTGATCTGGGAGCTGTCAGCCCCACAGAGCTAATAGCTTGCAACTCCCACGTAACCACCTTATGACCCTCTGAGGGGGTGATGACCCTCAGTTTGAGAACCGTGCTTTAGATCAAACTAAGAATAAATCTAATGAAAAATGAGACCTGGTTGATATACCAAATAGAAGGATAGCATAGATGCAACTTGTCATGGAAGGAACAGTATAATAGAGGGAAAAATAAGACTAGTGACAGGGAAATTGTTTAGAAAGAAATAATACAAATACTAGGAATGCAATGATTCAAAACACAAACAACTTAATAAAAAAATAAAATAAAACAATGGTCATTACTTGATAAATGCAAAAGTAAAATATACTGTCCATTCATACAAAGCAGGCAAATGTTGTTTAGGAAATACTGCTAAAATAATTTCTTTCCAAAACTACTTCATGATCCTCAGCTTTCTAATTATGGTTTTCTTTTCTGGTAGTAGCAGCAGGAAGAGCAACTGTGATATCAAATTCCAAATCCAATTAGCCCGGCTCACCAGTTAGAAACCCTAACAAATATTTGTGTGTTTCCCATTAGAAATGACATCTAACATGTTTAGTCACTGAGCAGAATAAATCATCAGCAATTGCATAATCTCTTTAAAGACTCTAGAAAGAAGTGGTGGTAGTACTATATCATTTATTTTATGCTCTTTCCATTCAAGAAGAATAGGCAGCTTCAGGGGTTAGACAAAGTTTTGGGCTTGGGCCAGGCTATAATATTAGTGTTCTTGCTGTTGAAATAATTCCAGCTGGAAATCCTTGATGCACATCACTAAGGCTCAGCTGTTCAGGTCACTGCTAATTTCAATTACTTTATAAATCCTGCTTCTGGAGAGCAAATGCCTGGCTGCTTTGAGCTGAAGCTAATTTAGTTTACATGCTTAAGAAACAGGAAGTTAAAATCCAGCTGATATAGCTCTTCATAGAATAGGGCTGCACCCCAGAAAGGAATGGATTTCTGCAATAGCTATGGTATGGCAATCCTAGGAAACATACCATCTTCAGAAAATGCCTCCTTCTCAGCTGTATCAATTCTATAGAGACTTCTGTCTAATGTATAGATAAATAAGGTAATATGATTTATAATATTTCATGATACATTATAGATCATGCAGACAAAGACAGTTAACTGTGGATCTGTCCTTAGCAAATCAAATAATTTTAATCCTTGTTTTTCCTAATGCAGGCCATGCCAAATACTATCTCTGAAAAAAAATCAGCATAAGGAATAATAAATATCAGCATAATAAATATTATGATAGAAATGAGTTTTAAACTTGTAAAAAGTATGAAGTTCTTCAAGGGAATAACTACCCTCAACCCCACACTTCTTAGGTGGGGGAAGAGGTAGTAGAGAGGGATGTTTCATTTTCTTTTATTAGCAAATTCAGTTTTTAATTTATCCAGAACACACTAAAGTTGAAACATGCTAATATACATTTTTATGCAGTCTTGCATAGGTGAAACACACTCCTAAGCTCCTGCAGAGAGCCAGTGTGACCCGGCTTAATGCAGGTGAAATACACTGGCGTGTAAGTGAAACAAAGTCCTCAATCAGTAGTCAGAATACTTGGTAGCCCTATGACTCCCTGCAAAAATGCCACTTCAGTCCCTATAAGGAACAAATGCCACAATCCTTGTGCATTCTTATGTAGCCATTTGGCTACTGAATATGCATGGCAGTGTGGACCCACTGTCCACACCTCCAAAGCTTTCCCAGGATCCACCCTCAGCCCTCTATTTCATGTTAACTTATGTACAACTAGCACAAATTTCACTTATACCAAATAGACTGGCACAAAGTTACCCAGTGCTCTGCAGGGTACAGTGGGTTTTATGTCTGCTGAGAGCCTTTATATTGGTGAGTAAATTTCACTCTATATGTAACCCCTTTAATAAAATCAGTTTTCAGACTTCACAGTCTTTAAGCTCTGCTTTGTTAATATTACAAATGTGAAAGGTCAGATTTATTATTTTAATAATCAGTTTTTACTACATGCATGAAAATACTACTTATATCAATATACAATGGTATGGTATATAAAGGGAAACCAGAATATGAGCCAAGATCCATTTTGTAGATCTGAGTGGATTTTTTTAAACGACTGAATATAAATATTTGTGTTTATCTATTCATTGAATTACTGAGCCGGCAAGCCAAGGTGTAAATGTTTCAGGGGTTCAGGGAAAGGGGAGCAGGGCCTGTGGCAGAGAGGTGGCTGAGCTTCCCCCCACGAAGAGGAGAAGTCAGCATCATAGCAGCAGGATCCACATGGTTTCAGATGCTTCAACATAGGAACAAAAGCCCTGTGGCATAGCCACAGCTGGCCTGCGCCAATTGGCCAGCTCTTGGACTATGAGGCTAAAAATTGCAGTGTGGATGTTCTGGCTTGGTCTGGAGCCCCATTTCTGGGACCCTACTCTTTCAGGCTCCACAGAGCCCAGATCCCTACAAAGCAATTTTTCAGCCCCAAGCCTGAGCCGTAAGAGATTGAGTTAGCTGACCCGGATCAGCTGCAGGGCTTTTATCGCTATGCGGACGTATCCTGCATGCAAACAGGCTAGTGCACTACAAATTTATACTTCAGCTTAAAACACACCAATTCTCTTCCCAGAACGCCTTGGAAACATTGCTGGTCTCAGACTACATTTTTTGTAACAGTCTGGTCTATTCTGAAATCCTTTGCTGAGTAAACTCCCCACAAGCACATTTTTGACATTTTACAGGACTGCTGGAATTCACTGAGTACATATTTCATGTTGGTATAATAATATCAAATAAAACCACAGCACAAAGTTATACACAAAGGCTACGTCTAGATTGGCATGATTTTCCGAAAATGCTTTTAACAGAAAAG
>CM057845.1:218605473-218619512 GCA_030068395.1 Apalone spinifera
AACTTTTCTGTTAAAAGCATTTTCGGAAAATCATGCCAGTCTAGACATAGCCATAGCGTTTATATACACACACAGAGAGATACTGACGTACCCAAATGTTTACCTTTCTCTCTTGATTTTTAGTACTTGGACAAGCACTGTTTTCATCTCTTTTATGCAGTATATCTATCAGTGACCATCATAAGTTTTACTCTTTTTTTCCGTAAGAACAACAGAGATCTTCAGTGATGTATTGAGTTATCAGTATCTCTCTCTTTTTTTTTTTTACCAGAAGTTATATTCAACAAATAGGTTTGGTTTTGCTAATAGTGATCTTGTTTATAGCCATTCTCTCTTCCTTCATGAAGTGTGCACATACTATTTTAACATTTGTTTTATTTCTAAGCAAGGTGAATAAAAGTTCCCCTTCCCATAGATTCAAAGCCACATGCAACAGATGAGCATATTAGACCCTTACTGTGCCTGTATCCCAACTGAAAATTGGCAACTAAAAATATTGTCTGGTGACAGCTTTGAGTGTAAATTATTGGAGGGTGAAATATTGACAACAATCTGGCTTGTTGGGATATTGGTACCACTCTATGGAAAAGCTACAATATAATGTAATTATTGTGCCTTAATCTTTTGGAGTTTCATAGCATTTAAATGTTGCTTTGTTCTACACATATAAAATCTTCTAATATACACAGAAAAGGCAATAGCAGCAGAAGGCCTTATTCATATTCTGCTGACATTTCTTTTGTAGCAACAGGAAATTCATGCATGATAATGAATCTGAGATTACAGATCAGTTATGGTGAGTTTTATACCTTTAATACGACTGTGTTAATACTTCAGTTATTCAATGTTTTTCATCTGGTTTAGTTCTGATGTTATAGTGATAAGATACTAGCATCAAAGCATCTTTTTGTAATCTAGTAGCATTGATTCATTTTCATCCCAAGATATTTAATGAGCTATATGGTCTTTTAAATCTTTAATTACTGTCAACTTCTTCACATACAGAAAGCTCATTTAATTTTCTCATTCTAAATTTTAAACCACATGATGCTTCCATTTCTTTACAAGTATGGTTAACTAGCATCATCTCTATTAAGGCTGTAGGAGTAACAAAGATTGCTTTTTCATTCCCATCTAGCATGTTATATGTTGTTCCTAAATATAAGACCTTGCTTATAACTATGGTTGAAAACATACTTAAGTGGAAATCAGTTATTATCCTGAAAAAATTCTGGAAATGAACTAACCATCTGGTTTTTCCCCTGCCCATCAAACCCTTCATCATTCATTATCATATTGCCTCCTTATACAATCTATATATTTGTTCTCCTAAAACTCTGCAAACATATAAGCCAGGGTCAAAATAAATATTGGCTCTGTTCATTCTCTCTGAAGCACCTAACAGTGGACATTGTGGGAAGACTGCACAAGGGATTAGATGGACCATTGATCAGACCCAATATGACCATTCTTGTGTTCTTAGATGAAATTCTGTGTTAAAAAAAGTACAGAAACATACAGCACAAGACAAAATTTGAACTGATGTACCAATTCTGAGCAGAAATGAGAAATAAGCTTATATGAAACCCAGAGCCTTCTTGAAGTGACCCTGGTTTGTAAGTTCCATTCATGTTGTGAACTCAAGAAGAGGGCATTCCCACAGGAAAGAAAATTGTGAAAGACTCTGGAAAATTTTTCCGTGCAACTGGTCTTCATGCTCCCAAATGACCTCTCCCACCAAAAGCCACTCTTACACACATATATTATAAAAAGTCCCTTGGCTCCTTAATTTGCCAACCATGAGCTCTATTGCTCAAAAATTCAATAATCCTGTTAGTGGGTGTTGAACTGGCTGGCAATTACTCTATCTTCTGGCTTTGAGAGAAGAATATATCAAGTACAGAAGCTGTTCCCCCATATAACAAGGGTCTTCGGGAGGGCCAGGAAGCAGTCTTACCTATTCCCAGGATTGATCCTGCCCTGGGCAGGGGACTAGACTTGAAGATCTCCTGAGGTCTCTTCAAGCTCTATGATTCTATGAACAGAGAAATTGAAACCTTATTTTCCTTACTACTCCTGGTCTACAATAAGTGCATGACCACAATTATTGCTAGCCCTCATCTTAGTGCTATGCTCTTTTAATAATTTTCCCTGCCAGCTTCAAAGATAGAAGATGGGATGAGAGGTAGGTGGCACACCACAGAAAATAGAGAAGGCAGTAGGGGGTGAAAGGGTGGAGATTGTTTAATTTTTCAAAGAAGGTGACAATACGTAGCTGAGTCTAGGGACCTTTTTGGGAGTACTAGAGGAAGAGCTGAAATGTTTCTTTGAGGTTTTAGTATTTGAAACCTTAACCGTTATGTAAGTCTGCAAGGGTCAATTTACTGTCTGTCTGTCTTGAGACATCCTACTGAGTTCAGTTCTCAAATGCCACTGTGGAGAACACTGCAAGATTCCTATACAGAGCTCTAGTTCTGAATTATTCAATTCTATCTTGTCAGGAAAAAATAGGTCGTTGTCAACAGCAAAATAAAGATGCTCATTCAAGGTACAGCATAGTGTTCCAAAAAGTAAATTGATTCATATAACATGTGCAGGATATATTCAAATGTTATATCAGTTGACACTGTTTCCTAATTTTGAATATGTAAATTAATTTTTATAAAATTGAATAGGTATGGAGAAGATTATACAGATATAGAAAAAAAGCAACAAATGAAAGAATAGAGCCTTCCAAATCTACATGTAAAATACATTTAAAAATAAAATGTTAAGTTAATTTGTGGAACTCCTTGCTGAATCACATTATGAAGTTAAATAGCTTGGTAGGATTCAGAGAAATACTGCATCATTTTATGAATAAGAATAGCATTTCCAAGTGCAACAGCAAGGACAGACTTTGATGGTCTGTTAATCATTGTATTTCAAGGCATATGACTGAATGGAGTCAGGGTGATAGTCTACCATGATAAAGTACTAATGTTTTGTAAAGATGTAAGGTTTTCTTTTGAAACATCCATCAATGGCCATTATAAAGTCCTTAAGAAGAATTTTCAAGGTAGCAAGTCTATGTTGGTCTAATACAGGGAAAAGTCAAATTGAGTTCTGCAAATGTTTTTCAAAAGATGAGAGAATCATAAACACAGCACATAATGGATGTCTATGTGCACAGAAACAACATTTAGAGGATTAGCCGTGTATGTTGTGACTAAACTATACCATATTTCAGAGTTTTTGTTTTTCTCACTTTTAAATTGAACTAACTCATCCATTTAAACTCTAGGCTGCAATAAAATTAGTTTATCACCCCTGGAATGATATTGCTCTTCTCATTGTAAACACAAATGGTAATAAACACATATCAAGCCAGAAACGAATGTATTTGTGTACTGATAGTAAAAGAGCAATATGCTGTTTACAAAAGGTACAGCTACACTGAAACGCTATTTGGGGATACTGGAGTATCCCGAAATAGCTATCCTGTGTCTTCACAGCAAGCCCATTATTTCAGGTTTGCAATTCTGACATCCCTATAAATCTCATTGTATGAAAAGTAAGGAACGTTTCGGAATAGTGCTTTATTTTGAAATTTGGCGCCATGTAGACAGTGCCAAATGACAAAATAAGCTGTTTTGAAATAGCATCAAAATGTGCAATTTGTGTAGTTATAGTGTAGTGTAGATGCACCCTGAGATTTATCACTCGATTTTTCTAAGGGTGCATCTACACAGCAGGGCTAAACTCAAAATGAGCTACGTAAATTGAGCTGTGTGTAGCTTATTTTGAAATAGCTTATTTAGAGTTTTGGTGCTGTCTACCCAGCACTTATTTCTAAATAGAGCACTCTTCCTCCAACTTCTCTTACTCCTCACAAAATGAGGGTTATAGGAGTCAGAATAAGAAGTCCTTCAGCTTGGCAGTATTTCAACATTATGTTGAAATAATTGCTGGCTGTGTAGACCCAGACTATGTTGATGAGTAGACATAGCCTAAAATACACAGTAGAGAGCTGTCCCTTTCTGCACCCTTGCTAGTTATTTTCAAATAATGTTGCTGTGTAGACATAGCCTAAGTGAGCCTTTTAAAGAAAGCTAAAATCATTTACATGTATTACAGAATCCATTCCAAGAGGGTGGAGGTGTAAAAGTTACATTATAACTTTTATTCCGCACATTCCCTGAAATGCCAATACATTTTATTGCTAATCATAAACTAATTTCCCTTCAAACTTATTTGCAGTTGAGGTATATTAATTATGGAAAATATTTAAACTTGAGTTATCCTTAAACTAATATATTTCTCAAATATTAACAATATTTATAAAGCATCACATACATAGAAGAAAAATCACATTTGTAATTAAATACACTTTAAATATCAGATGCATATACATTTATACTGAGAGCAAAAGATGTTTCAAAATAAGAATAATAAAAAAAACAACAAAGAAATCCTGAAGGCTTATCCCCTGGGTGAAATATTTTTCTCTACAACTAATGAGACTTTCCTGATAAAGCAATTTAAAGATGATTTACTTGTAACCTTATCTGAACAGAACCCACATTGGGTCAACTGTTATCTGTTAAAACAAAATGGTAAATTATCCATGGTGTTAATAAGATAACATATTCACAAATGTATTGTTCATTAACTATGCACAGAAAAAAGTAAATGTGCTTTATTTGTTAATAGCAGTGAATGTTGGTGCAGTATTCCTCATCTGTCATTGTTCACAGCTATCTGGGGAGAAAGAACATTTTCTGTCATATGTTTGTACAGTACTTAGTCTAATGAGGTTCCTTGCCCCAGAGTGAGACTCCTGGGTACTACCACAATAAATAAAAATAATAAATCTGTTGACGTTATGTGTGAGAGGATTGGTGGCCTTGCAAAATGATAGAGCTGCAAATTGATGTTCCTAAAATCAGATAATTTATTCCCCAGTTTAAGAAATTCTGGAAAAGCAATATGTTTGCATTTCTTTTCTTTCCAATGCCTATAAATTAAATTACTGTGAGATATAGTTGACTGAGTACGTGTTGAGAAGTAAATGTTGTGCACTGTACTTAGCCCAGACAAATGGGCTGTGAGCTGCAGTAACCTATACAGGGTAGAAAGCTCCACTCAAAGCTGTGGGGAGGAAGTGGAGCTGTGAATAAAGCCCAGTTCCTCCCTTGGAAGGATTTGTTCTTCAGAAAATGTTCTCATTGTTTCTGTACCATGTCCATTAATGCAAATTAAATCATCAGAGAACACAAAACAATACAAAATGAGACAAATCAAATTTAGAACACACAGTTATCACTCAAAATCCTCATTGATGCCCCATTTAAAAACAGATACATACTAAGGTGAAAAATAGCTTATTGTGAGAGAGTAAATTTCGCTATGAATTTACCCTTTCAAAAATATTTGAATAAACTAAAACCCTACATACATAATTCCCACTGATCTCTGAACCTAAGTATCGGACAAAACTATCTGCTACTAATACATATGGTCCCAGAATATATCTCAGAAGTAAAGATTAATATTTTAAACTGAAAAATTAATAAGTCTCAAGTTCATTATTTTACATGACTACTAATTTGCTTCTTGTCATGAAGTACATTATTTGTTTGAACAAAGTGGGGAAAGGAAATGTTAGATATCATGTACATAGTGAAAATGAGAACACAAACATTAACATCTATAGTAGATTAATAATCAAACAAAACTTAATCAATGTGTCATTCTGAGGACCAAGTAATTAGCATTACTCCTGATGAAATGCAGAAGTACAGATTTCTAATTCTGTGGCCCATAATTTTGAAATAACAGGCTTGGTAGTGTGGATGCTCCACTTATAAATTCGACCGGGGGGAGGGAGCATATTTCAAAACAAAGTCCTACTATAGACCAGAGCTAAGAGAAAAGACATATTCCACGAGTCCCAAAATCAAGCCCAGAACACCCTTCCCCATTTCAATAAATGGAGGGCTCAATGAATGCCAAAATCTGTGTTGTAAGGAGGACTACTGAGGACGATGGGCAAAGGATCCATTGCTCCACAGCCTGGCAATTTAAAAGGGGCTGATGCTCCCAACCACATCCCTGCTACTGCAGCATTAGCAGTCCGAGCCCCAGGCCCTTTAAATCACTGCTGGATCCCTGTGTGATGAAGTCCAGGTGATGCTGAGGGCTGGGAGGGGAAGGCCAGGCCCCATCCCTGGCCCTTTTGCCTGAAGCCCTGCCTCTTTTGGGGCCCCAAAGCTGTGTCCCCACCTATACCAAGGCCCTGCAAAATCTGTCACTAGCCCTGCTCCTTTTGTGGATGCTCCTTTGCAATGCAGCTTTGTCTTGATTAAACTCTAGTAGATGGCATCAATGTACAATATTTGCAACAAAATATAAAGTGCAAATGTTTGTTTGGGTTCCTCCCCCTCCCTAAAAAAAAAAAAAAATTCAGCGTGAATACAATTTTTGCTGACAATAAATTTTTACTGAGGACAGCAAGTTGTCTCTATAAGATCTACAGTTTTAGAATACTGACTTTCAAGTGATGCCTGAATTATTATATATTTTGCTATTACATACTCTATTTATCTAATCAAACAATGTTCTTTAATACATTAACAATTCCCAGCTCTCTGATTTTAAAACGCTCACTACTGAAAAAGATGCTACACTATAGACCAAAAAGACATGCAGGTGAAAAATCAAATTTTACCTGTCCATATTTTGCAGCTAAATGCAAAGGGGTCCAGTACTGATTATCCACGACATTGACATCAGCACCATGATCCAGGATCAGAGATGCCACATCCTTGTACCCATTTGCACAAGCTATATGCAGCTGTGAATAAAACAAAATAAGTGTTTTATTATAAAGACTTTCACAAGACATATATGATTAGCATGTATTTTCACTTGCCCAAAGATTTAACCTGTGGAGATATAAAAATACTCTTCTTTCAAAATGGGGTAAATTATGAATATAAGAAATGTAAAACTAGTATTTGAGAACAATATTCCAAATGTTGCAAAAAACCAGTTTGATAAGAAGTTTTCAGTGCTTAGAAATTAAACAGCAGGAAAATTCAGAACAAAGGATAATTCCAGCCAATCAGTATCAAGTGTGGCATTAATGATTTAGTCCGACACAGATTCTATTATAATTTAAAATTGTCACCCTTCCTTTTCTATTTATTTCATGTTTCCTATCTTTGCCCTCAAACCTAGGCACCTTGCACAGGTTCCAAGAGCCCAGGCAAATTCATATATTTCATCAGAGCATGGTCTATAGCCAAATTTTACATTTTTCACAGTTTTAAAATCTCATCTGGCAGATGATGTTTTATTATTCCAAATTTAATTTATTAACATGCAATGACACTCTTTGCAGAGGTTTTGCTGGGGAAGTCATAGTTACAGAAAAAACTTCTACAGTGTTACTCCACTATTTTTTTCTGGTTTCACCTCCCCACAAAGTTCATTGTTTAAAAGATTAGAACTGGGACCAGTCAGTTCTATGACATATTAAAGAATAAAAATGATAACTGAGATGAGAAATGGGGATACTACTGAAACCATCACATTGAGGAGGAGGTTAAAGGATGAGGTTTTAAAGAATGGGGGAGAAAGGGGAAAATGAACAGACAATAGCTTTATTTCTTAAAGATTAATTTTGGAAATTAGATGATAAACTGTGAAAATTGTTATTTCAATGTGTTACTTCTTATGAGTTCTGCATTTATACGTGTGAATTATTTTCATTGGAGAAAGAGAATAGTAATTAAAATACAATATAAAACCAGACAAGACTTGTATATATGAACACACAAAACCTAACCAATATAAAAGAGGCTGTAAGATTTAAAAAAAAACACCCTACTAACTAAATGGTTGACTGGACAAAAGAACAATAGAAAATGCTGTATCAGGGACACACTATCTGCCATTAGGGATTTCTCTTGGAAACCCAGTTTTTATGCATGGAGAACAAGAATTTGTACTATTATGAGGCATATATTTCAAATGTCTCAAATGATTCAGGTCAGGTTACAGAATGGTTCAGATTAGAAATCAATGTTATTTGTTCTCATGGTAATATTTTTTATGAGTCTAAGCGTTCTCCTCTGCTTCCAGGAAGCAGGAAGGGAGCAGTACAAAACAACTGTCCTTTACACACCCACAAAGAAACATTATTGCCAGAACTCCATGCAGCCAGGATTCAAAAAGATTCTGGGCAAACTTTTTGCAAGAAGGAGGAAACTGCTATATGTGGCCTTGTTCTTAACCTAGGGCAACAGGTGTTAAACTGATATCTTTTTCTGAGTTATTTCTGCCTGAAGTCAACCCTTAGCAGGTCTGGGACTGGGTTCTCTCTTTCCCACATATTTCTCCTTCAACTATGCCTATAATTTATATAGATAATTTCCATTTAGGCCATTGTAGATCAAGAACTACATCAGAGCTTTTCTGTGGAAAGGTCTCCCATCAAAAAACACAGTTTTGTCAAAACAGTGAGGTACGTCTAGACTGGCGTGCTTTTGCGCCAGAGGTATGCAAATGAGGTTCAGCGTTGGGATATCGCCGAGCCTCATTTGCATAGGTAATGAACCGCCATTTTCGCGGAAGAGGCTCTTGCGCAAGACGGGGCTGTCTACACTGCTCCTTTTTGCGCAAGAAAAACCCTTTTGTGCAAAGCCGTTATGCCTGAAAATAATCGGCATAACGGCTTTGCGCAAAAGGGTTTTTCTTGCACAAGAAGGGGCAGTGTAGACAGCCCCATCTTGCGCAAGAGCCTCTTCCGCAAAAATGGCGGTTCATTAGCTATGCAAATGAGGCTCGCGATATTCCAACGCTGAGCCTCATTTGGAAAGCTCAGGCGCAAAAGTGCGCCAGTCTAGATGTAGCCTGAAGGTTTTTGGTGGGAAAATGCCAATTCCAATAAAAAGTTTTGATTTACTCAGGAGAAATGAGAAAACAAAAATTTTAATTTAGTTTTGACTAAAAATATGGTTTTGACCTTTTGGTTAAAACAAAATAAAATTTTATTGTATGTCATAATGTCAATTGGGAATGAAAACTATCATTCTGAATCTGTTGAATGTTTCACTGGGGAAAACCAGCACTTTTTGACTAAAATATTTTAAACAAAGATTTTCCACTGGAAATTTCTCACAGAAGAAATGTAGTTTTGTTGTCCAGCATGTTCTTTCTCTATGTACATGTACACACACACATACATATCTATATACTTCCATATTTGTGTCTCTGTGTCTTGAGTCACCCCATAGAAGCTTCACCAGTGAGGACTACAAGAGATGTACCAAATCAGGAAATAAAATATTCTGCTAATGAATGCTCAGAACTACACATTATACCCTAATGTACTCCTGTTTGACTAGAACTCATAGTGAGTGCCTTTTTCCCCACTTGTAGTTTTTACATTGCTCCTGAGAAGTGTGGACTGAATATTTAAAATAAAGTTATATCACTCTTGGGAGGCTGTTATGCTAGGTTGCTCTGATAAATTGGCCATGGGTTTGATGTAGCCTGTCATTCTGGTGATAGGTTTATCTCCTTGGTACGCCTAACTGTTATGGAATAGGGAATTTATTTGTGTTCAGCTTCTAACTATGACTGGCATTACAACTCCAGGCATGAAAACCATTCAGTGAACATAAAATCTATTCAGTTGCTTATACACAGAAAAAAGTAACAGCATAGGGAAAAAAAGCATTAAAAAAACCCACCCTTGCTGCAATCTTATTAATTCACATTCTGTAAAAGCTTTTTAGTTTCCCTTGAATTTTAAAACAGCTATTTCTCAGCCATGAAATACAGAGTCTCTGGATGATATCACTATGAAACAGGCTTCCGTTAGCTAGCCAGAAATAGGATTTTTTGCTATTGTCTCTGTATAGATAGGTTTATCAGGTATAGCAAAAAGCCCATTGCCAGATCCTTTGACACAGACTGATTGACTCCATATTAATGAATAGGGAGAAATCAGTCTAACAGTCTGTTGCTGGAACATGCTTCTTGGATACTTTATCTCCCAGATCACAAAATAAAGGCTTTGCATAACATAAATCTTGAACAAAAGGAAAATGTTCCACTCTATATTGTTGTCAGACAACAAATGATGTTCAGAAATTAAAATAAAAAAAAGACATTCAAACAAAAATATCCCTTTTTGGCAAGTTTCGAGAACTAGCCAGGTTCCAGCATTTGTGCAATGAACTGAAAGATGGATTCTCTAAACCTTCTCTCTTGATAGTGCATATTTTTTCTTCATAACAGAATGGAGGTTAGTTACTATAAGTGGAGATACTTTGAGATGTGTTATTCCACATATAACTATGCATCCTGCATGCTATGTGCCCAAGTTCAGAAGCTCTTCAAAGTAATGTATGTTGACCTGCCCATACACTATAGCTTCTTTTGTGTTCCTGAGCAAAGGTATAATAGGTGGTGTGAGTCAAACCCTCTCTGGTTCCCCTTCTTACCACAATCCTACAGGGATCCAGAGCAGTGGGGAAGGAGAGTGGGCAGTGGAATACAGAGAGATACCACACATCTCAAAAAACCTCCACTGACAGTACATAATTCCCATATCTTCTTCAAGTGCTAATCCCTATGGCAACATCTATATTACAAGTTTTGCCACAAGAGCCTATGCAAGTGAAGCACGGATTAGCATTTTCTCACAGTTCATTTGCATACTCTCTTCTGCAATGTTGTGGAAACCATTTGTGCTTGTGTAGATTGAGCTATGAACCCGCAGGAGGGGAAAGGAGTATTATTTTGTAGCATTGTAATATGCATCTGAAACCTACTTAAGAAACCCTCTGTGGACTATGGCCTCCCCACACAACCATTCTGCTGTGTGGCAACAAAGAATCTTGGAGATTTTCTAAACTGTTTGGTTCTTGGTAGGTAGAATGCCAGGGCACATCTGACATTGATACCCTGTCTGTGCAAAAGGCATGGGATTTCAAGAACAATATGTGAACCAATTGACTAATATGGAACTCAGAAACAATCTTGGAGAGGACTTTGAGCTGTAATTTAAGGAAAATCATCTCAGTATATATGGAGCATTCATCATCATAGCTTTTAGTTCACTGACTTTCCTGTGTGAAGTTATGGTCACTAGGAATGCCCCTTCATAAATAGACAGGTCATGTCACATGTCACCATTGGCTTGGAGGCAGGGCCTGTGAATACTGAAAGTACAAGGTTATGGGCCAGTTGAGGTATAGGCTTAATGACTGGTGATAAGGTCCTGATCAAGTTCTTAATAAATCAAGCATTGGAAAGCTGTGTGAAGACAGAACTGTAATGGGTTCAGTCACAGAGATCCCCTTGTGACTGTCAATTGATGCACTGAGATACCACTTAGCCCACCTACCACAGCAATGCAACATAGACACTGAGAGCAGCTTGGCTCTGGGAAGGCTCAGTCAAAGGTATCTGACACAGCACCCATGTGCAAAGACCTACTGGGATGAGAATGCCAGATAAACCTGTCTTAATCTGTATAAAAGTTTGAGAATAAGCTCAAAAATTATTCATCCCCTTTATCACGGAAAAAGCAATATTCATGGCTGTTGTCACACATCCCCTCCCACCCCGTATCAATTACTTACAGTGGGGTTATCAATAAACAAAAGTGATTTTATTAAGTATAAAAAGTAGGGCAAAGAGTAAGACGGTCTCCAAAGGTGACAGGGATAGGACTAGGTAGTGGTGCCTTGATTTCAACCATTAGTTCAAAATTGGTCCTTAGCCTGCATTTGGGAATAAGCAGAGATGTGTAAGTAGAAGGAGCAGGGAATGAGGACTTCTTAGTTTTTTGTTATTAATGTGGAGGCTTGGGTGGATGTTGGTAATATGGACCATGTGAAGGCGGTTCTCATGGCCTAAGAACTGTCTCTGATGTCTTCTCTTGGGAGCTGGAATGCAAATTCCCAGGGATAATCCTAGCTATGAACGTAAATCCCTGCTGCTACTCATATGTTTAATTAATGGTTAAAGTGATGATAATTTAAGGGCAACACTGATATTTTTAAAACATGGAATTAATCAGACAACATTTCAGTGACCCGTATTTTCTGATGTTAGACTATTTGCAACAAATATCCAAGAATTTATAGTCAAGAAATTCCATATTTGGAATCTGAGGACAAATTCTCTGGCTTTCCCTCCTGGTATATAATGATACCAGTGATTGTACTTGGAGATATACCCTCTCATAGCTGTGCTTTTGTTATTTTATATTAAGGAGCAATAATTTGATATTATTTTGATACAATAGACCTTGATAGTTTAATTGGCAGCAATTTTGAAAAACAATAATAATTTTTTTATATAGCAGACAAATGTGTAACAAGATACAGTGCCTGGAGTGTGAACAAATGCAGACTAGGTATAAGGTATGAATTTTGGTTGGTGACAGTTATTAAACACTAAAGTAATTTTCCTAGAAATAAGGTGGATTCGCTACTCAAAGTCTTTAAATCAAAACTGGATAGCTTTCTGAATGATATGCTTTAGCTCACCCAGAAGTTGTGGGTCAACCAGAAGTTACTCACTTGGTGAAAGTTTAGGGCCTGTTTTATGCTGGAGGTCATATAATCATGTGCTTGAAAATCTGTGAAGTACAACATTTTTCTGCCTCTGAATTTTTAAAGTTCTCACCAGTGAAATGTTCACAGGCAGATATAGATGCATATGTGCATTGTTCATGAAGTTTTCAAAACAATGATTATGAGTAAGAAACACATCTGTAAAATAGATGCAATACCCGCTCACTTTAAAATTCCAAATCCTGTACAAACCAGTAACTGGATTCTGTATTATGTAGCATGTAGGCACACTGCTTTCAGTGGGGCTCTGGGCAGATGCATAAGTTGGGTCATCATACCCCATCCTTTAGCTGTCTCTGTACAGGCACAGAGCCCTACTGAAGTCAAAAGCCTTAGATCCCAACTTGCAAATATATATTCACTTCATTGGCATGTTCACAGCTTTAGGATCTGAATCAACATGTACTGCCCAAGCTTACCAGTGTAACTCCTTTATCATTCTTCTGATTCATGCTCCCTCCAGCTGATATAAGTTGTTTCACATCTGCAAGCATTGTCATAGGTCTCTGAATCTTAATCTGGCGCAGTGAGTTCATATCCACACCTGTTCAGAAGAAAATACAACGTTTAAAGAAAAAAATGCTAAAATCTTCTATTTTATTCCAACATTCAGCAATTATGCTTATTTTGTTTTGGTCTTTTGATTGGTAGTCACTGACTGAACAGGATGAAGGGTAGGTCAACTGTCCATTTACAGATGCCTTGGTTGTACAATGTCAGAGAAGATTATTCTCTTCAAGTGCATTGGCCCAACTCTCTTCACACCAGTGTAAATCAGGAACAATGCCACTAACGATCATGAAGTTACTCAAGTGTAAAACTGGTGCAAAGACAAGAAAAATTAGGCTGGATCTCAGTCCTCAATAGGAAAAGGGCAAAACGAGGGTGGAGGAAAGAGTTACTGTGAATCTGCCCATCTAC
Source organism: Apalone spinifera (assembly GCA_030068395.1). NCBI lineage: Eukaryota > Metazoa > Chordata > Testudines > Trionychidae > Apalone > Apalone spinifera. Next base: position 218,619,033 of record CM057845.1, read on the forward strand.
CTGAGCATTGAACTAGAGGGAAGTGAGTGCAATGAGGCAACATAATGGCTGATGGTCCTGGACTTACAGGAAAGGGGAATGATGGTGGATGCAAAAGACTGGACCAAGGAACTTGGAGTAGGAGAGTGCAACTGGGAGATGGATGCATGAGTAATGGAGACCAGGACTGACTGGTTAAGGACAATTAGTATTATTGTTATGTTAGAGGGTTTTAGCAACTTCCAGCAAAAAGTCTGATTTATGGGCAATCTCAGCTCTCACTGATGTGGATGGCTATGCTAGTAGTCAGGCTTAAAGAAAGAAGCAATAAGCTCCATGATGGAGGAAAATAGTTGAAACAGTAAAAGCTATTGCCCAAGGCACTGGACCTCCTGGAACTGGCTGAGCAAGAACTCAAACCGAGTCTACACTGGCAACTGACTGTGCAGTAAATCAGCTCCCGGCGCTGTACCTGAGGTGTTCACACTAGCAAGGCACTCA
>CM057845.1:218631155-218650921 GCA_030068395.1 Apalone spinifera
CTCCCTCCTGCTTATGACACCCTTTTAGATACCTGAAAACAGCTATCATGTCCCCCCTTAGTCGTCTCTTTTCTAAACTAAACAAACCCAATTCCTTCAGCCTTCCTTCATAGGTCATGTTCTCTAGACCTTTAATCATTCTTGTTGCTCTTCTCTGGACCCTCTCCAATTTCTCCACTTCTTTCTTGAAATGTAGTGCCCAGAACTGGACACAATACTCCAACTGAGGCGAAACCAGCGCAGAGTAGAGCGGAAGAATGACTTCTCGTGTCTTGCTCACAACACTCCTGTTAATGTATCCCAGAATCATGTTTGCTTTTTTTACCACAGCATCACACTGCTGACTCATATTCATCTTGTGGTCCACTATAACCCCTAGATCCCTTTCTGCCATACTCCTTCCTAAACAGTCGCTTCCAATTCTGTATATGTGAACTGATTGTTCCTTCCTAAGTGGAGCACTTTGCATTTGTCTTTATTAAACTTCATCCTGTTTACCTCAGACCATTTCTCCAATTTGTCCAGGTCATTTTGAATTATGAGCCTATCCTCCAGAGCAGTTGCAACCCCTCCCAGCTTGGTATCATCTGCAAACTTAATAAGTGTACTTTCTATCTAAATAATTGATGAAGATATTGAACAGGGCCGGTCCCAAAACAGACCCCTGCGGAAACCCACTAGTTATACCTTTCCAGCAGGATTGTGAACCATTAATAACTACTCTCTGAGTACGGTTATCCAGCCAATTATGCACCCACCTTATAGTAGCCCCATCTAAGTTGTATTTACCTAGTTTATTGATAAGAATATCATGTGAGACTGTATCAAACACCTTACTAAAGTCTAGATATACCACATCCACCGCTTCTCCCTTATCCACAAGACTCATTATCCTATCAAATAAAGTTATCAGATTGGTTTGACATGATTTGTTCTTTACAAATCCATGCTGGCTGTTCCCTATCACCTTCCCACCTTCCAAGTATTCATAGATGATTTCCTTAATTACTTGCTCCATTATCTTCCCTGGCACAGAAGTTAAACTAACTGGTCTGTAGTTTCCTGGGTTGTTCTTATTTTCCTTTTTATAAATGGGCACTATATTTGCCCTTTTCCAGTCTTCTGGAATCTTTCCTGTCTCCCATGATTTTCCAAAGAAGTTAGCTACATCATCCCACTCATCCTGGCTAATGGACCTATCCTCCATGAACGCATTTACTTCTGTTTTGAATACTGTTAATGGCCTGGCCTTTACAACATCAGCTGATAAAGAGTTCAACAGGTTGACTGGGTATTGTGTGAAGAAGTACTTCCTTTTGTTTGTTTTAAACTTGCTGCCTATTAATTTCATTTGGTGCCTCCTAGTTTGTGTTATGGGAAGAAGCAAATAACTTTTCCTTATTTATTTTTTCCACACCAGTCATGATTTTATAGACCTCTATCATATCTCTCCTCCATTGTCTCTTTTCCAACACGAAAAGTCCAAAAGTTATTAATCCCTCCCTATATGGCAGCCATTCCATACCTCTAATAATTTTTATTACACTTTAAGGAACCTTTTTCCAATTCCAATATATCTTTTTTGAGATGAAGTGTTTTATATAGAGGCAATACAATATTTTCTGACTTATTATCTATCCCTTTCTTAATGATTTTCAAAATTCTGCTTGCTAATTTGAGTGCCACTGCACAAGTGGATATTTTCAAAGAACTGTCCACAGTGACTGCAAGATCTCTCTCTTAAGTGATGACAGCTAATTTAGACCCCAACATTTTATATGTATAGTTGGGATTTTCAATATGCATTACTTTGTATTTATCAACATTGAATTTCATCTGCCATTTTGTTGCCCATTTACCCAGTTTTGTGAGATCCTTTTTAAGTTCTTTGCAGTCTGTTGTGGACTTTATTATCTTGATAATTTTTTTATCTGCAAATTTTGCCACTTCACCAATTATCTCTTTTTCTAGATCATTTATGAATATGTTGAATATGACTGGTCCTAGTACAGGCCTCTGGTTTACACAATTAGTTAGCCCTCTCCATTCTGAAAACTGACCATTTATTCTTACCCTTTGTTTCCTATCTTTTAGCCAGCTACCAAACCATGAGAGGACCTTCCATCTTATCCCATGACAGCTTACTTTGCATAAGAGCCTTCAGTGAAGGACCTTGTCAAAGGCTTTTTGGAAATCTAAGTACATCCACTAGATTCCCCTTTTTCTACATAGTTCTTAACCCCTCTCAAAGAATTCTAATAGACCGATGAGGCATGATTTTCCTTTACAGAAACCATGTTGATTCTCCAACAAATTATGTTCATCTATGTGTCTGACAGTTCTATTCTTTACTCATTCAACCATTTTTCCTGATACTGAAGTTAGACTTTATGGCCTATAATTGCAAGGCTCTGAAACCCTTTTTAAAAATTGGCATAACCTTAGCTATTTTCCAGTCATTTGGTACAGAAACCGATTTAAAGGATTGGTTACAAACCACAGTTTAGTAGTTCTGGAATTTCACATTTTAGTTCCTTCAAAACTCTTGAATGAATGCCATCTGGTCTAGTGACTTATTACAGTTTAGTTTATTAGTTTGATCCAAAACCTCCTCCAATGACACTTCAATCTGGGACAGTTCCTCAGATTTATCACCTAAAAATAATGACTCAGGTTTGGGAATCTTCCTCACATCCTCAGCCATGAAGACCAATGTAAGAATTAGTTTAGTTTCTCTGCCATTGCCTTATCGCCTGTGAGTGCTCCTTTAGCAACTCAATCATCCAATGCACTCTCTTGTTATTTTGCAGGTTCCTGCTTTTGATGTGCTTAAAAGATTTTGGCTAGCTGATCTTCAAATTCTTAGTTGGCCTTCCTAATTATAATTTTCACTTGAATTACTGGACTTTATTCTCCTTTCTATTTTCATCACTAGAATTTAACTTCCACTTTTAAACAATGCCTTTTTGTCTCTTACTCAAGCCAGAACAAAAAGTAAAAAAGCTCTAATGAGAAGACAAGCAGAGAAATGAAGTTATTACAACATGTATAAAGAACAACTGCAGCTGATGCAGATAAAACAGAGGGGAACTGATGTGAACTATGCACAGATTGTGAATGATTTGAATGAAAAGAGAAGCAGATGGAAGGGATCAGCAGAGATGACTGTAACAAGGAAAGAAAATTATACAAACAGGATGAACATTTAAAATGTGTTAGACTTCATTCATTCTTATCATAACTGCTTTATGTTTTAATGACTTCCAGTGATTGATGACATTGTGCCTGGATTTTCCCTCACTCATGATCCTCTCTATCTCCCTTGTTATTTTTCTCTCAATCCTTCCTTGTCAATTTCCTAAAGTGCCACTATTTTCTTCTCAGTATTGTGAAAGGAGAGAGAAGTTGTACAGTGCATCTTAAAATGATTGAACGAGGCAGAACAAATATAGCATTGTTGATATATTACTAGGGTAAGTTCCACCTAGGTGGACATGTCAGGATTGAACAGGAACACAAGAACTCCACTGAACTTCTGTGAGGGCACAAGGCACAATGCCAGATGTCAAGCAATGAATATCAAAAGCAGCCAACAACAATGTGAAAAGATTTGGAAAAGTAGAGTGATTGGCATGGTCAGAAAAAATCAGACTTTTAACACAAGCATCATGTCTGTCTTCCTTAATGCAGCAGAGTCACAGAAATCTACAACAAAAATTAAGAAGATAAATTCATTCCAAAATAAATGCCCACAAAAGATTTTCAGTCCATTAGGAAAAAAGTTTCTAAGTAACGCAAACCTACCTAACACATCAAATATGGTAAGTTGATAATGATGAGCATATCTGATGCCACCAGCACAACTTCCACAGCAAGTGGAGGGCAATCTAGAGAAACATTGTACAGAATAATGGAGAAAGAAGCCCAGTCCATCAGTATTACTCTCAGGAGCCTGCACAGACTAGCACATGACCAAACTAACTGGCTGAAGTTGATGAATGTCCCATGCATCTTAAAGGAGAAAGATTAGTGGATAATGCACAAACAGAACTCCGTGGAGAAAATCTATTTAAATCATGGTACCAGTAAATCAGGGAATATTAAAATGGTAAGAAGTAAGGAGAATATGCATCTACTAAAATGGATATTTTTTATCATTTCAGTCCTTCTCCAAAATAAATCTTGTTAAAATGAACTGTGGAGAAGAGAGCTTGTAACAACGGGTTCTAAAGAAACTTCTCTGTTTGATCTCAGATGCTTTAGTCTTCTTCCTCAGATTCCTCTCCCTCTCAGAATTTTTTTCAGAATATATCAATTAAAAATCTCATAATATGTATCACAGATAGGGTAGGTCTAGACTATATGTCTCCGTCGACGGAGCCATGTAAACTAGTTTATCTGGCATAGGCAAAGAAGCGGGAATTTAAATAATCCCCGCTTCATTAAAATAAACATGGCCGCTGCGCTGTGCCGAAGATCAGCTGATCCGGCACAGAACAGTAGTCTAGACACGGATCGGTCGGCTGGGGAAGCCTTTGCTGACCAATCCCTTATGCCATTGTTTTGGTATTTTTAATAATGGTCCTGTTTTTCATTATGGGAGTGCGATTTTAATTATAATTCCCATCAGGGGTCTAGTAAGTAGGATAGAAGAACTCTGCTTTTCCAATATAAAATATTTAGAAAATATTTTTGGATAATCTAATTAAAGATTAGTCGGGAACTGAGATGGATTTAGATACCACAGTGAAGTGATCTAAAAATAAAAATGCACAAAACTTAGCTTACTATAACTTTAAAGCTCTCTAATAATCAGTTTTCCATACCTGAAATCTAATTGTTCCAATAATACTTTGAATCAGCAAATAGGAAACACAGTAGCATTGTTTCATTTTTAACTGAGCCTCTAATTATATATAAAACACTTGATTTTTCCCTTTATGTAATTATAGTCAGTTATTAGAATATTTTCTGGATTCCACTATCAGCATCTTTTAATGCTAAAATCAGATAGCATGATTAAATGGAAAATATCAAGAGAACACCTTAGGAATTCACTGATAGACTGGATAATAGTTCAAGGCATCTTAGTAGTAGTGGTGCAGAGGAGAGGCTGTGTTTATGTTATTCACAAATTGAAAGCTGTGTGAACTTACTGTAGGTTCAAAAGGAAAGACTATCATGACAGTATATGTCACTAATCAGCAAAACAGAAGAAAGATTAATTTATGTATGTAATTACCTGCGTAAGTCTGATTAACAAGTGATTGGGCACAGACTATTGGAAAAATGCATCTTTTGTACAGGATTTTGACATGGGTAATTCCTGAGTTTTGCTTTACTGACTAAAAGCTGGGCACTAACTTAGTCTGCTGTGAATTATATTGCAAACACAAAATGGATAGCAACCAGGCCTTAACATACAACTTTAAAATAAATGTGTAGAAGATGAAAGTACCCTGATTATACTGCGGTGGGTTTTTTTGTTTTGTTTTGTCTTTGTTTTGTTTTTTTTTGTTTTGTGAAGTTTATAATTTCAGTGAGCTGGGTTGTTCTGTGATATGTGTGAATCCCACTAAAGGTTTAATATCTCTTTAGCAATCAATAGGTAACAGTGTCCTTTCCTCAAACTATGTTCAGCTTTTGAAAGTGTTATAATGTGCAATGTTTTTATCATGGTTCATTGCTTTATATGTTGTCATCACTAAATAAATTGCTATGGAGATTCTCTGAAAGCCATCTTAACTGACTTCTGTAGCTTAGGAAACACTCCAACTCCCCTATTCATGCAATTAAGCGTTTAATTAAAGATGTTACATTTTCTGAACTTCCTCCAGGCCTGAATAGTATTATTCCAAAAATAGCCTTTTGCATAGTGCATGGTGGAAGGTCTTGGGGGGAGTTGGAATCATGCATTCTCTTCATACAGCTCTAGTCATTTAAAGAAAAGAAAAGAAAAGAAAAGAAAAGAAAAGAAAAGAAAAGAAAAGAAAACTTGGTATCACTTACATTCATGGTGATTGAGCATAACTCATGCTTCTCAGATTATTCTCTATCCTTTCCTTCTGATAAAGTTAGCAGACTATTTAAATAGTTTGGCATGCCAATTAAAAACAAAAGATAGCTAACTGCAGAATGAGTCCACCGTGGGATGAATATATCACAGACTGGGGCAATGTACACATTATAGCCTGAATCAGCATATGTTGCTCAGGGATGCAAATAAGACATCCTCTTGTGTGATATAAGCATCAGTGTGGCTAGAATATGCTGCCAAAAGAGCTTCTCTCACTGTGGCCAGGTCTACACTAGACCCAGAAGCTTGGCTTACAGTATACAAGCTATGTACCTTAAGCCAAGCTTAGTGCTGTCCCCACAATGGGAGGCCGATGGGAGCAAACACTCCCATTGGCTTCCCTTATCCCACACAAGAACAGGAGTACTAGCCACCAACGGGGGCACTCTCTGAGTTTGACTTAGCAAGTCTTAATTAGACTCTCTAAATTGAATGCCAGAAAATCATTTGTGGCACCGTTGATCTACTGCAAAGTGAAGACAAGACCTGACATAGCTACCGTTACATGTGCAGGCTGGAGTAGCTAAGTCAACAGGAAAGCTCTGTCTTGTCAGCTTGGAGAATCTGCACTGGCAGCTCTAAAGTGGCACAGCTGCACTGGGGGGAAGTTGTATTCCAATTGAAGTCAATGGGAGTTTTGATTTTGGGGAGCCAGTATTTCACCCAGAGTTGCGGTCATGTATCATTGTTTTTTCCCTTCTTCATCCAGAACCATGGTATTTATGGTAAACGCTGCTGTATCTCTACATTTTGTTATAGAAAAGCAGAATTTCATATATTTTCTCTTGAATCTATTTCAGTGCAACTAGCAAATCTCTTTGAAAAGAGCACCACAATCTTTGCCATTTATATTCACGTTTCCCTTCTACAACCAAAATAGCACACACACAACCTGATTGGGGGATAAGAGAACTTTTTATTGAAGATCCATTAGAACCGACAGTGTAATAAGTAGAATTCATTCTGCTGAATAATATGTATGGTCAATGCAAATTCAACCCACATTCTTGCAGCCCACTTTGCATATTGTAGTGCATTGAAGATCTGAGTGGCTCATGCAACTGACAAACATACATTAATCTAATTTTCCGACCAGATAGTACTTGAAATGTGAAAAAATCCATGCAACAGACCAAAAAGATGGTGGAAAATACCTTGATATGTGAACCATTGGACACACTACTGATTATATGGATATTTCCACACATTGGGTATCATCCTTTTGTCAGTTTAACGCTACTTTTCTTCCATGTGTCCATTGGCAGGACACTTTAAATTGGTTTAAATTATAATGGATTTCTTAGTGTAAACTAAGATTTAAATAATGTATCTTCACATTATTTCCTTTTATTTATATCTGTTTATCAAATGTGTTTCCTACATCATGGCATGTCACATACAATAAACTGCTTTATATCTCACTGCAATATGAATATACATATACATGTAACAGAACTGACATATTCCAGTCAAAATATTGCTACAGATATTACTGAAGATCTGATACCTAATCTTATAAATAAACCAGTGAATAACAAAGTATCCCTGAGATAAATTGCTGTCATCTGACATTAAAGAACACAAATCCATGTAAGATATTCTCTTAGTGCACAATTAAAAGTTTTGAAAGTAGTAAAATTTTATATATATTATTTCCATTGATAATAGATTTACAATCAATATTTTAAAATCCATAAAAGAAGACAATTGCAATAGCCTGAAGTTATGTGTTTAGTTTTAAAATGGCAGCATAGCAACTACAAGGAGTTACTGCCCAACTCTGTAAATTCAGATTGTACCTGGGTTTCACATGCCAAAATCATTTGTTTATTTAAGTGGTTTACGTACGAAAGTACTGTAGGCTGCTTCTCTGCAGATAATTAGCATTCTAGTGTCTCTATATAAATGGGCAAAACATCTGAAATGTTTACTACGGGAAATAATTTGATGGTTTTCCAATTTCTACATATATTACTCAGAGGCTAAGTAAGAATCAACACCTCGTCAGGATTATTCTGATTACACACACAGCCCTTTCAAAAAAGATCCTTATACGTTGGTGTTTACTTACATCAGTTGACAATATGGCCTCATATGCATCCCTCTGCCCCTCAAAAGAAAGGGGAAAAATCCAAAATAAGAGCTGACCTACCATTTTCTTCCAGGTATGTCAGAAGAATGCAGTTGGATTCCGTCCCTTCCATGGCATAATCAAGAGCAATGTTTCCATTAACATCCTGCAGCAGCACATTGGCCCCAGCCTAAAAGCAAACATGAAGAACATTTTATATCTTTATATCTACAGGGAAAAATGTGCAAAAGTTGTGATTATAAAGGTATTAGGCCCAATTTACTGCTTCTATAAGGACCTATGTAAGATGCAGAGGGCTTCAACAGTTTCCAGAACTAGTCAGGCAAATTTGTTTTGTTCTGAACAGCATTTCATTTCACATTGTAGGTTCCCTTGAAATGACACTCCACATGAAAAGTGAAGACAAAAACAAAACAAGCAAAACCCAGAGTTTTCGCAAGGTTTTAACAATGAAAGTGAGGTTGATCGTTTCCAGTGCAATCCCTGAAGTGCTCATGTCTATGTTACTACAAATCCTACACAATATTTGTCATAAAGACAGATTGCTTAAAAGCAATCCAGGACTGACTATTTTTGGAGATGGGAGAAGTGTGAGGAGAAAATTATGCCAGAACTATCAAGCCATACACTTCCTAGAATATAAGAACTGTGGAAGAATTTCATGTTCTCTGTGTTAAGGAGGATGCATCACAAGTTGTAATATGATGGCCAGTCTAGCCCTATTTTTATAAGAAATCTGTCCTATTCCATGCAAAAATATATAACTCTATTACTGAGGAAAGCCTGGATGCAGTAAAAGGTCATGCATTTTCTTTTAAAAAAACATGACTTGTATTCAGTTTAAGTATTTCTCCCTGTGGCTTCATATCAAAAGCAATTCCAAAAGAAGAATAACGTCTATTGAATATAATTACTTTTCCTTGCAGCTTTCATAGAGTTTTAAGGCCAGAAGGGGCCATTAAATCATTCAGTCTGTCCTTTTGTAGAGCACAGACCACAGAATTTCACCCAGATAGCCCTCTAGTTAGCTCAATTACTTTAGTAAGACTAAAACATTTCAATCCTCAGGAAACAAAATAGCATGTGCCACAGGAAGAGAACAGGAGAGGCCAAGATGCCACCAATCCCCGAGCCCCTGCAAAGGTGGTGAATTGATTAGGTGAGACACACCTAAATGATGCTAGCAATCAATCCTTGCCACATTCTGCAGAGGGAAAAGACCTGGTCCACTTACTGAAGATTACTGCCAAATTGACCTGAGGGAAAATTCCTTCTTGATTCCAAATGTGGTAATAAGTTTGACTCTGAGCAAGACACACCACCCAGGCCTCGAAGAAAGAGGATTTTCTGCACCACCTGAGAGCACTAGTGTGCCCTGTTCTATTTCTAGCCATAGCCAATCCCTGATGTGTCAGAGAAAGGCAAACATAAAAAAAGCCAACACCACAGAATACATCTGGTCAATTGTGCATCAAGGGGGAAAAGTCCTTTCTTATCTCTACACATGACCAGCTGAAACCTGGGTGAGAAGGGTGTGGCTATAAAACAATGGCTATAAATTAAGGATAACCTCTTTTAAAACCTGAGTTGCACAGGATCACTAATAAAGAAAGATTATTATTAGCAGGGCTTGACAAGCGGCGGCGAGCCCCGCTCACCAGCTGCGCGGTTTGGCACACTGCGCATGCGCAGACCGCGCTGACCATGCACTAATCACGCTGTGGCACCATGCCGGGCTAAAATCTACTCACCCTGGGTGAGTAGATTGCCCTAATTGTCGAGCCCTGATTATTAGTAGAAAAAACAACTTGTGCTCCGAGGAGCTTAAATGCAAAGGACCTGATCCAATGCCCACTGTGTCAATGGGAAAAAAATAACAGTAACTTCAATAGGCATTGGGTCTCAGCTTCTGGTTTAGTGTAACATTAATCTAAAGGTGTGTCTACACAGCAAAGTTATTTCGGAATAACAGCTGTTATTCTGAAATAACTATGAAAGCATCTACACAGCAATTCTGTTATTTTGAAATAATTTTAAAATAATGGACGGTTTATTCTGACTTCTGTAAACCTCATTCTATGAAGAATAATGCCTATTCCAAAATAGTTATTTCGAAATAGGGGCTATGTAAACACTCCACTTCTGCTATTTTGAAATAACCTCTCACCAAGGACATTCCAAGTTATTCCTCCTGGGGCTCTAAATCGAGACAGCACGTCTACACTAGGAAAGCCTGCCTTGGATTAATTTTGAGGCTTCCCTGCAGTATAGATGTGCTATTTCGAAATAAGCTATTTCAGAATAACTATTCTGGAATAGGTTGTTACGCAATAACTGTGCTGTGTAGATGTAGCCTAAGTGTATTGGAATGTTTTGTGCATTTTATACATTGATTCTATTAAAATACATACTTCTATTAAACTGTCCCAAAAGTGTGAATCTGTACTAGACAGATAAGGAAAATTCATTTTGAGAATGAATTTGAAGAAGAGGATTACTTAAAAAGATTGTCTCAGATATTTACCCATGTTTATTTTACTGCACTTGCTCCGTTATACAGAATAATTTTTATATAGCGCATTTGTATTGTTTGGATTATTATTTATTTTGTTTTTTTTATAGAAATAATGCATACATTCTTATCTAAAGGGCTTATTTACTAAAAGCACAATTTAAAACCTAAAAGTTCATGACTTTTCCTGCATGAAACTAATATTCAAACAATCTCAGGCAATTTTTAGGAAAAAAAATCCATTCACTTATACATGTTTTCCTCTTCACTGGAGCTAAGAAATCAACATTCCTCCTACACATTACAAATTAGGAAATGAAGGGCATTTAAATTAATCTGCAGAATGCACTTCATTCTCTTTGGAAAGTGTCATTTTATAGAGGAAATATATAACATGGAATTCCTCAGATCCCATCATTTTAAGGGACATTTATTTAAAAATTGTTTATGAGGAGCCAGTCAGAAACAAGAGAACTAACTTGCTCAAACTTGCAACTACTAGACAGATAAGAAATGCTTCTGAACTTGGATAATGAAGCAATTCTGAACAGCAGTGCACATTTTTAAATAAGAATTTGACCTAGACATACTTTTAAAAAGTATTTAGATTATTGAACAAGGGGCCTGTTTAATATAAAAATTTGTATACCTTGGTATCATCCCTCTGATTAACCACCTTGTTTTTGTAATTTAACAGCACTATTAGTTAGTTCAGAGGAACAAGGAAGGGGAAAGAAGGAAAGAGGTGGGGAGACCAAGAGAAGCCTCAGTTACTGTTTCCATGGTTATTCTGATTGCTGCAGACCAATAAGGATGCAGCTATTAAAATTAGATGTAACAGTGGAAGGTTCTGCAATGCAGTTTTCCAGCTAAAGACCAGAAAAAAAATTTACTTGTTGCAGTTTCCTAGACAATATTTTTTCTCTTTCTTTCAATAATCATAAATTATAAGTGTTTTCAATTTTTGTAAAAAATAAAGCTACAATGCACCTACTCTCGTTTCTGAGTCCAGTCCTGCAACTGATTCCTCCAGCTTACACCTTTATGCCAGTGCACAGACACATTAATTAGCAAATCTGATTGAGGGAACAACTTTAAGTGGGGTTCTGCATTGGCACAGAAGTCTGTGCTAGCAGGTCCAATTGCAGGTTCAGGATCTTAGATAATAACCTCTTCAGGACACCTATCTCATATTCCCTTTTTTTTCTGGTGTTGCCAACAAAAGCAGTTAGTTATTTGGGTGCATCTACACTGCACCCTTAGCTCAAAATAAGCTATGCAATTTGAGTTATGCAAATTGTTTAGCTTATGTTGTGTTAATTTCATAATAGCTAATTTCATAATTAGGCACTGTCTACACAGCACCAAATTTTGAAAATTAACTGCTATTCTGAAACGTACCTTAATCCTCATGGATGTCGGAAAAGCATGCCCATTATTTTGAAAGCTATTACAAAATAACAGACCCTCTGTCAAGACACAGAATAGCTATTTTGGGATACCGGAAGTATCCCAAAATAGCATCGCAGTGTAGATGTACCCTAACTGTATTTCTTCAAGATGGGTTGTGCACATACACATTCCACTGCAGGTGTTTGTGTGTCCAAAGCAGGTGTTTGTGTGTCCAAATCTGAGTCAGACTTTTGCCAGTGGTACTTCTAGGCGTACCATGTGCCTCTGTTCTCCTTGTGTTCTAGGTGAGTGCATTAAAGGGAGCTACCTACTTCACTCTCCCTTCACACTGCTGCATGCAACATCCAAAGTAGCAGGGAAGGTAAGAGCATCATGTAATATATACTCACAACACATCTTAAAGGACAACAGGTAATACCTTTTTTTCTCCTTGGAGTGATTGTGCATATTTACATTTCACTGCAGGTGACTAATCAGCAGTTTCCTTATAGTTGGACAGTCTTCAGAGATTATAATACCAACTTGCCAAAGTTGGCACTGTCACAAGAAGTTTTGGGGTAAACCAGCCCATTATTGCCTGGTAGATATCAGCTGATGGAACATTGCTCAGAAAGCCTGATAAAGTTGACTGAGCCCTGGTGGAGCTAGTCACTATTGTCAGTGGAGGAGAGACTTTAGCAAGATCGTGGGAGATCTTAATGAAACCAAAAATCCAATGTGATTTGTCACTGTTTGCCCTTTTACTCTCTCATATAGGTTATGAAAAGCCTGAAAGAATTTATCATGTACTCCAAGTAGAACACTAAAGGTCTATGAACATCCAATGAAGTGTTTCTTCAGCTTTAGAAGATTGGAGTTTAGGGAAAACATCAGCAAATGAAAAATTGATTAAGATAGAAAGCTGAGATTACCTTAGGCTTAAACTTAGAGTGTAGCTTAAGGGAAAGTTTATCTTTATGGAAGAACATGAAGGAGGATTAACCCAAGCAGCTTGAAGTTCAGAAAGCTCCTTGCAGAAGTGATCACCACCACAAAAGTTGTCTTCATAAACAATAATGGTGATGAAGCTACCTCCATAGAAGGTGAAGGGGAAGGGATCCTACAAGTTTAGAGAGGACTATGGCGAGATCCCGTGTAGGTACAGGATCAGACAAAGGAGGATAAATGTTGTCTAGGCTTCAAAATTTGAGAAAATGAGAGAAAATGAAAAACCTATTTTTTAGTGGATCTAGCACAGAAGTAGAAACCAGGTGAATGCTCATAGAACTAACTGCAAATCCTGAGGATTTCAGGTGAAACAGATAGTTTAACACACATAATCTCTCTGTGAGGAGATGATAAATGTTGAAACTGCCAAAATGTAAAAATCTCTTCCACTTTACTGCATACATGGTTCCAGTGGATTTCTTTCTGCTGCTTACCAAGGTAGTCTGAATCTCTTAAAAGCATGATTTCTCAAAGGAAATCAACCATAGGTCATCCAAGTTATGGCATGAAGAGATTGAAGGCAGGGATGTGGGGACTTGGCCTGGTTCTGACACACAAGATCTTCAACTAGGATAAAGTTATCAGAGACCAGAAGTCAATGTCAGAGTTGCTTTGATGATGCTCACAGGAAAGACAAAGCATAATTTTTATCACTAAACTTCCATTTTGAAACAGTAGGAGTTGGAGAGCACTTCTAGTTAATTCCTGGTCCACACCTTCATAGTCAGCGCTTAGCTCTAATGCAAGATGCATCCCCCTCTTACATGACCTGGATTTTAAGATGAAAGTATCCCTGTTTACTGTTCTGATGGGAAAGGAGTTACAGAAGAACATGTGTATTTCATATGACCCTCTCTCTGACATATCACACAGCTCATATTTCCATTCATGTCAGGAATAACGGTCCTGAACATGACATGGTGGATTTTTTTCATTCTAAAATTCTCCAGGATAACTACTAAACTATAATAACTTACTAACTAGTCTACTACTAATGCTAACAACATACATTAAAGGTATGTCTACACAGCAGTGTTATTTCAGAATAATGTCAGTTTCAAAATAACGGGCTTCTTACTCTGACTTCTGTAAACCTCATTGTAAGCAGAGTAAGGGAAGTCAGAGGAAGAGTGCTCTATTTCAAAATAAGTGTTGTGTAGACATGTCCAAATTCGAAATAAGCTATTTTGACTTAAGCTATGAAATTTGCAATTGCTCAAGTTGCATAGCTTATTTCAAGTTTAGCCCTGCTGTGGAGACATACCCTCACAATTGTAGAGATTATGACAAACTGAAGTGAATGTTATAGGGAGCACCAACTCTCATCATAGATTCAGAGTTGAGAAGGAACTGAGAAGGAGGTGGAAGCCATGACTCTTTTATTCCCTCACCTGAAAGCATTAGAAGAGCAAGGGTGCATGTGCCATCTTGTAGTACTACTGGCAAAAGTTTCCAAGTCAAGTGTACTGGGTGAACAAACACCTATAAGAGAATGTATGTGTGTACAGTCATGCAAAGAAGAACCAAGAGTTCAAATAATCACAAATAAGGCCACAGAAAGCCATGACACTGGCTTAGAAATTATAACATTTGTTTTTAATCTGGGCATATTTATTTGCCTTCAGATGTTTGAGCCTTTAGGATTTATATTATCAATATTTTCCCTGGAGCAATGAGGACCAGAAATGTACATTATTAAAATGAAAGCGAAGATTCGAGTATATTCACTTGACTCCAGGTCAATTACAATTATAGCTTTCAAGAAGATGCTATAGACCTATAAGAAGCACCATCTGCCCAGGCAGATGCCTTTGCGGGAGTAAGTATGTACCTGTAATGAGGCACTAACATTTGCTGAACTTGGTTGCTTCTGGAGATGGCTGTTTTCTTTCTGTGTTTAGCTGCATCTTTAAATAATTACAAGGATTTGAGATATGCACCTGTTTTTTCAATGTCTTATAAATCTTAATAAACATAAATCCCTAGGCTAGCTGATCAATTTTGTTTCACTAGTGTCTTTTCAACTGTCTGTAAGGAATAACAGTTAAAACTAAGGTATCCTGGGATATAAATATTCACTTATTTGAAAGTACTAATTTTCTTCTCAACTCTCCCCTCCCTTCCTTTTTACCCCCTTATGTGATGTTCTAGAGGGTTAGCCCTTCATGACAGCTGTCTGAAAACAACTGTTGCCTAATGAATGGCTTTCATCAAGGAGCTAAAATTAATGAATATTATACATTCCAAATCAGGTTCAGCTAATCAGCTAAGTCCTACAGCTGATGACTGAAGAGCCCTTATCAGCCTTTATTTAGTATTTGCGTTTATAATGTGAACCTCCTGACTACCCTAGTGCAAAGCGTATCTAGCTAGTCATGTACATATGAGGTACTGGAAATGGAAAACATTTTATAATCTTTGTTCCCAAATACCCATTACATTTAGATTTAGAGAGACAGCTATTATATTACATAGGGATGAACAGAACATTTGCTAGATGAATCTGGCCATTGATCAAATCAAGCATTTCTCAAGCAGAGGCTATTATTGAATTATTCCAAAAGAAAATAAGTTATAATGTACCCTTCAAGGCAATCAAGGGGTTACTGAAGAACTGAAAAATTGGAAACAAAAGGCTGAGACCTCAGCTCTAGCACTCTTTCTCCTCCACAAAGAAGCTGCTACATGGGTGTTACTGTAGCTTTAGAGGTGCAAACACCTCAGTACATCAGCAAGGAGAAATAGATCATCAAGATGTCCTACATGTCTCTGGAGAGCATGGAGCTGATTTGTATGATCTATCTAGACATTCCAAGGCAAATCCATAGCTTCAGATCAAGCCTGTCCTTCATTAATATAGGTCATCCCATTGCAGAGCTGGTTTTATAAAGTGGGGCACACATGTAAAAAAAAGGCATGGGGCAAGAAGCACTGCTCTAAGACAGTATTAATCCTGCTCCCATGTGTGGTCCTAGGCCCATTAAGGAGGTTGGGGACAAGGAGGGAAGATGCCCCAGGGCCCAGAAATTTTAAAGGGTCTGGAGCTCCTGGCCACCACTCCTGCTGTTGCAGGAGCGGTGGCCAAATCATCGGGCCCTTTAAATCACTGCCAGAGCCTCAGGCAGCACACTATGGTTGGCTCTGAGGGCTGGCAGGGTAGTAGGGGACAGCAGGGTGTGCTCCAGGTGGCACTGAGGGCTGACTGCCCCCAGCCCTACCCCTTCTGCCCAAAGCCCCATCCTTTCTGGAAGTATGGAGCCTGTCTCTCCCCCCACCTTGCCCAGAGGCCCAGCAAGTCTGTTGACCCCCCCCCCCAGTGGGTCCAGACACCCCAAGAGGATAACAGTTCTTAAACCCAAAGAGTAAGCAAACAATCAGCTGGTTGTAGAGATGTTACCGCATATAAAAAATGCTAATACGGTTTTTATGAAAGCTTGCAATGTTCTGAATTTGAAGGTCATTATGAAATATGTTTACAGATTGTGTATATGAATCTAGTAATATTCATGTATGTAGAATACTGTGCTCATGACCATATTCCAATTTCAAATATACCTCTTAGTGGGAGGGAGCAACTCCCAAACCAAATATTTACGTATCAAACCATGAAACAGCCCAGAAACCTTAATAAGATAATAGGCAATTAATAGGAAGACACATAGACAGCACCACAGTCTGAAAGAAAGACAAAAAAATCCCTGTAAACCCTGTCAAGTGGGAAGAGGACCGAAGTGAAATGTATCTAGAACTGAGGGTAACAGTCACAAACAGAGGGGGTTGTCAGTAAACTCTGAATCTGTTTTTTTTTCTTGGGATGCCTACCTGTGAGCCATGGATTTTCATCATATTTTAATGTTGGTCAGAACAGTTCAGAAATTTTATTTTCTAATAAAAAAGTTAAACTCCTCATTTAGATTCCTGTTATAGAAAATATACAATATTGCTGCCAAAGCTGGCAGCAAAAGTGATAGATTGAGTGAAGAGTGGAAGCAAATCAGTGATCGAAAAGATGAGGATTAATCAGCAGAAGAGTAGAGGAGAGAGACAGTGAAGTGCTGATGTTAGCAGACTTGTAGTGATATGAAAGAAGATAATTGATTGAAGCTTTTTACTTATAATATATCATAAATAAGTAAAGACACAAATATCATACATTCAGGATTCCAGATGCCACTGATACACAACTATTCAATTATGCATGTAGGACTGGGTATTCAAAATTCTCTAAGTTACAATTTCAAGATATATATACATACACATTTCTGTATATTTATAATGCAATGCCATCATATTGCATTTAAATTTTAGACCCATCGACTTAATTACACAAATCTAGTATGCAGCTCACAGAGTGGGTCATGGGAGCTACCAATATACTGTGTGTGTCTTGCCACCACTTCTACATTCACCAGTTAGCTCATCCATCATTCATCACCTGGAGAATAAATCTTAAAAAAAAAAAAAACAGTGTCCAGCTTATCCAGTTCCTGATATAGTAATATTGATGAATTTAATCATTCTATCTTTCTCGAAGATGTAGGTTCTCTGTCTTGAGACAGACTTTCTGGACAGGATACACTTTCCTTGGCAATATAATTAAATTCTACGCAAAGTGCCTCATTCAGTTCATGGTGCTGCTAATAGCAGCCAGGGTGTACACACAGTGACAGATTTACAGTTAGTGGGACCCTGTGCTCAGCTTCATTTTTGGGGCTCCTCTGGGGACCCAGACAGGAAAAAAGAGCATTCACTCTTTCTGCCGCTCCCATTTTTCATTCTTTTTTCTTCATTCTACTCCTATAAGTAATAAGAGGTAAATAAAAATAAAGTTAGGTATCTTGGTTGTTTTTGTAGTCTAACTTTTTTTTTTCACAGACTACTTGAAAATTGCTGCGGGCCTCAGTGGACCACTTAATAATCTTTCCAAATATTGTTTGTACCATTAGCTAACTCTTGTAAAATGCTTTGGATAAGAGTGCTTTATAAAAAGAACATAATAACCTTTCCTGCCCCATGCTCCTCTGAAGCCTTTCAGCCCATGTTCACGCTGATCACCGCTTTCTGCCAGCTCTCCTGAGGCTGCAGTCTGCAGGTGAGCCTCCCTGATCTCCTGCCCCCACAAAACCCTCTCTGCAGAGGGACAGCCTCCTTCCCCTGCAGAGTGGCTGCCCCATGCGCGGGGAAGGGGGTATGCTGGTCTCAGTCCTGGGCTGCCCAATCCTGGAGGCCCTGTGTCATTGTGGGGGGAGGTCCATGCTAGGGCACGGTATGTTTCAATGTACACACCTCCAAGAGTCAGCGAGCCATGAGTTTAAGCCTATGAGGCTTCAATGTTTGTGCAGAATTCACTGATGAGTTTTGGTGTAAAATAATCTTTGTGCAAAATCTCTAGACAGATGGGACTTGATTTGCACAGTCAGGGCCAATCTGGGCCATTTTTTACTGGGTGCTAGCAACAGCCGTGCAACAAAGGGTAATTTTCTAGCTCAGAAAAGAGAAGAAAATTAATAAACACAAGGATACAATGTTACAAATACAATGATACAATACTGCAGGTGGTCACAACATTGGACAACTAGCTCCACTGTTAGCTGTATCTATTGTGGTATCAACAGGCATGCTAACAACTAGGATTAAGAACGCTTTTATTGTGTGTTTGTTTTTATACTACAAATATTAATCAGCCTTCTATAATTTTTTTTGTAAGAGCAATATTTCAGCTCAGCCTGCTGCAAAGCTTTGCGTCTCTGCCAGTGCAGATACTTCTTACAGCCTGGAAGA
Organism: Apalone spinifera; assembly: GCA_030068395.1. Taxonomy (NCBI): domain Eukaryota; kingdom Metazoa; phylum Chordata; order Testudines; family Trionychidae; genus Apalone; species Apalone spinifera. Next base: position 218,650,017 of record CM057845.1, read on the forward strand.
CAGCAATCTGGCAAAGTGAAGTAGATATGAAATATGGGATCTACTTTGTTATCTTAATTTACACATTGAGGTTAGCCCCCCTGATATAGCCAAACTATGGTTACAAATGCTAGACAGGTAATTTGAATGCACCACATGCCTTTTCTTACCTCCACCCCCTTTCAATCACCCACCACTTCCCCATTTGTAAGGATTTCTTCAGCAAAATTACAATACATTATTCCAATAGGATGATTATAATTCAGTGCCAATATTTTACCCAGCTCAAATCCTTACATGAAAGTTATGTGGCTGATGACTCCACTTCAAGTTATTTAGATTTATTGGTGTTTAGAACAGTTTAAGTCAATGGGATTACTACATGCTTAAAAGTAGTTTAATAGAGTAAACTTTGGAGGAGAAGCAGCTAGGGAATTAGCATAGAAGGGAGTTACGGTAATGACTCCTCCCAGAGAATATCACACCTCAAGGTGGAAACTGTTGGCTTCTAATTAAAGTTTGAATTCTAGAAGCCTCTGCTGATTGGCTGAGCCTTGGTAGGGGGAGGGACTTTCAGGTAGTCCAAGGCTTTATAAGGCTCCTTGGGCAAGCGACCCAGGAGCTTATGAACAAGTGAGTGCTAACAGGGAGTTTAGAGAGAGAGTTCTCCAGGTAAAGGAGAAGCAGATACAGGACTCTTGAGGGAAGTGTGTGTTGTTATTGGGGCTTTCATATTGTGTGCTGAGCTTGTGTTTGTTGGTGTGTGGTAGGTTTTTTTTTCTTTTTCTCTGTGTTTTTGAATGAGGCTTTAGAGAAGGAGTTCTCCAGGTAGAGGAGAAGCAGATACAGGACTCTTGACGGAAGGGTGTGTGGTGTCTGGGGCTTTCTTGCTGTGTGCTGAGCTTGTGTTTGTGAGTGAGGGTTGG
>CM057845.1:218660467-218675487 GCA_030068395.1 Apalone spinifera
ACAGTCCCTACGTAAAAGAATCAATGGACACAAATCAGATGTTAGGAATAGCAAAATACAAAAACCTGTAGGGGAACATTTCAATCTCCCGGACACACAATTGCAGATCTCAGGGTAGCCATCCTGCAGCAAAAAAACTTCAGGACCAGACTTCAAAGAGAAACTGCTGAGCTACAGTTCATCTTCAAGTTTGACACAATCAACCTAGGATTAAACAAAGACTGTGAATGGCTTGCTAACTACAAAAGCAGCTTCTCCTCTCTTGGAATTCACACCTCCAGATCAGCTACTAGAAGTGGGCCTCATCCTCCCTGATTGGATCCACCTGTCATCTCCAGCCTGATTCTGGCCTGCATATTTATACCTGCCTCTGGAAATTTCCACTACATGCATCTGACAAAGTGGGTCTTTGCCCATGAAAGCATATGCTCCAACACTTTGGTTAGTCTATAAGGTGCCACAGGACTCCTTGCCGCTTTTAAAGTTAAGTTTGGGTAGAGGTGCAGAGTGGAGTGGAGTGATGGCCAGTGGTGAAGGATTATTGGTAGTGGAAAACAGTGTAAGATTCACAACAGAGTAAACCTGGCTGGCTTTTTTAGATGCTTATTTCCACACTTAAAAAGTAAAGATGTAAAACTTTTCTAAATGGTGTAAATATCTGCAGAATGTTTGCTGGAATGAACTAACACACACTCTCATTCTAAATTCTTTACAATGAAATGTCTTTTTCAAAGTATTGTAAAAATAATTGGGGATATATCAAAGAATGCATTTGACCATTGTGCAACATTTAAACAAATGGGATGTGAAGATGCACTGAAGAAAATATAGAAAAACAGTGTATAAAATATTATAATGACAATACATTAAATACCATTTTTTAGAACTGCATTCAGTTTTATTCACGTATCCTTAAGATATTACAGCAGAAATTTAAAAGCTCAGGAAAAATGTCTGAAGTATAGTAGGATGTTTCTATGACAAGACATTGTAAGCCCTAGAATTATTTGGCTAGGAAAGAAGATTAATTACAAGGGGACCTTCAGAGTACCATCGGTGCTTGAAACTAAATTCTGGTATTTCCCCATCTGCTTATGCACGTGGGATTTAAGAAGCAAGTCTGATAGAAAAACAAAACAATTCAAGCACTGAACTCTGATAAAAGCACAGAAGCTCACATTCTTTTCAAATTTAATTTAATTTTAATGATTTAGAATTATGACAGATACAGTATAAAGTGATGAGTCTTTATATCACAATATGATAACAAAAGGTCACTTGATGAAGCTAATGATTGCTAATTTTAGAGCCAAAAAAGTACTTCTACTTTGCTCCGCTAATCATTTTTGTTGCCCTTTTCTGAATCTTTTCCAATGCCAATATAACTTTTTTGAGATGAGGCAACCATATCTTTATGCAATATTCAAAATGTGGGTGAACCATGGTTTTATATAGAGGCAATAAGAGGTTGTCCTTGTTCTCTATCCCTTTTTTAATGATTCCTAACATTCTATTTGTTTTTTTGACTGCCACTTCACACTGAGTGGATGTTTCCAGAGACCTATCTACAACGACTCCAAGATCTCTTTTTCGGGTAGTTGTAGCTAAATTAGTCCCCATCATATTGTATGTATAGTTGGGATTATTTTTTCCAATGTGCATTATTTTACACTTATCAACATTACATTTAATTTGCCATTTTGTTGCCCAATCACTTAGTTTAGTGAGATCTTTTTGAAACTCTTCATAGTCTGCTTTGGTCTTAACTATCTTGAGCAGTTTAGTAGCATCTGCAAATTTTGCCACCTCATTGTTTGCCCCTTTCTCCAGATCATTTATAAATATATTGAATAGGATTGGTCCGAGGAAACATAATGTAATGGGATATCATCATTGAATTTCAGTTTTAAGAATGCTCTATATAGATCCTATAGGTGTTTGTCTCTGTCTGTGAGACTGAAGCAAACTATTGTTTATAGCTAAGCCCTAAAATACAACCAGATTTTCTCCAATCCTACAGACAGAGACAAACACCTACACGATCTATATAGAGCATGTCTTTTTTCTCCTTTTTTTCCTTCTATCCCCATTTCCCTTATTTATTCTTGGATCTGGACTTTCAATACTCCAGTCATCTGAAGAAGTGGGTTATGCCCACGAAAGCTCATGATACCATCAACATAATTTGTTAGTCTTTAAGGTGCTACTAGACTATTCGTTGTTTTTTAAATTTTTCTAGTTACAGACTAACCCAGTTACCCCTCTGAAGCTAAATTATCCTAGCCAGGTTTTTTATCAAGCTGGGACTTAAAAAAACTCTAGGGATGGATATTCTACCACCTCCTTAGGTAACCCATTCCAGTGTTTTACCAACTAATATCCAACCTAGACCTCTCCCACTGCAACTTGAAACCACTGCTCCTCATGATGTCATCTGTCACCACTGAGAACAGCCTCTCTGCATCCTTTTTGGAAACCCCTTTTTGGAAACCCAATTAAGGTATATGAGGGCTGCTATCAAATCCCCCCTCACTCTTCTCTTCTGCAGACTAAATAACCCCATATCCCTCAGCCTCTCCTCATACATTGTGCTCCAGCCCCTTATCATTTTTGTTGCTCTCTACTGGACATTCTCCAATGTATCCACATCCTTTCTGTAATGGGGGGCCCCAGAATTGGACACAATACTCCAGATGTGGCCTCACCAGTGCTAAATAAAGGGGAATAATCACTGTGTTAGATCTGTTAGCAATGGTCCGACTAATGCACCCTAATATGCCATTAGATTTCTTGTTGACATTTATTCAACTTTTCATCCACTGTAATCTCCAGGTTATTTTCTGCAGAACTGCTGCTTAGCCAGTTGGTATACTCCGGTTTTAATAAAGAGAAGAAGTGCCAAATGACCCATGTGGATAAATGACTGTTTCATGTATGTGTCTGAATACTGCCACTTTGATACTGGCATGTATTTGACAAAACTTAAATTAATAAATACATATGGATGGTGTCATATAGAAAAGAATGTATGAAGTCTTCCTGTGCATGGGAAATACTGAGAGGTTAAATGATATGTAGGAAGTGATTACTGTGTACAGTATCTAGTAGCTGTGAATATAAGTGCATTATGCTACTACAAGCAGCTAATAGTTCCAAAACTCTAAGTCAACTAATTTGCATTTTTGCAATGTGTTAGATTCACAAGGGTGATTACTAACCTTGAGATATTTCAAGAGTTCAAGCTATGTACAGCAAGATAATATGCACCCAGAGGAACCCTGTCCTGATGGACTGTAATTAAATCTATACCCTCTACAAACACATCATTGTGTGAAATACCACCATACTTAGAAGCTTAAAATGCCAGTCATCTTAACTCAAAAGAAAACTGGCTTCCAGAATAGCATAATGCAATTAGAGAACTGGCCTCTCCAAGCAGACTCTGAACTATGAAGTTACTCCGTCTGGGTAATGCATGAAGCACAGTACACTCAAAAGATTTTTGAGACACAGAATGCAATGGCATACTTCTGTGATCTCAATATCCTAATCTTGCTATAGAATAATGATAATATATTATGGGATTTGGAATGGGTCCCATATGAAGAGAGATTAAAGAGACTAGGACTTTTCAGCTTGGAAAAGAGGAGATTAAGGGGGGATATGACAGAGGTCTATAAAATCATGAGTGGTGCAGAGAAAGTGAATAAGGAAAAGGTATTTTACTTGTTCCCATAATATAAGAACTAGGGGGCCACCAAATGAAATTAATGGGCAGCAGGTTTAAAACAAATAAAAGGAAGTTCTTCTTCACACAGAACACAGTCAATCTGTGGAACTCCTTATCTGAGGAGGTTGTGAAGGCTAGGACTATAACAGGGTTTAAAAAAGAGATAAATAAATTCATGGAAGTTAAGTCCATTAATAGCTATTAGCCACGATGGGTAAGGAATGGTGTCCCTAGCCTGTTTGTCAGAGGGTGGAGATGGATGGAAGGAGAGAGATTGCTTGATCACTACCTGTTCGGTTTACTCCCTCTGGGGCACCTGGCACTGGCCACTATCGGCAGACAGGATAGTGACCCAGTATGGCCGTTCTTATGTTCTTATGTTCTTATTGCCTCATTGATCAAATTGGATAGAGAATATTATCCCTAGCTTCCCTGGATCTGGCATCCAATGCACGAGGCTCCCACCCTAGCATTGGGGAGACCACACTGGAGCTCCAGCCCTCTCCTCCATTCCCCTGTGGGACTGGAACACACAATATATACTAGCCTGGGCCACCCTAGGCTCTGGTGTGCAAGGTGAATGTGGGGAGTGTCTTTCTTCTTCTCAGTCGGGGCCACATCAGTGAGGGGTTGAGATGATTTTTGATTTGCTTCTCACTTGTGTGTAGCCCCAAATGATTTTTCTGTGGGTCAGTGGCCTCCGATCCAAAAAAGATTCCCCAGCCCTAATAAAGTCATTTGTATGAAAAAAAATATTCAACAAATAGGTAGGCCCTTTAAATTTTTTATTTTTCATTTTCAAAAGGCCAAAGTATTTTATAGGACAAAATAGAACACAAATAGTAAAGGGACATAAGAATATCATGTGGCCTATCAAGGTTTTTATCCCTAATTATGCATTTTTACAAGTTACTTTATCGTTTTCACAGGTTCTAAAATCTGCTTATATAATGTAATCTCAGCACCTCATAGTTGGTGGACATATACCAGTTAATTCCTATCTCCAGTGTATGTCAAGTTCATATTTTTGTTGTGTGTAAGCTTCTTCCTATCCTGAGATTAATGCTTTATTGTTCCTTCTCCCAAAGACCTGTCTTTAAACTTCTTTTCTGAAAATAAATCCATAACTATTCATAGGCTAGTTCTTTTATATTCCCACAAGGCTCACTGAAATTAAATTGTTCTATTCCACTTTTAAACCTGAAAACAGTACTGTTGCTTAATAGTTTACTAGTTCTATGCCACCAAATTATTGAATAGAATAGGTGCCTAATTTGCATATTGTGGATCATGGCTCAAGAAAACAGTTTTAAATATAATCAAGTTACCTCCAGATTAAGGACTCTACAAAAAAAAAAAAAAACAAAAAAAGCTCATAGACAGTGCTTCAGGGAAATATGTATAACTGGTGTCAGCAGCTATTTTTTTGTTTATAAATATACTAAGTGCTACTTTACAGTACAACTTTAGAGTAATGAACACCAGCATTACAAACTAACGGGTAAACCATACACCTCATTTGGAACCAGAAGTATACAATCAGCCAGCAGCAGAGAGGATGGGGAAGCAAACACAGAACAGTATTGTGTTAAACACAAACTACTAAAAGATAAGGGATTTTTTTTTTAAAGATTTGACAAGGTAAGGAAACCATTTTGTGCTTGTTTCAATTAAATTAAGATGATTAAAAGCAGCATCTTTCTTCTACACAGTAAAGTTTCAAAGCTGTATTAACTCAATGTTCAGTTGTAAACTTTTGAAATAATAACTATAAAGTTTTGTTCAGAGTTATGAACATTTCTGAGGGTGTGTCTAGACTACAGGGTTTTTTCAAAAAAAGTAGCCTTTTTTAAAAAAAAACTTCACCTGCGTCTAGAGTGCAGCCACGTTCTTTTGAAAGTAAATCAAAAGAACAATGCAGTTTTTTCGATCGCGGTAAACCTCATTTTACGAGGAATAACACCTTTTTTCGAAAGTGCTCTTTCGAAAAAAAGCGCTATGTAATGAAAACTGTGCTTTTTCAAAAGAGAGCATCCAGACTGCCTGGGTGATCTCTTTCGAAAAAGCGGCTTGCTTTTTCGAAAGTACTAGTTGTAGTCTAGACGCCTTTTTTCAAAAGAGGCTTTTTTGAAAGTATCTTTCGAAAAAGCTTCTTTCGAAAGAGGCTTGCAGTCTAGATTTAGCCAGAGTTATGAACAATCTCCATTTCATGATCTTTCTTTCTCCCTCCCACCCCCTTCCCTTCCCTTCTCCTATTTATTTCGAGTTTCCTTATCCTCTAATCATAACTCCGGTCATCTGAAGAAGTGGGCTGTGCCCATGAAAGTCTGCATGTTTTGTTAGTCTATAAAGTGCTACCATACCATTTGCTTGCTGTTTTTTTTCTGTAACAGATTAACTCGGCTACCCCCTGAAACTCCATTTCAAAGTTACAAACAACATCCATTCCTGAGAAAGGGATTATGCACCTCTCAAAAAACCCTATTCACAGATATCTATTGGTCTTCAATTTACCTCTTTAATGCCTATGCTTCATTTTCTATCCCAGTCTCATCAGTTTACATTGTTGTCCATTGAACTGGATTAGCTCCCCATTCTCAGTCTACATAAATTACTCTAAATTTAGGATTTCCATTCCACTGAATGTTTCTTTTGTCCTATTAATTTAACTGACAGAAACCTGAAGGAACTTCCAGGAGTGTTTACAAATCAAGGTAACTAAGGATGCGTCTACACAGCACCATAAACTCAAAATAAGATGCTCAATTTGCACTGTGTAAATTGCATAGCTTATTTCAAGTCTATGTTGAAACAGGCTATTATGAAATTTGGCACTGTCTACACAGCACCAAATTTCAAAATAAAGCCATTTCAAGCCATCCCTTACCCCTCGTACAATAAGGTTTACAGGGATGGCAAAATAGCACATCCGCTATATTTCGGAATAGCAGACACATTCAAAAGACGCGGGGTAGCTATTTTGGGATACCTCTGGTATCCTGAAATAACTTTGATGTGTAGACATACCCTAATGCTAATTTATGGATGCACAGGACCCCTCATTTTTGGTCACAACTTTTTCAGCACCTCATCATTTCTAACGCTGTTTACTGTAACTTCAAAAGAACTGCAGACACAAACCACATTTCAAAGGCCAACAATCTTTTCTTTGTCCTTACTCCACTTGACACCTACGTTAAAAAGTCCTTCTTCCAATCCAGTAATGAAAAGCATCTTGATCATCACTTCTATTTGTTAAATCCATCATACACCATTAATAAGAAGCACCTCTCATACGCCAAGATATAAAAATGCAGTACTTAAGCAAATGTGAGAGGCTTTGCAATAAGTTAACAAAGAGCTCTACCAAATTTAGAACACTTCCCTGACTCTTTAAAAATATATTGAGTAGATGTTATTTGTCTTCGTCTTTCATTTTACAATGCGGCTTACGGCAATTAAAATGATATACCTGTAATAACTGTTTTTTTTATAATTATAGCATTTTTAAAGGAAATTCACCATTTCTGTGATACTTTGGCAACTTAGTGTGCAATTTTCACTTATTTTGAGGCTTACATTACCAAAGTGTTGTGAAGGGACCATTAGGTAAATGAGAATTCAAGCCAAAATCTTGAAGAATTTCAAAATCTGCGGCATGCCTAGGACAAAATGGACACGGAGAGAAAAGCATTTCTTGTCTTTTGATTAAAGACATCGAGATACATAATCCTATGCACTTATTATGAGTTATTTGTCTGAAGATTTGCCTTTCCAATTCAACATACTTTTGTGGCTAAAAGAATTCTTAACTATTCAGTCATAATTTTCTCAGACCCGCCATTCTATTTTTTCAATGGTATCCACAATGTTAAAACCAATCAAATATAACAGAACATCCCTCTTTCAGTTCTTGGTGGATTACTCCTGTTGCTATAACATTTAATTTGAAAACTTTCATCTTGAAAACTAAATGGATCCACAAATTCCTGCAAGAGACTCATCTTGCAAATAAGATGTATGAGAAGGTAATAAAAGAAAGGTTGACTAGGTTCTTTGTGAGAATTCTGCAATACAAAAAAGTAAGGGAATAGCATTCCTTCTTCACAAAGATTTCCCCTTTCTGACAACAGTGGTGAAAATCAGTTCCCCGGAGTTTTATACTTTGCCTCAGGCTCTTTCCACATGTATAACCTACTTAATGTTCATATCCTATACCAGTGTTTCTTAGACCGAGGAACCCCAAACAATAATTTTTTTTTATGAGGAGCACCAACGATTTTTGGTTGAACAACAAAAAAAAAAGTCGAGGGAAAAGGGTCGGGGAGGAGTTATTGAGAGAAAAAAGTCACCTGCCCCTTTAAGGGCAACCATTTTGAATTCTGTTGTTCTCCGCAGCACACCTCTGACTGCCTCACAGCACACTGGTGTGCTACAGAACACAGTTTAAGAAACACTGTCCTATACTGTCAAGACAAAAATATTCTTCTATCCAAATGAAATATTCAGTGCCATATTTTTGGTATTCTGAGCTTGGTAAGAGAGAATTTGGTAGATACAAAGGGAGATGAGTTTAAAAGTCTTCAAGCCTTAGAAGCCTTCACATGTTTTTCTATAAAGCATATTTTATATGGCCTCCCTTAACTTAATATCTGAGCGCATCACAATGCAAGTGCCACAAGGAACAATATACAATCACTTAAATTATGCTTTTCATAAACAAGAATTAAAAGCAAACTTTATCAAAAGAAAGATATCTCCCAATTTTCCTATGTAATTTTTGTCTGGTTTGTCAGGGATTAATGGCAGCACTTCTTCCTCCCTGGTGCAACTGAACAAAGTTTACTATTTCACATTTATGTCTCTCACCTCAGAACTATTACAAGACTCCCTATCAAGTTAATGGACCACAATCACCAGTTTTTCTCTGCTGAGAGAGAATTGCTGAGGCAAAGAATTAATTCATCCTCTAAATATCGCTCTCAGGTTACCATCAATTACTTCCTATTCTTGACCTTCAGTGGTGCTACTGATTCGTGTCCTTTAACTTTCTGTGTTTGAAAAATATGTATTTATATATTTTTGTTGATTTTATGCTACTGGTTGTTATGTGGTTATTTCTTGTAATATTATTTACTAATATTTTTCTTAAGATTGTTATTTCTAATAGGCTCCTCATTTTTAAAATCACTTTTTCACATGCACTTTTTAATCCCTGGTCATTTGGAAGTTTATAGACAATCATTGTATATCTAACTAGTATTCTGTCTGATTTCATTTGCTTTATTACACAATAATGAGAATCCTTAACTCCTTTAATACATAACTATGTAAATATAAAACACATGTAAAACAAATACACCCTATGATCATGTCACATATACTTCAGTAAGTTTTGTGGCCCAACAAAATGTAAAGTACATGCTAAAAAAAGTCAATGTTTCCTTCTTACTTCCATTTAATCTTTCACTTTATCCTAAAGCAGATAATTTTAGGATCACTGACCACTGTTTGCCACAATTCATCCCATTTTCATGCTTTTAGTCAAATCAATTAATAAAACTGTTCAAATTATGCTCACAATCACATTTAAGTCAAAGTGGTTGCACACATGGATTGCAGAATTTGGCCTACTGTACATAATATAAAATGCTTTTTCCATGTAGATGAGGAATTGACTGGGAAGTGCTCATTAACGAGCCCCATGGGAACAAAATACCACAAATGAAATATATAGCCAGGTTTAAAATGCTCAACAAATATTATCATTGCAGCCCATTAAATACATTACATTATTATGGTGTTTGCCTAACTAAATTCCTTCTGTAGTTTCAATTGGATATGGTATAATTTACTTACGGTTTTATGTAATATTCCCATTGCGAAGCTGTTGAGTTTCACTGCAGAGGTAGCTGGATTTTGGTGAGGGGCTACATGATTCCAATATTCATAGTCTGTAAGCCTGATTCTTATTTAAGACTAATACCCCCTTTTATCATTTTTGCTTTTAAGAAGTTCTAAAAGTGTGTGTAAATGTAATTTCAAATTAACACTTTATTGCCCCTTTGCTATACCAAAATAATGAAAATATTGGTGATCTTCAATGTAAAATCTTAAATTGTAAATGTTTTACTACTCTAACTATGTTGTTGGGTGGGGGAAATTTTCTCTCTCTTTTTTTTAAGTGTAAAATCAGACCCTGTACAATTGTTCAATAGATTTTATAAAGTGTTTTTCTTCCATTTAGATAAGACATATTTTATGAATGACAGATTCTGAGAGTAATCAAAGAGAATTGTATTCCCTCACTCTAGGGTTTGATTTGGCCAACTGTCTGTAAAAATATTTTATTTGAGAAAATGTTGTGTAATTTAGTCTTTGTAAGTGTAATTTAGAAAATGTTGTGTAATTTAGTCTTACACAAATTATAGATGTCATGTCCAGTTTTTTGGGGGCTCATTTATACATACATGTAGTTTCACTGTACTGTAAAAAATATCCTTTAAACTGAGGGACCATGCAGCAAGTAATAATATATCAAAGTCTTCTCTTTGGAGGATAAATCATATTCTATTCTCACTGAAGCCTTAAAACTACTCAAGATTCTCTTTATTCTATCCCTTCCATTTGCTTTTCAATGCTGCATTACTCATAAGTCAGATGGCCAGTTCTCATAGCAGAAACAAGAATTTTGTGGAGCAGGAGGTCAACGAAGTTGGAAGTCTGTCTGTTCATTCAGGGAGCACTTCAAACATGCCCAAGTGAATTGCAATGTTGTCTGGTACTACCCAACTCAGACAGCTTGTCTAACATTGCAGATCTGGTGCTGGAGCTTGTAAACCTAATGCAGGGTTTGTCAAGCAGAACTCCCTTTTGCTTACTCACAAGAAGCTCAATTTTCCCAAATTCTTTTTTTTAAAACATACTGTGTGAACTACAGCTCCAATACAAATCCTTTAAAGCAAACAGAATCTTAGCCACCTAAATCAGGACTGAATTTTGTCCATCAGTTCTGGGTAACAAAACCCCAGATGAACAAAAACAACATTCACTTAATCATTTAGGAGTGATTAAAGTCCTGGATTTTCTAGTAATGTCAGAAAGAGAAACTTTTAGAAATGTTTTTCTGCAATACACAACTACTTATTGTACTTATAAACAAAATCCTGCCTGACTGCTACTGCTATAGTTATTATCATAATCATAGCTACTAATTAGTTATTATCATAATTATGTCCATTGTGCTAGGCACTGTACAAACCAGGTGAAAGACAATCCCTGTCCTGAAGAGCTATGATATAAATCAGAGATGGGGAACCTCGGGCCAGTGGGCCACATGCTATTCACAAGGGTTAGCCACAGATGGGCTGCTAGACACTTTGTTTACCAGAGTGTCTGCAGGCACAGAGCCCCACAGCTCCCAGTGTTCATGATTCACTGTTCTTAGCCAATAGGAATTGCAGGAAGTGGTGTGAGGCTAACCCCGATGAACTGCATGTAGTTGGCACACCCAAGGTTCTATGCCCTAATTTGAATAGAAAATTCAGGTGTAGGGAAAGGGAAAAAGGTGCAACATAAGGAGACTCTCAATACTGTTTCTGGATGGCAGTACAAAGAATTGAAAAAGATTACTGTTCCTACGGCAATTGATTTCTCTTTCTGCTCCACTCCTCTTTAAATTCAACTGGCTGATTAAACATCTTGTGATTAAACTTGCTTTAAAAAAAAAAGCTTGAAACACAGATTATGAATGCAATAAAAAAAAAGTAAGTTTAGTGCTCTTTTGGAATTCCCTCTAATGCAGCTGAATGATGAGTCATCAGCAATGCTCAAAAACTATGAGGTGTGAGAATCAGTGATATAAAATTATACAGATCCAGAATACACTGGGAATTTTTCTTCTTCTAAGAAAACAAGCAAGACCTAAGCATTCTCTTGAAAGACAATTCACAACATTTAGGAAGAACTTCAGTAATAATAGAAACATATTCAATATTGCTATACATAACATCAATTCTGCACATGAACAATCTGTGATGTGGTGGGACCAGGGGGGTTCAGATTTTTGGAGGGGGCTCAGGATTGGAGGGATAAGGGCTCTGGCTGGGGATGCAAGCTCTTGGGTAGGTCTGGAGATGAAGCATTTAGGATGCAGGAGGGGGCTCCAGGCTGGAGCTAAGACATTTGGAGATCGGGAGCAGGCTGAGGGCAGGAGGTTGGAATGAGGGTGTGTGGTTAAGAAAGTAGTAAGGGAGTAAGGTCTAACAGGGCGCTAAGTTGGTGGATTGGGCTCAGGGCTGGGGCTCTGGTTCGGGGTACAGGGTCTAGGGGCAGTTAGATTGTGGGAGAGAGATCAGGGCTGGGGCAGAGAATTGGGGTTTGGGGTCTGTGATGCAATTGGGAACATACAGTGTTCTGTGTATTGACCCAGTACTGAAATTCTTACTCAGATCAGTCTCCCTTTGATCTCCATTAGATTTTTGCACAAGACACAATTTCAGGGTTTGGCCCATGGTGGGGAGGGATTACACTATTCCCTTTGAATGTATCACTTGTAGATGTTCTGTATATTCAGTCTTTAAGAGAGAAAATGTTGCAATTGTTTTCTTACCCAAATAAATCAAAAGGGACATTTAAAAAATAGGATTTTATGAGATTTTAAAAAGTGTTATTTACTCTTTTAACTGCACTGTAAATTTGTAGCATAACCAAAGTTGCCTGCAGTTCACATGGGCATTATCCAGTTCCGCAGTACACATTAGACACAGACCATGAAACACACCAACCTCAAGGCAAAGCAATTATTAATATCAGAAGCTCACACAAAGATAGTTTACAGATGTGAAATAAAAGCTTCCCTACAATTTCTACTTCCATTTTCACTTGGATGAAATGTTACTAACCGTATTATTTATGTCACAGTTCAGAAACTATTGCTCATCTAACAATTTCCCCGCACAAGATTATATTTATTAATCCCAACCCTGGGAGAAAAGTAAGTGATTTATGTAGTATGGGCCAAATTCTGCATGAGATGTGCTCAGTGCATAGGAAAGAGCAGAATTTGCCAATATATATTTATATATAATTATAGAAATACCCTTGTTTTGTGCAACTTTAATACACATAGGATGGCCTCATATGCTGCAAGGTTTCTGACATTCAATACTTTTTGAAAAACAAGGTTTGTGATAAGTACGGATGAAAACACACAGATGGTGTGAGATGCAAAAAAAAGTTGCTTGTCGCTGCATTTAAATTAATGGGGTTGTATTTCCTGGGGACATGTCTACACTACAGAGAAGATTGACACTCCGGAAGTCAATCTTCTAGTGTACGATTTAGTGGGTCTAGTGTAGATCCCCAAATGGAACGCTGAGGGCAGCCCCAACTGGCTTCCTTACTCCTCATTCTGTGAGGAGCAAGAGAAGTTGATGGGAGTGTGTGCTCCTGTCGGCCTCCTACAGTGTAATTGCTGTGGTGGCTCGGCTTAAGGTAAGCAAAATCCATCTATGCATTTTGTGTAGTTGGATGGAGTACCTTAAGCCAACCTGCCTGGCCTGGCCTGGCCTGGCCTGGAAGTTCTAAGCAAAATTCTCTTGTGCAGGGTGAGATTTTCAAAAAGGCTGACTACTGCCCTATTCTACTTTCAGTGAAGTTATTAGGAATATATAATACTGAGCATTTTTGAAAATCTCACACAGGGAGCAATGGCAGGCTTGAATAAGGAATTATATTGCTCTGCTTCAAAAGGACATACTTTCTCTAATGAAACAAATTGAGAATAGGATCTTTTAAGATTTTTTTCCTTATTTAATCAGGGAACAGATGCTCCTGAGCCTATGTGTCTCAGAATTCCTTACTTATACTGTAAATTAGTCATAAAGAAAAGAAAATACATATCTGTTATTTGTATGACAGTACAATGTGCTCACAATGTCCTGCCATTATCACTCAACCTGACAAGCACAACAAAAGAGTCTATGAGGGAGAGGGTGAGCATTAGATACAATCTAAGTTTGGTTTTGTGTTCATAAATGGTTGAAGATCATGAACCAGCTCATTGCTTCTGCAGCATGAGCTTCTGAATTTTAACTAATATCTCAAACTCTAAAGGATGTCAAGGAGAAATACAAAATTAATAGTACTATCCTATTAAGATAGAGTGAACATGGTCCAAAAGACAGAAATATTGTTTGGCAGAGATTTCTCAGTATTTGGCAAAAAGAATTCAATGTTCGAACTGGGTTCAACTTTGTGGTGACCTTGAAGCCTTCTTTTGCCGTTTCCATCTACGGGAATACTTCCAAGTCACCAATGAATATCAAGCTGACCAACTAGATCTCCCCTACCAACACCAAAAGAAAAAAAATCTATTTGGACTTCCTCCCTTCCCCTTCCTCCCTCCGCCCTCCCCCCCTTCCCCGACAGTTGTAGTTACAGTCTGGACTTCTATATTCAATGATTCTGCAACCGTGCACAGATTGACATTATGCGCAAACAACAAGTGACATATAATCTCAATCACGCTGAATGAAGGGGGTGCTGTGGTCATTATGAATAAGTTGGACTTTGAACAGGAGGCAGCTACAAAACTCTCCAACACCACATTTTACAGACTTCTCTCCTCTGATCCCCCAAAAGAAACCATCTTCTTGAGGAACTCTCTGCCTCTACTCGGGACCAAATTCACACAGACATGCCATCTGAACCCCAGCCAGGATTATTCTATTTGTTTCCCAAAGTCCATAAACCTGGAAACCCCATACAGCCCATCATTTCATGTATTGGCACACTCACTACCGGATTATCCAGCTATGTAGACTCCCTCCTCAAACCCTGTGTTACCAACACTCTTAGCTATCTCCGAGATACCACTGACTTTCTGAGGAAATTACAAAACATCAATAACCTTTCTGATAACACCATCCTTGCCACCATGGATATAGAAGCTCCCTACACCAATTTGCCACATGAAGATGGACTACAAGCAATTAGAAACACTATCCCAGAGGTTACCGCGGCAAATCTGGTGGCAGATCTATGTAACTTTGTTCTTACCCACAATTATTTCCAATTTGGGGACAACTTACACCTCCAGATCAGTGGCACAGCCATGGCCCCACAGTATGCTAACATCTATATGGCTGACTTAGAACAACATTTCCTCAGCTCCCATCCCCTATTATCCCTCCTTTACTTATGCTGTATCGATGACATCTTTATCATTTGGACCCATGGTCAAGAAACACTGGATGAATTCCAGAGATTTTAACAACCTACAACCTTC
>CM057845.1:218679478-218717472 GCA_030068395.1 Apalone spinifera
ACAATAAAACCTAATGGATTTATCTGAACTTTATCCTACTTACAGACTGTGAAGTGTATTTTCTTAGAGGGAGACATCCTGTCCCCTTCAATATCTGGAGAGAGACTGCCCCAGAGACAAAGGAGGGAAAAACCCAAAAATTCCTTTGTCCTAGTTTGAGATTCCTACCTACATTCCTACTGGCCAACTCTAACTGAGTTAGGTATAGTTAAACCCCTTAGTCCCCAGGCTGCTGGCTAACCCTCATAATCATGACATGTATGAGGGTGTGAGAGATTAGCTGGTGGGATCCAACAGATGAGTGAATGACGATGAGTAGGCTTTTAACACCAACCTACACTATTACAGGTTGTACCTCCGAAAACTGGCATTCTCTGGTCCAGCAACATCCATGGTTCAGCAGGATCACCGATGCTCCTAGACCAGAGAGCCTGAAAGCCTAAAGGCATGAGGGCCAGCCAGGGCTGGGGAAAACAGGGTGGGTAGCTCAGCTGGAGGCAGTGCAGGACTGGGGCCAGAGCTCCCCACAGCCCACAGCAGCATGGGGCCAGGACCAGAGTCCCCTGGCAGCTTCTGGGAACACAGGACTGGGGCCAGAGTTCTGTGGCAGCATAGGCCAGAGTTTATGGGGGGAGGGGAGGAGGTAAATGTCTCTAATAAACCATCTTGTTAGTCTTTAAAGTGCTACATAGTCCTGTTTTTTTGTTTCAGCTACACCAGACTAACACGGCTACATTTCTATCACTATAAATAGATATAAGCAAGTAAAAAAAAGTTGGGTCACACTTTAGGCAATTTTGATATTGTCCCTTTAAACTACACTGTAAATTAAACAGGGACCAATATCCACACAAAACCACATGTCAAGATTAAAGCTTAGGCCTTAGACATGGAAAAATATTAACAAGACTCAATCCCTCATCTAACATAAGCTGAATGTATGTATACTAAGTCTGTTACACTTAGTATATGTAATATTCTTTCTTTCATAGATTCAAAATTTGTAGATCAAAATCAAAGACAAAATTTAACACGACATTTACATTGTAAAAACAATGAAGAGTCCTGTGGCACTTTAAGGACTAACATATTTATTTGGGTATAAGCTTTTGTGGCTTATGATGACTTTAGAGACCTGAAAAATTTCTTAGCATAGACTCTCTAAATATCTTGGGATCAGGAAGATATATAGAAAACTATGATATATGGATATATTCTTTTCAATGATTTAATTGGTTGTGTGAATGCAACATATAACCATTTCAGATCTCATGCTTCATATATATTATATTTCATTTTCAAGAACAAATGCACTGAATTGTTTTACTTACTAATAACAGTAGCAGGACAATATCAGGATTATCACATGCACAGGCTACATGCACTGGTGTCCAAAAATCCTCATCCTGATGATTTACATTTACTCCTCTGTCAATTAGAATTTCTGCAGCAAAGGCATTATCATAACGAGCACACTGGAAAAGAGAAAAGATAATTAGACATGAGACCTAGTTCAAGGTAAAATTCAATTTATTAATGTACTTTTTCATGTGGTGTTTTTTCTCTACATAACATAGAAAGTTATCAGATAATGTGCTAAAGATTATATTTCTATTTCTGCAGGGGGCTGATGGATCCACGGAAATAAATTCTGTGATATATAGGGGATATATACACTCACTGTACAGCTCCTGCCCATGAAACAGAACTATACCAAATTTGCCACAAGCAGGGTTTTCCACAGTTACACAAGGAGCAGGATTTACCCTGGATTAAATTACATCATTATAAATCACAGGTCTAATCTTTCCTAAAAATGTACATACAGAACAAATTACAAATGGGACAGCATCGCTCCAGGCATTATTAATAGGTTACAATGTCTTTTTCCTCTAGTTCATTGGGGTTTGAGAACAGCCCAGATGTGTACCCTGATGTTTGTTCAGAGGCATTTTTTAAATGATTGGTAATCTTAGTCCACTTCACACAACAAAAGTCATCAGTAGTAATTAGCTCCCTTGTTTGACAGGGTGGTTGACCAACTTGCCATACCAAAGCAACAATTCTGTGCCTTCCAAAAGAGTGCCTCTCAAAAAAGCTGAGGGCCTGAACTCTGCTACCACTGATTTTCACAGGAGTTAGGTCAAAAGTCAGTTCTTCCAAAAGTCCTACTCTGTGAATAGTGCTTTTAATTCAGAATCTTCCACAACCTTTATTAAAGAAATAGATCAATTTTTGGAAGAGTGAGGAGAAGATAGGAGGAAGAAGAAAATAAAACAGTTTCATATTGTAAGTCATTTTTAATGACATTTTACGGTAAATGTATTTTTAGTTTTCTTCTTGAGTGAACAGATTTCTCATGCGAATGGCGATTGGTGAAGAATCCAAAATGATCATTCTTTTCTCTTACATAGAGCAGGTTACAGGCAGTTAAATTTTAAAATCTGCCATGTAAAGGATCTGAGTGGATAATTCTTTCAATAAACTACAAGTTACTTTAAAAGATAAAATTTTGAAATAAAGTGTGCTGCTATATTTGTAGCATGACTGATCCCCAGATGTAGATGCACTATGCTTGAAAGAGGGTCAAATCTGGGTCACCCAGTATGCATTTTGCCATTGTTTTCAATGAGATCAGGATTTGGTAGTAAATAAATTAACAATACTCACTAAACCAAATCAGTAGTTTACATACTCAGTAGTACATCATGTTTCTTCCTGTACAGAGTTTTCACTTCTCTTGGAATTGTGCATTAATTTATGTAGCGACAGTCCCCAAAGGAGACTCGTTGAATGTAATGGGGCATTAAACTTCAAAAGCCTAAAATGCAATTCACTTAAAACTGCTGTTAAAAAGTGTGTTCCAGTTGCTATGTAGACTAACTGAAAATCCGTAGAGAAGTTTCTTTTTTGGTTTAAAAATGTGAGTGGGACATTTTGTTTACAAGCCACATTGCCTTTGAGCTGTTAACTAAGGCCAAAATTTTCAGGTGTGATTAGTGATTCTGAGGCACTCCATTTTTTGGGTGCCCAACCTGACACACCTTAAAGGGGTGTCATTTTAAGACGCACAACCCTTTTCAAATTTCAGGCCCCTGTAAGATGACTCAAGTTGGAACTTAAGAATACATATCACTTTTGAAATTCTTGGCATGCAACTTTTGTTGCTGGTTCTTAAATCCACAGGGGCAGGTGAGTAAGGACAACAAAAGCATTACAATGCCAGAGAAGAGAATTAAATTTTCGTCTTCTTTTTATTCTGAACTTCTGAGATATAAAACACAAGAACAACCAATAGAAATGGCATGAAGATGGGCAGCACTGCCTTTGTCAATGGGCAGCATGGGATCAGAATACAAAGCAACATCATACAGGAAAGATTAAAGATTGTAGAAGTATGTAGGGAACGGAATTCCATGCACAGACTCAGAGTCTAGAAAGGTTACACTCTACCAATAACATGTCAATGTGACAGTGCTGCTATGCTCTATGTATGTGAAATTGGAAACATATGTCTATCTAAATCAAACTGAAAGAAGAGTATATATCTCTTGGAGCCGAATTCTGCTGTTTGTTATTGTATTTATCGGGGTTACATTAGACAGTTTTAGAATTAAGCCTAACATCCAACAACTATAGCAGCTACATACTGTCTTTGAGAAAAAGGGAACATGAAGGCTGGGTACCTATGGTGGCATCCTGACACCACTGAAGTCAATGGAAATTTTGCAATTGATTTAAAAGAAAGCAGGATCTTTTCCCCTAGAAAGAAGTACCAAACAATATTTAAGGAACTCTTGATTTATCACAGAGATTACCATTGCACTGGGGGAAAGCTTGCTGTTTATGAATAACCTTTTTCTTGTTCTCCAAATGAAGTTTTTGGAAACATTTTTCAAATCAGCCTGCTACATGGCAAAATACATATTGGCAGAAAGTTTTGCCTACACTTCATGGCCCTTCCATTTGAAAACTGAAAAGTTAAGGAGTCATATCATCTATGCATACATCTCTTCCTTTGGGGCTCGTCTTCACTATGCGATGGATCAAAGCTGCAGTGATCGATCCAATGGCTTCTCTGCTTCGATAAATCGATCTATGTGCACTCTCCCGTCAACCCAGGTACTCTACCAGGATGAGAAGAGTAGCTGGAGTTGATGGGAGGGCAGCCCCAGTCAACTTTACCATACAGAAGACATCGTGGTAAGTACATCCACTTCAGCTATGCTATTTGTGTATCTCAAATTGCATAGGTTAGATCAATGGTGTGTGTGTGTGTGTGTGTGTGTGTGTGTGTGTGTGTTAGTTCTGAACACACAGGAATTGGATCTGCGGAGGAAGTGGGAGCTGCCCTAGGAACAGGCTGGTTCCTGGGCAGCAACGCCCCCTTTACTCTGGGGATTGGGCCCCAATGCTGTACCCTTCTGCCCCACTGTGATTTGACAAAAGCTGCTGCCGGGTTCCATTGCTCACGAGCCCCTGACAGCAGCAACACACAATGCAAATCTATTCCCTACCCCCAACATCCACCACTTCTCTAAATCTTCACCTTGCCCTCATGCTGCTCCTTATCCAAAGGCTCTGCTTGCGTGATGCCACTTCCCTGTAAGACCCCATCGCACCTTGCTCATCTGTGCTTCCTCCCCTCTCCTCAGTGGGGCAGACAATTTCACCTGGCCCCTGGACAAGGTGGGGGGAACCTGCTCCATGCCCTCCTGTAGGGGCAGGACCTTGGCTGAAAGGGGTGGGGCTGGGGCTATGGAACTCTCAGCTCTGCCCAGAGAGTGCAGCAACTCTCCCAGACGGCCTGCCCCTCCTCTCCAGATGTGCTGTGCACATGTAGATGAAAGTAAAATCTAGCTAGCAGATCACAGATCAGCTGTCGAGTTGGTGCATGTGGATCAAATACAGATCCACATTTTTGGATCCACGCAGGGCTCTACTCATGGGCACTGTCATCAAGACCTCCATTTTCTCCGATGGGCTGGGCTCTCTGGCAAAGTTCCCTCTAATCTTTTCCACCCATATGCAGATTTTTTCCATCTAAAAGCGGATTATATGTGTCATGATGCAATGCAGATTCTCCTCTGACTAGGCAGTGTGGTGCTCTGTTGGAGACACATGGCAGTGGAAGTATCATAAAAGACGTAATCCAGCCAGGCAGCCTGGCTCATAGAAGAGAATGAGAGCAGATAACCAAACTACAACTTCTCTAAGCCATGACAAATTTTGACAGATTCAACTTGCTTTTGTAGGTTTGGGACAAAAATATATATTGAGATTTTGGAATTGCGCGCTAGACAGAAATTCTGGAAATTCACATAGCTGTAGGCATCAAGGCTCTCTAAACTACAGCCATATTCCACAGATAGAAGCCCCATATAGTTTAAAGGCAATTGCATCTACAGGGATGGAACAGTACACCTTGTAAAACAGTTTAAGAATGAATACAGTTTATTTTGGTATTAGAGACACAAGTTACTAACTTCCTTGTCTGAGTATAAAGTAACAGCGGCAGTAATCATAAATCATCCACTGGATTTATTTGGTGTACTTTGAATTGTGCACTAGAACTGTGTGATTTAAACTCTGATTTTCAGTTATACTACCATTAATTTGGGGGCATATTTTTGTTGGCTTTTAAAATACACTAGAAAACCAGGCCAGTCATACATGAATGTTTGTGAACCTTCTGAAGGAATCTGGGCAAATTAACAGTTGTGTCTCGAAAACAGGCAAAACTTGGCATATGCTCCTGAGCATTTGGGACGTTTGACTCAACCTCCAAAGCAAAACAGAGATGCCCTGCAAACCTCTGTGAAACAACACTGAAAAAATGGTGTTCATGATGTGGTGCAGCAAAACAAAATAATAGTGCTTCTTACAAGTCTGCTGGGAGTCCTGAACTGCCATCCTTTACTTCTCAGTAACTAAAAATAGTGCATTTGCTGTATTTCTCTCTCTGCCTTAATTACATGGTACACACAAACCTTTTCCTTTATTCACTTACTCTAATATACAAATAAATGGACCTAAATGGAGATACTGCATTAGATTTTCATTTATAGGAGATCAACACTGAAAAAGGGAGGAATTACATCAGTTAAACTGAAGGTTAATTTCTCTATCTTGGGAAGCAGTCAGTTTTTTCTTTGCTCTTACTTACTGTGCAGATAATTTATGCATAAAACATCTCCCTGGATTTTGCTAGTAACTGTCCTACATGATGCATCTTTGCATAAGCCTTTTGAATGCCAACATGTATTTCATGCACACAGCTGAATGCAATCATAATCACCATGGCGCTCGGGGCAGATAAAAAAATTATTGCAAAGTCTTTTGTATTGTTAATGTGTCCAATATGTTACACAGAATCCTGCCATACTCATCCACAGTCACTAACACTAATCTTCAATCACTCTTACCAGATGGAGCAAGGAGCCTCCTGAGGAAGTAAGAGTGTGAGAGTCTGCACCATCCTTTAGTAGCCGTAGCACTGAAATAGCAACAAAAAGAGAAGAAATAATTAATATGGCTATGTACCCAGTACTGAGATCTTAATAGCCTGATTTTTCATAATCTTCATTAACAGATTTATATGCAAACCTCAGAGTTAATATTTGTAAAACTATCATGTCAGCATTTCCTGTCTCATTTATTTTAATGGCTACATCGGGTAGTTCAGGACCTTTGATAACTATGCTAACAATAAGCAATATCAAGGACATCTCTAGAGAGTAGTTGTAGGTCCATAGTTCTGAACGTGGGATATTCCATAGCAAGGTCAAAATCACCCGATTAGACCATGTTCATGTGAGTGCAGAACACAGTTAGTGGATTTTATTGTATTTTGCAGAGTTCCCAGGAGACCTAGAGGCTTTTTTTTTTCACTAAATGATTGAGATTGGTTTTCATAACTTATATTGCCTGAAACTAATCTTCATTCCACAGCTCAGTGAAGTGCACTCTATTCAATCTCTACAGCACATTATCTGAATGCTGCCATAGTATAATTCCTGAAAACTATATTTGGGGCCACATGCTTTGATACAAACTCCTTTGCAATGAACCCAGGCATTTACCTGAGAGCAGAAGACACCCCTGCATATTGGTGCTCAGTCAGAATTGATAATTCTTTATTCCTTTTCCTTGGTCTCTATGGCTTTTATAACCTTTTCACTAGGAATTCAGGAATTGACTAACTCACTCTGTTCATTCCAGGACAGGACTGAATAATGAAAAGGCCAGACATTATCAGGGGAATTCACTCCTGCACAGCAACTACTCAGCACAGAGGCCCTCTGTGGAAGCATAGCTGGTTCCACATCCTCATCAGGAAGCCACGGTGCAAGAGAAGTTATATGATGAAGGGGAAGGAGCAGTGACATACTTGCAGGGCCCCTGAACTAGGTGGGTGGGGGCCCTGCTCTGTGCTCCCAAAAGGGGTGGGGCCTCAGGTATAAGGGACAGAGCTGAGGCAGCCAGCCTTTATTGTTGCCTGGACTGCACCATTCTCTCCCCCGACCCAGCCAGCCCTTAGTGTCACCCAGAGTGCACCAGTCAGGGCTCCAGCAGTGATTTAAAGGGCCTGGGGTTCTGGAAACCACCAATGCTGGAGCAGCTGAGAAACCCAGACCCTTTTTAATCACTGAGCTACAGGACAATTGCTCCCTTTGCCCCCACCTCACTCCCATCATCAGTATGATGGGGATTATGGGGCCTTAGTAACTCTGTGCCAGTACAATGGCCCACAGTAATACAAGTGCAAAGTTAAGACAGCTTGTAGAGCTCTCGGCTCCTGAACAGGGGAGCTGCAAAACATCTCTTCCTTTGCTCTGACTGGTGCTTGTGACTCACTGAATATAAGAGTTGTGAACTGCATAGAAATATTAAAAGGAATACTGAAAGAAGCTGTCACAGTTCCACAGTGGCCTCTCTTTGGTCAAGTAAGGGCACCCACTCTAGGTTCCCAACTCCCCTCTTTTAGATGGATACCAGCCCTGATTGGGGTTTTTCCAGGTCTCACAGGTTGCCTGCCTACATTGAGTCATTCCCATTAAGCAAGACTGCCTAACCAGGCCAAGGTCTGCTATTTTTTTGAAGTCTACAAACAATAAAATTGCCAGCATTTATGAGTTACCAGACAGTGCTTTTTAAGTAAACTCATTTATTTTTAAAGTGAAAGCAATGCAAACAAAATGTATCAAAAATAAAACAACCTACATGGATGCTAAAAAACTTAACAGAGGCCACCCCAACTCCAACCTAGGAGTTTAGAGAAAGGTTGGAAGGACCAATACCTGCCAAAAGTTGCCATTTGCTAGGAGACTCAGAACAGGTAATCATCAAGTGATTTATTCCCTGTCATCACCCCCGTCCCCCTCCGCCCTCCTCCCCCCCCACACCTTTAGACAGAAGGTTGTCTACTTGCTGGATCAGAAACAAGGCTCAGAAACAGTTTAAAGTCAGCTCTTTATTCAAAAGTACTTTAATTCTTTGTTTGTCTCTAAAGAATCCAGTTGGAACCAATATATGTGAGCTCTCACATGGAGAGGCTCCATGGAGGAGCTATAACCTCAGTCAATTTGCCTAATCAACCTAGTTTCTAGAAAACTATACTCACCATCTCCCATGGAAATGCATAGAATGTCAGGCCCACAATGATACATTAACTTAACATAGTGAGATGGCACAAATATATATTTCAGGAAATTGCCACATCTGTCAGAGAGGCAAAATTTGAACTCATAGTCCCCCATTAAGTGTACTTCTCCTAAGGCAAGAGATGCTGATATGGGCCGGCAAGTAAGACCTAGGAGCATGCAACGTGCTTTAGGGCATTTACAAAACTAACAGGCCAGAGATTAATCAGTTTTCCCCAGCATATGGGGAAATGATTATTTTTTTTCCAGAGGTTTATAACTTAGGCAGGTCTTGATGGATTTCCATGGAAATCAGGCCTGTGCTTTCCCACTGTTTAATTTGAAGTTACTCCTATAAACCACAGAAGCACTAGAGGTTTTCAAAAATGGTCAGATATGGTTTTTTGTTTGTTTGGTAGATTTTTTTTAACACGCCATTTTCATTGTCTTTGATTTCTGAAATGAGCGAGCAATTCACAATCACATTTTAAAAAAAAATCAAGCTGAAGAGACACCAAGCAGAAAAAAATTCAGCTAAATCAGTTAAAGTTCAATACTGTTATAATGAAAGCAAGGGTTTAAAATGGAAAGGGAGAGGCCACCCTAAATATAGGAGCCACTATATACTCCACTTATAACGATATATACAAGTATATATTTTGAAAGAATCAAAAAATGATAGTTACAACCAACTCACTTCATGATTCATTTCAGGCTTTGAAAATCAACAGAGTCTAAGCCCTCCTATAAATTCAAACTTGAAGAATAAAACTGTGGTACCTCATCATTTGCTTTTTTATTTGTTTTTGCCTCATTTAATTTACGTAATTGCAAAAGGGCTTTGCCTTCTGGCAAACACAATTTTGTAAGCTAAATACTCTCAGACTCTACTGTTGTTCTTGGCACTGCCACTAAATTGGGAAGCAGAACACAGAGTAATGCAGATTAAACGGACTGTGTTACAATTGCCAAGCAAAATGGAGAGTATAAGGGGAGCATATTTATACTTGCCAAATATTTGGCAAAAGTGGAAGAATGAAGAGGAAAAAAGCCCACAAACTATTTCTTCCTACTCTCCTTTACAGACACCCAGTGATTAAAGATACCAGCCCCTATTCCTCCCAACACATCTCCTTACTATCTAAAGTTAGACTTTTCATCCGTACCAGTACTAAAAAGCATTATACAGTGCATTCAGAAGGAAATAAGAACACACTGTTTCCCTTAGGTTACAGCTGCTAGAGTCCTAGAAACACTCAACAAAGCTACATCTAGACTGCATTCCTCTGTTGGCAGAGGGGTGTAGTTTAGACACACCCCAGAGATCTTGACAAAGTTCTGGCTGAGTTGATTTAGTTGAGGTTAGTCCTGGTTGGAGTTAGAGGCTGGAGCAGATGACCTCCTGAGGTTCCTTCCAACACTAATCTTCTATGAAGACACACAGACACACACACACAAATACATACACACACACAATTTTTCAGAACCATTGCTAGATTGTCAAAACTTCCTGACACTTTCTTCATTCCTATGCTTTGAACAGTTTCTTACCTCACCTCTTCTGTATCTAAGCCACATCATAGTTGCTATTGCATTGCAATTTCTATCAGAGGAACTTTACAAAATTGAACTACAACTCATTATAGCTGTCCAATATAGATATAATCCTCACTGGAAAATGAGGAACTTAGTCCTTAAAAGTGGGATTTTAAAAAAAAAAGCTTAGTGTTAGCCTAACTCTCGTCTCTCTGACAACAAGGGGAGTTTTGCCACTGACTTCAAAAGGAGCAGACTTAGACCAGTGCTGTGCACTTTTTGGAAATTATATTGTACCATTGGCATACCAAGTGCCAGTTCATGCCAAGGCCCAGGGCTTTACCAAACACTGGCAAATGCATAGCTGGAAAACAGTGTGACTTACTTGTGAGTTAGTGTAATTAAAATAAATATTTGTGTTATAAGAGTGTATTTGGTGTTTAAGATATATCGAATGCTTGTAAGATGTTGTATGTATTAATCTTACTAATAATATCTGCACCCGTGATATCAAGTTAATTGTAAACCTTTGTTGCTGTGTAACTAACCAAACCAATGCAGTAATTCAGGTGAAGTATTCCTCCTGCACACAAGATGGCCCATTGAAGGCAAACAAGGCCCATTGAATTGCATAACCCCAAAGGACAGAGAACTTGTTGACTGCATTCCTATCTCCCTCCAGTAAAGGGTGGCCTGTGTGACTCACTTCATCAGCTTACATTATGGGTTGAGAGGGGATAAAAACCCATAAAAAATATGGTATCTTTGTGTTCTCTGGATTCTGAGGGGGGCAAAGATAATTAAATATAAGCAAGAGATCCCCATGCTGTTGGCATGATTCAGCCTCAAAGAATATATAAAGTTTATTATAGAAACACTTATTACCTTTTTAAAATCTACAGCTACAATGCATTTGTGTGTATGCTTCCTGTTTTAGCCTTATAAACAACTCTTGTTTCTTTTGCTTAGCAAATACATCTTTTGTTAATGACAGGAATCATTACAACCATTGTCTTTTGTTTCTGGCCTGAGTACATATGACCTACAGTAAGCAAGTGGTCCTTTGGGACTGGGAGAAGCCTGAATATTGCTGTGACTTTTTGGTGAAAAGTGACCATCTATCACAAAGCCAAGCTTGGCTGGGCGCATGAGAGAATGGAATGTCAAAGGGATGGTCTGTGATTCCATGGTAAGACTATTACAGTACTTCAGGAGATCACATTTGACAGTGGTCTAGAAAATTCTAATTCTAGAACATACAACCACTTTAGGGTGTCTGCCCTGATTTTTGGCAGTCTGCTCTGAGGTTGGCATTCATGGTCATGAACCACTCCCGACAGCATGACACACATGCTAAGTGATTATTCTGATATGACACAGGAAGTATGTCACAGAGACAAAGAGTATCCAAGTAATAAAATATCCTTATCTTTCCTTATTATTTGAAATTAAGCTCAGCTGTCAAGGCTCTGTCACTCCACAACAACCTCCAGAACCACAATTGCATGGAAAAATTGAGTGAAACAAGGTAATGACGCCTCAGCTACATTTATTAATGACTCATTGTTGAAGGCAAAAATAGCATTCTCTTCTAAATGCATGATTCTCCCTCCTGCCAATGAGTCAAAATACAGGAGAAGTTTAAAAAATCTGCAAGTCCTGCGTGAGTTGAAGTCTTTGAGAGGGGAGATAATGGACAATGGCCATCATTGCTTTTTCAGTAGAATCAACTGCAGAAATTACCACACAAACAACACTATATGCATGATGCAAACACAAACAAAATAGATATTAAGCAGGTCTTGTTCAAAAATATATGGTTGATTCATGCACAAAATTGGGATTAGATGGATAAAAACATGAAGTGATTTTTTTACATTTTCTTTCTTTTTCTTCTTCATTGATCTGTACAGTACTATAGGAATCTCACAT
The DNA here is from genome assembly GCA_030068395.1 of Apalone spinifera. Classification (NCBI taxonomy): domain Eukaryota; kingdom Metazoa; phylum Chordata; order Testudines; family Trionychidae; genus Apalone; species Apalone spinifera. The sequence goes on from CM057845.1 coordinate 218,691,589, forward strand.
CACAAAGACTGAAAGGGCAGTGGTTGTGAACTTTCATGTAGTTTGGGTCAATGTTCTTGGTCATGAAATGAATCACATTTCAAAATACACAAAAGCAACTGATAAGCCTTTACCTTCCTTGAAAAGGGAACAGGATTTACCTCATTGAAATGGAGACTACACATATAGGTATATTTTCTTGAAAATGAAATATGATTTGCCTCACTATAGAGGAATATATATGGTACAATATCACCACAGAATGTGTAGTAGGGATCAACGTGTACTGAAAAATTTTGTTTTGATTAATATTAAAGTGTCTTATTTTTTAAAATGGAAATTTTCATACGAACTAGTCTAAAATTTATTTTTTAATATTCTCTACTGGAAGAAAAAATATACCCTGGAAAATCATTTATTATGAAAAGGAAACACCAACATCTGCAATAATCCACAAGACCCCACATTTTATCTAATTGCTTGGTGCAAAAATGGGTAGCCCTATTTTTTTTTATTTATAGGTAAAAAAATCTGTCAAGTAAAGAAGCACAGTCTAATTGACTTCAAAAGAGTTTCTCTCAAGAGACAATTTGATTCTATATTTATTATTTGTCTTAAAGCAGTTCCTGAAGATACAATGATGTTTAAATTGTATGGCAGAAGAAAGAGTACATATTTTCTGAAAAAACATTTAAATAATTTGATTATGAGGTTTTCCTATTCAACTCAATGTCCATCACCTTTCTGAGAGATATCTGGCAATGCTGATCAAGGTAATAAAATGAATCTCCTCACTTTCACTTGATTACCAAGGAGCTTTCCAGAGGTATTCAGTCATGTGAATCTCCCATTTGCTTGCTGAGCATCTTGTTCAAAGATTAGGATTTTTTTGTTTGTTTGTTAGTTTTTGTTTTGGTTTGTTTTCCTGAGAAACACACAGAAGTAAATGTTCACAACAAGTTCCACAGAATCAGGCAATGTTCATTTCATATACGCAATCTAACTCTTATTCTTCTAGACCTCCATGTTTGAGTCCACTGAACTTTCCTGATAATACTGTTGTATGGTTCTTGCCTCAGCTGATACTAATCTTAGTACTCACTACAAAATGTAATTTTCCTGGATATAAACAATGTCCCTTTCAGTTTCTGTGATAGCCACCATCCACATGCACTCACTATGGATACAATTCATACACAAGGTCAGTCCAGATCTTATGCATTCTTTCAAACGTCAGCATGGAGGAGAATTATATATAGAGGGATATTTTTCTTGTTAATTTCAATAATATGTCTTTTAAAAATATTGTAAGACACTTATTTTCCAGAGTATGTTATAATTTTTATAAGGACAATTTTTATACAACAAATTTCCCCTTAAAACCTTCCAAATAGTTTCAATATCAAAAGCAATCCATTCATTCCGTCTATAGTGATTCATTTTCCTGGGTGCCTCTTTGAGTTTCTGTTAAATAATATAACATTTGTTAATACATGCATCATCCTCAAAATTGGCCTTAGGGACACCTGAAAAAGTCACAAGAGACACCAAGGCAGAAGGAGCACTTGAGAATACACGGATGCTGCTGTCTTATTTTCCATAAGGCTCTTTTCAAATTTTAAACAGCTAATAGGAAATCTTTTGGATCTCCAATCTTTCAACATAATTTTTCTTCTAAAAGTGAATGATAAAGAGAATCTGCACACAAATGTGTCAAGGAGAAAGTGTTAATGTAGCACTGGAATAGTCCCTCTCTCATGCAAATTTGTAGGCATCTTTGATCTCGTGGGTAGTAGAAGGTCTGACTAAATATGTATACATTGTAAAATCCATATGGTGTGCTAAAGCTTTCTATGAATAATTCCTTTGGGGAAAGACAGCAGCCATTTTGTTGCCAAAGTTGCTGCAGACAGTAAAAAGGAAATACACACACTGAGCTTTCAAATGGAGACTTTGTTTCTCTCCCTATTTTATAGAAAGCAATTCAGACTGAGGCTATGTCTATACTACAGAGGTTTTTTTTTAAAAAAATGGCCATTTTTCTGAAAAACTTCTCTTATGTCCACACTGCAATCACATTCTTTTGAAAAAAATCGAAAGAACAGAGGGGGTTTTCCGACATTGGTAAACCTCTTTCTACAAGGAAGAAGCCTTTTTCTGAAAGAGCTCTTTTGGAAAAAAGGTGTGCACAGGCGGGGAAAAAGGAGTTCTTTCGAAAGAAGTGGAAAGAGGAAAAAGCACACTCCATCCATAGTAATCACTATTCAGTCTAGATGTAGCCTGAGAGAATCTAGTTGCATATTCTGTGTAGAAACACAGCTCCTTCTGGAGATCATCAACAGTGACATTAAAAAAGGTTAAAAACAGCACTCTGTCAAACTGCAGCAAGGAACTTCAGGTTGGATATTAGGAAAAACTTCCACAGCAGGGCTAAAATCAAATTAAGCTACGCAACTTCAGCTTCGTCAATTGTGTACCTGAAGTCAAAATAGCTTAAACCTGCTTTTGGTGCTGTCTACACAGCAGGAAGTCGAAGGGAGAACACTCTTCCTTCAACTTCCCTTACTCCTTGTGAATTGAGGGTTACAGGAGTCGGAGGAAGAAGTCCTCCAACTCAACATTATTACAAAATAAAGACTTGTACAGTAGACAGAATCATAGAATGTTATTTTGGAATCATAGAATACTAGGACTGGAAGGGACCTCGAGAGGTCATTGAGTCCAGTCCCCTGCCCTCATGGCAGGACCAAATACTGTCTAGACCATCCCTGATAGACATTTATCCTACTCTTAAATATCTCCAGAGATGGAGATTCCACAACCTCCCTGGGCAATTTATTCCAGTGTTTGATTACCCTGACAGTTAGGAACTTTTTCCTAATGTCCAAAATCAGTTATTCTAAAATAGTGATACTGTGTAGACATAGTCTGAAATAAATTGTCTAGGGAGGTTGTGGAATCTCCATCACTGGAGATTTTTAAGTGAAGGTAGCACAAACACCTATCAGGGATGGTCTAACTTCTAGATGGTAATTTGTCTAGTCACGAGTCCAGGGGACTTGATGGCTTCTCAAGGTTTCTTCCAGTTTTATGATTCTATGATCCCCAATAACCAAGCAAGCAACATACACAGCCGAAGGATCTTGGCTCCCAGGCTGGTAACTTAAGAACTCACTCCATGTGACTGTGCTCCCTCAAACAGAATCACTATTCTTTTTGCATGCCACCATAGTATTTTCACTTAACACCACTCCATTTTCACTTTGTATCAGTGATATGAAGATGAGCCTGCTGTGTGCTCTGGTGCAGATCAATAATGATTTCATGTTATTTTGAGGTTCTGAAAAAACAAGGAAATCAAGCCAGAATTGTCATGAATACGGTCCTAAAATGACAATGAATTGATTTTTTTTAAAGCTAGGCACCTTTGCTGTGATTGGTTTCCGAGAAATTGTAAGATTCAGTGTTATCAGTACATTTAATCATCTAAACCATCCCTCTCATTTGTCTTACTTGACTAGCATCTATTCTATAGCAGCAGATTGCCACTAGTGATACTGCTTATTGCTGATGGTTTCTTTCGAAGCTCTGCCTATTGGTTTCTATTATTTATGCACAGCAAGCATTACCACACTGAATACCTTGTTTGAGAAACTCATTCTTAATTTCTTGTTATTGCATGCTTTGGACTAAGATGCAATTTCCACCATGTTCGATGGCAATGTCTGTTAAACTTTTTCAAGCCAAGGACCTTTTTTTAATAATGCATTTATAAATTAAAGAAAACAATCAATGAAAAAACCTTCATTAAACAAGAGTTATACAAATTATGAGCCTCCTGGAGAATGGTGGAAGTGAAAGGGGTGAAAAAAGTGGTTTTCCATGTTTATAGACTAACATGGCTAGCCCTCTGGCATTTTTTACTGTCCATGAGAAATTTTAGCTTAGGAGGTAGAAGTGATATTCATCTCTGCAAGGATACTGTCTTAGAAAAAAAAACCCTGCTGCCCCATTTTTCTTAGGACAGTGCTTATAGCTTATAAATTCCATGCAGTGAGGACTCAGACGCCAATGGCCCTATTGAAACGGAGACATTGATTTTTGCTGAATTTAAAATTGTGATGTAAACTGTTGCACTGAATCATGAGGAATAATAGTTGCAGGGTATTTCTCTCGTTCTTTTATATCAATAATATAAACTACTAAAAAAAGAATTATTCCACGCCAGCCCCATTTTGTAAAGCCAGCACGGAGAGACCTTCCTTCAACAGCATTCCCTTTCCTCCATTCCTAAAGCAACTACTGACAGTCTTTTTCCTAAGCACTTAAGCAAGCAGGGGGAAAAACTGATCCATGCCTAACCAACATTGTACTTGTCACAGATCAAGTAGGGCCCCTATGATGAACAAAATGCATTCCATAACACTTGAGGAGGGGAGGAGAGGAGGCAGATTACCTCATATCCTTACAAACAAATAGCAAGGTTGGATTTTGCTTTACTTGGAAAAGCTGAATTCTGTTATGGTGGCCAAAGTCCTCTCCCCACTCCCTCCCCCCACTTCTCATAATATAGAAAACGTGCATAAAGCAACGGAAGATAGCAATTTCACATATGGATTCTAGATAAGTGTGTAAGAAATAGGAATTAAAAACAAGCTGGTACATATTGATTTACTATCTAATGAACTCAAACAATTTGCATTTGAAACTTACACCAGACATATATTGTCAATGAATAGTCTGGATACTTTCCATATTATCTTTCAGATCTCGAACCCCTTATTGGGTGTTAATAGTATTCTGTTTTATAGATGATTAGAAGAATCACTTGGCATTACTCAGGTCCGCCAGGGCAAGGGCCTGAGAGTGGTTGTCAAGCTAACCAAGGGGTGGAGGGTTCAGGGTAGGGGTGGGGTGAAGAAGTCGGGGTTAGGGATGTGGGGGAGCTGAAGGTGGGGATGAGGGTGCAGGAGCCAGGACTGGGGGTGGGAGGGCTCAGGGCAGGGGGCTGGGAGGTCTGGGAGGCTTACCAGGGCCACCCACAGCAGTGAGGGCCATGCTGCCTGACTTTGCAGCTCCTTCCACAAAGGGAGGGAGGGGCATTGCTGCCCGGCCTTGCCTGCAGCTCTCTCCAGGGATGGGGGAGGCTGCTGGGTGAAGGGGCTTCCCTGCATTCTAGAGCTGGGAGAGCAGAGTTTGGAGTGAGGGGTCAGTTTCTCATGGCCAGCAATATGGAGAGCCCTGGCCATTGTCTTCCTGCAATCTCCAGTGCTCACTGCTCCCATGTGGTCAGTATGGAGTACAATTGTCCTTACTATCATCAGGCCCCTCCCTATCTGTGTTATGAAAAGCAAATCAGATTTCAGGTGCATCCTGTTTTCCTACACTACCAAACCCTGGCCTTGCTTTAAGTTATGATAAGAGGAAGCTGAATACCAAATTTGGTGGTCCTAGATTTTATTAATTAGTAGGAGTTTTTGAACATATGGACTCACAGATGGATAGGTGTACATATATATATATATATATATATATATATATATATATATATATATATATATGACCCTACATTTAAAATGATCTTACATCCTGATTAGGTAGAGAGAAAAGATATACATCACATATATTATCTCAGGCAAAGTTACTGCACATGATTGGACATACACAATTTTCTTTGCAAAGAGTGTGAGGTCACTTACCTGTGTCTCTCTTAGCTGCTTCACTGACAGTACTTTGATCAAAATGATTATGGGGAGTGAGTGGCGGAAATTGTTATATCTCATCCCATATACCTATCACTATTTTGTCTTTGTGCATTGATTGAATTAATGGGTCTTTTTTCTTCTGAAATCATGTATTCCCACCTGCAACTCAATAGTGACTAGACAAGCAATTCTGTCACATATACACTATTACACATTCATATTTGTTCAATTTATTTTAAATTTAATACTCACTCTTTTTTCATATTCATTAAATGATGGACAAGAAACTATGTCTATCTTAGACAACAATAAGATATCAGAAGAATCCATTCTCTGTAATAGCATTTTCCCACCCTGTTCCACCTTAAATTCTAATTTATGGGTGTCTCCTCTGCCACCCAATGAAGATTTTTCATGACTTTCCAAGTTAACAAACTCAGCTATCAGTAATGGATTCCTTTGCCAGCTCTTTCTAAAGCATCTGAACATAAAACAATTGTTTATTCTATTCCACTAAAGGAATTATAAACTGTCTGATTCTTCCATGATTTGTACAGGTTCTCCACTAATATGAATCCTGAGGCTTCCATAGAGTTACTCCCTGTTTACTCCAACATGCGCAAAGTCCTTCTTTCTTTGCTCCCATATCATACAAAGCATATCTGGTGCAAATGTAAACCAGATATGCTTTGTTCACTAATAATGCAAGCAATCTACTAGTATTTGTATTAGAAATTATCAATGATAATAGAATATTGACCTATCTTACAACTGGATACTGTCAGCATAGACCATCGAGAACTATGGATTTTGTGCACAGAAATAAGGAGTTTACAGAGTATATTGAAGGAAACAAAAATACATTGGATTTATGGAGCACATTTGGAACTTTGCCTATTTATGTAATAATCCAAAACAGATTTGTAAATCTGTAATTTGTAAACCACAGTTTATGTTTCTTTTAAGAAAAAAATCCAAAGATTTTTCTCACTGGGATAGTCATGTATGATATTATATTTTGTCTTTCAGAGAAATATACAGATATCCAGAGAGTATACTGTGATTGTACCAGACTTAGACCTGGTGTACACAAAATTTCATATTGGCATAACTATTTTGCTAGGAACATGGCTTTTTACAGAAACAGTTATATAGGTACAATTCCTGTTGTGGACACAGTAATACCACTATCAATATTCCTTACGCTACTATAGATTACCCACATAGAGGAATACTAGTATGAGCATTTTGATGCTGGTATAACAGCGTATCAGTATAGATAAAGTGGTACAATTTTTATATGTACACAAATCCTTACTCCAACATGTTGGACTTTGGTAGAACATAAATAAAATAGTACTAGCCCATATATTGCAACATATATCAGATAAAAAACATCCACTGTTTTGCATCTTTGGGTCCGCAAAAGATAGTTTTAAGTCTCAAATATTAAGACTATCCCAAATATTAAGACTATCAACATGTCCCATGGGACCATAACCACATAATAAGATCTCATTGTCCAAGAGGTTTTTTTATTATAGCTCTAAATCTAGAGTTTCTTGTCCAATGTTTTAATTTATTTCCAGTAATGAAGTGCCCACTAATGAAGATGTTCACTGAAACTAGATTTAATGTTAATTCCTGTTACCGATAGGTAAAATAGCCATCTTCCTCAGACTCATTAATACTGTTCATTGCTGTCCTTCATTGGAATCAACATCAAAACTGCCAAAGGTTTATGATAGAGCAGAATTTTATCTTAAATCCATGCACACAGATTACACAGGTAATCAAGTTACTTCTATGAAAATTCATTATCTTCTAGTGGTTTTGCTATTTTTCTCTCAATATTTTATTTTGCAAGAGATAGAAGTTGGATTAAGGAATAACTTTCAGACTCATTCTTCTTTGGTTTTCAAAGATTGCTATCACACATACAGTGTCTTTCAATTTCTTTCCAGCTTGCCGTGATTTCTCAAATTCAACTGTACATTGTATCTTAAGTGCTTATGTCTTGGGTCTATCTTATCCCAATGTACACACAAATGTAAATTAAGAATTTTCATGCCAACCATGTGAATATTCATAGATTAAGTATTCATAAAGTAGGATGAAGTCAATATTTCTGTATTGGTTTCATCATTCTATCTACTGTGGTTATGGAGTAGGAAAAAAGTCACTAACAAGTAATTGTCCCTACCCATCCTGACTAATAGTAACTGTGTAAGACTTCTTTTTTTGTTTGTTTGCTTTTCTGGCTAAAGACAGAACTTTAATATTGAGTATCTCAGCCATTTAAAGGCATCTTTTATTTCAGCCACTTAATCAGAATTAGCAGGCGTTCTTATTCTAATATTTCCTAATTTCTAATATCCGTTGTTCCTGGGTATTATTTGTAAGGCACTAAGCTTTGTAAAAGCTACCAATAGTTCTTTCTAGAACCCCTTCACAGTATTTTTGTTTGGCTGTTCCCTGCCATTTACTATTACCAATATTTTAACACTCAACGTTACAAGAAATCACACATTAACTGTCTAGAATTGGAATCTTCACTCACTGAATGGTGCATTGTTCCATTAGTCATTTTTCTGAAGTTAAATGGAGTAAAGTGCTATTCGACATGTGTAAGGATACAGAATTTGTCCCTAAATCATAGTGATCATCAGTCTTTAAATTTTTCATTCTTGAAAAACTGAAAGTCTAGTGGTCCTTAATTATAGGCTCTTTAGGATTTTCCACCATTCTTCTAATTGTAGTAGATATCTACACTTTCCACTATGCACATTGGTCATTAGATTTCTTTATTCCCATTATTTTGTCTTTCAAAATGTACTTTCTAAAACATATTCATTTTTTCAGAGGAGTATTAAACAATTCAAGTAGTTCATGTTCACTGGTCCCAATCTTCCCTATTGTTTTCTCTGTTTCAATGAGCTCCTCTCTACCAATAAAAAGTTATAGTGGGTTCAACACATCTCCTAATATAAAAATAAAAAAGAGAAAAATGAAATAGTTAAAGCTCAGAGAGCAGCTCCTTGAAGCTGCCATTCTTCCCCATTCCCAGACACCTGAGTCAATTTTTTCCCATGACTCAGAAGTGAGGGCCCTTCAAAGGCTGACAAGTGAATCTGGGAAAATCTACTCTTCAAGGCATGTTTCTCTTAGGCACCCATATCACACAAGACAACACCTGCATGGACCTTAATGCTGTTTCTAAGATAATTTTATCTACACTTTGATGCATTTTATCTCTTGCTTAGATATGAAATGCTATTATAGCAGCACAACACCTCACAAAGTTATGTTACCATTTGGGAAAAGATGACAAGGGGACATCATACAAGATCAACAGCCATATGATAGATTTGTCCTGTACATCCAGCAACCTGGGATTTTCAGGGTTAAGAGCCAGTGCCCTCAGCTTCCTTCAACTCCAACTCTTTCACAGGAGCATTTGGCAGACACTCTACAAGCTATTTGGCCCTCCATCCCCTCTCAATGGTTTAGCTGGGTTATTAATCGAATTTAAAAGTAAGTGGTAAATTTTAAAATCTAAAACTTTGCCTTTGCAAAATAGATATATAGTTAGAATCCACAGACAGGCAGGCTTACTGTAAGCCTTCATGGAACTATATACATGCTCCTTCTTGCTTTGAATTTGGCACACTACAATTTTATTCATGTAAATCTATGGTTCTTTACACAAATTGGACAAATCCATCCCATGTGCAAATGTACTGAAGTGAATGGAGTTAAAACAGGGATGAATGTGGCTTATTCTGCTAAAATATACTGCAGAGTGCTAACGGCAACAGATATACCCTCCTTTGTGTCACCTTACTGTGAATCCAGGATCAGTGCTGCAGATCACGTCTCCAACAGATGCTTCTGATTTGAGGAAAATCGCAAGTCGTATTTTTCCTACTCTCAATGGGTAAATGTTCAGATCTGAAAACTTATCATAATATACCAGCAGTAGCTGTGTTTGTAAAATTAGAGTACAGGCCTTAGCTGCAGCATTAAGTCACTAAGCTGTCGTGTTTGCCTTTTGAGTCGGAATTTAATCAAAACCCCAAACAGCTCACAGCATGAGAAATAACCTGCTCCAACCATTTCATTGTTTCTCAAGTAAAATCACAGTATCTACCATTTCAAGGTCATATATAGTGTAATATTATAGTCAGGAAAAGGAAACAATGAAAAAAGTGACATGCAGCCTCAAACTGGCTGGTTGAATTCTTCCTTGAACTGAGTTCATGGGGCTTATACATTTAAATGGTTACATATGGAATAATTGTCAATATCATCTTAACTACTGACCACTCCACCTCATAGCTCAAATGCCGTTCATGTTAACAACCAAGCAAAATTATCTATTCTTTTAGATTCAGTAATTGAATTTTACCAACATTAGTACCTATACTGTAATAACCTGCTTCCTGTAATGGCTGTGAAAAGCAATCATCAAGAAAAATCAATTATCTATTTATTATATCACATAGTCTATATATTCAGCTCAGGCTCATAGCTACAGATGTACATTGTCAACCTCATGTGCAAAAGGCTTTAACAGCTAGGTTTTTTTGTGCAAAATTAAGGACACATCTCATTGTGTTGAGAAAATATTCTTTAAGTTGAAGTGACAGGAAAGAGGAAGATGATGATAACTTTGGCATGTTAGTTTCTCCTTTATTTTTTCATTTGGGCTATGTCTACACTGGCAGCTTCTTGCGCAAGAACAGCTGTTCTTGCGCAAAAACTTGCCTGCTGTCTACACTGCATGAGCATTCTTGTGCAAGTAAATTTATAGTATAGCATTGTAAAACAGGGCTTCTTCCAGAAGAGTTATTCCTCTCCCCATGAGGAATAAGCCCTCTTGCGCAAGAGCTCTTCCACAAGAGGGCAGTGTAGACAGGCAACATGAATTTCTTGCACAAGAAGCCCCTATGGTTAAAATGTCCATCAGAGCTTTCTTGCACAAGAGAGCATCTACACTGCCATGGATGCTCTTGCGCAAAAGCACATCTCTTGCGCAAAAGCATACAGCAGTGTGGACACACTCTTGTGGAAGATTTTTTTGCTTCTTGAGCAAAAACCCTGCAGTGTAGCAAAGCCCAGGTGGATAAATAGGTAGATTTTTCCATCTACAGAAAAAGTTGTCAACATCCTGCCTGACTGATAATCAGCTGTTTTAGCCTCACCTAAAAGTATGACTTCCTAATACAGTATGCATTTGTTTCAACAGCCTCAGATTCATTCAGTTACAATAAAGCTATTTTTTTCTTTTTATGACCCCAATTCTGCAAAGATTTGTGCACATCCATAATTTTATTCACCATGAGAAGTCCCATAAACTTCACTACTCACAGTGTGAGACCTGTAGCATGCATTCAATTTCTTTGAAGGATTAGGGCTATGTATGTCATACTGTATGTGTATATACATATATATCAATCATATTTGCTTTTACAATGGTTCCTCTTAAAATCCACATTTGCCTGTGGTTACCAAATAAAAGTGTCTAATGCACATTTTTCTCCTCTAATTAGAAAAGAAACTGGAATGTTCTGAATATCACTAGATAGTAAAAGCTAGCAAATTCTGGCATTTCAATTACCACTACTTCATGCATACATTTAATTCCCTTTATATTCCCAGATGAAAACGATGTTAAAATAGAGTTACAGTTGAGAATATATAATAGTAAATTAAGGTAAATATATTATACAGGGATATTGTAAGTATCCCAAAACAAAATATTCTAAATCCAGGAAATTCAGAATTAAAGTTTAATGTAAAGAAATCCAAACATAGTACGTTATGAAAATTCACTAGAGCACCCAGATAAACTTAACTGTGCCCTGTACTGACATGATACAAAACATGATTCTGAGCAATATCTTTTAGCATATTTAGTCCAAAATTAGATTAAACTTCTTCATTTTTGCCTTATTACATTAAATAACATAACTACAGAATACATTGCTAACATGAATTATATACCTTAGCTCCATTTTAATGCAGTGTTTGGGAATTCTCTTTTCTTTTCAATTAAAAGTTTATATGTAAACACTAACCAAAAGACTCACATTTCATTGGAATGCTCTCACTATCTCACTCTAAAGAAGCACAAAGACATTCAGAGCATATTGGCTAGTTGATTTGGGTTGATTAGTTCAGCTTTGTTTCAACACAGTAGTGCAAAATAAACTTGAAGTGTATAGCCCAGTTTCTCCCAGCCTGTTGTCCTTCTAATTTCCCTCTGCCTCTTGCACCTCCCTACATTCACAGCATGCATATCCCAAAATACTTTTACCCTCTTGTTTCTCTCTCTCTCTTTTACATACAGTCATACACACTCAGGCTACATCTAGATTGCAGGCTTTTTTCAGAAGAAGCTTTTCCGGAAGACATCTTCCAAAAAAACTTCTTCCGCAAGAGAGCGTCCACACTGCCAAAGTGCATTGAAAAAGTGATCTGCTTTTTCGAAAGAGAATGTCCACACTGAATGCATGCTATGTCGCATTTAAACTAACAGAGAGGTAGCCATGTTAGTCTGATCTTTGTAAAACAAAAAAAGCAGTCATGTAGCACTTTAAAGACTAACAAGATGGTTTATTAGGTGATGAGCTTTCGTGGGGCAGACACACTTCTTCAGGGTCTTCCCCACAAAAGCTCATCACCTAATAAACCATCTTGTTAGTCTTTAAAGTGCTACATGACAGCCTTTTTCACATTTAAACTGTGATTACTATGGACAGAGTGGCCACCAGGGCACATGTGCTTTTTCCTCTTCCCTCTTCTTGCGAAAGAACTCCCTCTTCCCCGTCCATACACGCCTTTTTCTGAAAGAGCTCTTTCGGAAAAACGGCTTCTTCTTCGTAGAAAGAGGATTACCAATGCTGGAAAAACCCCTCTGTTCTTTCGATTTTCTTTTGAAAGAACGCAATTGCAGTGTCGATGTAATTCAAGTTTTTTCAGAAAAACGGATGTTTTTCTGAAATAACTCTGTAGCGTGGACATACGCACACACCCTCACTCACGTAAACACTCACACTTCCTTCCCTTTCCACCAACCTACTCCTTTCAGAAGATATGGTTCAACAGAGAAGAATGTTTCTAAAAAGTAACATTTAGGATTATTGTTCACTGGATCATGATTTTTTCATAACTCCAAGTTTATTTGGTAGCAGAGACAGGTGTATAAAATCATCTTCTTCAGAGAAATGCACATTTTTTTTCTTTTTCAAAATGGCCACTACTTCCTCATGTTCCTAGCGAGAGCAGGAGACAGTGAAGCTAGCTTTTTCTCGGGGAAGATGGCCACCCTTATTCTGTCAGGAGGCAGAAATATTCAAAATTACTGAGAACAGTGGGAGGAGATTTGCCATTTTCAAAATGGTCACCAACAGAAGGCTGCTGAGGGTGGTTTTAGTGCAATGAGAACCTCAGGAGATGGCAGTCATTTTTTGGAGGAGAGAAAGTTTTTGGTGAAATTCTGTGTAATAGAACATTATTCCTTAGCCCCTACGGAAGAAAAACTTTCAGTCATGAAAAATGCCAGGGAAAAATATCATTATTCCTTTAAATATAAAGGATAAATGTTTTCAACTGGAGCCAAAAAGAAATGTGTGAGCGTTAACATTAATTTGATGACTGTTTCATTACTAAGATCACTTGAGACAGAAAGTAGTCTCACACAGGATACTAAATTTCTTAAATAATCTATTTTAAAATAAATTGTAGCTCAAAAAATTAAGATCTATTTTACATGAAGTCTGAGAAAATTAAACCTGTGACTTCTAGACTAAGTGATAAAGTAGCTGAGTCCCTAATTTATGTGCGAAGTTCATCTCAGTCTTAAATACTTACCAAGAGCACTGTTTTCTTGATATCCAGAGAATCATGCAGATTAGAGATGAGGGGGAAAACAAAAATATTCATGTAATCTAATCCATTATATCTATAATGCAGGGTTATCCTGCATGATTCCTAATATGCTCTCCAGTCTGGCTTTAACTGCCCCTAGAGAAGGATCTTCAGACTTGCATTAGCAGACTATTTCACAATCTATCTAACAGGTTTTATTGTCAGGAAAGTTAACCTGATACTAATCTACATTTTCTTTCTTTCATCATCTTATTCCAAACAGCACACCCTTATACCACTATAAAAATCCTCTCTGTCTTTTGTGTTTATCTCCATATACTTGATGCTACATGAATCTGAGTTCAAATATTGGTAAATTAACAACATTTGGTCATTATCACATCTCCTACCTGTGGCTGACCTTTACCATGTTTTGATGGAAGGGTGTAACATCTAATGTAAGGGATTGCTCATTGGATAAATGCCATTAGCATGAAACATGTCTGAAATGTCTGAAACATTGCCTTCAGAATTATGCAAGAGGGACAGATCCAATGAGAACCCTGATAAGGATGGTCGACACAGGGGCTGAACATGAAGGGCAGCAACTATGCCTAGTTATCCAAGGTGAAGGAATTTGCTGAGAAAGACTCAACAGCTCGGGTGACACAGGGTAAAATCAGTGTGTGTAGACCAGGAAAAAGTTTGCATTACTGGGCTTCCATATCAACCCAATGGGATGAGGTATACTTTGGGACAATCATTCATTTTTGCTTCTGATCAAGATGAATAACTCAGTGCTAAGCACCAGGCCTAAATCCCCTACCTTAGTCTCAGCTGTAGATGCCCTACTAGTGCTATCTTCCTCTGATAGGTTGACCCGGTGGGCATGCATCCTCTATGCATGTCAGCAGCCATGTTTGCAATATACCATTATAATGGTCAGAGCTGGGATTTCCACCAATCCATCAAAATTGCAACATGGAATGTTGCAAATATTTATAGATGTGGTCATTAAATTACTGCCCTATGTCATGGCATATCAATCATCTGCCTATGGAAGTAAAGTTGATAGATCATGGGTGCCACTATGATAGGTAAAATACTTCTGTATTTCAGTGGTCCCAACCAGTTATAAGTGGTAGCATTACTGTGCGAGGTGAGGCCAAGTCCTCCTTGTCTTCTTGACACTCATGTCTTCTTGATTATTTACTGCGCATCTTAAACGTTGACCTGGTCACCTCGCTATTATAGTAGTCTATGTACTGACAGAGCAATCGGCTGATTGAGTCAAAGGTCACTTCTTCAATCAATCGCACCATCCCTGCACATGATAATCTTTGATCTGAGCAATCTAAATGCAGTTACTGGCTCTCTGCTGATTGGGCTTGACGAGGTCATTGGCCATTATAGTTCAGATACACCCAATGATAACTCCTGCTGCTTGCTAACATTCTGTGCCTCACAGAATCTCTACTTTCTAGGGTCATAGTTCAAGTAATGATGCATATACCAGATGTCCTGGAAATCTCATGGTAGCATCCCTCAGAAGGACTTGCACCAAAACATCACACATTACAGGTGCTGTTCTCCTCCTGCAGAGTATATCATGGTATGGAATGTGCTGTGAACACAAACCACCAAGCACTGATGCTTTGATGAGCAAGTAAACCTTCATTCATAATTCAGATGTTTACAGTTGCTCTGGGCCATTATCCACAGATGTTTACAGATTACTGGGCCATTATCCACAGCTGGCATAGTACACTTTTCTAAGATGTGGCTAGAATGCCACAAGACATTCCACTGACTGTCATTCCCCGGATGGCTTATAATGTCTAAGATCAAATTTCAACATCTGATGAGTGGAGGCTGGCCAGAGGTTAATCCCTAATTACCTGGGTTTATTAAGTCTGTCTCAACATTTTATGTTTGGCCCATCAAGCCCTTGCAGCAACACAGGAAGAAACTAAATGGCAAATGATTGCTGTGGTTGTTAGTATGGTTAAGTGTTGCGGAAGATGATCACATCTAGCTCATGTTCTCTTCCTTATTAAATCAGTTCCTCCAGCTTCCTATTGTTTTTGTTGATATTTCATGATGTCCATTCATTTTATCCAGATCTGCTCAATTTATAAACATTAAAGTTGTGTGAACTTTTTATGCTGAAACCCAAAGTCAAGTAAATCTAGTCTTGGATTTCCTTACCATGAAAACTAGCACTCATTTGTTTAAAAGAGTTCAGAGACGTGTACGTAAGTTTGAGGATTCTGGATACTGTTTTATGCCATAGAGTAAAGCAAGCAGTTTCACATAGCTGCTCAGGTGATTCCCAAATAATGCAGTGCATTCTGTGGAACATCAGGTCTCAAAACTAGAGAAACAGACATTGTCACAGAAACAGGACTCCCGCAGATTAGTGGGCCAAAATCTATATGGGCGCCCCCCGCCCCACACACACACACACAATCCCAGTGATAAGAGATGGGGAAACAGATTGTCTCTGTGAAGAGCATGAGTGTAGATAAGAACAGCAGAACCACCACTATCTCACTTCAAGAAAGCATATTTGTGTGTGCTGGGCTTTTGCAAATCACAGGTCTTCTGATTCCCTGAGAGAGAAGCAAAAAGTAGAGAGAATACTTGGCTTTTATGGGTAAAGGATGAGGGACAGGATATCCTGAATTACTGGTCTCAGGTGAAAAAAAAATACAAAACTCAGCAATTTTGCTCTGAGTTTTTCTGGTTCATGATAAAAAGAAATATAGCTTGACAGATTCCAGGGCACCAAAATTGGAAAAAAGGAGAAGGAAAAGAAGGTTTCTACTAACTCCTCAGCTGAATCTGATGCATTTAGTGAGCTTTTAATATATAAATTTCAGCCTAACTTGGGCTCTGGTAATCTTAAATTTTGCATTGAAAAAATAAAAATACAGTAAAATATAACTTTATATCTGGTCAGTAACTGGTTATTGGTTATATTAGGACATATCATATCTCTGTACATGATTACCCTACTTAATGTAAAAGTATGCACATTGCAGGGAGCACTGCACGGGCGCTGTGTATGCTAAATATGGCAGGGTCAGAGCCCTAGACAATCACACAAGGCCAGAGACATTCTGTTATAACCTATTAACCAATGTCACTCAAATCTACTTTTTGGAGCCATTACGGGTACATCTGCACAGCAAAAAACCAAAATAAAACAAAACACTATAACGTGTTCCAATGGATTTAGGCTCACAGACCTAACGCTGGGGTACTAAAAATAACAGTGCAGTCACTGAGGTATGGGAGGGATCCCAGACTCTGAGATTCCCTCAAAAACGACAAAATATTTTTGCTCTTTGGTATGACATGCATTCTTTTTTATGCCTACTACAAAGAATATGTTAGCTATGCCATATTTAAACCCATAAAAATGAAGTGATTTTGCACTAACTCACAAAGATACACCTTTTATTATTGTTAATAAAACAGTATTAAAGTTGGAGAGATAGCCTTTGTTTTTCCACAATATAAAATAATTCAAAAAGAAATTATATTCAAAGTGTCACCATATATTAAAATGACAGATTACTGACAATAAAAGATTTACTACCTGAACACAATAGAATAAAGTAACACAATCAATAACCAGCCTTTTCTGGGTGAAAAACAGAGATGCTTACAATGTCACTACTTTAGTAAACTTAGAGAAATCCCCTGTAATTCATTCTAATATTGTATCATTATCAGACTCCACAACAAGGACCATGGAAGTGCACGATTCTACAGACAATAGTGCATACATTCCTCTTCCCCTTTCCTGCTACAGCAATTCAGGTACACAGAGGTTAAGAAAGCAAAATATCTGCCTGGATTCTGGGGTGACTGGTCTCTGTGGGAGAAGGAGGCCCACCTAGAAAGGAAGGGCCTGGAGCCTGCTTTGAGAAAGTGTTCTAGAGATTTATACTGCTCCTCCCAGTTGTAGGATACCAAACTAGTGCCTATTTTTAACTTATCTCATGCTCCCCTGCCTTACAGTTTTTAATATGTTGCCGCTGTTCACTTTCAGTGGCTGCTGAATTTTCTGTTCTGCTCTGGGTTCAGCTTTTTTAGGGGCCTGTAGAGATTTTCTTTTTCTCACTCAGTGAACTGTATATACTCATTCATTCAGTAAAAGTATTAAATAGCCAGAAGCATCTGACATTTAGGCTGTGCCGCAAAGCACATCTACTATTCTGCCTGGCTTTTGGTGAGACGGGAGCTGTGAGAAGATGGGGAGTGGTGAGGATGTTAATTTTTAAATCACAGGTATCACTGTTTATGGGACTGAATGAGGGAACTACATATTTTAACAATTGCCTTTCTAAATCCCTCACTTGCAGGAGCAACTATCCCTAGCTCTATCTATGTCTGCTTATAAATCAAAATGCATAAACTGATGCTCTCAAACAATAACAAATATACATAATTACTAGCGTAGAGTGAAAGGTTCAGGAGAGAATGGGAGGAGAGAATTCAAGTCTATCCAACAGACTATCTTGAAATGTGGCAAAATAAGGCCAAATGTGGCAGGGTAGAGTTGATTAATACAAAAAGTCGTGATATTCCAATGACCAAGACCGTGCCTTAGAGTAGTTGTATGCCACTGTGGTGATCCCTGTTGCCCAAATCAAGATTTCCCTCAAAATGTAGGGTTCCGAATCAGTGCTCCCTCTAAACAGGGCAACAGCATAGCTTCACAGGTGATTAATCAGCTCCACGCAGTCAGTCAGCTCCATGCACAGATTCCTGAGCCTCTGACGAGGCAGCACTGATTAATTACCTGTGAAGCTGAGCTGTCCCACAGTTTAGAGGGAACACTGTTCCCCATGTGTATGTTGCATTGGAGCTGTACAAGTCACAGAAGCCGCTCCTGTGTTACACCTACTCCCACCAGAACCTCATGGGACTGTTCTGGTTCTCAAATCTCAGACATCCTAATGTGACAGCAATGTCCCCGCTTTAGGCATTTGGATACAAGAACAATTTTGAACAGCCCCCAGAAAGCTATCAGTTGCACCAGGGACTAGACAAGTAGCAGGAGAGCCCAAGTACTGTCCAGACACCTGTGTCTGTTTGTACAAACAGATTCATAGGCTCTTTCTAGACTGAAGAGCTTTTCCTGGATACTAGAGGTATCTTGGAAAAGCTATGCTACGTCGAAGGAAAAAGCGGATGCGTTCTTTTACCATTCCTATAATTCTCATTGTACGAGGAAGAAGGGATGTGTCAAAAAAGGAGTTTTTTCCAAAACTTGGCCTCATGTAAATGGGTCAAATTTCAGAAAAGCCTCTTTTGAAAGCAAAGAGGAAAAGGATACAAAAATTGCATTTAGCAATTTGCATTTTTTTTCTGACTTTTCTTTGTAGTGTAGACCTAGCCAGAGAAATGGAGGACTGGAAAAGAAGTCATCTAGTCCAGTCCCCTGCATTCAAGCCAAAACTACATAATAGCTAGACCATCCTTGATCCTGACGGGTGTTTGTCTAACCTGTTTTAAAAACCTCCAGTGATGGAGATCCCACAATCACCCTAGGAAATTTGTTCGTGTTTAACCACCCTTACAATTAGGACGTTTTCCCTAATGTCCAACCCAAAGCTCTCTAGCTGCAATTTAAGCTCATTGCTTTTGTCCTATCATCAGAGGTTAATGAGAACATTTTGTCTCTCTCCTCCATGTAACTACCTTTTATGTACTTGAAAACTGTTATCTCCCCTTCTCAGTCTTCTCTTTTCCAGGCTAAACAAACCCATTTTTTTTCAATATTTCCTAATGGGACATGTTTTCTACACCTTTAATTATGTTTATTGCTCTCCTGTGTGTGTTCTCCAATTTGTCTACCTCTTTCCTGAAATGTGCTGCCTAGAACTAGACATAATACCACAGCCGAGTCCTTATGAGCATGGAGCACAGCAGAAGAATTACATCATGTATCTTGTTTACAAACAATTTTTTTTGCAACACTGTCACACTGTTGACTCATATTTAGCTTGTGACCACCAGATTCCTTTCTACAGTACTCTTTCCTTGGCAGCCATTTCCCTTTTATAATTATGAAATTGATTATGTGTATTTGTCCTTTCTGAATTTCATCCTATTAACTTTAGATTCTTTCTCCAATTTGTCCAGATCATTTTGAATTTTAATACTATCCTCCAAAACATGTACAACCTCTCCCAAACTTTATAAGTGTACTCTCTATGCTATTATCCAAACAATTTATAAATATATTGAACAGAGCTAGATCCAGGATTAATCCCTGAGGGATCCCACTCAATATGCCCCGGCAGCTTGACCGTAAAGCAATAATAACTATTCTACAGGAAAGACTTTCAAACCAGTTATGCAGCCACCGTATCTTCCCAGTTTGTTTATGAGAAGGTCACATGAGACAACAACAAAAGCCTTACAAAAGTCAAGATATACCACATCTACAGCTTCCCTCTACAAAGTTTGTCAAAGAAAGCTATTAGCTATTTGTTCTTGAAAGTCCATGCTAACTGTTACTTATGACCTTGTTATCTTCAAATTGTTTGCAGACTGATTGCTTACTTATGTAAGCAGGGTCGGAACCACTGCTTCCAATGCAGCCAGCTAGAAAAGGACAGGAATCCTAGGTGTGGTTATGCTCATTCAGGGTACGTCTAAACTACAGGCTTCTTGTGCAAGAAGCATTTTTTGGAAGAGATCTTCAAAAGAAGTTCTTGCATAAGAGAGCACCCACACTGCAAAAACACATTGCAAAAGCAATGCATTTTTTTCGAAAGAGAACATCTACACTGCCTGGATGCTATTTTGCATGTTAGCAGTGATTGCTATGGACACAATGGCCACAAGGGAACCTGTGCTTTTTCCTCTTCCTTCTTCTTCCGAAAAAACTCCCTCTTCCTTGTCCACACACCTTTTTGCGAAAGAGCTCTTTTGCAAAAAGGGTTCTTCCTCATAGAAAGAGGATTATCAATCGCACAAAAAGATTGACTATCAAAAGAACGTGATAGTGTGGACGTAACTCTAGTTTTGTCAGAAAACTGGCTGACCATTTCATTGCCCCCAGCCAGAGCCTCAGCTTTGAAGGAAGATTATTTATTTAAGAGCTTTGTTTAAATACAGGGAAAATATTTTCCAAAGCATTATTAAGCACCTGGGTAATTCTATGGCTGCAGTATGCACTAAGTCAGACTATATGATCAAAATGGATCCTTTTGGCCTTAAAAAAATCTATGACTTTGAAAACACATTTATCTTACAGTGGCATCCTAAAGCCTCCAAAACACTATTTGCTTTCTTCAGGGACATAAATTATATGCCATAATCTGTTTTATATCATATAATACATATTTTTCTAATCTACTGCATGTTAATTACAAAGCACATAATACATACTAGCTATAAATAGCTACTATTATTCAAATATAAGTCTAAAAATGCCCCAAGACTCAAACTTTTAGCTACACAAAGGCAAAAATCATGAGATTACTGTTAAATGCCTGTGATACCTTCTTTGTCATCATGATGTATGATTGCATCCTGTATCATATCAGCAAGGTTGAAATGAACTCGATGATTCTTTCCATGTTTCAGCTTTTTCACATGTCCTTCCTGTTTCTGAGAAGCCTTTTCTCTTTCATAATATGCCTTTATTTGATCACAGCGCATACGCTTCACCAACCGCTGGCGTTGGCCTAAAGGGAGGGACTCCAGTAAGCACTGGTCAATTTCCATGTCATGTGTTCGAAAAACATTACATAGCTGGAAACAGCCTACAAGAAATGAAAGATAAACAAATTAAGGTCAGATAACACTGAGCTTTCAATGTTTAATGTAATTCCTACCTAACTGCTTAGAGTTCCTATTTAATTCTTGAGAAGTATGTATTTTATATAAGAGCCATGTAATTGACTAATGCTATTTGGGAAGCACCTCTTTTGCTATCATCTACTTCATGGAAAAATTCAATTAATTCCATATTAAAAGTATTTTTAATTAGATCCCCAGACTTTGCCCTCCTTCCCTTAAAATATAGCTGCATGAGGAGACAAGTGAGAATCAACACCATTAGGCAAACTGAAATAGTCATGAACATTTGAAATGTTTAATGTTTTGGACAGAAGGAAACTGGAAATAAAGTCAGACACAGGCAGCAATTTTTTTAAAAGAATTACTACTCTTGTTTGCATCAGTTTTTCACTTGTGTAATTTCAGATATCTTGTTCTCAAAGTTTAACTTGGTCTGCAGTAGAAGAGAAACAAGGGACAAGAGGGAAGGGAACCAGTGCTGAAAATCATGCTCTAGTGCTAATCAAATGAGACAAAGAATTATTGTCCATCCATCACAGACACTGAACATCAGAACTAATCCAGCTGGGTTATAGATCAGTGAACATGAATGCCTCTGACTGAATACAAGTTATTTTGTTTCTGCTTCATTTACAGGATATAACTAATTTAGACCAGAGAGTTACTTCCAAGGGGGATAGATCTGCCCCCAAAGTGGAATGAGTGCAGTATCTTTTCCTGCTGATGCTCAAAAACTTCAGAGGGGTAGCGGAGTTAGTCTGTAACTGGAAAAACATAAAAAAAACCCCCGAATAGTCTAGTTGCTTCCAAGGGGGTTCCGGCTGTGTTCCTGCAGCATTTTTTTTCCGGCTTGCCTCCCATCATACACACAGCTGGGGCAAGGGGAGTGGCAGGGGAGTGGAGTGGCACTTTAAATTAAAGTGGCTGCAACAAAATGTTCCCGGCGTTTTCTTTTCTTTCTTTTTTTTTTTTTTTTTTAGTTCAACAAAAATTTTCCTGGCTCTGGGGGTCGCATATGAAAAAAGGTTGAGGACCATTGGTCTAGCAGCACCTTAAAGACTAACAAAACATGTAGATGGAATCATGAGCGTTCGTGGGTATAACCCACGGCTTCAGATGAATGGAGTATTAAAGGTCCAGTTTCAAAATAAATAGGAGATAGGGGGAAGAAAGAAGAGAAAAAAGTAAAATAGAGTGTTCATGCAACAAGGAGTCCTATGGCACCTTATAGACTAACAGATGCATTGGAGCATAAGCTTTTGTGGGCAAAGACCCACTTCGTCAGATGCATGTAGTGGAAATTTCCAGAGGCAGGTATAAATATGCAGGCCAGAATAAGGCTAGAGATAACGAGGTTAATTCAGTCAGGGAGGGTAAGGCCCACTTCTAGCAGCTGATGTGGAGGTGTGAACACCAAGAGAGGAGAAACCGCTTTTGTAGTTGGCTAGCCATTCACAGTCTTTGTTTAATCCTAAAATGTTGGTGTCAAATTTGCAGATGAACTGTAGTCATGAAGCTGATAGAGAAGGTGCAAATTGTTCTTAAGTACCCATTGTTTGGTTTTTTAAGTCATTAGGACGTGAAAGGTAATGTGCTAGCAAGGTAATGTCTTCATTCATATCTTTGTGATGGGCCCTAAACCTGTAAATGAAGTTAAGTTCCATCACTTCCCTATGTATTTGGCTTGTGGAATTGGCCTGAAACAACACGGTGACTTTGAGCTCCATTAATGAGTGCCCATGCAGGTTAAAGTGTTACTGTGCATTTCCTTTTCAGATATCTGATTTGTATCCATTAATTATTTCCAATAAAGACTGTGCAGTTTGGCCATCAGCCACCAAATCAGAGGCTCATTTAACTGCACATCCACGAATGTGATCTTTGCCATCAAATGCCCCTCTGCCATGTATATTGGCCAAACTGCACAGTCTCTATGGGGCCCCCTGTCCTGAGCCCCTCCTCACCCGCAACCCCACAAACCTCACTCTCAAACACCCCACACAGTCTCGTACACTGCCCTCCCATCCCTAAGATCCTACCTTGACTCCTGCACCACAGCACTGCTAGCTCGTTGCCCTGAAGGACCTGGGCAATGCCAGGTAAGGTTTCTAGTGAATCTTTAAGCATGAAAAATCACATGGAAATATGAAAGGCCAATGAAAAGATCAAATTATAATATTTCATATTTGTTAGGAATTAGAATAGGCCTAAAGAAATCTTCAACTATTCAAAAGCAATTTCAGTGATACTCATTATTACAGAATTACTTCACCAGATATGGGATCAGATAAAACCATTTTGAAGAGTCTAATTATGAGTACAAGTAAGCTGTTGATACAATTGTAGTAACTGCTCACAAAAGCCTGAGTACCAATTTTAAACACAAATTATTGGCATGTTCATGTACAAACAAGAAATTCCTGAGTAAACAGGATTTGGTCACTTTAAATAGTGCTATAACCTTCATTATGAGACACTAATAGAAGGAATGTTTAGTCCCAATTGGTGTGGAGCTAGTGCAAGCTCACAATGACTAGTATGGTGCGTGCAGTGAAGTGAGATTGAGGAAGATAGTTAAATATGGAGAAATACCTAGGACTGGAAGGAACCTTGAGAAGTTATTATGTCCAGTCCCCTGTCCTCACAACAGGATCAGTGCCATCTTTGACAGATTTGCCCCACATCCCTAAATGCCCCCCCCCACCAAGAATTGAACTCACAGTGCTCAGGTTTAGCAGCTCAATGCTCAAGCCACTGAGCTCTCCCTCCCTCAGGTCAATTACTTTATCAGATTTGGGCCATGCTCTGAATAATTCCATGTTTTGCATAAAACCACTCACCATACCTCTCTGTGTGAATGATAAGCACACATTTCCCCTTCTACATTCCTGTTCCTTTGTGGAGACAAACTGCAGAAGACAATTTTGTGGCTTGCAATAGTGTGCACAATCTCCCTGTGTAGAGGTTCATTGCAGATTTGTCCTTAAACACAACCAAACACAGTTTCCCTCTGGTATTTGCACATTCTGCATCAACATTATCACAAATTTGCTGCTGTGATACACAGAAACAAATGCCATGCTGGTCTGGGAATAATATTTTTTATTGCATTCATAAGATAGCAAAGTTGCCTACCCTTCACATCCCTTAACTCCCCCCCCCCATAAAAACTTTTAGAATAAAAGTTTTTGACATTCTGCTTAGAGTAACAAGAATCTGATTGTTTTCGGTGACACTCGATAAGAATGCAATATGTTGAAAGCCACAAAAGCAACTGAAAACATGAATATTTAATTTGCAAACCCTGACATGTTTATATTTATTTTACTATTAAAATCAGGGAGCTAGTCTCTTTTAATGGCAGAAAAGTTAAGAATATTGATAAATGTTCGCAAGACTGGAGTCTTACGATAGAAATTGACAACGGTCTGTGTTCATATTGGAAAATGACAATATTTTAAGAAAGACTGTCTTTTAAATATACACCATAAGTCAGAAAAAAAGTATATACAGTTAGTAACGTACCGGGAATGCCTGTTATTTGGAATGAATTGAAACTTAATTTTTCTAAGCAGAAATTGGGGGGAGAGCCAATTACTTGTAAAGCCAACAACTAGTAGTAGATACAAAAAAAAAGTAATTTTAACTTTGATGATTGAATCATCCTTTATATAATGTTCACAGGGCAACATTCAGATTGTAGAAGGATAATACAAGAATTATATTAAATAAGGATTTATAGGTGCAATTATTCCATAACAGCTCTAGATCTTAAAAGCTTAATACTGTTGTGTTGACCTGTGTGTACTCCCGTACAGCACAGATCAGAAAAGTGTAACTTATAAAATGTTGCTTTATTTCTCATTGTTCTTTGTTTTATGCATTTCTTTGTTATCCTCTGTTGTAGCTGCACATTTTGAAATTCACAAATCGTAGCCAATCAACAATAGAAGTTTCCTATTAATAATTCTATCGACTCTGGCAGTGCCTTTGAAATAAGAAGTGGGTGCAGCTGTTGGTTAGACAAAGGTGACTTTCTTTTACATTGTTTGTGGTGTTGTTGTAGAGTTGCCCCATGATATGAGAAAGACAAGCTAGGAGAGTTAATATCTTTTATTAGACCAACGTCAGTTGCTGGAACAGACTAGTTCCAAACTTCTCAGAAACAACCAGGATGTCTAAACTAAACATAAATTAAAATAGATTATTAAGCAGAAAGGGTTCACACACACTATAGGAAACCACTTAATTTTAGATGGGAAACCACTTAATTTTAGATGGGCTATTAAGGGATGGATTGTTAAGCATAAGGGATTCCCACCCTAATCTTTGGAGTTAGGGGAGCTTGCATTCCATTTGGTGTTTCCAAAGAATGTTATGAACCGCTGGAGCAATGTGTAGGTCCTATGCTTGGTTGGGGGGATAATTCACCCATCTTTCTTGTATACATAGGCTGCGTCTAGACTGGCCCCCTTTGCCGGAAAAGTCATGCAAAGGAGGC
>CM057845.1:218717572-218740968 GCA_030068395.1 Apalone spinifera
ATTCCAACTGGCCTCCTTTGCATGACTTTTCCGGCAAAGGGGGCCAGTCTAGACTTAGCCATAGTGTCTGATTGGGCTGGTAGTTGGACCAGTGGGGCTAAATATGGGCTGGATCTCTTCCTTCCCCATGTGGTGCACAAAGAGTGGGCTAGTGGTCACTGGGGTTATTTGCTAGACATATCACTGCTACAGCTGTTCAGGAAACTCCCAGATGTTTCAGTACAATGTGTGCTGCTGCTGACTTGGCAGTGCTGTTAGCCTAGCTTCAGAATGCTTTCTTCTAGTAATTATTTTGGCTGGCTGCCAAAATTTTTCTTAGAAATGCAAGTGGGAGAAGAAAAAATGTGATTTTTTGACAGTTTATATCTCAGCAATAGCTGAATGAATTTAACTGAACAAAGACAGGGCACTTTCACAGTCCGAGGACTATCCCTCTGCCAGATTCCCAGGTGTGCTGCTAATGATAGATGTGGGAAAGCTTCAAAAAAGAAAAGGTCACAAGAATCTATATAATGGCAAGTGTTGGGCAACTCACAGTAGCATGGGTTCCTTTGAATCGCTGGGCTCCAGGGCAACTGTCCCCTTTGTCTGCCCTGCCCGCAGCAGCAGGTCCATCCAAAATAAATGGGTCTGAATTTTCAAATTTGAGAACCTAAAATTAAGCATCTAAATCCATATCTAAGCAACTAAATGAAAGTGGCCTGATGTTCAGAAAGGTTGCCCCCTGCAACACCCACTGATTTCCATGTACTGTCAACAAAATTATATCATTCATTTAAAAAATAGCAACCAATTAAAGCTAAACTATAATGCAATAAATTGGAGGGAATACAATATTTCCAATATATACTCAAAAAGTGGTTAGCTAAATGCTTAAGATAAGTATGAGAAAAGCCTTGGTTAATCAATAAATGACATTGAAAGTACGTTGCTAGTCTGCGATGTGTGTAAATCAGCATCACTTTTTTGTGTTCAATGGGGTTGTGCTAATTCTCAGCAGCTGGCCCTTTGATATTACAAGTTGGTGATGATCCTTGTTAGAGAGCAGATTCTGATCATGAGATTAATGAACTCACCTTTTCATCAATGCACATAATTGCTAAACATGGTTATTTCCGTGCATATATTTGCTACAGATGTGATATGCTGCTACCAGAAAGAAATTATTAAAAGCTCATTTATCATTGTTGCTAAGCTGAAATCAATTTAGCTGTTGCGTGAGAAATCAGTAATATCTATGCAACAGCCCAACTGAAGTTGCAATGCCTACAGTAAAGTAATTCCTGTGATTAGAGGGGCCCTCTTAGTAAATCACAGTTTTGAAAAAAGGAACAGAAGCACCAAGATTAGTATAAATCCATCTCAGATTGCACTGGCAAAGTCAGCATTAAAATACTTGTATTTTAAAATCCTATGGTCAATATAGGAAAAAATATGAACAACTTCAAGAACAATCCTTTTACATATGTTAGGCTTTTGCTGAAGCATGCTACTCTTAACCACTCACGTAACTTCAACAGCTGAAGTATTTTGATTAGGTCAGCAGCACTGTGTTTAGTTTAGTGAAATGCGTTTATTCTTTTTTTCAAAGCAGATGAACTGCTTTGAAATGTAAAGTTATAAATGTAAGTGTTATTTACCTTCATGTAAAGAATTCATTTAATGCCATGTTTCGGAGCAATAATTTACACCTCAGCAAAGAAGTTGATCTGGCTGTCTTGTCCTTGGTTCTACAGAGCTCTTGTAGATGCAATTACAAAGTTAGGCTCCTTCAGTGACTTAATATACAAGGCTTCCTGTTTTTACTGCTGAACACATTTATCTGCCTTTGCTGAAGAGGCATATTGAGCATGTTCAAATGACAGTCCCCTTATAAAACCCTATTCCTGTATGCTTTTCTTCAGAAGCCCTTTGATGTGACTGGACTGGTAAGCAGGAGCTGCAATCAATTTCCAGCCTGACACCAAGGAAAATAGTTACTTATTGGACACTATTAATCAACTCTACGGGCTTTCTAATAGACTCTATTATCTATCTATCAGTGATTTAGTGATGCTACTGCAATATTTTATAAAAAGTTGTTACGTTTAAATCACTGACTCAACTATTTGGTTATACCTTTCCAGGGATAGAAGGAAAACCAAATAATAAAGAACCAAATATAACGGTGGGTTCTATTTTGTCATTTATGACTTATGCCATGTAATACACTTGGACATATGGATTGTGTGTGTGTTAGCTAAGAATCATTAACTGGATACTAGCCAATCCAAGAAAAATAAATTTAACAATATGTTCGTGCACAGGTCTTAAATGTAGTCAAATATACATTTCAAATATGTGCAAAGGGATTCTTTCACTCTCTCTGAGAATGTGTGTATGTCCATGTGCATTTTAAAAAAATATGTATCCATGTGCAGACACATACATATGATATGGAAACAGGAGGAGGTCTCAATTCCAACTGTTTCACATGGGGCATATCCTAAAATAGGAGGCACTATCCCAGTGGGCAGTGCTCAGAAACTGTGTGAACGCAGAGGAAATGAATGGGCACAATCTGCTAATGCTGATGCTGCTCAATATTGCAGATTGGAATGCTGCTGTCCTCACATGCTCTCTACTGCTGTTGCCCTTGCACAATCTCTTAGAAGATGAGACAAGGACACACGCTGAATTCACAGAATAATCAATTTCAAGTACTCCCTCCCTTCAAATACATAAGCTGCTACAAAAGGGAAACAAGGATTGTGGATTGTCTGATAGCACTGGAGTTTCTGATGGAAAGCTATTCCATGGTTGCCCAGCGACAGCATAAAGATGTGCTAAACCCATCCCCCTGCACCTAACATGTGCAACTTGGCTTTGTTCAAGGGACAAAGCTGGATAGGATTCAGATGCCAATCCACCAGCAATTTACAAGATTATAATATGGCCTCTGCTAATTCTCTTCCAGACTACAGCTTCTACCCTTCTGGTCCCACACGCAGTGGATATTGGGCAACTAGACTGTTGAAGTTAAGGATCTTGTAGTACCCCAAGCACAGCTCTAACATCCTAAATCTAATTAGTTTATTTGGGACACTGGCAGGAGTCTTTTAAGGGATATCTAAGCTAGCATAGTAAACCCAGCTGATGGCCCTGCATCTTACAGCCATGTTAACCTGACCATAGTTCAGTACACAAACCTTTAGACTCAGATTTTAAGGTTGACCTGCATCCACACTGCAAAATGACAGGGTTTGGACCCAATTCATAGCAGGGCTCAAGTTCTAACCTATCCCCCATCCCCTGGCAGGCTCTTAGAACTTAGATCCGGAGTACTTCCTGACTCAAGTCAGAACATGTATGTGAACAAAAAGGGGGCTTGGGTTTAACTTTACCAGGTTCAGGGTGCAGAATAGATATCTCCCTAGAGTAGTGAGGGCCTTGGAGCATAGCCATACCACCTGTGTCCCTACTACTCTCCTCAACAGTGAGATTAAAGTGGTGCAGTGTTCTATACTGCAGGTCAATACATTTCACCTAAGGTGTATCTAGATTACAGTTTTTTTTTAAAGTAGCCATTTTTCGAAAAAACTTCACTTGCATCTAGACTGCAGCCATGTTCTTTCGAAAGTAAATCGAAATAATGCAGCAGTTTTTTCTATCGCGGTAAACCTCATTTTACGAGGAATAACGCCTTTTTTCAAAAGTACTCTTTTGAAAAAAGGCGCTATTGAATGCAAACTGTGCTTTTTTGAAACAGAGCGTCTAGACTCTCTTTCGAAAAAGTAGCTCACTTTTTCGAAAAATCTGCTTGTAGTCTAGACACTCTCTTTCAAAAGAGGCTTGCAGTCTAGACATAGCCCTGGAGAGGAGGGAATCTTAGGCATAATTACTGGCCAACCTAGATGAAGGGAGTTTAATGGGTATTAATCTCTTTTCTACTGGATATGTATCTGCATGGCAAAAAAGCACCCCCATCTTCTTTTTGTGGGATTTATAGCCATATTTACAAAGCTGAGATACCAGTGGTGAGCATGGGATAGCAATATACTGTACAATAGATTGAGCAGATGTCCTGTTATTAGAGGCTTTGTCTTATATAAGCTAGTACCTATGCTCCACTTCAGGCAAGTGAAAGGGGCTGGTTCTGGAAGCTCTGTCTGGATTTTAATATTCTAAACCTCTAAAATATAATTACATCAAAAGCACATAAAAATTAAGAAGTTTGAAGCCTGAAGTTCCAGCAAAAGGACAAAGGGCCTGGGCTTACAGAAAGAAATCACAAAAGATAAGAAAGTAGGGAGGAAAGTGACTGCTAGAAAGTTTCTACTTTTAACCTACACAGTCATCAACTAGCTCTCGTCTTTTTTTTTTAATTGTTATGGGAACCAAAAATGCTGTTAAACACTGGGATAAATACCGGGGAGAGAGAGGAGTTATTTAAATGCAAATGTGAACACAAGAACAAATGTCTATAAGCTGCCCCTTCCAAGGAGGCAAAAATTCTACATGGTTTCAAGATTAAGCTTGATAAAATTATGGAGTGGATAGCATTACGGACCTGCTATTCACAGTAGTTGGAGAGGCTAGAGAATTCTTTCTTAGGTGGCAGGCTGCTGGGGCTTGCCCAGTTGCATAGAGTCTAACTGATCACCATATTTGGGACTGGGAAGAAATCGCTCTCCCAGGTCAGTTTGGTAAAGACTCTGGGTTTTTTTGTTTCTTTAATTTTCCCCGTATCATTGAGAACAGGTCACTGCAGATTTAAACTAGTGTAAATGCTGAAACATCTGAAACATGAAGTCTTTACATCTTGATTTGAGGACTTCAAAGTAACTCAGCTAGAACTTAGAGGTCTATTACAGGAGCTAGTGGGTGAGGTTCTGTGGCCTACAATATGCAGGAGTCAGACTAGATAATTTGATAGTCCCTTCTGACCTTAAAGTTATGAATCTAAGACTCATCTTTGATATATTGTTCAGTTTTAGGCAACATTTTACTAAATTGAGGCAGATAAAAAAGAACGGGGTTACATAGCCTGTGGGACTGAATGAGAAAGAAATGTTAAAAGAATTAAATATCAATATTTTTGTAAGTATTAGCTAAGGATGACCATGATAACATATATTTGAACAGAGTGGACAGTAAAGATTAACTGACCATAATGAAAATGGAAAGAGTTAGGAGTAATGGGCTCAATTTAATGGAGAAAAATTTTAAGCTGAGTCAAAAAAAAAATTGTACAGAGTGAGATTTCTTAGCTTATTGAATAAGCTCTCAGGAGAAGAGATGAAAGCCTCTTTGCCTGGCACAGAGCATAATGGATAAAAGCAGACTGGATAAAAATATTAATAAAAGTACACTGCGAAATGATGAACTGGTGGACTAATGGGCAAGATGACCTCCTAGTTTTCAGTCTGCAGATTTTCTAAACCTGTTTCTCATCGGCTGTGGCCCTTTAATGCCACCATACAGCAGATGAAGCAGACCCCTGGAGAATACTGCTGGCATAAGAGAATTCTCCAATTGGCACTCAATAGGAGGAAGAATACTACTCTCTCCTCAATACCAACTCGCATTGTAGAGGTATATACTACGGTAAGGAGCAGAGAATGTTTAGGGCTTTGTTGGTGTGCGAAGTGCTCTGGCTATTCGGAGCTGTCCCCTTGGGTTTAATGAATGATTGTAGATTATTAAAAACTTTAACTGCTCTAACATAAATCATGAGGTGGGACAAGCTTCCAGATACCGTGATAATAGAGGATACCAAAAATGGCTAAAACCACTACCCCATTTATCCTTCTCAGTCTCTGTTTGTGCCAATGGGCATATGATTCTATAGCATGAGTGGAAATTAGCCTCTTTAAAGAGGATACAGATGATCTCTGTATGACAGTTCATAGTGATATGCAAGAATACACAAGGTGTTCAGGGATGCAATAGCAATAGCCATGTGAACTATCATCCTTCTGAGAAAAAGATAAGCCAACAAATTGAAGGTCCTCATTGAACCTCATTGAAGGTATACTGAAAAAAACCACATAGACAAGCACACAGGATCAACACAGGAAAACTCCAATTTCCTGCATTGTGCAAATAAATGGACATCGCACAGATGATTCGTCAAAGCTACAAAAGAAATAACAGCAGAGAAAATTGATCCTGCTCCCTATATCAGATGTTGCCTCAAATTCATTATCTGTCTATAGCCAAATAAATTAACACAATCTGGACCTCAGATCTTGTGCAAAGTAACACTACACTAAGAGACAGGATAATAGGATTTCTGTTAGATTGGTTCAACCCAAAATTTATCCTCTGTCTAAAACAATGATTTCTGTTTGAAAGTGTTCTCTGATGGCAGAAAGCTCACACATTTTAAAATCTTCACATCCCATCCCCTTCACTGGGGAGCTCAACAATAAACCCTATGCTTGTGTGTTGTGCCATCCTGTCCACATTTCCTGCCAGATCCATTTTTGTAAGGTAGTAAGAGATTAAAACTGACAAATTCCCAGCTCTCTAATTCGCCATACAGACCAGTAATCTTGTCAAATTTAGACCCCTGCCACCATGCAAAAATGGAACTGGCAGACAGCATGGATGACAGCATGCAGACAGCATGGCCAAACTTGCACATGGACATCTGCAAATCACTACAGACTAAACATTCTGTCTTTTCCATTGTCACACCAAGCAGCTGGAATTTTAATACAGAACAGATTTTCTTTTGAGGAAATTATTTTAATATTTGGAGTATCAGCCAATATATATATTGTGACAGACCCAGGCCAGCTGGCTGGTGCACACTGATGGAAGGAAGACATGCGAGGGCTTGAGTGAACCACTTTCTTTTTCCTGAGTAAAGAAAAGCTCAAAACCTGACTGCAGCATAATCAGGCAGGCACCTGGGGTCATTTAGAACTTGCTAGAAGCTATAGGTTGATTAGACACCTGCAACTAACTAAGGCCTATGGTGCCGCTTTGAAAGGGCTCTCCCCAGGCAAAGAAGGAGGAAGGAAAAGAGTAAAGGACAGGAAGGAGAAAGTGCTGTGTGGGTGGAGGACTAACAAGCAGGTACCAAAGGAAAGGTGCTGGGAGGGATTGTTTGGGGAAGTGGCCCAGGGAAAAGCTGCCAGATTGAGAGTGACAGCAAATCTGCCTGTTGCCCCTGCCTTAGAGTCCTCCCCACAACTTCTAAACCTCTGCGTTGAGAAGGGAGATCAGGACTACGGAGGAGAGTTTACCACAAACTTATGAATTAGCCTGCCATGAGTAATGGCTCACTAGGTTGTGACTCCTGCCTCTAATAAAGAAAAACAGGCCGTATGGAGTACCCTCCCCCTCCCCCACACACAGAGTTTTACCCAACATTGCTCGGGTCTTTCATTTGAATAAGTTCTGTTTTTCTTCATTTAAATCAATATTCTGGAGTGGGACTAGGGATGAGGGGCTCAGTGTGCAGGCTGTGCCTGGGAGAGAGGACAACCGCAGCTCACTCTCAACAGCAGCTTGGGGCTAGTTGAAATGCATTTGCACATTTGCTGCAGCCGAAGGGGGCAGAGCTGAGAAAAGAGTGCATGTCGCCCAGCCTGGGAGACAGACAAACTCTCTAAAATATACAGTAGATAGCTGTCCCTTTCTCCATCCCCGTCATCTACTGGCCCAATGGGGTTATAGCTGTCCTGGTCCCCATCTCTGGATCCTTGCTGCCCTTTATGGTAATTTTACAGTATAACTGTTGCTCCTACCAGACCTCTCCCTTCATTTCTCATACAATGGAATCAAATTCCAGGCAAATCTCATTGTCTTGGCACAACCAAACCCTGACCTTGCTTTTAGTATGATAAGAGGAAGCTTCAGACTAAATTTGGTGCTCCTAGCTCTTTTCATTTAGAAGGAGTTCTTAAACAAATGGACTCACAGACAGACATGTGCACAAACTCTGAGAGACAGAGAGGAGAGAGAGAATTTGTTTTAAGTAATGACCAAATATGAAAGCTATCAACTTTGACAGTGTTCTTTTATAGATAAGTATAGGTTTAAGAGTAATCCTAGAACACCAGTCAGGGTGGCAATTTATTTTATTTCTGACCACACTAAACCTGATTAGTCCAGTGTAGACACAAACTATTTTCTTGGAATTCAATCTAAATTCTCTTTTTCACGGAATGTGTTGCCCTACATATCTGGGGTCATACCACAGAAACATATTTTTATAGTTGTGATCTATAGGGGCATCTGCCCTACACTGGTGGAAAAAGGGTTCAAAGCAGTCCTGGGGAGGTGCTCAGTAGGCAGCCAATCACAGAGGGTCTGAAAGAAGCAACCAATAAGGGCAGAGCAGGCACATATATAAAGAGTGGTGCAAGGCAGAGAAATCAGTTCTCTCTTGTGAGTCCAGGGACAAAGGAGTAGGTCCCAGAAGGGCTGAGGAAACTGCCAGCACCATGGACAGAACAGTGCTGTTCAGGTGAGGTGAAAGTAAGCACCAGGCCAATGACTGCTAAACTACGACCTAGGCATAAAGACAGAAGAGGTGTGTGGGACTGCTGCAGGGAAGTAAATCACAGAATCATAGAACTTGAAGGAACCTTGATTGGTCATCAACTCCAGTTTCCTCACTCAGCATCTTGAATATTCTAGGATTCATTTAATCAGGTCCTGGTGACTTGAAGACATCTAAACTTATGTAAGTAATTTTAAACTTGTTCTTTTCTTATTTTAACTTCTGAACCTACCTCATTACGCTGGTATTCACTATGTTAGGCATTCAATCACCATGCATCCAATCAACCCCAACCTTCTTGTTGAAATCCAAATCCAAATAAGTTATTAAGTGATATTCACATTTTTTGTTATTTCGTCATTGTTTTTCCCTCTTTGTTGAGTAATGGGCCTACCCCTGTTGTTGGGCTTACTCTTGCTTCTAATATATTTGTAGAATGTTTTGTGCCTTGGCCTTTCTAACTTTGTCCCTATATATTTGTGTTATTTGTTTTATTCATCTTTTGTAACTTGACCTAGTTTCCACTTTTTGTATGACTTTTTTGAAATTTTTAGATCATTCCGGATCTCCTAGTTAGATCTCTCTAACCATACCTTTGAAAATATGTTTGTGTGAAAGAGAGAAGGGAGAGAAGTGTATGTATAACACTTTCTTGCCTACAATAGCAATTCATTGTTTAGAAAAGCATTTGCAATTATAAAGAGAAGATATGGGATGGAAGTAGATAGAGGAGTTGGAGGAGGGGCAATATATGACTACCAGCTATATGGTCCCCAGATCAGGACCCAGAGTAGTGGGTGGGCACAGGTTTCCCCTCACTTGCCACTAAGGCAAGTGGCCAGTAAAGAGCTACAGTTTGCAACTGAGGACTGCAGTTGGCTGCTAGGGCAAGTGGCGGGCAAAAGACTGCTGGTCCACTAGAAGGCAGGAGAGAATGGAGATGGGCATTGCTAGAAGGCTTTATCCTGAACAGGTCACTAAAGATCCTTGGGGCGATGTGAGTCCATAGAAGAAGATATAGTGGCAAGACACCACCAGAGAAGGGCACTCTGCAGAAAAACTGAACTAATTCTCATAATGTCCTGCCAGAGGCTTCACAACAATGGGTCTGCCCCATTACAATACTATCACTTACTTTCTAAATATATAACTAATTCTGCTCTGGTTTTAAGGTTGCTCTACTGTGTAGGTCCCAGTTAAGATTTCAGTTGACAGATTTGGGGAAAAAACCCAGGATTGATCAGTGTCTTAGGTATGCAAAAAAATAAACCCTGAAACTTGTTTTAACATTGTAGTGAAAATTGGTTATGTTTGTACTATTTCAAATACAGAAGAATGGAGATGTGCAATACATTTTCTGTTCTGAAGTAATTTTTGCCTCAGAAATGTGCTATCAGAACCTTAATGTTTCATGCATGCTGTGCAATATGGTGAGAAAGTATGTTACTTTGACCTTTACATTTCCCTTTCATTTTATCTTCTGGATACTCATATTTCTTTGCTGTCTATAGAATCACTACCCTGCAAGGAAGACAAAAGCAGCCTGAATATGAAGAAATGTGGGATTTATGGCGTTTTAAGCATATTAAAAGTACAAGTTATGGTCTTTCACAAAAATGCTGGTGCCTCATTCACATTTTAGATTTTAAAATGGGAATAATGATAGAATAAAAATCTATCCTGGGGATGATTATAGTTTGCATGGCACATGTACATACAGAACCTATAAAGTTTGAAATACTGTGACCTTCAAAATGCCCAGCTAATGGTAACTGCTTCCCTTGCTGTTTATTCCATCATGTACTTAGACTAATATAAATGTAGTAAATCTTCTCTTCATAATCTGCAAATACTTTTCTAATCAATTAATTGAAATTGTAGGTGAGAGTGTTACACATACACTTAGCCCCCTTTCTCTCATACACACACATATTTTCAAAGTTGTGTGCCTAATTCATATTTAGTTATCTAAATAAGCATTCTACTTTTCAAAATCAGAACATCCAGAATCTTCCATGGAAGTCAGTAGTAGGTGCTGTATGCTTCACACTTCTATAAAACTGTTCATATGAAGATATGCAGAAATGCAGGTGTCATAATGCCAGTATTGCCAATCCAAAGCAATAAAAAAGATCCTAAGTTAGCTTCCTTCCTGAAGAACTAAATTTGAAATTCTTTTTATTTCTGATGTAGAGAAAAGCTATGATCCCAACAATGAAGACTAGAAAATTTCCTTAAGAAAAGAAAGGAAAGCTAAGATTCTCTCAGTCATATACATCCAAAAATTGGAGAAATCATCCAACATTTTGAAAGTCATGATAAAATCATAGCTAGGGGTTGCACTTCAATTGATTTCCCCTGTATACCACAGCCTCACTGGGTTGCAGGCTGGTTTTAGAGGGAGAAAGTGGATAGTGGGTGTAGTGCTGCCAGTAGCCATGGCCAAGGGAGAAAGGAACTTGTATGTTTAACTTTTAATTTAAAACAAGGTGGTTTTGCTTCATTCATTCATTCATTCAGATACCACCAATACTCCTATTATGCTAATGCTGACACATTCTGCTCTTTTAAGCCACTGTTTTACATTTCTTATACTTTACATTTTTAGCTGTCAAGATCAAATGAGAAGTCGTCTGTGTTATACTGCTATCTCTTTTCATTGTTTTTCATTTATAGAATGCTCAGAGCATTAGCTGGACACCGAAAAGGTTTTTTATAAATATGAAACAGCTAGTATTTCCTCACCATAACTGGTGGTTAAACTGAACAAAGACTTTGCATTTAATAGCTTATTCCAGTATTGTGAAGATGAAGATTTGAATATTGTGACTCAGTTCCCCCGAATCATGATTGTTTTTAAATAAGAACATCAGGGTTCATCTTATTTGTCACCTGGTTTCTGATCTTACAGGGGGCACTCAGTTCATCTCTTCAAACTTTTGTCTGCATCCATAAGGTCTAGATATTAGGCTAATTTTTAAATAGAAGCTGAGTCTTTCTTTCTTTTCTAGTGCCTTTACAAGAGTGTATGTGTACACACACACACACACACACACACACACACACACACTACACACAGGATGGCTATACACAGTGAATCTGTCTCAGTTTTCTAATTGGACCCCCTTGAGAGGAATCTCCCTCCACTTCTCCCAACCTCAGCAGCAGCTGAAAGGCTGTCTCAGTCTTTCCCACCATCCCATTTCAATAATACTTGTAACCTTATTCTATAGTCACTCTGTCTCAAGCATGTACAACAAAAAATAAGCTTTCCCTACAACCATACTGCATATATTACGTAGCCCTTTCACTGTGGAACTACAGGTAGCTGATACTATAATGACATTGTAAGCTACAGTGTAGAGGGGTGTAGAGGGTAAAGTCCTAATCTAAGAGCCAGGAAACCTTGCTTCTATTCACAGATCTGCCACTGACCATCTGTATGACTTTGAACAAGTCATTTTATTTCCATGTCCTCTGTTTCCCCATTAGTGGTGTGTAAAATGTAGAACATGTCATTTTTGTGGCACACCAGATATTAAAAGCATAGATTAATGAAATATTGGCTCTGGCTCAACCCTGGAAAGAGAGAAATCGCATTAGTAGAAACAAGGGAAAAAACTTGGAAGCATTTGCCAATTATTTAACCTCACCATGCACAGCGATCAAGGGCATTAGCACACAGATTGTCAGCACAATGTGAAGCCTTTGGTCATTACTGCTCCTAGTCACACAGAGGTGGTTAGGATTTCCTTCTTCCATATTAGACTAACCAGGAAGCCACACTCTTCCTTTTCAGATCTATCAAGAGTCACACTTTCTACTTAATCAAATTTCGACACTACAACTCACTCTACTGAATGGAACTACCACAAAAAAGACAAGTTGCTGCAGCATGTAGTGGTGCCAATTTTGGATGGACATATTCCTGGAGAATTCATCACATGACATAATCTTTAATTAAAGATTAATCTTTAATTCCTGGAGACTCCAGGGCAATCCTGGAGGGCTGGCAAACCTAGCAGCATGTAGCAGCACACCTCCTTGGGAACAGCTGACAGGAATATCTCAGGCCTGTGTTTCACAAACTGCACTGGCTCCCCAATCATTACAGAACTGAATTCAAGGTTCTGATCTTAATCCACAAAGAATTTTTTGCATTGGGCACTCACTATTTCAGACATCATCTCACCTTCACAGTTTTCCCACATGGCTTCTGCTGATGTAACTACCCCTTCTCATGGAGCCAGGAGTTATTAAGATCACAGGAGAATTCTCTCTCATTGGTTTAGAGCAGTTTCATCACAAATACTCCAACTAAACTAATTCACTGTAAATCTTGTGTACATTTAGTCAGTCATACTTAATTTTTTAACACAATTAACTTTCCCAGCAGTGCAGATTGGAGTCAAAGCTAATTCTATATCTTTGAAGGGAAAAACCAAATTATGCGAGGGAGAGGGTTAAACAAAGGTGAAATCTCTTATAATATGTCATTTATTGCAATTAATTTTCTCTAACTAAAATGTCTTTCCAACAGAGAGTATGTAGTAATTGGGAGCTAGAAGTTTCAGGCAGTTACTGAACTAACTTTGCACCTTTGGGAAGCTAGGTTCAAATCCTTACTTGTCACCAGTAAAAATGAATTGGGTGCTCTCTTCCTAGTTCTTTACATGATTTGGCACGAGTGGAAGTCTCTCACTCTCTCTTGTATGTGCACACTTAAGTGAGATAAAGATTAGAATAGTGGTGTTTCAGTAAGAGTGTGACTAGGTTCAGATGAATCATATCATAATATTTGCATGTGTTGATCTGAGCCAGCCCCGTAGTTGGTGTGAGTTGGCATAGCTCCTCACTGGTATTTAGGAAACAGGGTTAAATATATATTAAGAGAGTTATGTCACTCTGGGAGAGTGTAGAAGCAAGGTGTTTTGCATTATTTGCAAAATTACATTAATTTGCACAGTTGTATGTCATATCATTCAGCATGAGAGAAGAATGGCACCCAGCAGAGTGCAGATGACATGTAGCATTCCCCCTCTATCACTGTTCTCTATGCCAGGGATGGAATGTGGCTTGCAACAGTACATAGCCAAGCCGAAGATGCTGCAGCAACTGTCAGCGGGAATAGTAATAGCTCTGAGCAGTAAAGGTATTTGGCTACAAAATCAGAAGGCCAATAGCAGTGGCAGCAGGAGCTGGTCAAGCAGGCAGAAAGGAATGTGTTAGGGATTGAGAGTATAGGAGTATTTTTTTTTCATTTTGCTTTTGCTAGTGCTTGTGTGAATTATATGTAAGGCATCGGCTATGCTGCTCCTTATCTTATGGAAATGAGGGGATCATGGTAGCTTAGCTGAAAACAGTATGATGGCAGATGGCAATAAAGCGCTAGTAACTGCAGTAGAAGGCATGAGCATTGGCAGCTCTGGACACAATCTGGGCAAAATGCAGAGACAAAACAGAGAAGTGAATGGTTTATGTAGTGTGTGCTTGAATTTAACCAAGGATTACATCTCATTTTCACAGCCTCCCCATGACAAGAGTACATTTAGTGAATGTAGGAATAGCCAATGAAAACCACTAATGCTACTGCTTATGTCCAGTAAAAACAGAACAGCATTTGCCCTCTTCCTCTTTTCCTTTCTCCTGTCTGCAGAGGCCCATAGCATTTACTTCAGAAACATAAACTACAAACAAAATGATAGAGTCACACATCATGAGCAATTGTTAATGTTTTGGCTTTTCTGTATCTGTAATTTGCATTTTTTAAAAATTCTCCTTTTCCCACTCCCAAAAAAACCTTAAAATGAGCTTTGTGCAAACATATTTTGTCTAGTTCTCTCTCATACACAGAAACCAGCAGCTCAACAGATAAATCACATAAGTCACAGAACACAAAGTCAGATTCTAACCACTGATTGGTTAGGATGCTTTCCCAGGATCTGAGAATATTTACATCATTACTGCCACCCTGTCCTCTCCACTATCCCAAACCCATCTCCGTGTTTTGATCCCAATTGTCTCCAAGCCAAATAAATAAATAAAAAGTCCAGCAATATCATTTGGCATATTAGTCTGCAGAGTGAAGAGTCATTACTTTGTCTCCTCCTCCACAGCTGCAGGCAGAGATGAAGGTGCATTGCTAAAGCTATGTGGAGAAGCTGATGCTTTTTCTTGCATTACAAAAAATACTGACAAGGTACTTTTACTCCCTACCAGGAACACTGAAGAATAACATTCTTCATTTCTTAACAATATTATGCTATTTTAAAAATAGTCCCAGCAATGGCCTTCAGTGCACTTGTGTCAACAAAGACCATAATCCAGCGAGAAAACCTTTTTTCAGCAATGTACCATTTGTCATCACAAGACAATGACGTTAACACTAGAAGTCTGAAGTTTTCAAAGTCCTTTGTAGAAAAGATCCACAGCTAGCAAAACATTTGTAGTTCAGCCCAAAATGTAAAATGATTATAATTACTGAATCTGCTGTGTCACCTCTTATTATTATGTTATTTCTAATGACATATTGGATTTTTTTAAATAAATGAATTTGCTCATAATATACCATCAGGCATGCAGTTATGAAAAAAATACACCCTTGTTAGACACAGCAAATGAGATAAGAAGTTGCTCTACACTGAACCAATGTACTCTGATCCTAATCAGAGTCTTCTAGAGCTGCAGTATTCCTGATTCAAGGGTAAAAGTTTATTTTTGAGTCTGTCCCACAGAATGGTTGCATTTTGCAGATTTAAACATTAATGGGGTGCATACAGCACTGATGAATGGTAGAGAATGAAAGTTTTAATTATAGCTTTATTTTCATTTGTATTAATCCTGTTAGGTACCAGAAACAGATTGTCCTTGAAGGTACCCATAACACTCAGATGTTTCCTGTCCTTGGGTGTTTTCTCCAATGACTGTTTAAATATATAAATAAAGAAGTTTGAAAAGCTAATAATATGGGCTTTAGAATCGGAACTGACCCACACAGTGAAGTTCCCAGTACACAACAGAAAGGAAAAACATTATACACTGCCTGCATATATTCACAAGCAAGGTAGCAACTCCCTTCCATTATTATCAAACTGATATCATGCAGTATCTGCCTTAATACTTTTTGCATAGGCAGTAAACACAGATACCTCAAAAAACAAAACAAGGAACTGTTTTAAAATCAAAATAACCATTTTGTTACTTACAGCACTTGATAAAATGATAATGAGACATTCTTTCATCTCAGACTGTAGTCTTCCTACTGATTTCAGCATTCTCTTCTGCTATAACTGTCATGCCTAGGAAATGCATTATTTAGAACCTTTCCTCAGGTATCCAGTTTACTTCAGAATACATTATTTAATGTAGCTTCTGTTCCAAGATCTTGCAGAGGCTTCCAAGTCATTCTCACTCAGCTGTTGGAGTTAAGATAAACCTCTGTGTCTTGAACCATGACTATTGCACGTGCTATTGTAACACACTTGATTGACACTCCTCCTAATCCCACATTCCCCGGAATAGTAAGATTTAATTGGCGTGCACTTGCAGCCACATTCTTCCAGCACTGAGGTGTGCTGCTGCACTGCGGCTCTCACAGTCCTGTCAGTTAATGGCTTTTCAATAGCTTTCAAATGGCAGTTTGATGAAACTAAGCTTGATGAGTGAGCTCGAATGATGTAGCAGAACAAGGGATCTTAAATCTTATTTATGCACATTGTCTATGATCCAAATGTGACCGGATTCTTAGCTGGTGTTCAAATGGAATTATTTTTAGTTGACACCAGTTGCTGTATGAATAGGAAATGGATACAGGTTACCAGAAATAACCTTTCAGCAACACAGATCATTTTGTTAGTTTGCTGTAAGGTGAAAATGGGGACATAGCTCACAGCAACCTCCTGAGACTCCAGGTTTGTTTGAGGGCTTGTTTTAAATGAGATTAAATGTGTTTGTGTTTGTATTCTTTAACCTCTTCTTATTTTGCCACGTCTTTGAAGTCTGTAGTGAATTGCATCTATATTTATGGTTGGACTATTTCTCACTGTACTAGAATTCAGAAGAAAAGAACCGTAAGATTTACATATTGATCTCATAACAAATGTGTGTTTTTCTAATGATATTTAACAATTAAAAATCTAATTATAAGAAAAATGTCTAAGAAAATACAATCAACTATCAATATATAATAAACTGCAGTAAGTGGAAATTAATGTCTATATATTTAGTCATCTGACCTCCAATATACAGTTGCCGCATACTGATGTATTACCCAGCATGTTCTGAGTTGTTTAAGGGCATACAAAAGGCAGACCTGCATTGTATTTTAAATAAACACTCAAACTCCATTGTTTTACAAGTGAAATATGGACATCTGGCTAATACTACTTGGAGAATGCTATAGCAGCAAAATCTGTACTAAAATGTCAATTACTTATATAGCATTTTAAAGAAAATGATGCTCGGAGAATATTAAGGTACTTGAACATGAGGAAATTATTTTGCTTCCTATATGCTGGGGTGGGCAAATACCGGCCCATGGGCCAGATCTAGTCCACCAAGTTTAGCCCTTGGTGGTCTTCTACTGCTATGTTTACCTTGGCCTCCACAGGCATGGGAGATTGCAGCTCCTGTTAGCTCCCATTGGCTGGGTATGGCAATCCACAACCAAGAGAAGCTGCAGTCGCTGATACTTGTGGAAGCACAGGTAAATTTAGGGCTAACCATGATAAATCACCACCATTTTATTGCCCACCCCTAATCTATACCATACACCATTATTATTTTTCTGAGCAACCCCATCTTGTTAAGTCAGTCTGATTGGGCAGTCACAAATAGAATTAATGCTTATCTGAAACACTGTTACTCAGTCTTAAGCTCACATGCCATTTTTAACAGACAAGTACAGTAGGGAGCATGTCTACTTCATCAGTAATGATTACTAATTCAAATTTTATTAGCTATCCTATAATCTTCTAACAAGGTGGCCTGATATATATTAGGGTTAGGGTTTAGAGTTAGGATTTAGAGTTAATGTTAATGTACATGTACATGCTCCCTACTGTACTTGTCTGTTAAAAATGGCATGTGTGCTTAAGACTAAGTAACAGTGTTTCAGATAAACATTAATTGACACCCAGTGATCAATTAGCGACCCCCTTAGATGAAAACTCAGTGCCTGTCTAATGGATAACTATTGCACTTCAGCTCTAAGGTGTGATCAGCATAACAATTACTTTGTATGAGTTACAGTTATTTCTTTCCTTCCAAACCATATTTCTTTAAAATAAAAGAAAATACAGGAATTAACAAAGGAAATAAGTCAAAAACAACAATGAAATCTATTACCATATGATCTTTCCTCCTAAAACTCAACTGTTGACCAAAAGAATCAAAGTAATGCATTTTTCAGCATCTCTCTGACTCTCAAACAGAACCTTGACATTTTTGGTCCATATCCATTTGTAAAATATTTAGTCACAGTCCATGAGTAAAAGGCACAAATCTGACAAAGAAGTCTTTTCAGCAATCATTTTGGTGGTGACATTCTTGATAGGATCAACCATGATGTTGTTGTGAAGTAGAAAGATTGGCTTTTTTAACAGAAGCATGTCTTTACCAATTCACACTGACTAAAAGCAGTGCAATTTTGTGTAAATTCTTCAGCAAGATGGATCAGGGAAGTGCCAAAAAGGCCATTGTTTTCAGACATAGAGGAATGTCAGAATAAGAGTTGACCCAAATGTGGAAAAAATATTACTTGCATCTTCTTCATTTGTGAATCCAACATGTACACATAAAAACTGTGTCTGCCATGCCACAGAAACAGAAAGGGCAATTTCCTATTATCTGCTAAGGATAGACACTGTACTTGATGCTGCAATGAAAATAGTGAGGAAGTGACCAAGCCTAAAAATAATAGAATGTACAGAACAGAAACTGAACTTAATAAAATTGAAAACAATGGAACAACTCCAGATTTACTTCAAAGTAACTATAAGCAGAATCCAGTTTCACAGAAAGACACAGCATACACCCTCCCCCCCCCTTCACAAATGATATTTGCACTTTAGATCATACTAGAAGATTTACTTAGCATTGCTTGGGCCCTTAAATAAGTTTGTTTTTTCTTCATTTAAATCATCATACTGGGGTGGAGCTGGAAATGAGGGGTTCAGAGTGCAGGCTGCCCCAGGGTAGAGAGGACAACTCTAGCTCTTTCTCACCACAGCTGTTTGTGGCCAGGGGAGACGTGTATGTCCATGGCTGCTGATGTACGTCTCCCAGCTGAGGGACAAACACACAGACAAACAGACACACAGACAAACTCTCTGAAATATATAGTAGATAGCTGTCCCTTTCTTCCCCCCTGCAGGTGTCTCATTCCCCATGTCTGGCCCTTGATGTCCCCATGTGGCCATTCTGCAGTATAACTGTTTCTCCTGCAAGACCAAGCCTTTTCCATTTTATGAGGAACAGTTGAATTCCAAGCATATCCCATTATCCTGATACAACCAAACCCTTCCCTTGCTTTAAATTATGATAAGAGGAAGCTGCATA
The DNA here is from genome assembly GCA_030068395.1 of Apalone spinifera. NCBI lineage: Eukaryota > Metazoa > Chordata > Testudines > Trionychidae > Apalone > Apalone spinifera. The sequence continues at coordinate 218,736,627 of CM057845.1, forward strand.
CCAAATTTGGTGAGTCTAGCTCTTGCTGCTTAGGAAGAGTTCTTGAACAAATGGACTCACAGATGCATGGACAGATGGACAGACAGATACACATTTCTAAAATATATAGTAAGACATATATTTCCTTTTTCACGTATCAGGTGCTTGCTACATACTTATCACTGATTGGCTCTATGTACGTGGGTTGTAAGGAAGAATTTAAAGTGAGAAGCTGATTCCTTACTGTATTGCTGGTAAGGATGAGTTTTGGCATAAATGTGAGGGCAGTGTGCAAAACAGCACAAAAACAAGAGTGAAAGAATCATGGAATCATAGGAGTTAAAGGAACCTGAAGTGGTCTTAGTGTCTAGTCCCCTGCACTCATGGCAGGGCTAAGAAAGAAGGATTTCAAAGGAGTAGTAAGGTGAGTGCTCCATTTGCATTTCCTCTTCCGGAAAAAGTTTGTAGGGTAGCTGTAGCCTTAGAGAGAAGCCCCATAATGGGCTAAAGCTCAGTAGCGAGGGCACTTGCCTGGTATGTTGAAGATCAAGGGCATGCCCTTGCTCTGCCTGATTCAGAACAAGGACTTGAAACTGGGTCTGCCACATCCCAGACAAATCTTGAAATTCCATCCTAGACCTGCAAAACTTTTGTGATGCAGGGCTGGCCTTACCATGAGAAAACTGAGACGGCTGCCTCAGATGCCAGACTGGGGGGGGAGGGTTGGAAGGGGGGGGGGGGGGGGGGGGGGGGGGGGGGGGGGCGCTACTAGAACCCAGAGTGTAGAAAATTGTGTCTGCTGCTGGCTCATATGTATTCTCTCTGCTCTAGATGCACATTACACTAGTTACATTTGCTGTTCAGGCATTTGAAAGTTAAGTGTTACTTACAATTTTTGAACAAGGAATTTTAAGTTGTTAGTTTTCCTTTATTGGGGTAGGTATCAGAGCAGTACCATGAGAGGGGTAGAACAGGAAGAAGGCAGAACTGAGACCTTTCAAAGTTTTGGCCCAAGCGAGGAGTCATGGGGGCATCATTTGAACTCCCTGCCTCAGGTGCCAAAAGGTTGTGGGCTGGCCCTGTTGTGATGACATGATTCTGTGAAAAGGTTTGGTTTTGATGAACTGACATTTTTGTCTACATATATTTTCTTGAAAAAATTCCAAATTTCCTATCAAAAGTGCTAAGGCTAAAGTCATGTTTTTTTCTCTCCAACTGGACTGTGTCACTTCCCATTTTGAAATTCCTGCACTGTGTTCCTTTGACCCCTGTCCCAATTTTATCTTCTACTTCTCATCCTCAAGGTCTTCACAATTCCACAAAGATTTCTTTCTCTGTTTTCATTTATTCCGATTTTACCACTCCCACCTCCCCATTCCATTCCCTATGTCATTCCTCAATTTTTGGAAGAAGGATCTTGCGCAAAAGGGGTTTTTTGCGCAAAAAGGTACCTTCCTCACAGCGCTTTTTTCTGCAAAAGCCTTTTCTGCTAAAAGGATCGGAAAAGAATATGCAAATAAGAGTGCGAGATATGCAAATGAGCACTCTATTTGCATTTCCTCTTCTGGAAAAAGTTCATAGTGTAGCCATAGCCTAAGATATTTCAGAAAATCTTGCTCTGATGAAGAATGAAAATAAGTTTCAAAGCCACAAAACTGAATTATTTTTTCTCATTTGCTTTATTGGAGAGAGGCAGGGTGAATTGTCTGGAGAGAGGAAATTACAGTACTTGTGGTGGAAAATGATGAAGGCATAAACAAGGATTAAAATGTTAAAACAAAGAAAAAGAATTAGGATTTTGAAGAAATTAAAAAAGAACCAATGGAATTTTTGTGGGCAATTGAAATTTGGCACATTTCAGATGATAATTCTAATGAATTTGCAAAAATGTTTGGTTGGTCGACAAAGGAAGTGATGTATTGGTCATTTTGAATGTTTTTTCTTTTCTTTTATAGACTTTAGTTAAGAAGTAAAAAAGGGAATTCAGAATACGGGGGAAGAGGGGGAACACAAGCAATAGTAGGAGCTCTACCATGTCAATGTCCACAACCTAATGGATCAAACCTAAATGCACTGACAAATTTCAGTTTCTGAATATTCAAGGATATTGACACCGTGTTTCTAAACACAGGCCATGATGATGCAGCTAAGTTCTAAAGAACATGCTGATTTCACCAGGACTACTCGCATACTAAAGCTGAGTTTATGTTGGATTAGGACCATACACTGAACTGAAATCAAACTTGAGTTCAAGCGTTTTGAAGATTCAAATGTGCTGTTTGGATTAGTTTTATGAAAATGTCTTATAAATGATGAAAAACTACTACAAACGTAGAAAACAAAATGTATATGAAGAACCTATTCACTGTGTTGAGCCTTCCCAAAAAAAGAGACTGCATAGTTGAGAATAGTGGTTAGAATATTAGCAAATTCCATCTTGTGCAGATTTACAAGCTTTGATAATGGGACTGCAGATTTTTTAAGATCTTTTATTTTTATCTTTTAAATATGTTATGACTGGCCATCACTAGCACAGACATTTAACAGCACATCAGCACAATCAGATATGTCAGATTCACACAATTATTATATCTTCTCTTTCATGACAGTAGTTGAATGGTCATAGCTTCCTCATCTAATAAAAAATACCTTGGACATATTTCATACAACACTGTAGTGAATAAAACCATTGTCCAAAATGATATTTTGTTATCTTTTGTTCTGCTTAAACACTGATACACTATACAGTATAAATATTTTGTTATTCAGTTAGTGTTTTCTAGTGACCTTTAAGTTCTCTGAGAGCATTTTATACACTGTGTAAGACTGCAAAAATTGATGGATATATGCAGATTTTTTTGAAAGTGCTTTGAATAATGAGAAAATAACCATAGCTGCTGATTTAGAAACATGACAGAAGTTTACTGTTTGCACCATTTTCAATCAGCACAACAAAGCTTGATATTTTCCTTCACATTACATTGCATTACTTATTTGTATAAAGCTGCATTACTTCACCTGGCAACAAAATGAAAATTGCATATGTGTTTTGACAAATTACACTAGACAATCAGTCCTTGGTCACACTATCTACTGTCTGATGACCATGCCAGGGATAATCTTTCCCAGGACTAAGCTAACAAATGAAGAACTCCCCTGTGGATGAGCCACACCATCTATAGATGTTTGCCAGGCATTACTTTACAGTCAGCCTCCAATAGTACAGTCTACCTGATGAAGAAATGACCCACATATGATATTTTGTGCAATGTTTCTCAACTAGGTCTGACCAAACCCTAAAGGATTTTGGTTATGTGTAGATGAAACCAACTCAATAAGCTCTCTTGAAAAGCATTGGAAACAAGCCAGCTGCTTGAATTCTACTAGGGCTATACGGCCAAGAAAAACTCTCTTCTTCTCCTCTGCCTCACTTCACCCACTCCTCTTCCTACCTGTCTTATCAATAACACTGCTTTATTCAGTGAAGTAGTAATTTTTCTTCCTTTCCCAAGGCTGTGGCCTCAAAGGAAAAAAGAAGGGAGGAAATGCTTTTGCTTTGGCTCCCAGTGTGGTTAATGTTAGGTACAGAAACAGACAGGATTTGGTAAGGCTCTGTATGATAGCTAGAAGAGTTAAATACATGGTGCCTTATGGGGTATTATCTCCTTTTGGTCTTTGGTCTAACAATGATAGCAGCAGGAGTGTTTCTCCTTTCTGCCTTTTGGGTAAGATAGTAGTTGCCTTCCCACATATTCTGTTGAGATCCCTCATGGCTTTGCAGGTGCATTACACTAAACACCTCTTCAGGTTTTTTCAATCAGATATCCAAGATTAAATTGGTTTGAAACATGTATTCTCCTTCCTAGGGTCTGAGTTACCAAGTCTTTCTATGAAGTTTAACTCACTCGGTTAGTCACTCCAGTTTAAAGACAGTCTGGGTCCATATATGAGCCCCAAGTCTGCTCTCTTACCCCTGTTTAGGAGGCTCTCTCAAATCCCCTTCCTGGAGTTGTGGTTGCACTTTAAATAGTCACACTCTCTTCAGATAAGTGTCTCCAATTTCCCCCTTATGAATTTGGGTTGTAACCTAGACGCTCTGTTCCAAAAATGCTTTTAACGGAAAACTTTTCCGTTAAAAGCATTTCCGGAAAATCATGCCAATCTAGACGCAGCCTCTGTGTTTTATTAGAAAGTCTTGAAATCCAGGAGAAAAGTTATGAATTGGATTAGGAAATAGACAGAAAGTCAGTGATGGTGATGGAAGACAGGGTTAATATTGCCATGCTCTAAGTTAATGAATACAATTACCAGAGTAGCCTGAAATATAGGGGGCAGAAATCTGGGAGGGATGTGGGGGGGGGGG